>JAGIQG010000004.1:66796451-67396451 GCA_024679065.1 Sphyrna mokarran | reverse complement strand
AATGCAAATTTGCATGTTTTCAAGGACTCTCCCAGTTCTCCATCTTTTTCACTTGGTCAGGAGAGTGAGTACAAATCATTAGTCTGTGAGATCCTGTGTCTGAATTTCATGGCCAATTTTAACTGCCCACTTTTTCTTGTTCGACTGGCATGTGTCAGAATGATGGACACAAAATGGTCCTTCAGTCTCTTGGGGTTGCACCATCATTTAGTTGAATTCTCTATTCCTCATTTTAGTTTTATAACTCTAGGCATCCTTACTGAATAATAACCCTTCAATCTCAATCCTGAAGGATCCAGTTCACTCCCAGTACCCACAGATCTTTGGGAGAATTTTAGATTTCTACTCCCCTTTATGATGCTTCCTGTTTTCACACTGAGTGAGTGGCTGGGCTATCATTTTAATGTTCTCTCCTGTTGTTCTGGATTCCCATGCTATTGAAAGTTGCCTATCGACGTTCGCAAACTTTATCAGGATGCAAACACAGAGAGTAATTGAAACTAACTAGTGTAGAACAAATTGAACTGAGGCTTTACAAACACAAACCTGGCAGGCCAAGAAAAGAGTCAAAAAAACATAAAGAACCCTTGGCTTTTTTAGTAGCGATAAACAGCAAGGAAATGGTAATGATCTTTATAAAATGCCAAATGGTTTTCGCTCTTAGGAACTGCACTTTAGGAAGAATGTGAAGATTTTACAGAAGGTACAGGGAGATTTAATGAAATGGACAAGAAAACTTTAATAAGGTCCTGCATTACATTCATAGCATATGTTTACCCGCTGCCCCTGCCCCCAAAAGCAGGCTCTTTGAAATAATGAGATAATGGTCAGGACTCTCCAACTTTCCAACTTCCTAGATTCGAGCTTAGCATCCTCAACTAGTATCTCACTGCCACCTGGTGGCAGAACAAGGGATTTCCAATCAATGGAAGTGATCATTTCCGCAGTGCAATCTCCTCGTCTGTACAGCGAGAGGGCAGGGTGGAGGAAGAGATAGTAATTGATTTGATTTATTATTGTCATATATATTGGGATACGGTGAAAGGTATTGTTTCTTGCTTGTTTTACAGATAAAACATATCATTCATAGAGCAGTACATGGAGGACCAAGTAAAAAGGTGCAGATGTTAACAGTCACAGCCAGGGGGGAAGAGAATGATCAGTTGAATCTACGATAGCTCCATTCAGAAGTTTAGGGAACAAACTGTTTCTTGAGTCAATTGATGCGTGATCTTAGACTTTTGTATCTTTCCCCGATGGAAGAAGGTGGAAGATGTCCAGGAAGTGTAGGGTCCTTAATTATGCTGGCTTTTTTTCCAAGGCAGCTTGAAGTGTCAACATTGTCAGTGAATGGGAGGCTGGTTTGAGTAATGGACTGGGCTACTTTAACGATCCTTTTTAATTTCTTGCAGATCCATACCAAGCTGTGATACAACCAGAAAGGATACTTTATATGGTAATTCTGTAAAAACTGGTGGGAGTTGTAGAAGACATGCTGAATTTCCTTACAGCCCTGAGAAAGTTGGTGGATTTTCTTAACTATAACGCCAGTTTGGAGGGAGCAGGACAGATGATGTGGACAGCTAGAAACTTGAAGTTTTTAGCCATTTCCATTTCATCCCCGCTGATGTAAGCATGTTCTCCATGATGCTTCCTGAAATCAATGACTAACTCCTTCACTTTACTGACATTGAGGGAGAGATTATTGTCATCTCTTTCTTATATCCCGTCTCGTCATTGTTTGAGATCTAATCCAGTACGTTGGTATCATCAGCAAACTTGGAGGGGAATTTGACCACAGAGTCATAAATGTGTAAGGAGTACAGTAAGGAGCTGAAGAAACAGCCTTGCAGGGCACCAGTATTGAGAATGATCGTGAAGGAGATGATGTTGCCTATCCTTACTGATTGCAATCTACATAGAACATAGAACATAGAACATTACAGCACAGAACAGGCCCTTTGGCCTTCGATGTTGTGCCGACCAAAATAAAAAGCAATGCCCCTCCAAACTAAACCATTCCCTTCTCTTCCATATACTTATCAATTAACCTCTTAAACGCCACCAAACTTGGCGCATCTACAACAGCTGCAGGCAGGGCATTCCACTCCCTAATCACTCTTTGAGTAAAGAACCTACCTCTGATATCCGTCCTATAACTCATACCCCTTAATTTAAAGCTGTGTCCCCTCGTGCTAGCTTTCTCCATCCTAGGAAAAAGGCTATCACTGTCCACAGTTCCAATCTGTGGGTTAAGAAGTGTGGGGTCAGGTCACAGAGGGAGGAGCCAAGCCCTAGGCCATGGAGTTTGGAGATCATTTTTGGAGAAACAACAGTGTTGAAGGCTGAGCAGTAGGCAATAAGTAGGAGTCTGACATAAGTGTCCTTGTTATCCAGGTGTGTCTTTCGGGCCTCCTTCCCCCACCACCACCCCACCGACCCCCACCCCCCTCCCTACCTCCCAAACTCCTATCGCCTTCAGGTGCCCAGTGACCCAGACCCTCAAACCCATAAAAGTGTGGTCTCCTATCCCCCCATTCAAGCCAAAATCCCCTCCCCATCCAGACATGGCTTACATACCCCATCTGTCCCAACCTCCCAGCCACAGGCCTATATTATACATCCTCCACTCAGCCTCAGGATTACATCACTATCTCATCCGTATGCAATCCATAGCTCACCATTGGTCTTCAGGGGATTGGAACAGAGTCAGCATTTGAGGAATGGGCTTTGATAGAAAGCCAGGAAAGGTAGGCCAATATTTATTGCCCATCCCTAATTGTCCCTGAGAAATTGGTGGTGAACTGCCTTCTTCAACCACTGCAGTCCATCAAGATTAGGGAGAAAGTTCCAGTATTTTGACACAGCACCAGAGAAGAAACAGTGATATATTTCCAAGTTTAGAATAAAATGTGACGTGGAGGGGAACTTGGAAATGGTGATATTTACATGCATTTGCTACCCTTGTCCTTCAAGGTATTAGAAATGGTGGGTTGAAATATTTTGTTGTAAGAGGGAAGTTCTTGCAATGCATCGATAGTATAGCAAATGAATATTTGTGGATCGGATACCAATTCTGGATGGTGTCAAGCTTCATGATTATTGTTGGAGCTGCATTTATCCAGGTAAGTAATGAGTATTCCATCACATTCCTGACTTGTGCCTTGTAGATGGTGGAAAGGCTTTGGGGAGTCAAGAGGTGAATTACTCGCCACAGAATGCTGAGCCCTTGACCTGCTCCGGTAGCCTCAGTATCTATCTGATTCAGCCGTGATCCAGTAACTAGCACACATCTCTCCTCAATACTAAAAAATGCCTTGTTACTACACACCCCTAATATTTTAGATTTGTAAAACAAAAACAGAAAATGCTGGAAAAATGCTGATTTTGCTGCTCATTTGTATTCTAATGTTGAAATGTTTCCAGTTTGTTGCGACATGAGATGTTTGAACAAATTCACTAGTACTGAAAAGGCTAAGGAAAGACTAAATAGGATACTTTCAATTTTGAAGGAGTTTTGTTTGAGTGCTGTTTTGGAAAGTTGGTGCAGATTCAGTATTCACGCAGGGAGATGTAAATGTAGTTGTGGAGAACACTGAGGTACAGGGTTGCAAACTAGAAAGTATTGAAGTAGATAGGGAGGATGTGCTAGATATTCTTGAGGGTTTGAAGTCAGATAAGTCCCCTGTGCCGGACAGGATTTACCCTAGGATTCTCTGGAAGGCAAGAGAGGCAATTGCAGAGCCTCTGGCTCTGATCTTCAGGTCGTCGTTGGTTACGGGTATAGCGAATGTGGTCCCATTGTTCAAGAAGGGGAAGAGAGACTTTCCAGGGAATTATAGGCCAGTGAGTCTTACTTCTGTTGTGG
Source organism: Sphyrna mokarran (assembly GCA_024679065.1). Classification (NCBI taxonomy): domain Eukaryota; kingdom Metazoa; phylum Chordata; class Chondrichthyes; order Carcharhiniformes; family Carcharhinidae; genus Sphyrna; species Sphyrna mokarran. The sequence continues at coordinate 67,392,583 of JAGIQG010000004.1, read as the reverse complement.
GCAAAGTATTGGAGAGAATTATTAGGGATAGGATTTATAGTTATTTAGAGAGAAATGAATTGATTGGGGATAGTCAGCATGGTTTTGTGAAGGGTAGGTCGTGCCTTACTAACCTTATTGAGTTTTTTGAAAAAGTGACCAAAGAGGTGGATGGGGGTAAGGCGGTTGATGTGGTATAGTATCTTTGTGACTCAGGCTGAAATGATTGTGTAGACATAAAGATCCAAAATTACACTGTGTTATGAATGCGTGAATGGTTCTGACATTTACCTCATTCTTTTCTGCACTGGTTTGATCAGAATTACCGCTCGATGATTCCAAGTATAACTGGCTTCAGAAATTCACTAAATGGTGAATTGCTGCATTGTCTATTTGAGGTCTACCTGGAAACATGCCAGTCCTTTGCTAGTTCTGGTCTTTTAATAACCTTCTCTCTTCTCTATTCAAAGCTTGTACATCCTGCAGATTGTTCAAGATTACAAATAAGGTTAATTGGAGAACAATCTCATGATGCTCAGCTTTACAACTGCAATATTTAAAAACAACTGATTACTTTAGTAACAAGATCCCAGAAAAGATCGTTTGCTGATGAAAACTTGTCATTAGTACAATGCTAAGGATAAGGCACTTAGTTACTCTTGATTCTGATACACAAAATACTATGAGAAAAGACTGAGCAGATGGCGTTTTTATCTCTAAAAAGAAAAACATTTAGAGGAGACTCAAAGAAGGTCTTTAAAATTATGAAGATGTCAACAGGATGGACATAGCATTTTGACTTGTAGGTGATTTCAGAAAAAGGGTCATAAGAAAAAGATAGCGCCTGACATTTTCTGTGTTATTATGTCAAAACCCTTAGCAATGGCCCTCTATGTCTGGATCCAGCTCTGGACCTTTTTAGTGTTGGCATCTGAACCATGCTCTCAAAATCCTCAGCAATGACTCTCTGTGTCTGGACCATGCTCTAACAGTCCTCACAATGGATTTCAGACTGATTCATTCCTTGAACTACACCACTCGTGGCTCTGACGTTCTGACTCAGGCTTTGTAGCCATCACCTTTGCAGCATTGGTCTGGTTGCCATGCAACATGATGTAAAGATGCCGGCATTGGATTGGGGTGGTAAGAACTCAGTAAGAATTTAGCAAAACCAATTTTTAATCCAACCGATTTATTTGATAGTAAAATTGCGAGCTTTCAACACTCCGTGTCTTCCTCAGGCAAATGCAGTGTTCTGGTCTGCAATAGCACACATCAGCACAGACAATCAGAGATTGCTGATTAGAATGCGAATCCTTACATCTAACCTGCTATTCAAGTGTTAAAGTGGCTAACAATGTGTGTGAAGGGAATCCTGAGCATTGATTAGAGAATTGTGTATTTTCTCCAGACAGCACAGTAAGTGAGTTTTTTTGCTAACCCAGGCAAGTTACGGGGGTTACAGATAGTGTGTCATGAAGCCAAGATCCCTGTTAAGACCGTCCTCATGTGTGTGGAGCCTGGCTCTCAGTCTCTGTTCAGCGACTCTGCGCTGTCGTGTATCACGAAAGCCCCCTTGAAGAACATTTACCCGCAGGTCGGAGGCCGAATGCCCATGACTGCTGAAGTGTTCACCCACAGGAAGGGAACTGTTTTGCCTGGTGATTGTTGAGCGATGCTCATTCATCCGCTGTCGTAGTGTCTGCATGGTCTCCCCAATATAACACCTGGTCTGGCTCATTGCCCAGCACCAAATCCAATGTAGCCTCACCTCTAGTTGGCCTATCTACATACTGAGTCAAAAAACCTTCCTGCACACTTTGTACAAAAACTGACCCCTCTAACGAGCTAGAGCTATAGCTATTCCAATCTATATTAGTAAAGTTAAAGTCCCCCATAACAATTACCTCATTACTTTCACTCCTGTCCAGGATCGACTTTGCAATCCTTTCCTTTACCTCTCTAGAACTTTTAGGAGGTCTATAAAAGATTCCCATCAGGGTGACCTCTCCTCTCCTGTTTCTAATCTCAGCCCATACGACCTCAACAGACAAGTCCTCATCAAGTTTGCAGAGAGACTTGGACAAGTTGCAGAGCTGGGCCAAGAGGTGGCAAATGGAGTTTAATGTGGAAAAGTGTGAGGTAATTCACTTTGGCAGGAATAACAAATGTGTAGAGTATAGGGCTAATGGTAGGACTCTTAATAGTGTTGAAGAACAGAGGGATCTTGGTGTCTATGTGCATAGATCCCTGAAAGTTGGCAATCAAGTCGATAAGGTTGTTAAGAAGGCATACGGACTCTTAGCTTTTATTGGTAGGGGGATTGAATTTCGGAGCCGCAACGTCATGTTGCAACTGTACAAAACTCTAGTTTCTGGTTTAGAGTATAAGTTGCCTTCAAAAATGGTGGCCAGAATTTTCGGAACTTGCCTGCAGCGGAGATTCTCTTGTCTTGCTGTAATGGATGGATTTTTGACTGAATGCCAAATTCTCCACTCTCACTGGCGGTGTGAATGAATTCGGAGAATATTGGCTTGTGTTTAGTCGATGGTGCTTTTTATTTTTGTGCAGTAAGGGTCTTGAAATGTGAAATTGTTGTAGTGACCTTTCAGTTATTAACTGAAAGTTTAAATTTCTTTTTAAAAGTTATCCATTTCTGTAACAGTAGTGAATCAATAAAATCATAGGGATCAAGCTCTTCCTGAATTATACATGTCTGGAAATGTGAACGTTATCTACACAAAGTAATTTTCCATGTAATTTAATGAAATGACATTTAATCGCTGACTTTAATCAGACATCTGTCAAATTCTTATTCCTCAAGAAAATGTCCAATAAATAACCTAATACAGACAAAAATACGTTATTTTTGCAATAGATAAGTCAGTGGAATTTTTATTTAAGCATTAGATTATGTTATTTTTATATTTATATTAGATTTCTGATAGACAAGGGAATTAAGGGTTATGGGGAGAAAGCAGGAAAGTGGAACTGATCCACTTCAGATCAGCCATGATCTTATTGAATGGCAGGGCAGGCTCGAAGGGCTAGGTGGCACACTTCTGCTCCTATTTCTTATGTTCTTATATATGTTGATATATTTTGCAGTGATTAATGGTGTTTCTTGATAGATTGCATCTATTTTGACCAGGCTTATTTGTGTAATCTTGATATTGATAATACATTGTATCATTGGGATTTTCAGCTGTACTTATAGATTCTATTGTTAGTGCATTTGATTGTGATACTTGTTTGCATTGTTTGTGACTTTATCCAATTTGGCTAGTTTACAATGATGGTTGTACAAGTGTATTTTGAAAGTTTTGCTGGCTAGCCTTGATTGGGATTGTTGGCATATTTTGATCAGATTAGTTAGTGGATTTGGACAATTGTTTTAGTGTGTCTTTCTACAGCTTTATTAATTTTTGTAGCTATAATTTGTGTTAGGGTATATTAGCTAAAGAAAAAATGAATTTGCCATCCGTTTTCACTGAAAAAATAAATTTTCGGAATGTGGCATCACAATCGAAGCCAAGATTAGTACCCCTATAACCATCCAGCCCCAACCCAATGACCTTGTGAAGCTGGAGAATAGGCTTTTTTCTTGGACTTTTGCAATCTGTGTGGTGTAGATTCTCTAAAAGTGTTGGAAGGTTCCCAAAGTTTGGCTGGGTGATGAAAGTATGGTGATATATCTCCATGTCGGAATGGTTTGTGACTTGGTGCAGAATTTACAAGTGACAGTGTTTTGATGTGCTAGCTGTCCTTGGCTTTCTAAGTGCTAAAGGGCCAAGGTTTGGGATATACTGGTGGATGTTAATGCAGGTTTGTTGTTCAGGGAATGGAGGTTCTGAGATGAGTAGTTCACCTCAAGAATCCTGTATGTACTTTGCCATCTTTAGGGTTCAAGTCTGGAGTGTGACGGAATACTCAGCAATTACTTGGTCAGATCAATTCTCAAAAGCTCAGTAAGATGAGAATTTTAAAATCAAGCCATTGCTGGACTGGGACCTACACCAGCTCAGCAAGAACTGGATAATAGTGAACACGAATTAGTGGGAGTTAGGATATGGACAGCATAATTTTGGATGCTCTCAGGTTTATGAGTGGTGGAAAAAAAAGAAGCTGGTCAAGACAGCATGGGATAAGTCAATCTACAGATAAAAACAGGTATGGGTAAGCATCCCAGTTATATGGTAAAAGATGGACAATATTAAAGAGATGGAAGTCAGTAGTTTTGATGATGAAGCAGAGATGGGACTGAAAGCTCATCTCAGGTTCAAACTCTATGTCAAGGTTGTGTATAGTCAGCATTGTAGAGTGGCCATGGCGGATTCAGGGATTGGTGACTGGGAAAATAGTCTGTGGTGAAGTCCAAAGACTCTGGCTTTTGAAAATTTAGTTAGAAAAAATGTCTGCTCATTTAGTTCTGGCAGGCAACTACCAAGACACATGTCAAGAGTGTGATCGACTTGCTCTGATGTGTACAGGGGTGTATTCTAGAGGTTCAATGCCACCCAGGATCATACAGTTAATTGATCAGCATCCCATCTGCAGTCTTGAACATTCACCCTCTCCACCATCTTCACTCTGTTGATGCAGTGTGGACTATCTATAAGATGCACTGCAGCAATTGGCCAAATATTCTTCAACAGCATCTCCCAACTCCATGACCTGTGTTATGGTTCAGGTCAGAAACTCCACAGGTTTTATGAAGCCCACTTGGGTTATAAGTTTTGCACGTTGAATTTGGCTAGGATAAGCATGAGGTGATTCACCTCAGGTATGATTCAAATAACCTATTAGGGAACTTTTATCAAACAAAGGTTATTTAAGGATATAGGTAACATACAAGGTAAGAGAATTAACAATAATTTTTATCAATTGCAAACAAAACAAAACAACCACAATAATGTATAATGTATAAATATAATTAAGATGTTCCAATCAAACACAACTTTCTTTAGATATAAAATAATCTTTTCACAGGTTTAACATAACAAAGACTGATGCTCACATGATACTAGAACTGAGTTATTTGGTTAGAGAATTGAACCCTGATTTCCCAGACTTGTAACTGCCCTTTGGATACACTCAGCTCAGTTTGAAGTCAGAACAACAGGGAGAGACACTGCTCAAGCCACCCAAGAAGATTCTCTACTCCAGGAAGGCAAGAAGCCTTGCTTTCAGCTAAGCAGCAGAACTTCCAGAACAAGGGAGAGAGAGACATTCCTTTTCAGCTTGATGTCCCTTCTAAACTAAACTGCTGCTAGCCGAAACAGAAAATGAAACCATAAATTCACAAGGAAAACACTGTCCAAAGCACATGACTTGCCACCAATCTTCCTCCTAACAATGTGGGTGTGTGGGGTCATAAAAGATCCTAAAGCAAAAATAAACAAAACCATTTAAGTAGCAATAAAAGGACTTCTACAGAAAACTCAGCAACACTGAGAGATGCAGCAAGCATGATTTTTTAAAAAAACTCTTAAAGGTACACTAACATCACACCTGCACCAACTAAAATGATAAGGTGGTGCATGGCAATACCATCTCCAGATTCCCCTCCAGGTCAGACATACCATCGCAAATTGGAAATACATCACTGTTCTTTCATCATAGCTGGGTTAATCACTTGAGGCTCCCTCCCTAATAGCACATTAGAAGTACCTGCACTACATAGACATGAAGCAGTTCAAATAGAAGGCTCAGCATGACCTTATGAAAGACACTTAAGGTTGATCAGCAAATGATGATCCTTACCAGTGATGCTTATAATCTGGGAATGGATTTTTAAAAAATTCTCCTAGCTATATTTCAGTGAAGGTAATGCCAATGGATACCAAGGAACGATGGTTCAGTTCTCTCGTGTTGGAAATGGTCACTGGCTGGCATTTGTGTGGCACGAATGTTACTTATCACTTGTTAGTTGAAGCTTGGAGATTGTCTTGCTGCACATCGACGTGGACTGCTTCAGTGTCTGAAAAGTTGCAAATTAAACTGAACATGGTGCAATCATCAGCGAATATCCCACTTCACAGATGATGAAGGAATTGAGGACTGTTAAAGAGATTGGGTACTGGATTTTGATGGGGAAATCAGGGTCAGAAAGTGATGGCTTCAACAAGAGAAGTAAATGACCTCCTCTCATCCTGAGTTTTTAGGTTTTCACTCTCTGGTATCATTTCAGGTTTTAGTCTTCAGGTGAGGACCAGGCCCTTATTTATAATTGTTGTGACTATTCTTTGGTAAATGCAAAATCAAGTTACATTTATGTAGCATCTTTAACATTGCATGATGTTAGGGCAGAGGACAAAAACTTGGTTAAAGTGGTAGGTTTGCAAATAACGGAGGTGATTCTCCCAGCCCGCTGCACTGCTCTAACAGCAGAACAAGACAGGAGACATCACCGATGACCATCCAGCAGGCTCTCCACCGGACATTATGGCTTTTGTAGGTCTCCATGGATTTCTGGCTTCATCAGCTCCATGCCAGAAATTGGCACAGTGCTGAGTTAAATATTTAAATCTATAATTTTAATATCATTGACAGGACCAGGACTGAAGTCTCCAGGCCTACTAACCTCTCTCCCAGCAGGAATGGTTCACTCCAGCAGGATTTACAACAGCTCTCCGCTAACAGGGAGGGAAGGTCAGGGCTTCAGGGTGAGGGGTGGGAATTCGAGACTGCCAGAATGGGGGATAATTGGGGACATCGGGATTGCTGAGGAGGGGGTGAGGTTGGAGTGGTCTGGGTCAGAAACATCAGGGCTGATGGGGGTGGGGGGTGGGTGTCGGGGAGATTAGGCTGGCCAGGGGGAAGAAGGGCGGTAGTCATTGGGAAAGTCTGGGAGGCCAGTGATGGGGGGGGTCATAAGGTTGGCCAGCGATCAAGCTGGCCAGTGATCGGGAGGCTGGCAGTGCAGAGCCACTGTGCACGTGCCAATCTCAGTGCTGATAGATTGGTGTATGCAAAGTGACCCGCTCAGCGTTAAGCTACGGGCCTCTCCAGCGGGAATAGGCCCCCACTCACTGATTTTCAACGTAAATCTCACTACAGAAGTTTGCAGTGCTCAGAATTCATTTTGAAAATCACATTTTAAAAACTAGCGGGAGTTACTTCCGCTTTTAAGTGAATTCAGCGCTTAGAATTTGTTTGGGAGAATCCCACCCAAACATTTAAAAGGATGAGAGAAAGAGATAAATTTAAGAGTTCTAGAACACAGGGCAAAGGCAGCTGAATCATTGGTGGATAGAAGGAAATGGAAGTGGTACAAGAAGTCAGAATTGGAGGAGCACATGTAAGTTTTTAGGAGGTAGGCTGAAGGTGATTACAGAGATGGAGAAGGATGAGGCAACCCCATAACAGCTATTGCTCGAGGAACCACACTTTCAAAATGTCTTGGGGAATTGGTTTAGCTCAAAGAACAAAGAAGATTACAGCATAGTAACAGGCCTTCAGCCCTCCATGCTGCCTGACTTAACTAAAACCTTACGGAAAATCATGTAGTTGCGTAGTTGCATCATGTTGCAACTGTACAAAACTCTAGTGCGGCCGCACTTGGAATATTGTGTGCAGTTCTGGTCCCCACATTATAAGAAAGATGTGGAGGCATTGGAGAGGGTACAGAGGAGGTTTACCAGGATGTTGCCTGGTATGGAGGGCAGGTCCTATGAAGAGAGGTTGAAGGATTGAGGTTGTTTTCGTTAGAAAGGAGGCGGCTAAGAGGGGATCTTATTGAAGCATATAAGATGATTAGATGTTTAGATAGGGTGGACAGTGATAGCCTTTTTCCTAGGATGGAGAAAGCTAGCACGAGGGGCACAGCTTTAAATTAAGGGGTATGAGTTATAGGACGGATATCAGAGGTAGGTTCTTTACTCAAAGAGTGATTAGGGAGTGGAATGCCCTACCTGCAGCTGTTGTAGATGCGCCAAGTTTGTTGGCGTTTAAGAGGTTAATTGATAAGTATATGGAAGAGAAGGGAATGGTTTAGTTTGGAGGGGCATTGCTTTTTTATTTTGGTCGGCACAACATCGAAGGCCGAAGGGCCTGTTCTGTGCTGTAATGTTCTATGTTCTATGTTCTATGTTCTAAAACTCTTCCGGAAACCATATCCCCCTATTCTCATCCTATTCGTGTACTTGTCAAGATGCTCCTTAAAAGTCACTACTGTATCCACTTCCACTACTTCCCCTGGCAACTAGTTCCAGGCATCCACTACTCTGTGTAAAAAAATCTGCCATGTACATCTCCTTTAAACCTTGCCCCTCACACCTTAAACCTATATCCCCTAGTAATTGACTCCTCTACGGTGGGAAAAAGCTTCAGACTATCCACTCTGTCGATGCCTCTCATAATCTTGTAGACTTCTATCGCTCTAGCGAGAACAAACTAAGTTTCTCCAACCTCTCCTCATAGCTAATGCCCTCCATACCAAGCAACATCCTGGTAAATCTTTTCTGTCACTTTCACACCCTTCTGGTAGTGTGGTGACCAGAATTGAACACTATATTGCAAGGCGGCTGCCTAACTAAGGTTCTATAAAATGGCAACATGACCGATGAATGCAAGCATGCCATATGCCTTCTTGACTACCTTCTCCACCTGAATTGCCACTTCCAGTGATCTGTGTACCTGTACACCCAGATCTTTTTGTCTATCAATACTGTTAAGGGTTCTGCCATTTACTGTATATTTCCTATCTGTATTACACCTTCCAAAATACATTACCTCACATTTGTGCAAATTAAACTCCATTTGCCATCTCTCCGCCCAAGTCTCCAAGTGATCTACATCCTGCTGTATCCTCTGATGATCCTCATTGCTGTCCGCAAATCCACCAACCTTTGTGTCATCCACAAACTAACTAATCAATCCAGTTACATTTTCCTCCAAATCATTTATATATATTACGAACAGTAAAGGTCAACAGAGCCAACTGTGGTTCCATTGCTTTGGCTCCTGTATTCCCTGATAGCCCATTTTCCCTAACAGTATCCAAAACAGTATACTTTTAGATAGGGAGATGACCACAGGGGACTCCTGCACTGACTGCCTGCCCCTTCTGGTGGTCACCCATCTATTTGCCCGCACCTTTGGTGTGATCATGTCTCTGAAGCTTCTATCTATGACATTTTCTGCCTCCTTCATTTGCTCCTAAGTGCATCCAACTGCTGCTCCAACCTAACCACGCATTCTGCAGGGAGCTGCAATTGGGTGAACTTTTGGCAGATGTAGTCACCTGAGATGCTGGAGGCATCGCAGATCTCCCACATCTCACAAGTCAGCACTTAACCCCACTGACTGACATTTCGAGCACCAATTAAATTATTTGAAAAATTGTACAAAACTCTTACCTTCACTTTTACCTTCTCACAATGGTTTTTTTCAGTTGGATGGACACCTGGTTAGTGATGCAGTATGGTGCTGGGGTGATGATAATGTTAAAGAGGATAGATTAAATTCCCATACAAACTGAGGTTATTCATGAAGGCTTTTCCTTCTCAAAATTGCCCCTTGCCTGAGGTGTAGTGAACCTCAGGTTAAATCACTACCTTTGACAGGAACAGCAACCAGTGGTCATCCAGGACTGTGGCGACTTTACCTTTACTCATTCCTAGAAAGTGGAAAAGATCCATACCTCAATGTTCCACAGGAGATGGTAATGAGTCATCTTCTGGAACAAACTGTAACGCATAACACTCAGTATAAGAGTAAAGAAGGTGCTGACTTCATCAAAACCAAGCTAACAAATACACTACTCTGTAACTATTGATAAGGAGGAAGAGAGGGTGGTGGTTGTCTGGATGGCTAACACGTGGTTCAGAGTAACACCAAAACCATGGGCTGGATGCATATTTTGGCTGAGGTAGACTTGAGATGAGTGTTGTATTTTTAAAGTCTTTTTGATCAAAGGATATTTTGAGTAGTAATCTGCTACAATGAAATGCCATTCTTGATAGGGTGTGATAATTCAGCTCCTACACTATGAAATAGTCTAGGTGATATTTTGGGAGCTATCATTCTCCTCTTTCTTCTGTTCCTGTACTGCTGACATACAGTACATGTATATACCATGGTTTGAATAAAAAGGCCCATTAATCACTATCCTTCTGTTCTGCTCCATCCCCCTTACACAGTACAAAATCCTTCACATTTCTCCCTCTGGCTCTAAAAAGCCGCAGGGACTCAAAATGTTAACACTGTTTCTCTCTCCACAGATGCTGCCAGAGCTGCCAAGTTGTTTCAGCACTTTTTGTTTTTGTACCATATTTCCAAAGTTGTTGTAGATGCCTATCCAGTACTGGGATGATTAAACTCTGAGCTGAAAGTTCTCCATCCCCACACCGACTTCCTGTACCTTTTGGAGAAGTTCTTCCTGCAATATTTTGGGAACTATTACTCCAGATCTGGCTAGCAGAACACCATTTTCTAGTAAAGTATCATTTCAGAAAGACCAGTCCTGCCAGTGTTACTTCTCAACCATCCCTGGATCGCTTGCTGAGAGCATTTGTAACTCTTCATCTCATCTCTACTTTGACTCAATTTTGGTGGTCTTACATTCACGAGGTAATGAATCCAGATCTTTTATTTTGTGTTTCTCCTGTAGCAATACTCAGATGGGGCATCTGCCAGCACTATTTCTCTTCCTGGCTTGTATTTCAGAGCGAAATTGTATCTCTGAAACCTCAAAAGGAAACTCTGCTATCTTGCTGCTGCTTTCCACAGATTCTTCTTGTAGATATGTTCCAGTGAATGATGATCACTCTCTACTATGAACTTACTCCCACAGAGATATGAATGGAATTTCTCACATCCATGCATGACTAAAAACATCCCTCCCTCTAAAATAAAGCAAAATACTGTGGATGCTAGAATCTGAAACAAGAACAGAGGATGTTGGAAAAACTCAGCAGGTCTGGCAGCATCTATTAGAAAACAGAGTTAATGTTTCACTTCTTTGACTCTGTCAGCACTGAAAGAAGTGAGAATGTGTTAAAGCTATAAAAACTGCAAAAAAAAGTAGCAACTTTAAGAACAAAAGATAAGTGGCCTCGTGTGGGAGGACATGTATTATCTCAGAACCAAACCTCTCGCCTCCCCTTCCACACCAAGCTATTTGTTCTTAAAGTTGCTATTTTGTTTGCAATTTCTATACTTCTAGCACATTCTCCTTCCTATCAGTTCTGATGAAGAGTCCATGAATTCAAAATTTTAATTCTGTTTCTCTCCTGTTAGGTGCTATCCCAGACCTATTTGAGTTTCTCCAGTACTTTTTCTATTTTTTCATGACATGTGGGCTTTGCTTGCTTGGCCAACATTTATTGCCCATCCCTAAATGCCCTTGAGAGGTTATTTAAGAGTAAACCACATTGCTGTGAATCTAGAGTCACATGTAGGCCAGACCCCCAAGTAAGAACAGCAAATTTCCTTCCCTAAAGGACATTAGTGAACCAGATGGGTTTTTATGACAATGGTTTCAAAGAACAAAGAACAAAACAGCACGGGAAACAGGCCCTTCAGCCCAACGAACCTGCGCCACCACCCTGATGTTCCCACCTCTACCCATGATCCCTGTCTATGTTTATAGATCTATGGATTAAAAACCAAATTTGAGACAATTTAGGGAGAATTCGTTTTGCCAATTAGCCTAAGAGCGCATCTTTGGGATGCTGGAGGAAACCGGACCACGCGGAGAAAACCCACGCAAGCACGGGGAGAATGCGCAAACTCCCACAGACACAGGCCCAAATCCATGTATCTGCACAGCACAGCGATAGTCACTGAGTTGTCATGTTGCCCATCAAATGGTCCACGTCAAGCATACACTAACAATGTGAAGCACTAGGATACTCTCAAAAAAAAAATCCAAGAGCAGCCCTCTCACGACACAACGCGTGTGTGCCCCTTGTTAGACAACAAGGTGGACCAAAGCACCTGTAGGATAAAAACAAGTACATCAATATCATCATCTATTTACACACTTCCCAGGGACTCCAAGGCTCATGATCCCTATTTTAAATCAGTTTTCTATACCCCTCCATTCCCATTCTGTTCATGTGCCCATCTAATTATTTCTTAAATAACTCCAGAGTACCTGCCTCCACCACTTTACTTGGCAGGGCATTCCATACCCCCACCACCCTCTGTGTGAAAAAACTCCCTCTAGCATCCAAATTATACCTTACCCCCCTTACCCTAAGCCTGTGACCCCTCGTGCTATTTGAGTCCATCCTAGGAAAAAGCTTAACCCTGTTTACTCTATCTATAATCCTCATAATCTTGTACACCTCTATCAGATCTCCTCTAAGTCTACATCTTTCTAAAGAAAATAGTCCCAATTTGCCTAACCTCTCCTCATAACTCAGACCTTCCATACCAGGCAGCCATGGTCATCATTAGGCTTTTAATTCCAGGTTTTTTGTTGAATTCAGATTTTGCCATCTGCCGTGGTGGGGTTTGTACCTGTGTCCCCACAGCATTACACTGGGTCTCTGGATTAATAGTCTAGCAACAATACCACTGTACTACTACCTCCTCAATCAACCCAGGGAAACTTCTTAGCTCCTTCATGTCTCTTGGAACTTCCATCTCAGAAATAGCTGTGTCTTTTTCAGGATTCTGGTTTGCTTTATCGGGTGTGTATACCATTTCAAAGAACTACCATTCTGACACTTTGGCAATGTATTTGTCCACATTCAGCTTGATCCCAGCTTTCTTGATTTTCTCCCTGGCTCCATGAGATGGCAGTCATGATCTTTTTCATCTACACCATAGATCTGGATATAATCAGCTATGTCAACTGTTCAATATGTCTCAACTACTTTCTACTGGAATACACACTGGCCCACTTTATGATCAAAAGTAGGCACAGGAATTTGTACTGCCTGAAGGGTATGTTCAATATTGCAACAGTAAAGATTCTTCAACAAGTTTCATGTCCCAGTACCCATTTCTAGAATTGTATTTACGGAATAGTTTTACCCCAGCCAGTGCTTACGTGACTACTTCTACTATTGGAATGGGGTTGCGATTCCTCTTTCTTGCTTAGTTAAGATCTTGGAGATCTGGATAAACTCTTAGCTATCCATTTGGCTTCTCTCTCACCACAGGGATTTCTCCAATCTGCAGCCTCTGACAATCACTTCCTCTTCTTCCATGCCTGGGCATTCTCTTTCAAAGCTTTACTTTTAGTTTGATTGGTATTTTATGGGGAGAGGATAAATTAGAGGTTTCATTGCTGGGTCAGTGGTGATGTGTAATTCAAAATTTTCAAAACATAGAAATATTTCATTCTGAGTAAGTTGTCACTGGATTTTATTTGTATCAGATTGAAGGGTGCCTTTCAATGGGTGTAACTCTCTTCAAACCTCAGTGACACCTCAGTGGTTTTACTGAGATCAACTCAAGCTCTTCACAACAGATCGACTGCCAGGATAATGAAACCATCTGTTTCCCTGATGAAGCCCATACAGTTAATATCTTTTCTTTGTGTGTCCCTCTGATTTTGGGATTGTTCCAAGCTGTCAAAATTCTGCTCCCCTACATGTCATCAGCATGATAGTTTCAGAGCATCTTCCTTTGGGAAGTATTTTGTCAAATTTTCAACAAAACCTTATAATGTAGTCTGAGTTAGATATTATTCTGTGCTCCAGTATCAATCTTCAGTTTTTGATTTATGGTGTGGATTTAATTCTCATCCTCTACCTGATCTGAATGATTATGATTTTTTTTATATTCTGGGAATTGACTCATCCAGACATTTCGAGCAGTTGTTTTGTTCCGTTGCCTACAGTATTTCAAGCTCAGCATCATCATCATCATCATCAAATTGGCTACACAGTGGTAGGGTAGTTAGCACTGTTGCCTCACAGTGCCAGGAACCCAGATTCAATTCTGGCCTCAGGTCACTGACTGCATGGAGCTTGCACAGTCTCTTCATGTCTGTATGGGTTTCCTCTGGGTGCTCTATTTCCTTCCACAGTCTAAAGATGTGCGGGTTAGGTTAATTGGCTATGCTAAATTTACCCTAGTGCTGGGGGATTAGCAGGATAAATATGTGGGGTTACAAGAATAGGGCCTGGGTGGGATTGTGGTCGGTGCAGATTCCATAGGCAGAATGGTCTCCTTCACTATAATGTTCCAGGATGTTAATTTTTTTTGTTTCTTTTCTTATTCACCCTGATTCTCTTCTTCTCGTAACTCCTTTACTGTCTTCTTTCTTTGTTCTACACATCTTTTCCCAATAATTTGGACTTTCTACAATCTCTGCAGAATGTTTTCCTTATGCCTGTGAACTCAAGCCATCACCCACAGCTCTTACACATTTTTCTCTCTGTCTGGCCTACATGATTTTGTTGCTGTTTCACTAAGTCCATTCTGCTGACTTCCCTTTATTGGTAGTCAGCATCTTTATCTGTCTATTAATAGCTTCATGTCTCTGACAGTGTCTAGCGCATGTGATGTTATGAGCTTGTCCTTTTCAAACAAAGGTTTTCCTACATCCCCAGATGAGCTGTGCTCCCAAAATTTCAACTGTTTCTTTGAATGCATACTTGCTGGTTACATTTTTGAACCACATTAAGAAATTATCACCAGACTCACCCAATTTCTACCTCAGACTTTGAAATTCACATCGGTAAATTCAATGATTTAAATTTGACTGGAGATGTGTGCTGAATTTTTTGAAAATTTTGGCTGAATATTTACTGTCATATGTACATTCATTTCCCAGCTTTTGAAAACATCCAACCTCTTCTCTTCTGACTGTAAAAGCCTACCAACCTCTTCCACTTTGTTAGTGCTTTTTAGAAAACTATGAATGCGAATCTGCATTTTAAAAAAATGCTTCACAGCACCATTTACCTCCCAGTTTATCCCAAGCCTGAGATATGCACTCATTGTTGCAATGGCACCCATTTTGTTTTGTCCACAATTCACTCGGGTTTTTTCCCTCTCTCTGATACTAATTTGGATTGACTTTTCTCAATCTAATTCAGCATGAAATCCATTTAAAATGTTTTGGTTTTACTCATAGACAACCAATGCCACTATGATATATGTCTTGTAGTTCCCAGAAGCTTGCAATAATCATGCCATTTCACACAGATATATGAACTGACTATATCTTAGGTTTCACCATGTGCTGTAGAATGCTATTGCTGCTTTGGTACTCTGATTGTATTATAGTTAGGAGTAATGTGGCATTCTCAATATATACTTACAGATGCATGACAATATAGTTCTTCATTCCTTTTTGAATAATCTAACAACATAACAGAACCAGGAATCTAGTCTGTTGTGGGAGTTATGGAAATGAGAGTGAGGAACGGATGAGTTTAAGACTGAATCTGTTTGGAACAGATTCATAATTCTTCTTTGCTGCCAGCAAATCTGAGAAGGTCACTTGATGATTACAACAGGATGCTTGGGAAATTGAAATGACATTTGTGTGTTGTTAGTGGCCACTTCCCCTTATGACAACAGAGGGAGACTATAGAATGTGTTGACAAATAAGTACATTGCCATACAGGCTATTAGCAGTAAATTATAAAATGGCTAATGTGAGCATCATGGTTAATTAATCTGCAGATCCAATCAGTCAAAAAGCCAAACAGCCTGACAAATCCACAAAGAAGCCAACTGGACCAGAAAGATTAAGTTATGAAGATGTCATAAAATAAGTTGGATTTTTTTTTCCACATAAAGGGTGGAATGTTCAGGAATTTGGAATCTGGAAATCAAAATCTGGAACTTTCCCCCACCAGACCCCCAAGCTAGGAGGCTGTGGACACTGCAAGTCAATTGAATCTTTCACAACTGAGATTGATAGATAAAGTTGACAAAGATTTGTAACAAAGAATGCAAACTAGCCGCAGTGTGACTGAATAATGGAACAGGCTCGAGGAAGCTGAATGGCCTCCTCCTGTTCTTCTGTGGTAGACTCAATGGGTTGAATGTCTTCCTCCTGTTTTTATCCTATTACTTTGTAAATGACCTAAGAGGTTGAATAGCCTCCATCTGTTCTTTTGTAACTAGATCAAGCAGCTGAGGGACATGAGGTTTTCTTCTGTTCCTGTGTAACAAACCCTACAGACTGAATGGCTTCTTCCTGTGTAACAAGCACAAGGACTGAATGGGCCTCCTCCTGTTCCTGTGTGATAGACTCAAAAGGCTGAATAGCTGCTTTCTGTTCCAGTGTAACAGGCATAAGGTGTTGAATGGGCCTCCTTCAATTCCTGTACAACAGGCTTGAGAGGTTGAGTGGCCTTGTCTGGGTTCTACCTTCCTGAAAAAGGAATGACTTGAATGTATTATTGTTTGATAGCACAGACAAATGCTAGGCACTAGCTGAGGTTCTATTCCTACATACTCATGTGAAGAGAGTTTGTTCATCACAGTTAGCTGAATGTAGTTAGTGGAGAGATGGTTTGTACAGAGCGAGAGTTGATATGTTAGTGAGAAAAATCAGACTTCTTACACAGAGCCGATGATTCAGGTCAGGAGATGCAACCACTCATGGTTTAAACTAATAGATTAGGTGTGAATGTGTTAAGATCTATCCAGGGAACATAATGCTGAATCAAGTTTGAGTGGACTATTAAAAAAAAATCAAACTAAAGAGACTTGTCAATTTCTTGAATCGCTGAGCTGATACCTGCTTCACAGAATGAATCCTGGTTTTGACAGTAACGAAGAAGAAAAGTTTGAATTTCAATCGCAACTTTTACAGCATTCCAAGCTTTGGACAATGAAATATATCTACTACCTCTCTACTGTAATGCAGGAAATGAGACAAACCAAACCATGTACAGCAAGTTCCCATAACTAGCAAGGAGCTAATGGTAATCTATTTAAAGGTCTTAGTTGAGGAATAAATATTGGCTAGGAGACTAGAGACAACTCACCTGCTGTATTTTGAAATAGTGTATGGGACCTTTCACAGCCATCGTAAAGTGTAGACAGGGCCTTTATTTAAATCTCATGTAAAATGGAGCATCTCTGACACTGTAGCACTCCCTCAATATTATCCTGGGCGTGTCAACCTAGATTGCAAACTTAACTCCCTCCAGCGGGACTTGAACCTACAATATTCTGACTGAGATAAGGATGATGCTGATAAATACAGCTTAATCCTGAAATGCCTTACTCACTCTCAAAAGAAACAGAAGGCTGCTATTTCTTTGAATGGCAGGGTTTCTTTCTTTCAAAGGATGCAGACTTTACTGGCAAGGCCAGCAATTGTTGCTGTTGAATGGAGTGGCTTGCTAGGCTATTTCAGGGAGAAGTTAAGAATCAACACATTGC
Organism: Sphyrna mokarran; assembly: GCA_024679065.1. NCBI lineage: Eukaryota > Metazoa > Chordata > Chondrichthyes > Carcharhiniformes > Carcharhinidae > Sphyrna > Sphyrna mokarran. The sequence goes on along the minus strand of JAGIQG010000004.1, from coordinate 67,375,294 downwards.
TGTAGGTCTGGAGTCACATATAGGTCTGACTGGGTTAGGATACCAGATTTCTTTTCCTGAAGGACATCAGTGAATCAGATGGATTTTTGTAACAATCAATGATAATTATCTTTCAATTCCAGAGTTAATTAGCTAAATTTAAATTCCACCAGCTACCACTTTGAGATTTGAACTCATGTCCCACAGCATTAACCTGGGCCTTCAGGAATATTACCACTGTATCACATTTTTTACCCATTTCCTGAAGAGTCAGTGGGAGAACACATTCCTGCTGACATCAGCAGCCAATGGAGCATTAACTGGTTCAGGATGGGACACTCACTCCCATCCAGTGAGAAGGTTGGAGACTATGTTTGAGAAGTCAGAGGGAAGGCTTAAAGAGAGGTGTGGTATGTCTGATGAACATAGGGACCTGCAAACAAGCTAGCTCCACTTTGCCCGACATCAGCCCACACATCTAAAGCTGCTGGATAATCCACGTGGTGTAGGCTTCTCTGTAGCGCAGGTAACATAAAGACTGGAGCAAGATGGGGCACTAAAGGTATGTATTGATTGAGTGCAAGGGTGGACAGGTTGCCCAATAGCTTCACTGCCTCCCATTAAATAGGAGAGAGGTTGAGGGCAATGACTAGGCCATGTGCTGAACTTTATGAGCCCTCTGCCTACCCACATACACTCCCACCCACTCTGTAATCCTACTCCACCTTCAAACTTGCTGGGGAAACAGAGTGAATTTCCACACCATAGAACAGAGAACATTACAGCACAGAACAGGCCCTTCAGCCTTCGATGTTGCGCCGACCAATACAAAAAGCAATGCCCCTCCAAACGAAACCATTCCCTTCTCTTCCATATACTTATCAACTAACCTCTTAAACGCCACCAAACTTGGCGCATCTACAACTGCTGCAGGCAGGGCATTCCACTCCCGAACCACCCTTTGGGTAAAGAACCTACCTCTGATATCCGTCCTATAACTATCACCCCTTAATTTAAAGCTGTGTCCCCTCGTGCTAGCTTTCTCCATCCTAGGAAAAAGGCTATCACTGTCCACCCTATCTAAACCTCTAATCATCTTATATGTTTCAATAAGGTCCCCTCTTAGCCGCCTCCTTTCTAACGAAAACAACCTCAAATCCTTCAGCCTCTCTTCATAAGACCTGCCCTCCATACCAGGCAACATCCTGGTAAACCTCCTCTGTACCCTCTCCAATGCCTCCACATCTTTCTTATAATGTGGGGACCAGAACTGCACACAATACTCCAAGTGCGGCCGCACTAGAGTTTTGTACAGTTGCAACATGACGTTGCGGCTCCGAAATTCAATCCCCCTACCAATAAAAGCTAAGACTCCATATGCCTTCTTAACAACCTTCTCGACTTGACTGCCTACTTTCAGGGATCTATGCACATACACACCAAGATCCCTCTGTTCATCAAGACTACTAAGAATCCTACCATTAGCCCTATACTCTACACATTTATTATTCCTGCCATAGTGCATTACCTCACACTTTTCCACATTAAACTCCATTTGCCACCTCTCGGCCCAGCTCTGCAACTTGTCCAAGTCCCTCTGCAAACTATAACACCCCTCTTCACTATCTACCACTCCACCGACTTTAGTGTCATCTGCAAATTTACTAATCCATCCTTCAATACCCTCATCCAGATCATTTATAAAAATTACAAACAGCAGGGGCCCCAAAACAGACCCCTGAGGTACACCACTTGTCACCGAACTCCAAGATGAATATCTCCCATCAACCACCACCCTCTGTCTTCTATCTGCTAGCCAATTCCTAACCCAATTAGCTAAATCACCCTCTATCCCATACATCTGCATTTTCTGCAGAAGTCTTCCATGGGCCACCTTATCAAACGCCTTACTAAAGTCCATATATACCACATCAACCGCCTTACCCCTATCCACCTCTTTAGTCACTTTTTCAAAAAATTCAATGAGGTTAGTAAGGCACGACCTACCCTTCACAAAACCATGCTGACTATCCCCAATCAATTCATTTCTCTCTAACTATAAATCCTATCCCTAATAATTCTCTCCAATACTTTGCCCACAACAGAAGTAAGACTCACTGGCCTATAATTCCCTGGAAGGTCTCTCTTCCCTTCTTGAACAACGGGACCACATTCGCTATCCTCCAGTCCTCCGGAACCACACCCGTAACCAACGACGACCTGAAGATCAGAGCCAGAGGCTCTGCAATCTCCTCTCTTGCCTCCCAGAGAATCCTAGGGTAAATCCCGTCCGGCCCAGGGGACTTATCCAACTTCAAACCCTCGAGAATATCTAGCACATCCTCCCTATCTACTTCGATACTTTCCAGTTTGCTACCCTGTACCTCAGTGTTCTCCATAACTACATTTACATCACCCTGCGTGAATACCGAAGAGAAATATTTATTCAGTGCCTCTCCAATCTCTTCAGGCTCCACGCACAACTTCCCACTGCTGTCTATGACTGGCCCTAATCTTGTCCTAACCAATCTTCTATTCTTAACATATCTAAAGAAAGCTTTAGGATTCTCCTTAATCCTATCAGCCAAAGTCTTCTCGTGTCCCCTCTTAGCTCTCCTCAATTCACTCTTTAGCTCCCTCCTGGCTAATCTATAGCTATCCATTGCACTAACCGAGCCTTCAAGCCTCATCCTGACATAAGCCTCCTTTTTCCTTTTAACCAGCAAATCAACTTTTTTCGTACACCAAGGTTCTCTTACTCGACCATTTCCTCCTTGCCTGACAGGGACATACTTATCAAGGACTCGCAGCAGCTGCTCCTTGAATAAGCTCCACATTCCAGATGTTCCCAGTCCCTGTAGTTTCCTAGTCCAATCTATGCACCCTAATTCTCTCCTGATGGCCTCATAATTACCCTTCCCCCAGCTATAACTACTGCCCCCAGCTTCATGCTATCCCTATCCATCACTAAGGTGAACGTAACCGAATTGTGGTCACTATCACCAAAATGTTCACTAACTTCCAAGCCTAACACCTGGTCTGGCTCATTGCCCAGCACCAAATCCAATGTAGCCTCACCTCTAGTTGGCCTATCTACATACTGAGTCAAAAAACCTTCCTGCACACTTTGTACGAAAACTGACCCCTCTAACGAGCTAGAGCTATAGCTATTCCAATCAATATTAGTAAAGTTAAAGTCCCCCATAACAATTACCCTATTACTTTCACTCCTAACCAGAATTGACTTCGCAATCCTTTCCTCAACCTCTCTAGAACTTTTAGGAGGTCTATAAAAGACTCCCAACAGGGTGACCTCTCCTCTCCTGTTTCTAATCTCAGCCCATACTACCTCAACAGACAAGTCCTCATCAAACTTCTTTTCTGTCACTGTGATACAGTCTTTGACTAATAATGCCACTCCTACCTCCTTCTCTACTCCGACTAAAACATTTGAACCCCGGAACCTGCAACATCCATTGTTGTCCCTGCTCTACCTAAGTCTCTGAAATGGCCACAACATCGAAGTTCCAGGTACTGGTCCAAGCTGCAAGTTCCTCCCCCTTATTGCGAATACTCCTTGCATTAAAGTTTACGCATTTCAAACCATGCCCTACCCCACCCGTACGCTGCTGTGTTTTGCGGCTTTCCTCTATGACCCCCTTACTCTCATCCCTCTTAGCACCCCAACTACTTAGGATCCCACCCTCCCCCCGAATCAGTTTAAAGCCCCCTGCATAGCCTTAGCAAATTTTCCCCCCAAGATATTAGTTCCCCTCTGGTTCAGGTGTAGACCATCTCTCTTGTAGAGGTCCCACCTATCCCAGAATGAGTCCCAATTGTTCAGGAACCTGAACCTCTCCCTCCTGCACCATCCCCACAGCCATGAGTTCAAACATTCCCTCTCTCTATTCTTCTCTAAACTATCCCTTGGCACAGGCAAGAGTCCAGAGATAACCACTCTGCCAGTTTTGGCCCTAAGCTTCCACCCCAACTCCATAAATTTCTGTTTAATATCCCCTTCCCTCGTCCTTCCTATATCATGTGTCCCTACATGAACTATGACTTGGGGTTGACTCCCCTCTCCCTTAAGAATCTTAAAAACCCGATCTGCGACATCCTGGATCCCAGCCCCTGGGAGGCAACACACCAGTCCTGAGTCACTTTTATTACTATTTACTCTCCTATCTGTCCCTCTAACTATGGAGTCTCCAATTACTAGGCCCAATCTCTTATTCTCCCTACCCACCTGAGCATTCTCAGCAGGCTCACCCCCAGCGACCTGCTCCCTTTGGTCATCTCCAGTTGATTCTTCCTCAACTGTAGCCTCCAAGACAGAAAATTTGTTTTGGAGGGGAACAGCCCCAGGGGATTGTCCACCTGATTGCTTCTTACCCCTCCTCCGAATAGTTACCCAAGAATCACTTTTAGGAGTGACTATCTCTTTGTCACTCCTGCCAATATCCTCCTCAACCTCTCGAATTATCCTGAGTTCCTCTAATTCCAGCTCCAGCTCCTTAACACGATCCTCAAGGAGCTGCAAATGGGCACACTTCCTGCAGGTATAATCAGCAGGAACAGTACTGGTGTCCCTCACCTCGTACATACTACAGGAGTTGCAACGTACTGCCTGCACTGCCATCCCTGATACTTTAATTTACTTTAAGGAGAGAGAAAAAAAACTTCCCACACACTTTTATTATTAAGTTAGAGGAGGGGGGAGGGTGGGATACTCTACCTGTGTAGAGTATCGGGTTTCCTCTCTGGCCAATTTATAGAGGCAGAGAAAACTACAACTACCAGCAGCCTCCTAATGACAACTTCCAGTTTCTAGTTAGTTTAAATAAAAACGGCAAAAACTACCCCCGCTCGCTATTTTAAACAAAGAGAAAAGTTAAAAAACTACTTAACACTCGAACTTCACGCTTTCCCAAATCGCTGCCTCACCGTGCTGCTCCAAGGGAACAATGAGCTGCTCAAGATCAGTATGGGATCAATTAGTGACAAAGGAAATATGTAGTGTAACAACCTCCATCTGTGATTTCCCCCACCGACCCCAAACCCTTGCTGAATTAACGCGAGATTTCCAGTGCACACTAACGAAGGGTATCGGCAATGTGGGCTGAATGGCCTGTTTTGTGTTGTAAATAACCCGCTGCATTGCTGCAATTTCACATTCAATTTCATTTTGCCTCAATTTGAGAGAAATCTTCAACTGCCTCTGATCACAAAGAACGGAACTGAAATTTGATCTCACTGTTAGCCACCTGACTACAACGAAGTGTTGAAGCTTAGTCCCAAACTGGAATGTTTGTTACATCTAATCAGCATTGGGTAAGAGCCAATGCAGCAATTTCATCAACGAACTGAGGCAGGTACTCTTGCAACATTTAAGAAGCATGTGGATGAGCACTTAAATTACTAAGGTATAATAGGCTATGGACCAAATGATGGTAAATGGGATTTTTAGAGATCAGTATTTGATGGTCAGCATAGACATGGTGGGCCAAAGGCCCTGTTTCTGCGCTGTATGACTCTAACTACTCGCGTTTATACAGAATTTTGAAATTGGGAACAATGTTCCAAGGCAATGAGTGCATTATAAGACAAAACCTGACACAATTAGAGAAGGCAGTATTGGGACAAACTGCTCAGGTATAAGAGCAGTTTAACGAAAGAAACCAAGGCAGAAGATGAATTCCAAAGCTTGACCCCCAGGCAAGAAATTAGATCGCCATTAATGAATAAAATCAAGATGCTCAAGAGGCCAGAATTAGGCAGAGCAGAATTTTGGGGCAGGAGGAGATTAAAGAAGTTAAGGATGGAGATTTTAAATGCGGTGTTGTCAAACTAGAAGGGAATGAGGATAAGTGTGAACTCAGCAATGACATGATTTCTGACAATAACTGTATTTTATTGAAACATGTTTGCAATGTTGCTGAACATCGAAGGCGTTCAAATCCAATTTCAATAATTCATATCCAACAGCATACAAAATTTCTCATCCTTATCTTCCAATCCCTTCCTAAGCAGAAATTTCCACATCTTCAACAGTCTTTCTTGATGACCTAGTTTGATGCTTAATCATATCAAAATTGAATTGTATCATCACAAAGGTCAACGAACCTTTGAGCTGCTTAAATTCACAGCTCCCAATTTCTAGATAAAGGCCATTATTTTAATCTGTGTTCCCATTGTGTGATTTAACCCTCGTATGCACATTTACAATGCTCCAATGGAGTGAAGATTAACAAAAGACAGTGACAAGATTAGAGACATGTGGCCACTTTTAATGATGATGCAGCATTTTAGTGGGTGTTACTCAAAAGCTAGGAATCTGTAATTGTAAAATCTGCTGAGTCAACCACATGTGATTTCATTCTATCAGACCTCTTGTGTTCTACTCTCACTGATTGAAGTTTTGGAAGTATTTTAAAATTTCAGTCTATCCCTTACCTGGCCCATAGCAAGAATCTGGCTATTCCACCAACATTAAGGGCTGTGCCAAGTTAAATAAATTGATTGAGATGAAAGCCACAGAATGTCACATCTACTCTCTTCTTTCATTACAACCCCAACTATCTTTGTACATAAAATATGAATTAAAAACAAATTCATTTGCTGGTTCTGGGACACCTTTCACGACTTCAGGATGTCCCAAAGTGCTTGATGGTTGACAGAGAACTTTTGAAGGTTGGTTACTGATACAATGTTGGAAATGCAGCAGCCAAGTTGCATACAGCAAGATCCTACAAGCAGCAATAATGAGACACTGGTGGGACAATCCAGGATGGCACTTCTGTGTATGTTGTACACTGATGTACTGTTGATAGAGCCATTTTTCAGATTGAGGCACCATTTGTTCTTTTGGGTGCAGTGGTGGATTAACTGCCACCCAAAGCCCAAGGCTGAGTTTTAGTAAGACCCCTCGACCTTGCCCCCTGCCCCACCCTTCACTGAATAAAGTGACGTTAAGTTACATTAGATAACATATCATTGTATTATGCATAATGTACTACAGGTATGACATAATAAAGTTATATGAATCAATTACAGCCCTTTTATTCATTCATTTTTCATTTTCTTTACTTTTTTACTTTAAAAAGCTTCTGTGTTTTTTGGTTGACAGAAGTGTCACTAACAGCATGTAAATCAATGGATCGAAGCATGCCTGATTCTATGTGCATGAGTGGAGGTTAACTAAGTTTCTCATTGCTCATTGTTGAGCGCAAATAGATTTTGATCCTCTTCAGTGTGACAATGAACGTTCACTTGAACAGTTAGTGATCATTAAGGTCAGATAAATTTTAAAGCAAATGTATGTATTTGGATACACCTCATACAGTCAATCTCTTCCCAGAGTTCGATACATCCCAATGACAGTAACATCATCATTGGATTGTCCTTGTATGTACTTCTGAAAGTGGGCCATGGGGTATAGTTATGAAAATTTATTGACCCTTAAAAGGGTTAAACCAATTTTTTTTTTGCTCTGCCCTCACCCCCCCCCCCCCCCCCCCCCCCCCCCCCCTCTTCCGGGCCCCTAGACTTAAGCCTAGTCAGTTTAATGGTTAATACGCCACTGCTTGGATGGATAAGCCAGATTTCACAGCACTTTATCAGATGTTCTTGTACAATGTTCTTGACCTTGACTATATGACCCTTTACACATTCTTATGGTTCTTGTCATCCTGCTGGAACAGTGGTCCTTTAATATTCATAGGATTCAGGATTCAAAATAATTTTAAAATATTGAATATTTTTTTAGACTTCCTTTGTTCTCCTGGTCAGCCTCTCACCGTGAATCCTCCGGAATCCTCATTCAAAGCTCTGCTAACTGTATCCTAACTGGCACTTAGTCCAATTCACCAAACATCTCTGTGCTCACTGGCCAGCCTTGGTTGTTTAGTCCACAAATGGCTCTTGTAGCAGTGAACTCTTTAAGTGGTAAATGTCCAAAAGGTCATATGTCCCAATCACCCAATAAGGTGGGAGCGTGTGAATCCCAGGTCTGAGCCTAGGCTTTTACAATCAGAATCGATCCTATACCTGAATGGGAAAAAAGCTTGAGTTTGATAATAAATTGTTTGACAATAAGTTATTGTTATTGTTAATGTGATGGTCGCCAATCAGGAGGATCAATCATATTGGTGGTATGGATAAGAAAGCATCTGAAATTGCACTAAAGGGTGTGAAGGAGACCTTGTTTGAAATGGTGCAACAGAAATCCATTCAGGTTCAGCCTGCAAAAAGAAAATCAGCAACATGCCTATCTTTGGCAATATGGAGCCATTTGATGTCTGTATGCTCCACATATTGTACCCAGTACAGTATGCGTAGGTGATTAAGAGAAAGGTTATATTATTTACTGCATGGGGAATCCAGACATTTTATCAGAAGTTTAACCTCCCTGGATGCTCCTCAAATCAAAACCTTTGCTGAGCAACTGGACCTTTTTAAGAGATGTTATCATCCTGAGACCTCAGTAATTTGGAAAAGATACAAATTCAGCACAACAAGGAAAGCCCCAGGAGAAACAATAGCAGTCTTTATGGCAAGAATAAAACAAATAGCAGAGCATTGTGAGTTTGGGTCAGCCCTCAGTGACATATCGTGATTAATGTGTAGTGTAAATAATACTGCAATATGTAAGTTGTCGGCCAAGGCAGAAATAACCCTTAAAAAGGTGCTGGAATTGAGGTTAGCAATAGAAGGTGCAGAGAAGTATGCCCTAGACTTGCTAAGCATACAGAACAGCAAGGTCCACCAGGTTTGGCAAGAAGCTGCTGGCAGCAGCGGCGCCAAGAGTGAGGATGCTGGTTTAAATAAAGAGAGGAGCATGGAGCCAAAAGAATTCAAAAGTATGGGAAGTACAATCAACAGTAAAGGAGTAATGCAGAAAGCGGGAGCCTCAGTCTGAAGAGAAGATTGATACAGAGAAGCAGAATGCTTTACATATGGGAGAAGTAGGTATGTAAGTCACAAGTGCAGGATCAAGCAAGGCCTACCCAGTACAACCAGGTAAATAATGCAGCTCCACTACATAAAACGGAGAGTCAACCAGAAAGTGAACCAAACATTTTGTCAATGAATAACAAAGGTGGCCGAGATAGCCCCAATGACAGTGATGTTATTGGTGAATGGCCACCCATGAAGGTCCATACGGGGTGGGGGAGGGGTGGGAGGCTTTAGCCACAGTCATTGGAGATCATACCAAAATCTCCAATGATATTGGTTCAACCCTTGAGATTGAAGAATACTGTAGACAAGCTAGCAAAATGCTAGTGAAGCTATTTGAATCATAGGAATGATCATGACTCCTGGCTTCACTTTGCTCAGCTACCACCGATTGTGGTTTCTAGCCAAGGACCAAGTTTGATGGGATTGACTGGCTCCAGGAGATCAAGTTAAACTGGCTAGGCATATTTAAAATAAATAAGAGGGGAGTCATGAAGTCCTCAAAAGATGCAAAGAGGTATTTCAAGAAGAGTTGAGGACAATCAATGATTAAAAGGCAAAGATCCATATTGATCCTGAAGCCACCCTGAGATTTTATATGGCTACACCTGTGCCCTACTCATTACTTAAAAAAGTTAAAACAGACCTTAGATGTTTAGAGGACATGGGCATCACTAAGCCATGTAATTTTCAGAGTGGGCAGCACCTATTGTACCAGTAATCAAACCAGTCAAGACCGTCCATACATTTGGAGACTACAAGCTGATAGTTAACCAGGCTGCAAAGTTGGATAGATACCCCATCCTCAAAATAGATGATCTGTACGTGAAGTTAAGTGGAGGTTTAATGAATACCATGTTGGGCATGAGCCACACTTACCTACAATTTGTTGTAGGTAAAATAATACCACTGAAACTGTTAGTGAGTCAAAATACAGTGGTTTTTATTTCAAAACTCTGGCATTTATTCCAAAGCTTTGGGAGAACTGGTTCCAACAGGGACTACCAAACTTCTCATAAAACACAAACATAAGTGGGCATTTATACATCGTGAGTCTTAGTGTCAATCACGACACAAATTTCCCATTCTGGCCAGAATTCCCAGTCTTCTTTCCTGGGTAATGATGCAGCTCCAGATATAATCATGATTCACAGTTCAGCTGGCAGCTACAGTCATGACACAGGCTTAATCCGGTTATGATTCAAAACCCTTCTGCAGCAGTATCGGCATCCCTGTCGTTGAAGTTACTGGTGCGATCACGGCTGTCGCAGCGAGAGTCTTCTTATTAAAAGCCAGTATTGCAATCTGCCATCAGCAGCTGTCAAAAGCTGGTATTGTAAACTACCATGTGTGTAACGATGTCCAACTAAGACAAATATGTAAGATTTGCAAAGTCTACAAAATAACAGTCACCTTAAACTATCTGTCTTTATAAAAACGAGAGTTAAAGCATGTAATACATGAACAAATAACTTATATTACTGCCAGAAGCAGTTTTAGCTTGAGAAGATCAGTCATAACATATTCCATGTAACGTATTCTATTCTTTGTAACATATTCTAGATACAAAATTCATTAACCATTTCTCTACTTCACTCCCCCCTTTTGGTCTGGGTCAGGCCCAAGCATAGCCCCATGACCAATCCAAAGCCAAATGTTACCAGCATATGGGCCCACCCTCAGTTAAAAAACAAAAGACAACTTGGGATTCTTTGTGCCCATATAATCAATAAGTATCCACTCAACCAATAATGTTATCTTACAGGAAAATTCAAGTCAAATATGAGACCTTGACCTAACAAAGAACAAAAGAACAAATAACAAAACAGCACGGGAAACAGGCCCTTCGGCCCAACGAGCCCGCGCCACCACCCCGATGTTCCCACCTCTACCCGTGATCCCTGTCCATGTTTATAGATCTATGGATTAAAAACCAAATTTGAGACAATTTAGGGAGAATTTGTTTTGCCAATTAGCCTAAGAGCACATCTTTGGGATGTGGGAGGAAACCAGAGCTCCCGGAGAAAACCCACGCAAGCACGGGGAGAATGCGCAAACTCCCACAGACACAGGCCCAAATCCATGTATCTGCACAGCACAGCGATAGTCACTGAACTGTCGTGTTGCCCATCAGATGATCCAGGTCAAGTGTACACTAACAACGTGAAGCACTAGGATACTCTCGAAAAAGGTCCAAGAGCAGTCCTCTCATGACCCATCGTGTGTAAGCCCCTTGTTAGACAACAAGGTGGACCAAAGCACCTGTAGGATAAAAACAAGTACATCAATATCACCATCTATTTACACACTTCCCAGGGACTCCCAAAGCTCATGATCCCTATTTTAAATCAGTTTTCTATACCCCTCCATTCCCATTCTGTTCATGTGCACATCTAAGTATTTCTCAAATAACTCCAGACTACCTGCCTCCACCACTTTACTTGGCAGTGCATTCCATACCCCCACCACCCTCTGTGTGAAAAAACTCCCTCTAGCATCCAAATTATACTTTACCCCCCTGGGGTAAGATGCATGACCATCAAGTACCCAAGCATACACTGGTCTTTATCTGTGCATCGGTCTCGGTTGTCCTCTGCTGGTCTAGTTTGCTGGTCTGGTCTGGCACTTTGGCTTTGGTTTTCCTTCATTCCTTCTCGGGTGTGGTGGCTCTCCACCTGCTGGTCATTACTGGCGATAGTCACCATCACTGTAACTTGTTCCTGGTTGAATTTCATGCCCCATTTGGTCATTGCTAATCAATTGATCGGGACTGGATGGGATGTACCCCAGGTTACGGTGGGAGATGAGGGAAGAGATTGTAGAGCCTCTGACAATGATCTTTGCATCATCAACGGAGATGAGAGAGGTTCCGGAGGATTGGAGGATTGCGAATGTGGTTCCTATATTCAAGAAAGGAAATAGAGGTAGCCCAGGAAATTATTGACCAGTGAGTCTAATCTCAGTAGTTGGAGTTGATGGAGAAGATCTTGAGAGACAGGAATTAAGGACATTTAGAGAAGTATAGTATGATCAAAAGTAGTCAGCACAGCTTCATTAAAGGCAAATCGTGTCTTACGAGCCTGGTTGAGTTTTTTGAAAATGTGACATTGATGAAGAAAGAGCGGTGGATGTGGTTTATGTGGACTTCAGCAAGGCGTTCAATAAGGTCCCCCACGCAAGCTTATTGAGAAAGTGAAGGGGCATGGGACACAAGGGTACGCTGCTTTGTGGATCTAGAACTGGCTTGCCTGCAGAAGACAGAGTATGGTTGTAGATGGGTCTTTTCCTGCATGGAAGTCAGTCACCAGTGGAGTGCCCCAGGGATCTGTTCTCGGACCCTTGGTATTTGTGTTTTTTATAAATGACCTGGATGAGGAACTAGAGGGATGGGTTGGTAAGTTTGCCAATGACACAAAGGTCGGAGATGTCGTGGATAGTTTGGAGGGATGTTAGAAGTTGCAGCGTGACATAAATAGGATGCAAGACTAGGCAAAGAAGTGGCAGATGGATTTCAACCCAGATAAATGTGTAGTGATATATTTTGGCAGGTCCAATGGGATGAAGGAATATGATACTAAGGATAAGACTCTTAACAGTGTGGAAGGTCAGAAGGAGCTTGGGGTCGGGGTTCATAGGACTCTCAAATTGGCTTCGCAGATAGTGTTAAGAAGGCGTATGGAGTACTGGTCTTCATCAATCGAGGAATTGAGTTTAGGAGTCAGGAGATAATGCTGCAGCTGTATGAGACCCTGGTCAGACCCCACTTGAGTACTGTGCTCAGTTCTGGTCACCTCATTACAGGAAGGATGTGGAAGCCATTGAAAGGGTGCACAAGAGATTTACAAGAATGTTACCTGGATTAGGTAGCATGCCTTACGAGGATAAGTTGAGAGAAATTGATCTTTTCTCCTTAGAGAGACGAAGGATGAGAGGTGACCTAATAGAGGTTTATAAGATATTGAGAGGTATAGATCGGGTGGATTCTCAGAGGCTTTTTCCCAGGGCTGAAATGGCTGCCACATTAGGGCACAGGTTTAGGATGCTGGGGAGTAGGTGCAGAAGAAATGTCAGGTGTAAGTTTTTCACTCAGAGGTGGACAATTGGGATTGGCTGCCGTTGGTGGTGATGGAGGCAAATTCATTAGGGTCTTTAAGAGACTTCTGGAGATTTCATGGGACTTAATAGGATTGAAGGTTGTAGGTAACCCTAGTAGGTAGAGATAAGATCGGCACAACTTGTGGGCCAAAGGGCCTGTTTGTGCTGTCGTTTTTCTATGATTCTGTGATGCATTCCCGTATAGGTGGAAACTGAGTTATCCCGTTGGATGGATGAAAGAAACATTGCATATGTATCAACAACCCTTTCAGATTTGGAAAAGGGAATTCTCAAATTGAAAAGGAAGACTTTACTGTGATTTACAGTATTAAAAAATTAAACTTTTTACATACCTTGCCAATGATGGGACAACAGATAAAGCTCTGGACCAACTGAGACCTAATATTATGAGGAATCAAATATATGATGCTGCATTGTTGGCAGAATGACAGAACAGATGAAGACTTTTCAAATGAGAAAAAATGAACTTAGTTGTGAGGATGTTGTCATCCTTGAGGAGTGAAAGTGGTCACCCCCAAACCTGGAGAAAGTTATCACGTGAAGGATTACATAACATCCATCAGCAGATGTCAAAAACAAAAATGCCAGCTTGAAGTAATTTATGGTGGCCTGACATAGATGCTGACATTGAAGACTGTGAAAGTGTGATCAGTGCCAAATATAACAGAAGTTATCAGCTATAGCCCCTTTACACCCCTGGGAATGGTCAGGTTAGCTATGGGTGAAAGTTCATCTTGACTTTGTTGGCCCATTTATGGATACAATGTTCCTGTTACATAGAAACATAGAAGATAGAAGCAGGAGAAGACTATTTGGCCCTTCAAGCCTGCTCCACCATTCATTACAATCATGGCTGATCATCCAACTCTAAAGCCCATTCCTGCTTTGATCCCATTCATCCCAAGTGCTATATCCAGCCGTCTCTTGAATACATTCAATGTTTTGGCATCAACTGCTTCCTGTAATCATAAATTCTACAGGCTCACCACTCTTTGGATGAAGAAGTGTCTCCTTACCTCTGTCCTAAATGGTCTACCCTGAATCCTCAGATCCCAACAATCAGGAATGTACTCCCTGCATTTACCCTGCCTATTCCTGTTAGAATTTTATAAGTCCCTATGAGATTTCCCCCTCATTTGCCTGAAATCCAGCGAAAACAATTCTAACCTAGTCAGTCTCTTCTCACAAATCAGTCCCACCATCCCCAGGATCAGCCTGGTAAACCTTCACTGCACTCTCTCGAGAGCAAGAACATTCTTCTTCAGAAAAAGAGACCCAAACTGCACACAATATTGTAGGTGTGGCTTCACCCAGGCCCTGTATAATTGCAACAACACAGCCCTGCTCCTGCACTCTCACAGTGAAGGCCAATATGCCATTTGTCTTCTTTACTGCCTGCTGCATCTGCAAGCTTATCTTCAGTGACTGGTAAACAAAGACATCCAGGTCCTGCTACACACTCCCGTCTCCCACATTACAGCCATTCAGTTAGTAATGTGCCTTCTTGTTTTTGCTTCCAAAGTGAATAATCTCACATGTATCCAAATTATACTGCATCTGCCATTGATTTGCCCACTCATCCAATCTGTCCTGATTATTCTGAAGGATCTCTGCATCTCATCATAGTTCACTCTCCCATCCTACTTGGTATCATCTGTAAGCTTTGAGATGTTACATTTTGTTCCCTCATCCAAATCATTAATACATATTGTGACTAGCTGGAGTCCCAGCATCGATCCCTGTGACACCCCACAAGTTACTGTCTGCCAATTTGAAAAGCACCCATTAATTCCTACTCTTTGCTTCCTCTCTACCAACCAGTTTTCTAACCATCTCAATACACTCCCCCCAATCCCATGTCATTTAATCTTCATGATAATTCCTTATGCGAGAATTTATCCAATGCTTTCTGAAAGTCCAAATATACCATTTCAACTAGCTCCTCGTCAACTCTACTTCAAAGAATTCAAACAGATTTGTCAAGCATGATTTCCCCTTCATAAATCCATGCTGATTCTGTCTGATCCTACCACCACTTTCTAAATGTTCTGCTATAAAGTCCTTGTTGATGGATTTGAGAATTTCCCCACTACCGATGTTAAGCTTGCTGGTCTATAATTCCTTGTTTCTCTCTGTCTCCTTTTTTGAATATTGGGGTGGCATCAGCTACCTTCCAATCTGCAGGGACTGTTCCGGAGTCCATAGAATCGTGGAAGATAACCACTAATGCATCCACTATTCTAGAGCTACTTCCTTAAGTACTTTGGGATGTAGACTGTCAAGTCCTGGGGATTTATCCGCCTTCAATTTTTTCTACTAATGTTGATTTCCCACAGTTCTTTCTTCTCGCTAAACCTGTTACCAGTAGACACCCATTCAAAATGGCTTGAATGAAGACAGTTCATTCAAATTGTCTTCCTATGCTACAATTGAGAAACAGTGGTTTGACACCAAAGGATTATCGGAAGTACTTGTTTCAGAGAATTGGCTTGCTAGTAGTGTTGTCGTGGTCAAAGGTGTGAAGACGCAAGTCGGCCTGTTACACATCTCAAGATTCCAGGGAAATCCTGAATCCCTCCATTACTTCACACCTTAATGCCAACAGTCCTACATGTCTATTATTTACACTCTCCCAGTTTGCCCCTTGTATATTGCCCGCTCTCTTTGCTCCAGCTTCGTTGACTGTAACCATTTAATTCCCTCCCTCTCTCACTTCCCTCTCTCTCCTCCATTCTCTAATTACCCCTCTCTCTCTAATTAACTCTCTCCCCCCACCACTAATTACCATTCTCTCTAAATACCCTAACTAACCTCTCTCTAACTACCCTCTAATTATCTCCCTCTCTCTAATTACTTCTAATTACCCCTCTCAACCCTCTCTCTAATTAACCCATCTCCTTAACTACCCTGTCTGTTTATTCCCCTCTAATTATCCCCTTTCTAATTACCCCCTTTCTCTAATCACTCCCCTTTTAATCCTCTCCCTAATTACACCCTCTCCTTAATTACCCTCTCTAATTACCTCTCTCTCTAAATACTTCTCTGATTACCTCTCTAATTACCCACTTTCTCTAATTACCTTCCTCTCAACCCTCTTCTCTAATTACACCTTCTCTCTAATTATGCACTCTCTCTAATTAACTCTCTGGATAGCGAATGTGGTCCCATTGTTCAAGAAGGGGAAGAGAGACTTTCCGGGGAATAATAGGCCGGTGAGTCTTACGTCTGTTGTGGGCAAAGTATTGGAGAGAATTATTAGGGATAGGATTTGTGGTTATTTAGAGAGAAATGAATTGATTGGGGATAGTCAGCATGGTTTTGTGAAGGGCAGGTCGTGCCTTACTAACCTTATTGAGTTTTTTGAAAAAGTGACCAAAGAGGTGGATGGGGATAAGGCAGTTGATGTGGTATATATGGACTTTAGTAAGGCGTTCGATAAGGTGGCCCATGGAAGGCTTCTGCAGAAAATGCAGATGTATGGGATAGAGGGTGATTTAGCTAATGGGTTAGGAATTGGCTAGCAGATAGAAGACAGAGGGTGGTGGTTGATGGGAGATATTCATCGTGGAGTTCGGTGACAAGTGGTGTACCCCAGGGGTCTGTTTTGGGGCCCCTGCTGTTTGTAATTTTTATAAATGATCTGGATGAGGGTATTGAAGATGGATTAGTAAATTTGCGGATGACACCAAAGTCGGAGGAGTGGTAGATAGTGAAGAGGGGTGTTCTAGTTTGCAGAGAGACTTGGACAAGTTGCAGAGCTGGGACGAGAGGTGGCAAATGGAGTTTAATGTGGAAAAGTGTGAGGTAATTCACTTTGGCAGGAATAACAAATGTGTAGAGTATAGGACTAATGGTAGGACTCTTAATAGTGTTGATGAACAGAGGGATCTTGGTGTATATGTGCATAGATCCCTGAAAGTAGGCAGTCAAGTCGATAAGGTTGTTAAGAAGGCATATGGAGTCTTAGGTTTTATTGGTAGGGGGATTGAATTTCGGAGCCGCAATGTCATGTTGCAACTGTACAAAACTCTAGTGCGGCCGCACTTGGAGTATTGTGTGCAGTTCTGGTCCCCGAATTATAAGAAAGATGTGGAGGCATTGGAGAGGGTACAGAGGAGTTTTACCAGGATGTTGCCAGGTATGGAGGGCAGGTCTTATGAGGAGAGGCTGAGGGATTTGAGGTTGTTTTCGTTAGAAAGGAGGAGGCTAAGAGGGGACCTGATCGAAACATATAAGATGATTAGAGGTTTAGATAGGGTGGACAGTGATAGCCTTTTGCCTAGGATGGAGAAAGCTAGCACGAGGGGACATAGCTTTAAATTAAGGGGTGGTGGTTTTAGGACAGATGTCAGAGGTAGGTTCTTTACCCAGAGGGTGGTAAGGGTATAGAATGCTTTGCCTGCGTCAGTTGTAGATGTGCCAAGTTTGGTGGCATTTAAGAGGTTAGTAGATAAGTTTATGGATAAAAGGGGAATGGTTTAGGTTAGAGGGTCACTGCTTGTTCCTAATTGGTCAGTGCAACATCGAAGGCCGAAGGGCCTGTTCTGCACTGTAATGTTCTATGTTCTAATTACCCATCTCTCATTAGCCCTCTTCTCTAATTACTTCTAATTACCCCAAAACTTTCTCTAATTAACCCCTCTCTAACTACTGTCTAATCACACCCTCTAATTACCTCCCCCTTTCTAATTACACCCTCTAATTACCCACTCTCTAATTACCCCCTCTCAACCTCTCTTTAATTACCCCTCCTCTCTACCCACACTAATAATTACCCTCTTTCTCTAATTATCCTTCTCTAATTATCCTTGTCTCATTACCTCTCGCTAAATACCCCCTCTCCCTCATTACTCTAATTACCTTTCTCTCGTTACCCTTTCTCTCATTAGCTCTCCAATTACCTTCTCTCTAATTAACTCTCCAATTGCCTTTCCCTAATTACCTCTCTCATTACCCTGTCTCTCATTACCCTGTCTCTAAATAGCCTGTCTAATTATCCCTTTTTCTCTAATTACCCTCAGTCTAATTATCCCTCCCTAATTACCTCTCTCTAATTATCCTTCTCTTGTTATCTCTGTCTAAATACCCCCCTCTCTCAATACCCTAACTTTAATTACTTCTCTCATTATCCTCTCTATAAGTAGCTCTCCAATTGCCTTATCTCTAATAACCTCTCCAATTACCCCCTCTATAATTACCCCCTAATTACTCCACTCTCTATTTACTCTCTTTCTAATTAGCTCTCCAATTGTCTTCCCTCTAATTATCTCTCTCTCATTATTCTCTCTCTAATTAGCTCTCCAATTACCTCCTCTCTCATTACCCCCTCTCCCCCTAATTACCCTAATCTCCTCTAATTACCCATCTCTAATTATCCTTCTCTCATTATCTGTCTCTAAATAGCCCCCTTTCTCTCTCATTACCCTCTAATTAGCTCTCCAATTACCCTTTCTCTAATTAGCTCTCCAATTGCCCTCTCCTTAATTACCTCTCTAATTAGTTCTCCAATTACCCTCTCTCTAATTATCCCCTCTAATTAGCTCTCCAATTGCCTTCTCCTTAATTACCCCCTCTCCAATTACCCTCTCCAATAATTATCCCCTTACCAATTACCCTCTCCTTAATTACCTCCTCTCCAATTACCCTCACCTTAATTACCCTTCCTCTAATTAGCTGTCTAATTACTCCTTTCCTAATTACTCCCTCTCTAATCAGCTCTCCAATTACCCCCTCTCAAATTACCCTTTCCCTAATTACCCTCTCTCTAATTAGCTCTCTAATTACCCCCTTTCTAATTACCCCTCTCTCTAATTACCCTCCCCTACCTATTCACTCTCGTCCAGGAAGTCACTGGAGTTCTTGTGCAGCCAGCCGTGTGGCGAGTTCCGCCCTGTGTGTGTTGATTGGCTGAGGTGCCGGGAGGGCGGACACCGGTTGGCTGCTCAGTAGTCAGCCGGCTCCAGGCTCGGGTACACGGAAGATGGAGCCGCGACTGAGCCGCTCTCTGATAGCGCTACTCGTCAGCTTTCTGGGTCTGGCCCAGTGGGGTCGGGGCCTGGACAATGGACTGGCCAGGACCCCCATCATGGGCTGGCTTCACTGGGAGAGGTTCCTGTGTAATGTCAACTGCCAGGAGGATCCACACAACTGCATCAGGTAAGGGGGCTGAAATAGAAAGGAGATCCTCTAGAACAGGTGAGGGGCAGAAGTAGAGAGCAGAGATCACGCAGAACAGGTGAGGGGGACAGAAATAGAGAGTAGAGGTTCCCTAGAACAGATGAGGGGACAGAGATAAGAGAGCAGAGTTCGTCTAGAACAAACGAGGTTGGCAGCAATAGAGAGCAGAGGGCACTTACAACAAGTGAGAGGGCAGGAATAGAGAGCAGAAGCTTCCTAGAACAGGTAAGGGGACAAGAAGAGAGAGCAAAGATCACCTAGAACAGGCGAGTGGGCAGAAATAGAGAGCAAAAGGCACCTAGAACAGGTGAGGGGGCAACAATAGAGAGCAGAGATAGCATAAGAGACATAGGATTTGAAACAAAATGGTGGAGCTGAAACAATTTTGTGTGGGGAGCTAGATGTAATGGAGATAACTGAAACCTAACTACAAAAAGCACAGATTTAAGTACTGGGGGAAATAATGTATTTAAAAAAATGGTGGTGGGGTGGAGTCAGGGGCTGTGTTGGTAGGGGTAGCTGTATTAAGTAGATATTAAGTAATCTTTAATTATATAGTGACAGTAGAAAAGTGATATAACAAGTTGGATACAGAATCCATTTCGATTGAGAAGGGACAAAAAAAGACCAATTGCATTTTAGAAGGGAGATACTTCAGATTGGAAGAGGAGGAGGAATTAGAGAAATCTATTGTATGACTGAGTAAAAACTATTCAACAATAATCAACTAAGTGAATTAAACTGGACTGGCAAAGGTTAAAGAAAAGAACGTGTCTTCTCCAGTACTTCCTCTTTACCCATTTAAGAAAGGTATTGGAAACGCTTTCTAAAAACAAAAGGTACTGAAGCAACTTATAGCATTAAACTTGGTTTGGGTTGTGGGGGGGGGGGTGGTATCTAAGAACAAGTGATCATAAAGAGGTTTAAAAGGAATGATTGCAATGCATAATAACAAAGAAGGCCAAAGTAATCATTGAATCCCTGCAATGCAGAAGGAGGCCATTAGGCCCATCAAACCTGCACCAACAACAATCACACCCAGGTCCCATAACTTCATGTATTTTGCTAATCCTCCTGACGCTAAAGGGCAATTTAGCATGGCTAATACATCTAACCTGCACATCTTTGGACAATGGGATATAACTGGACCTGGAATAAATCCACTCAGACATGGGGTGAACGTGCAAACTCCACACAAACAGCCACCCAATGCCAGAATTGAACCCGTGTCCCTGGTACTGAGAGGATACTGTGTACATGCTGTACAGAGTACTGTGCCATCATGCTGCCCAGAACAAATAAGCAAATTTCAAGGATGTGAGAACGGAACCAGGAAAGATGCACGAACAAACAGAGATGGATCAGCAATAGACAATATTTAAAACTGTAATCAGAGTTCAGGAGAAACATGTTTCTCCCAATAATGAAACATCTTGGAGGAATAAATGGATTTTGGGTAAAATTAAACAGGAGATAAAAGTATATGCTAAATGCTTAGACAAAATAGAGGATGATAACTAAGAATGAGAAGTAAATCCTTGTCAGAGAGGTTGTATGACAGTAATAATGACACATCATTGAAGATTCACTTGCACCTGAATATACAGTCAGAACTTTTTCCAAAAGTGTTAGTGGGTCACTGGCGGATAGTTACTGCAACTTCACTCTTCGACAGATGTAAATGCCACATCTATCGATGAAGTAATGTAATAGTGCAGCTTGTGGAGGAGCAGGGGAACTTAAACAGCAATCTCCCAAT
Source organism: Sphyrna mokarran (assembly GCA_024679065.1). Taxonomy (NCBI): domain Eukaryota; kingdom Metazoa; phylum Chordata; class Chondrichthyes; order Carcharhiniformes; family Carcharhinidae; genus Sphyrna; species Sphyrna mokarran. The sequence goes on along the minus strand of JAGIQG010000004.1, from coordinate 67,354,308 downwards.
TTCTGTCTAGCTGCACATATGCAGATTCCAAAACTGATAACTTTGTGCACTGATAGCCTCACTATTATTTTTCATTCAAATTCCAGACCAATGTGTCAAGGGAATTATGGACAGAATCTTCTGTCTTCACTTGTGCTGTGTTTGGAGGTGATGAGGGCATTTAATTTGGGTGAGAGGGTAGGTGGTGAATGAACACCCCGTCATTTGCCTTCACCCTGCTTTAAGTCCAGTGTAAGGAGTGCCAATGGTTGGCGTTCCTACTTTCTGCCAATTGAGGCCTTTAAGTAGATAATTAATAATCACTTTAGGGCCTCATCCCACTGTCATTAATATTAAAGCAGTTGCAGATGGGTGTGTTGCTACATAGGGAACATAAAGAGTAAAACAGCGTGAACTGCTTTCTGTCTCCCAGGAGGTGGGAAGGAGCCTTGTTAAAAGTCTCACAATGCCTGATTGAAGTACCCAGCACTGGGAATAGGAAGAGACTGTATAACATTTTCAGATCTCTGTTAGTGATGTTGGTTGAGAAAGAACTGTTGGCCAGAACACTGGGAGAACTCTTCTCATTAAATAGTGCCATCAAATCTTTCACATCCACCTGGAAGAACAAGAGATTTTAATGTTTAATCAGAAACATAGTGCAGCACTGAGGATGTGGCTGGAGTATTGGTCTGGATTGTGAAAGTAAATAGTCCCCCAACATCAGGTTAAAGGCCAACAAGTTTATTTGGTAGCACGAGCTTTCAGAGCGCTGCTCCTTTATCAGGTGAGTGCAGGATTTGTTTCACAAACAGGGCATATATAGATACAGACTCAATTACAAGATAATGTTTGGAATGCAAATCTTCACAGATAATCAAGTTTTTACACGTGCAGACAGTGTAGTGGGGAGAGGGTTAAGCACAGGTTAAAGAGGTGTGAATTGTCTCAAGCCAGGATAGTAAGTGAGATTTTGCAAGCCTGGGCAAATTGTGGAGGTTACAGATACTATGACACGAACCCAAGATCCAGGTTGAGGCTGTCCTCGTGTTCAGAATTTGGCTATGAGTTTCTGCTTGACGATTCTCTGGTGGTGTTGTGAAGGCCACCTTAGAACATTACAGCGCAGAACAGGCCCTTTGGCCCTCGATGTTGCGCGACCAATTAAGAAAAAGCAATGACCCTCTAACCTAAACCATTCCCTTTTCATCCATAAACCTATCCACAGACCTCTTAAATGCCCCCAAACTTGGTGCATCTACAACTGCAGCAAGCAGGGCATTCCATACCCTTACCACCCTCTGGGTAAAGAACCTACCTCTAACATCTGTCCTATAACTACCACTCCTTAATTTAAAGCTATGTCCCCTCGTGCTAGCTTTCTCCATCTGAGTAAAAAGGCTATCACTGTCCACTCTATCTAAACTCTAATCATCTTGTATGTTTCAATAAGGTCTCCTCTTAGCCGCCTTCTTTCTAACAAAAACAACCTCAAATCCCTCAGCCTCTCTTCATAAGACCTGCCCTCCATACCAGGCAACATCCTGGCAAACCACCTCTGCACCCTCTCCAATGCCTCCACATCTTCCTTATAATGTGGGGACCAGAACTGCACACAATACTCCAAGTGCGGCTGCACCAGAGTTTTGTACAGTTGCAACATGACGTTGCGGCTCCGAAATTCAATCCCCCTACCAATAAAAGCCAAGATTCCGTATGCCTTCTTAACAACCTTATCGACTTGATTGCCAACTTTCAGGGATCTATGCACATATACACCAAGATCCCTCTGTTCATCAACACTATTAAGAGTCCTACCATTAGCCCTATATTCTACACATTTGTTATTCCTGCCAAAGTGAATTACCTCACACTTTTCCACATTAAACTCCATTTGCCACCTCTCGGCCCAGCTCTGCAACTTGTCCAAGTCTCTCTGCAAACTATAACACCCCTCTTCACTATCTACCACTCCACCGACTTTAGTGTCATCTGCAAATTTACTAATCCATCCTTCAATACCCTCATCCAGATCATTTATAAAAATTACAAACAGCAGGGGCCCCAAAACAGATCCCTGAGGTACACCACTTGTAACCGAACTCTACGATGAATAATTTCCATCAACCACCACCCTCTGTCTTCTATCAGCTAGCCAATTCCTAATCCAATTAGCTAAATCACCCTCAATTCCATACATCTGCATTTTCTGCAGAAGCCTTCCATGGGCCACCTTATCAAACGCCTTACTAAAGTCCATATATAGCACATCAACTGCCTTACCCCCATCCACCTCTTTGGTCACTTTTTCAAAAAACTCAATAAGGTTAGTGAGGCACGACCTACGCTTCACAAAACCATGCTGACTATCCCCAATCAATTCATTTCTCTCTAAATAACTATAAATCCTATCCCTAATAATTCTTTCCAATACTTTGCCCACAACAGAAGTAAGACTCACCGGCCTATAATTCCCCAGAAAGTCTCTATTCCCCTTCTTGAACAAAGGGATCACATTCGCTATCCTCCAGTCATCCGGCACTATACCCGTAACCAACGACGACCTGAAGATCAGAGCCAGAGGCTCTGCAATCGCCTCTCCTGCCTCCCAGAGAATCCTAGGGTAAATCCTGTCCAGCCCAGGGGACTTATCTATTTTCAAACCCTCAAGAATTTCTAGCACCTCCTCCTTATCTAATTCAATACTTTCCAGTTTACAACCCTGTATCCCAGTGTTCTCCACAACTACATTTACATCTCCCTGCGTGAATACCGAAGAGAAATATTTGTTCAGTGCCTCTCCAGTCTCTTGAGACTCCAAGCATAACTTCCCACTGCTGTCTCTGACTGGCCCTAATCTTGCCCTAACCAATCTTCTATTAACATATCTAAAGAAAGGATCAAGGAGAATCCTAAAGCTATCAGCCAAAGTCTTCTCGTGTCCTCTTTTAGCTCTTCTTAACTTGCTCTTTAGCTCCCTCCTGGCTAATCTATAGCTTTCCAGTGCACTAACTGAGTCTTCAAGCCTCATCTGACATAAGCCTCCTTTTTCCTTTTAACCAGCGAATTAACTTTTTTAGTGCACCACGATTCCCTTACTCGACCATTTCCCCTTGCCTGACAGGGACATACTTATCAAGGACTCGCAGCAGCTGCTCCTTGAATAAGCACCACATTTCAGATGTTCCCAGCCCCTGTGGTTTCCTAGTCCAACCTATGCACCCTAATTCTCTCCTAATAGCCTCATAATTACCATTCCCCCAGCTATAACTACTGCCCCCAGGTTCATGCCTATCCCTATCCATCACTAAGGTGAACGTAACCGAATTGTGGTCACTATCACCAAAATGTTCACCAACTTCCAAGTCTAACACCTGGTCTGGCTCATTGCCCAGCACCAAATCCAATGTAGCCTCACCTCTAGTTGGCCTATCTACATACTGAGTCAAAAAACCTTCCTGCACACTTTGTACGAAAACTGACCCCTCTAACGAGCGAGAGCTATAGCTATTCCAATCAATATTAGTAAAGTTAAAGTCCCCCATAACAATTACCCTATTACTTTCACTCCTGTCCAGGATCGTCTTTGCAATCCTTTCCTCTACCTCTCTAGAACTTTTAGGAGGTCTATAAAAGACTCCCAACAGGGTGACCTCTCCTCTCCTGTTTCTAATCTCAGCCCATACTACCTCAACAGACAAGTCCTCATCAAACTTCCTTTCTGTCACTGTGATACAGTCTTTGACTAATAATGCCACTCCTCCCCCACTTCTACCTCCTTCTCTAGTCTGACTGAAGCATTTGAACCCCGGAACCTGCAACAACCATTCCTGTCCCTGCTCTATCCATGTCTCTGAAATGGCCACAACATCAAAGTTCCAGGTACTGATCCAAGCTGCAAGTTCATCTACCTTGAACAATGCTTACCCAAAGATCAGAGGCTGAATGTCCTTGACTGCTAACGTGTTCCAGACAGAAAGGGAACACTCCTGCCTGGTGATTGTCGAGTAGTGTCTATCTATCTGTTGTTGTAGCATCCGCATGGTCTCCCCAATGTACCATTCCTCAGGATATCCTTTCCTGAAACATATCAGGTAGACAATATTGGTCGAGTCACAAGAATATGTACTGTATACAGGTGGATGGCGTTCTCACGTGAGATGATGTTGCCCACATCGATGATCCGGCATGTCTTGCAGAGTTTGCTGTGGCAGGATTGTGTGATGTTATGGTCACTTCACCCAAAGGCTGGGTAGTTTGTAGCATACAGTGGTCTGTTTGAGGTTGCGTGGGTGTTTCAAGGCAAGTTATTGGGGGTGGAGGGATGACATTGGCAAAATCATCATTTTCATTGATGACATGTCAAAGGCTCCGGAGAAGGTGTTGTAGCTTCTCTGCTCCGGGGAAGTACTGGATGACGAAAGATACTCTCAGTCGTGTCCCGTGATTGTCTTCTGAGGAGGTCTGTGTGGTTTTTGCCATCATCTTGCGTGAGAACATCATCCACCAAATATAAAGTACATACTCTTATGAGTCAATCAATGTTGTCTAATGATATGCTGCAGGAAAGGATGTTCCAAGGCATGATACGTTGGCGAGACCATGTAGACCCTATGACAGAAGCTGGGTGTTTTTTGTACGATGGGTTCCAGGAGGCCCTCGACATAGGAGAGGTTATCACAGGCATCCCATTGCCTGATACGATGGCGTGGCTGAGTATGTTGGCCTTGTGTATCTTCAGAAGAAAGTAGAAATCTTCAACACGGGGTGTACAAGAGATCAGAGCACGGAGGGTGCTATGGAGGTCCGGATCAAAGGTCTTGATCAGTTTAAGTTGACGGGTGTGTTCTTTGGTTGGATCTGTGGGTAATTGTCTGTAAAGTTCTTTGTTGTTTAGTTGTCTGTAACAGAATGGATTGCTGCAAAGTGTACCTACAACTGAATAATGAGGAATGCTACAGATAGTTACCTGCAGCTCCGACCAAAGAACACGCTCGTCAACTCAATAGACTGATCAGGACCTTTGATTCAGACCTTCAGATCATCCTCCATGCTCTCACACCACATACATCCCATGTTGGAGATCCCTACTGCTCCCGAAAATACACAAGCCAACACACCCAGCCGTTCCATTGTAAAAGACAATGGGATCCTGCGTGAGAATCTCTCCGGCTACATCGAGGGCATCCATCATACGAAAAGCCCTCAGCTTCTGTCGTGACGCTACAGACTTCTTACAGAAACTTAGCACACATGGAGCAGTTGAACCCAGGAACACTCCTTGTCACGTTGGATGTCTCAACACTCTACACCAGCATCCCCTACGATGACAACATTGCTGCAACTGCCTCAGTACTCACGCCGACAACTGCTGAAGTCCAGAGGTGATTCTATAGTTCAATGGCTTCATCTTGGACCACAATGTGTTCACCTTTAACAACCAGTTCTTCATCCAAACACACAGAACAGTCATGTGGACCAAATTCGCATCTCAATATGCCAACGTCTTTATGCACAGTTTCACACAGGATCTTCAACCAATCACTATACACTAGATAAATTGATATTTTCTTCCTTCTGGACTCATGGCAACAATTACTGAAACAACTATGTGATGACATCAAGCTGCATTTCACCATGGACTACTCTCCAAAATCAGCCGCATTCTTGGACACATGAGCTTCCACCAAGGATGGTCACCTTAGCGCTTCACTGTTCTGCAAGCCCTCAGATAACCTCACGATGCTTTACTTCTCCAGCTTCCACCCTAAGCACGTTATAGAAGCCATCCCCTAAGGATAAGCCCTCCGTATACAAGGCATCTGTTCAGATGAGGAAGATCGCAAGAGACACCTACAGATGTTGAAAGATGTTTCATAAGAACAGGATATGATGCTCGACTCATCGATCAACAGTTCTGATGCGCCACGCAAAAAAACACGTTATTCTCCTCAGAAGACAAACACAGGACAGGGTGGCTGAGTACCCTTCATCGCCTGTTACTCCCCTGGAGCAGAAAAGCTACGACAACTTCTCTGGAGCCTTCAACATGTCATTGAGGAAAACAGACATCTTGCCAAGGCATCCCACACCTCCACTTTTTGCCTTCAAACAACTGTGCGACCATTATACACAGCAAACTTTCCAGCCTTCAGGAGAACGGTGACGATGACGCCTCAACCCTGCCACAGCAACCTCTGTAAGACATGCCAGATCATCAACACAGATGCCGTAATCTCACGTGAGAACACTATCCATCAGGTACACAGTACATACTCCTATGACTCGTCCAACATTGTCTACCTGATGCACTGCACAGAAGAATGTCCCAAGGATTGGTACATTGGCAAGACCATGCAGATGCTCCAACAACAGATGAATGGACACCTCTTGACAATCACCAGGCAGGAGTGTTCCCTTCCTATCAGGGAACACTTCAGCAATCAACAGCGTTCAGCCTCTGATCTTTGGGTAGGTTCTCCAAAGCAGCCTTCAAGACACATGGCAATGCAGAATCGTCGAGCAGAAACTGGCAGCCAAATTCTGCACCCTTTAACAAGTAAAAATCTTCTCAATATAGAAGAATAAAATTCCTATAGTATAGAAAGAGGCCATGTGGCCCATCGTGTCTGCACCAACCACAATCCCACCTCCCAAGGTCCTACCCCCATATCCCTACGTATTTATCCTCTCATCCCTTTAACTTGTGCATCTCAGGATGCTAGGGCAATTTTAGCATGGCCATATCAACCTAACCCACATGTCTTTGGACTGTGGGAGGAAACCGGAGCACCCAAAGGAAACCTACGCAGACACGAGGAGAATGTGCAAACTCCACACAGACAGTGACCTGAGCCAGGAATTGAATCCAGTTCCCTGGAGCTGTGAAGCAGCGGTGCTAACCACTGTGCTACTGTGCCACCCACAATGAGGACCCACGAGGACAGCCTCACCTGGGTTCATGTCACACTATTTGTAATCCCCACGACTTGCCTAGGTTTGCAAAATCTCACTGTCCTGGCTTGAGACAATTCACACTATTTTTAACCTGTGCTTAACCCTCTCTCCACTCTCATTTTCTGCGCCTGCAAAGACTTGATTTATTGCTAAGACTCACATTCCAACCATTATCTTGTAATTGAGTTTGTCTATATACGCCCTGTTTGTGAAACAAACCCTCACTCACCTGATGAAAGTGCGGTGCTCTTAAAAACTCATGTTACCAAATAAATCTGTTGGACTTTAACCTGGTCAAGATTAACTGTGCTTACACCAGTCCAACACCAGCAACTCCACATCGCAGATTGTGAAAGATTTGAATGAGTCTTTGTATTTTATCTGGTGAAGAAAACTACTGTTCCTCTTTTATTCTGTGTAGTGAGCAGCTCTACATGCAGATGGCTGATATCATGGCGGCAGAGGGCTGGAAGGAAGTTGGCTATAATTATGTTTGTATTGATGATTGTTGGCTTGCTAGCACGCGGGATGCCAACCACCGCCTACAGGCTGACCCCGAGCGGTTCCCTAGTGGAATAAAACGGCTGGCAGACTATGTGAGTACGGACTGTGTGTGAGCGTAAGCCCTGACATTGAATAGTTGGGTGGAAAGTTCTTTTTGTGCAATAAATCTTCTAATTCTCCATGACTTTTATTGATCGTGCTGATTTTTGCCCATCTCTCTTTTTCTCTCTGTCCTGGCACAGGTCCATTCTAAAGGTCTGAAACTGGGCATTTATCAGGATGTGGGCACCCGTACCTGTGCTGGCTATCCGGGCAGTTATGGCTACTATGAATTGGATGCACAAACCTTTGCTGACTGGGGAGTGGACCTCCTGAAGTTTGATGGATGCAATTTCATCAATTTGGATTTGCTGATTGAGGGTGAGTCCAGATGGTGATGAAGCCCAGAAGTTTTTAGTGCTGGAATCCACAGTTCCTCAATCAACTCTGGTTAACCAATGTCACTCTCTAATTACAAAAGGAACTACAGAATTAATGTTTTTAAAGAAGTGCTACTGATACTGGTCACCTCCAAGTTCTGCTACTTGCTGCAGTAGATGTAAGCAAATTGCTCGCTTTGTGCATCAGGCTGGTTTTGATTTAATTGATTATCCTGGATAATTGGACTGGTTAAGCTTCATTACTATAATGAGTTGATATCTTTGGGTAGTTCCAGCCTCAGCCCTGCCTCCATTCCCAGTGAATGTGTTCACCTGCTTCATATTTTATGCTTCCACTAGGGTATGGTGTGCCTTTGTTCTGACTCTGGAGACCAGTGTACATTCTTATTCTTTTAAAATTTATCCACAGGATGTGAGCATTACTGACAAAGTTGGCACTTATTTTTTATACCTAATGCTATTGAAAAGATGATGATCTATCTTCTTAACTCCCTGTAAACTGCGTGATAGTGGTACAGAGTTGTTGGACAGAGAGCTCCAGATGAACATAGAACATTACAGCACAGAACAGGCCCTTCGGCCTTCGATGTTGCGCCGACCAATACAAAAAGCAATGCCCCTCCAAACTAAACCATTCCCTTCTCTTCCATATACTTATCAACTAACCTCTTAAACGCCACCAAACTTGGCGCATCTACAACCGCTGCAGGCAGGGCATTCCACTCCCGAACCACCCTTTGGGTAAAGAACCTGCCTCTGATATCCGTCCTATAACTATCACCCCTTAATTTAAAGCTGTGTCCCCTCGTGCTAGCTTTTTCCATCCTAGGAAAAAGGCTATCACTGTCCACCCTATCTAAACCTCTAATCATCTTATATGTTTCGATTAGGTCCCCTCTTAGCCGCCTCCTTTCTAACGAAAACAACCTCAAATCCCTCAGCCTCTCTTCATAAGACCTGCCCTCCATACCAGGCAACATCCTGGTAAACCTCCTTTGTACCCTCTCCAATGCCTCCACATCTTTCTTATAATGTGGGAACCAGAACTGCACACAATACTCCAAGTGCGGCCGCACTAGAGTTTTGTACAGTTGCAACATGACGTTGTGGCTCCGAAATTCAATCCCCCTACCAATAAAAGCTAAGACTCCACATGCCTTCTTAACAACCTTATTGACTTGACTGCCTGTTGTGCAAGATGAGGTGTTGTGCAACTATTTTCTCTTTAACCCTGCTGAATAGAGAGAAGCTTCTGGCAGCTCTTCTAACATCCTCATTGAAATGCTATTCCGCACCTCCCATTTCTCACAGGAAGAGACCATTCAGCCCGTTGAGCCAATTCTGCCACTCAACTGGAATCAATGGGTGCTATTCTGGTTGGCAGTTGGTAACTAGTGGAGTGCCGCAGAGATCGGTGCTGGGGCCTCAACTGTTTACCATTTACATAGATGATCTGGAGGAGGGGGCTGAGTGCAGGGTAACAAAATTTGCTAATGACACGAAGATGAATGGAAAAGCAAATTGCATGGAAGATGCAGAAAGTCTGCAGAGAGACCTGGATAGGCTGAGTGAGTGGGCGAAGACCTGGTAGATGGAGTATAATGTTAGCAAGTGTGAGGTTATCCACTTTGGTAAAAATAATAGTAGAAGGGATTATTATTTAAAGGGCGAAAAGCTGCAGTATGCTACAGTGCAGAGGGACATGTGGGTCCTTGTGCAAGAATTGCAAAAACCCAGTCTGCAAGAAGGCGAATGGAATGTTGGCCTTTAATAGCGAAGGGGATGAAATATAAAAGCAAGGAGGTCTTGCTTTATCAGTGTCCAATAGGACACTGATGAGGCCGCAACTGGAGTACTTGTGTGCAGTTTTGGTTGCTGCATTTGCAAAAGGATATATTGGCCTTGGAGGGAGTACAGAGAAGGTTCACTAGGCTGGTATCGGAGATGAGGGAGTTAGCCTATCAGGAGAGATTGAATAGACTGGGTCTGTACTCGTTGGAGTTTAGAAGGCTGATAGGGGATCTTATAGAGAGATATAAGGTAATGAAGGGGCTAGATAGAGTAGAGGTAGAGAGATTCTTCCCACTTAGAAAGGATAGCAGAACTAGAGGGCACAGCCTCAAAGTAAGGGGGGTGGGGAGCGGTTTAGATTGAGTGAAGAAGTTCCTCCTCAACTCCAAAGGGTGGTGAGTCTCTGGAATTCTCTGCCCATTGGAGTGGTGGAGGCTACCTCGCTAAATGTATTTAAGTTTCTGATAGACAAGGGAATTAAGGGTTATGGTGAGAAAGCAGGGAAGTGGAACTGATCCACTTCAGATCAGCCATGATCTTATTGAATGGTGGGGCAGGCTTGAAGGGCTTGATGGCCTACTCCTCCTATTTCTTATGTTCTTAGTTATATCACAAGTGATCTATATTTTAATTCCATTTAACATTGCCACTCCTCATTCTTCCTTCCAAACTATATCACTTCATACTTCTCTGCTTTTAACTTCATTGACTGTATGACTACCCATTTCATCCGTATTCCTCCAGAAGTTCACTGCCATCCTCACTGTTTACAACATTTGAGTTTGGGTCAAGTATACCCAAGTACAGATCATTCATATAGATTTTAAACAGAACAGTGATTTGAATATTGCCAACTGTGGGACCCCACTCTTCCATTTCCTTCAGTGTGATATACACCTCGCTACTTTCTGTATCTTTGTTAATTTTGTATTCATGCTGCCAGTATTCTTTAAAATCTGGGGGCTTCCATCTTGCTGACACGTTTGTCAAAGTCCATGGATATGGAGAATATGAACCCTCTTCATTTTATATCATCATTCTGTCAATTTAATTTGATACTAGTCCATGCTAGCTATTTCTTCTTGCTACAGTGGAACATGACAGATGGTGGATTTGGAGAAATGGGATGGAAAGTCAATCACTTTTTGGTCTGAGATGAGAATCAAAGAATCCCTTCAGTGCAGTTGTAGGCCATTCATCCCATTGAGTCTCTGATATTGTTTTACTCACGCCCTCTCCCCTGCCCTGACCATGTACCTCTTGCACATTCACCATGGCTAGTCAACCTAATCTACACATCTTGGGATACTTAAAGGCAATTTCACATGGCCAATCTGTCTGATCTACTTGTGGAAGAAATTTCTTCATTCACTTGTGAATATTTGAAACTTTTTGATTTAAATATCTAGAACTGCAAGAATCAATGACTATAAAAATTAAGTGGATTTGATGGGGAAATTCAGCTATATTCTAATGAAATTTTTTGTCCTCTGGGTTTTCAGGTTACAAGAACATGTCTCTAGCCTTGAATCAGACTGGGCGCGACATTGTGTACTCCTGCGAATGGCCTTTCTACCTGTGGCCTTTCAAGAAGGTATTGCCCAGCTGCCAGGCTTGTCTCCTTGTTCCTTTCACTGCACCAAGACCAATCAATGTACATGAGATTTCAAATCATATCGGTTCATAAAGACTCACCCAGAACATCCAGACCAGAGGACATTCAGCCCCTCAAGCCTGTTGAGTAGGAAGCTTGAGCCCACAATATATTTTTATTTATTTATTACTGGAATACTGGCACCACTGGCAACATCAGTGTTTATTGCCTATTGCTAATTGTCCTTGAGAAGGTGATTGTGAGTTGCCATCTTGAACCATTGCAGTCCATGTGATGTAGATACATTCTCAATGCTGTTAGGGAGAGGGCTCTATAATTTTAATTACTGACAGTGAAGGAACAGTGATATAGCTCCCAGTCAGGATGGTGAATGGTTTAGAGGGGAACTTCCAGGTGGTGGTGTTTCCGTATGTCTGCTGCCCTTGTCCTTCCAAATGGTAGAGGTCATGGGTCTGGAAGGTGCTATCAAAGGAGAGTTGAAATTGTTGCAGTGCATCTTGTAGATGGTACACACTGCTGCCACTGTCACTGGAGGAGTGAATGTTTACAGCTAATTCACTTTAACTTAATTTGCCTGATTTTGCTCCATGGTGTTTGATGTCCAAGTCTAATTCAATCAATTGTGAAAGCTCAAATTGTCCTCCAGAGTATTTAGGGAGAAGGTTCTAGAATTCTTGTGCAAACGTGTTTCCTGATTTTACTCCAAAACAACCTAGCTGTAATTTGAAGCTTATGATCTTTGTTCTGGTCACTCTTCCAGAAGAAATATTTCTGTCGACCTCATTGAATCATTTTAACATTGATGGGGTACTGCCAACAATGGAACCCCACTGTTCCATTTCCTTTAGTGTGATAGACATCACTATTTTCTGTATCTTTGCTAATTTTATATTCATGCTGCCAGTGCTCTTTAAAATCTGGGGGCTTCCATTTTGCTAACAAGCTTATTAAAGTTGAACCATTGCAGTCCATGTGATGTAGGTACACTTTCAGTGCTATTAGGGAAGAGGGTCCATAATTTTAATTAGTGACAGTGAAGGAACAGTGATATAGCTCCCAAGTCAGGACAATGAATGGTTTAGAGGGGAACTTCCAAGTGGTGGTGTTTCCATATGTCTGCTGCCCTTGTCCTTCTAGGTAGTAGAGGTCATGGGTCTGGAAGGTGCTATCAAAGGAGAGTTGAAATTGTTGCAGTGCATCTTGTAGATGGTACACACTGCTGCCAGTGTCACTGATGAAGTGAAAGATTTACAATCTTAGAGGGAGCTTGACCAAGCTTATATAATTGCAATGTGAGAGCGCTAACATTGAATAAAAGTATTTGTTACACCATGTCAAAGGTTGCTCTGAAAAGAGACAGTTGTTAGCATAGAAAGGCAGCTAGGCCTCTGTTTTATGCAGCACATCCTGTCCATTATGTGGAGAAATGAGGAACAGGTGAAAAAGTTAGTGAAAATACAGACAGGATCTTGCTATTGATGGGTCACGTTGTTATATTCTCAATACCATGATTGCAGCATTGTCTACATTGGCAAAACAGACAACAGCCCATACGTTAGACTTGAGGAATACCAAACTTGCTTCAAATGCAGCAAATGGGACAAGCTACTGTCTAGCCACTTATCACTTATTCCCTCCATCCACCGCTGATGCATAGTAGCAACAGTATGCATCATCTACAAGATGCATTGCAGCAACACAGTGTGGCTCGTTGGGCAGAAGGCCAGTTTCCCATGTCTGTATTGTTCTTTGTTAACTCATCATGGCTTCTTAGCATCTTCCAAACCTGTGACATCTAGCATCTAGAAGGATAAGATCAGCAGATACACTGGAACATCTGGAAGTTTCCTTCCAAGCCACTGACTTGGAAATATATCAGCTGTTCCTTCACTCTTGTCAGGTTAAAACCCTGGAACTTCCTTCCTAATAGCTCTGTAGGTATATCAAGATAGTGGCTCACCATCACCTTCAAGGGCAACTAGCGATAGACACTGGTAGACTAGCCAGCAACACCTGCATCCATGCAATAATTTTTAAAAATATGTTCAAGCTTAGTAACTATCAGATCAATGGTTCAACTCTAGACTTGGTTTATACACCACACACTGGCTTGCAAGAGGCCATGGAGGTCAACCATCACCACACTGTCCTACCCTGACATAATGGCTTTTTCATCATTGGCATCTGGCTGCCCTTGTTCAAGAAACACACTACCATCCAATTGACCAATCCACAGCAAGAATGTTAACAGGTAGTGAAACACCTAACAAACACAATTGCCTGACCAATCAGCAGTCCGATCCCACCATATTCTCATCTATATATATATATATTATCTCTTTCACTGTTCCATCCATTTCTGTGAATACTGGGCAGTGTGTTGCTTTGAGTAAAACTGTCAGATGCCAGCCATTATTGAACTACTTTACTGACATCCGAAACAGAGGATAGTACAATAAAATGCTTGGCTATTGCACTAAATGTGCTGTTTAAAATGTGGAGCTCGATCAGTTCATCAGGCCTATTTTTTACATGGTGTGAACATAACATCCTCAGAATTGAACTCGGCCTTTTACTGTTATACAAACTGCACAGCTATAATATTCACAATGCTGCTTTACAGTGAGTAATTTGAGTATTGAATTCAAGGCCATGAGTCACTGAATCTCTCATGTTAAAAATTGGACACTTTCTTGCATCTGGTGTTCTTTCTGATAATCCAGCTCTTTCACATCCTTAGAACTATAGAATTTCTACAGTGTAGAAGGGGGCTATTCAGCCCATTGAGTCTGTACTGACTCTCCGTTAGAGCATTTTACCTAGGTCCAAACTGCAGACCCCCTCCCTCACTTTTTTACTGTAACCCCACGCATTTACCATTGCCAGTCCACCTAACCTACATATCTTTTGACACTAAGGGACAATTTAGTAAAACTAATCCACCTGACTTGCACATCTTTCAGACTGTGGGAGGAAGCTGGAGCACACGGAGGAAACCCATGCTGGCACTGGGAGAACATGCAAACTCCACATAGTCACCCAAGACCAGAACCCAATATAGGTCACTGGCGCTGAGAGGCAGCTGTGCTCATCACTGTGCCGTCTATGTCGAATTGTTGAGTTCAGTATTGATCTTTCCTTACTGTTTGGTGGGAAGTTACAGGCTGGTGTTTGGGACAGTGCAGATGGTGACTTGGTCTGCAATGTTTCCTAATAATTGTTCTTTAGTGGTAAGAAGTTTATCATGTGTCCTGCTGCCATTCTGGATGAATTGAGCAACTGCACTCAGTGTAACTCTGTGGAGTAAGTAGCACATTGGGTGAACTCACTAAGCAGAGGAAGGAATGATCAGTTTGTATTATGAGATCCAAGGGTGATTCTGAGCTCTTAATTTGGGAAGTTGGTGCTGATTTTTTGATACCTTTGTGTTTTCCCAGCCTAATTACACAGAGATCAGGAAATACTGTAACCACTGGAGAAACCATGGTGACATTAGTGACTCATGGGACTCTATAAAAAGCATCATTGATTGGACAATCCTGCATCAGAGTGTGATTGCTCCAATAGCAGGTCCTGGAGGTTGGAACGATCCTGATATGGTAAGCTTGTGCTTCTCAGTGTTAAAAATTTAACTTGAATAGATTTTGACCTCAATTTCCTATCCCAGATTGGAGTGGGATCCAAATCCTTCTCATCAGGTCACAGTGTGAATCCTTTACACACTGCATCCTCTCTCCCCAACCTTCCAGGATCATGGTAAGTCCTGGACTCTTTCCATCCCCGAGCTGTTTGGATGGAGATGAGTACTTTCTCTGTGTTTCAAGGTGTAATGCCTTATGTTTGTTTTTGCAGTTGGTAATCGGCAACTTTGGGTTGAGCAAGGACCAGCAGATTACCCAGATGGCACTCTGGGCCATAATGGCGGCTCCTCTCCTGATGTCGAATGATCTGCGGAACATTGACCCAGACTCCAAGGCTTTGCTTCAGAACAAATACGTCATTGCCATTAACCAGGATGTTCTGGGTATTCAGGGCCAGCGAGTCAGCAAAGTAAGTAACACGCCCACTCACTCTGGGGCCCTATGTGAGCTTTGGTAGCAGACTCTGTTGATGAAGATCTGAATGCTTCTCTGTGAAGCCATGTGATGGGTCTGGATGTGGCTGAACTCATCCATCTCCCCCTCTCTGGGAAATGTACTTGTGTGAGGGTATCAACCTGAAGAACAGCATCAGCTGTGATCAGTTATTGCTTAGTATCCTGTCCCCTTTCGAGGGCTGTAGTAAAACAGGACTGTCCTAGAGCAAGCAAGTTAGGATTTCTTGAAGGCTTTGTTTTGGGGATAAAATTAGTCTCAATGATGATAAACCAAATGCTGAAATGATTCTCACTGTGTTCATTTCCAAAATATCTTCAATCATAAAGGTCTATAGAAAAAAGTTCTTCAGCTCAGTGTTTGCACTGGTCAAAGACTGGCCAGTTAACCAAGCTAATCCCATTTTCCACCTTGTATGCCATTGCAAGTGCTCATCTAAATACTTCTTAAATATTACAATGGTCTCTGCTTCCACCACCCTTTCAGGCAGTGAGCTCCACATTCCCTCGAGGTGAAAATTTTTCCTCTCCATTCTAAACCTCCTGCTCCTTACCTTAAATCTATGACCTCTGATCATTTTTCTCCTGGGTGGAGAGGTCAGTTTCTTCCTAATTATCTATGCCCTCATAATTTTATACATCTCAATCATGTCCCCCCCTCAGTCTCCTCTGCTTCACAGGGGGAAAAAACCCTCCAATCTCTGTTCATAACTAAAACACTTCAGCCCACACAACATCCTGGTAAGCCTCTGCACCTTTTTCGGTGCCTCTTATAATGTGGATTCCAGAATTGCACACAATATTCTAGCTGTGGCCTAACAAATGTTTAGTTTCAACATTAATTCAGTCACCACCTGATGAACTGGGGCCTTTGCACATCTGTGTCATTACACACTTGTTAAAATATGCATGAATGATAGGGCATGTGTGTATATGGGTTCGCAAGTATGTTAAATTGTTTCTTTGCCTCTCCAGCAACAAAACTTTGAACTATGGTCACGGCCCCTGGCAGGTGGAGGATTCGCTTATGCCATTGTCAACCGGGCAGAGATCGGGGGTCCGCAGAAGTTTTCCGTTTTCGTTTTTGGCTTGGATGATGGAAAAGCTTGCCAGGGAGAGTGCCTCATCACACAGATCCTCCCAGCTTTCCAATTCCAAGGAATCTATGTCCTGACCTCAGTGCTGGACTTCTGGGTGAATCCCACTGGGACCGTCCTGTTCACTGTTTTTCCTCACAGTACAGACTCATCACTCAAGATGGAAACAGAGAGAAAGCATGAAGTGTAGATCCAGGCTATAAACTTGTGGCTGCTCTTTTAGATCAGTCTGTGGAATCACAACCAATCAGTCAGGTGTTGCTGATCTTTGAGAATTTCGAATTCTTATCAAGAATTTGGATAATTTAATTTACTAGTTCAGTAATTTCTTCCTTTTCCCCCTAACCTTTAAACTAAGAGGGGCACTTACTGATTCCCTTGTGGTACCATTGTTAGAAGTCTCATAATATCAGGTTAAAGTCCAACAGGTTTATTTGGTAGCACTAGCCACTAGCTTTCGGAGTGCCATTTCTTCATCAGGTGAGTGGGATTTCAGTACACAAACTGAATTTACAAAATAATGACTGGAGTGTGAGTCTTTACAGGTAATCAATTCTTAAAGGTTCTCCACTCACATTATCTATACCTTTAAGAGTTGATTACCTGTAAAGACTCGCAATTCCAACCATTATTTTGTAAATTGAGTTTGTGAATTTATATGCCCTGTTTCTGAACAAAATTCCCACTTACCTGATGAAGGAACAGCATTCTGAAAGCTGTGGCTTGTGCTACCAAATACACCTGTTGACTTTAATCTGGTGTTGAGATTTCTCACCATGTTTAAGAACAAAGAACAAAACAGCGTAGGAAACAGGCCCTTCGGCTCAACGAGTCCGTGCCGCCACCCCGATGTTCCTACCTCTACCCGTGATCCCTGTCCATGTTTATAAATTTATGGATTAAAAATCAAATTTGAGACAATTTAGGGAGAATTTGTTTTGCCAATTAGCCAAAGAGCACATCTTTGGGATGTGGGAGGAAACCGGAGCACCAGGAGAAAACCCACACAAGCACAGGGAGAATGCATAAACTCCCACAGACACAGGCCCAAATCCATGTATCTGCACAGCACAGTGATAGTCACTGAGCTGATGTGTTGCCCATCAAATGGTCCAGGTCAAGCGTACACTAACGACCTGAAGCACTAGGATACTCTTGAAAAAGATCCAAGAGCAGCCCTCTCACGACCCATCGCGTGTATGACCCTCATTAGACGACAAGGTGGATCAAAGCACCTGTAGGATAAAAACAAGTACATCAATATCATCATCTATTTACACACTTCCCAGGGACTCCCAAGACTTATGATCCATATTTTAAATCAGTTTTCTATACCCCTCCATTCCCATTCTGTTCATGTGCCCCTACTCCAGCCCAATGTCAACATCTCCACATCATGGAAACTACTGTTCGGCCATGTAAGCTTCCCATTACATCTGCTGGCTCTTATTGCATGCCAGGATGTCCCATTGCTGTCAAATAGGAGAGCGTTCCTAGAACCTAGAACGGCATCCAGAACTTTCGCTGCTATTCTCAGCTGTGCACCTTGTGGGAGGGGTTTGAATTATAATACCCTGAAACTGAATAGCAGGTAAACCATTCAATATACATTGCGTTGGCTCAGGATTGGGAGCTGAATGTTTGTGCTTTAGTCCGTGTTTCTCAATATGTTCATGGAAATTTCCATGTGTTTCTTCTCAAATAATTCTGGACGATTGCTGCTGTCTTTAGACGTTTGGCACACTCTACTCCCATCTCTCATTCCACGTGGTTTCTGCCCTGTGAATGAGGATTTCTACCTCAGCTCAGTTCTAGTTTGGATCTTATGATCCTTCTGGGATCTGATTCCAACTGGAATGATTATAGCCTCAGATCAACTCACCATTTCCCCAGAGTATTTCTAGTTATTCCTCAAAGCCCAGTCTCAGCTCATTTGTGTTCCCAATGAGAAAACATTCCTCCTCTTGCTCATGGTATGGTCTCCTGAACTAGACAGTGCCCTTGGTGGGGTATTTGCACAAATTGATGCTTTATAGTTTTGGGCCTAACATGCCATATAGACACCCTGTGACACTTGTCTTTTGCCTTTCTGCTGTGCATTGTGTGGACAGTTTTTAGGCACCAGACTCCATCTATGGTCATACCATCACAGCACAAAAGAAGGATGACTGCCCCATGATGTCTACTCTCCTGCACATATCTAGCTATGGATTAAGCTGACTTGGAAGCAGCTCCAACTATCCAGGGCATAACTGTTCTCTCCCAATCTGTGGGTAGCTATTTATTAATTAGAATGATTTAAGATGAGCCTGACTAGAGTTGATATATTTTCATGTGATGAACTTGTAAATAACTGATTCCTAACAAATTCTTAAATCTGTTTAATTAAATTTATTATCTCTGCTGGAGTTTTTTAAATACTACCTCCCTTGCAGGGGGTGATGGGGAAGAAAATAGTCAAATTGAAGTACCTTGAGTTTTTTCCGCCTTTGGATTGCACATTATAGCTATCTTCAAGTTCAGCAAATAAAATTACTGCCTTGCTGTAGTTCCTGAATCATTTCCAATATGTTCTAGAATGAAGGTTATGGGTTCAAACAGCCTGAATGCATAATCCAGTTTGATACTCCAGTATAGAACTGAGTTCTGCACAACAGTTAGACATCCTCGGGTGAATGTAGAAGTTCTAGCCATGTTAAGTGCCCAAGTTATTACCTCTCAACCAATGTAATTAAAATAGACCTGCTGTTCTGGTCATTATCATATAATTCTCACAGCAACTATGTGCAAATCAACTTTCATACAGATTTTCTTTGTGCAATACTTGGGGATAAACATTGGCTCTGCACAGGCAATATCAGTCCCTTGAGACTATAACTAATTGCTGTGCCTGCTATCTCAACAAAAACCCTTCCAATAACCAGTAAATTCCCTGTTGACCAATCACAGATTAGAATCACTCTACAACCTGGACTATATCCCCCAATCTGCTTAATGAGAGAATTCATTTGCAAATGATCATTTTTCCTGAATATCTCTATACAATAGACTACTGGAGTTCTTGAACTTTACCAGTATATTTAGCCTCGATCATTTTTCTATCCATCCTCTCCAATGCCTTCAAATTACCTCTCACCTTTCCAGAATATAACCCTAGCTTGTAATTTAATCATTGGAATCCAGGTATCACTCCCTCCTGTGGTGTGCTGCCCAAATCTTAGTATTCCATGAGCTGACCCCAGCAGCTTTGTTCTCTAATTATAGCTATGCTGTGTACAAGCTCTGAACATAGACTCTTGTGGGACAGCACTGCCACATTGTAGCAATAATACTATATATTTATGACATACTCATCTACAAAGGTGAAGTGGTAATGATTGCTACCTCCAAATTTCTAAGTGTTCAGATCATCAACAATTTGTTCTGGTCTCTCTATGCCAACCCTTTAGTTAAGAAAGCTCACTACACCTCTACTTTCTCAGAAGGCTAAGGAAATCTGACATTCACTACAATTCTCATCTATTCCTATAAATAAACCATAGAAAGCATCCCTTTCAGTTGCATCATAGCTTGGTATGGCACCTACTCTGACCAACGTTACAAGAAACTACAAAGGATTGTGAATGTAGCCCAGTCCATCACACAAAGCAGCCCCCTGTCCACTAACTGCATCTATATTTCCTGCTGCCTTGAGAAAGCAGCCAGCCAATCAACAAGCCTAAGCATCCTGGTCATATCCTCTTCCACTCTATGATTTTTCTGTAAGGGGGAAAAAAAGAGACAAACTCTGAAAACGCTGATTCAAGAACATCTTCCCTGTTGCCTTCAAACATTTGAATGGTCGTAACAAAGTTGATCTTTCTCTACACGAACACGTACCAATAATAGAGTACCATTTATCACTATTGTGTGCTGTCAATTGATTTCTATAAGCAGCATTTATTCAAAAAGTGTGATCAAGTTTGACGGGCATACCTACCCACCACAAATTTGTTTGTAAATATTTGGCTATGCAGTCATTTCTTTTAATTCCCCAACAGATAGATGTCAAGCAAACTTATCACATTTCATCATCACAGAATTGCAGATAATTCATGTCTGTTTCACTGGATGTTCTATTAAAGCAATCTTCTATAAATATCATCATCCTTCTTGCAATTATACAAGACCTTGATGACGCCACACCGAGAGCAGTTTTGGTCTCCTTTTCTGAAGAAGTTCTTGCTCTCAGGAGTGCAGCAGAGGTTTATTAGACTAATTGCAGTGATGGTGGGGTGGATATATGAGATTGACTAGGTTAGGAATGTTCTCACTGGAGTTCAGATGAATGGGAACAGGGGGCACCTCAGAGACTTATAAAATTCTAACAGGACTACACAGGGTAAATGCAGGATGTTCCTGATGGTGGGGAAATCCAGAACGAGATTCAGAGTAGACCTTTTAGAACAAAGATAAGACTTCTTCAGCCAAAGAACGATGAGCCTATGGAATTCATTAGAGGAAATAATTGATGCTAAAACATTGAATGTAAGAGGCTATTGGATATTGCACTGGGGAAAAAGCATGATTAGGCTATTGAGTTGGATGATCTGCCATGATCATAATGAATGGCAGAGCAGGCTCAAAGGACCAAATGGTCTTCTCCAGTTCTATCTTCTATTCCCTGAAGGCAGTGGCATACTTAAGCGATCTAATGAAAAAAAACTAGCATTTTTGCTAACCCTGTAAATATTGATGCATCCTGGGAGATTACCTCACATCTCTGCCCCAAACCATTTCTTGATGTTACTGAAGTCTCTCATCCCTGTAACGAATGAGTGAATCTCTTCTGCATCACTCCTACCTAAAGTATGATGCTCAGAATTGAACAGCAGCACACACCTAAGATTTACATTTTGCACCAGTTACTCAAAGGGATGGAGGAAGAAAAGTGTGACAACAATAACTTTTGATAAGTTTTATTGTGAACTGGTATTCCAACAAACAAAGAATGCAGCTTAGAACTGGATGACTTGGCCCTGGAAAACAAGCAGAGAACAAAGATTAGTAAACAGCTTAAATATCCATCAACATCAGCAATACTGACCCAAGGTTACTGCCAGTATTCAAACCAGACAACATCCCCAGTGTCACAGTTTCATCTAGTCAACATCACCTTTTCTGTGATCCTTCACAAATCTGGAGTCTCACATTTAACAACCTACCACTGTGCCTGTTGTCAGCATCCAGCACCCACACAAACACTGCAGAGTAAAGCCCACTCTACACTTTTTCCATCAAACACTCCTAGGATAGGTATCAGCTCCCTCTGCAGTACTCTGACTTCCACAACAACAAACTGCTTTCTCTCGCTTGTACAATGATATGGAGATGCTGGCATTGGCTGGGGTGGGCATAATACAATTAAAAGACTTACAGGATCCAGTCTGAAATTGTACAAGACATGGGGCCAGGATGCAGCATGCAAATATTCCCCATGTCCTGGGAGCAGGTTAGTAGGCCAACCAGACAGTACACTTCAGCATGATATTGTGAAGTGTCCAAAGCCCCCAGTCACAAATCCAGAAGGGCTGACACTCTTACCTTCCTCTTCTTATCTCCTCCCAGCTCAAAGTGCTTGCATCTCTTGATGGCCAGCATTCTCTTTGATCGACAGTTGGGCTCCACACACTCCAATCTCAGCACAATCTTCTTTGTGGTCTTAGCCTGAAAATACAATGTCCACACATTGAAACCCAAGGTGCTCTCAATGAACCCACACTCCAACTTGTCCCAACACTGTGGAACCTCAACACCATTATGACACCAATGTGAACAATACCTGACCTCTATTAACTGGACTCAGTATGTGAGGACAGGATTTGGTTGTCTGAGACACCTATTGCCAAATAATCACAATGCAACAGGCAGTAAAGAAATCACAAACACCAGGAGATAGCGGCTTCAGATGATGACAAGAAAAACAAACAAGAAACTATTTGACATAAAAGCCACATATTAACACTGTAGCTGGCTACCACCTTCACAAACAATACACTATCCCAAACCATTTTTTCATCAGCTCTCATCATTTTAAACATCAGTACTCTCCAGCATATTTCAACACTATCCAAAGGCTCCACAACTGGCCACACCATTATGTAAACTGGGCCAGTCTCAGTAGCACATTAAAAACATCACACTGCATGGCAATCCAACAAAGGGGCATGTATATGCACCATGAGGAAACGGTAATTCAAGAACAAGCAGTAGCTAATGAATCAATCCCTTGCCAACCCTAACGAAAGCTTACATTTCTATTGCATTTTTCAAGACCTTGGGCCACGACAAGCACTTTAGAACCAATTAAGTCTCATCAAGACTGACAGGCAATGTGTACACAACTTCAAGACCCATTTTCATAATGTTGGTTAATCTGTTTCAATGCTGTAGGCTGAGGAATGAATATTGGCCAAAACAAAAATGTGGGTGGCATAAAAGTGAGCACTGCTGCCTCACAGCATCAGGGACCCAGTTCAATTCCCAGGTCACTGTGTGGAGTTTGCATGTTTTCCCTGTGTTCCTCTGGGTGCTCCGGTTTCCTCCCACAGTCAAAGATGTGCTGGTTAGTGCTTTGACCCAAACAGGCGCTGGAGTGTGGCGACAAGGGGAATTTCACAGTAACTTCATCACAGTGTTAATGTAACTCTTATTTGTAACTAATAAAGAAACTTCATCTTTAACTCTCTACTTTTCTATGAAGCGTTGATGCCTGTCAAGAGGACAAGGCACAAACATCTCAACACTATCTGCCCAAACACCCCATCTCTTACCTTTTTCCGAAATATAGGCTTTGTCTGTCCACCATAACCACTCTGCTTTCTGTCATAACGTCTCTTACCTGTAAAAGATGGATTAAGCATAGAATAAACATCAAATTCAGTACCTAACCTCACACTCCATAAGAGGACAGGACAGCAACCATTGTCTTGGTGTTAGGGTATTCCAACAAATCCCATATTATGAAAATACCCAATACACCTGAGGCAGCATCGTGGTTAGCACTGCTGCCTCACAGGACCAGCAACCCAGATTTGATTCCCCGGCTTGAATGATTTTACAAGCTCTCCCCATGTCTGCTTGGATTTCCTCCCATAGTCCAAAGTTGCGCAGAAAGTGGATTAGCCATGGCAGGGTTAGGGCATAGGTGGGGCGCTCTTTTTGAGATTGATGCAGACTGAGTGGCCTCGTTCTACACTGCAGGGTTTCTATGGTTCTAATTCGCTTCCATTCACCAAGTCACCAGTTTGCAGAGCAGAGAAGTCCATGCACATCTGCAACAAACTTTTTGCAGCTGAAGCAGACTCTAGTCAATGAGCAAAGGAAGCTTCCTTCTTCCCAACAGAGTTCCTCCATGTAGGCCAGCAGCTCTGGGACCACACACTACATTGCACTTGACATTTTAAGCAACAGCCTGGGCATTATAGCCAGTCCAAATCTCCAGCAGTGATTGCTAACTGACCCTGTGCGTATAAGGAATCCTTCCCCTTCTTGTACTGGGTAACCTTGTGGGGCTGGTGCCTACGACATTTTTTGCAATATGTCCTCCGGGTCTTTGGTACGTTGACCTACAAAAGAGCATAAGTGATGAAAATTATTACATGAGCTTCTGCCTTCTGCTCAACAACTGACCAAATCATTTGAATTTTATGGCAGTACTCTCAAACTCTGAAGCAAAATGTCTCAGGCATACACAATAAATTTACGATCCTCCAAAGTAGAACACTTGTCTCCCTCTCCCCCCGAAAAAAAACAAATGTTTCATTCCAACATAGTCAGATCTCACCATGAAGGTATTTTTCATCGAGAGCCAGGTCCAATATCCTGCAGACTGTAATGACTGGGGGTGGGGCAGAATCACTGAATTACCTTTTGTCACCATGGATCTGTTACTATAAAGATCTTTCTCGGACTCCTTATTTCAAACCTACTTGCTTCACCTCAGCAACATCTCTTGAAAACTCAACTCATTCCAAGTGATGATACCTCTACCCCTCTGTCTCCATATTAGCATTTTTCCCCCCCTCCACATCCAATGTAAAATTTCCTCCAAACATTGGGACAAAAGCAGAGCCCATCACAAGCTATTCCCTAGCAATCGATTCCATCCTTCTTGATGATAATGTCTAAAAATTAACCAGACCATTTATAATCTGGGCATTATATTCAAGATGTGGAGATGCCTTCATCAGATAAGTTGGAGTTCTATTCACAAACAGGGCATATAAATACACAAACTCAATTTACAAAATAATGGATTGAGGTCATCCTCACGTGTAAGAGAACAGCCTCAACTGGGATCTTGTGTTCATGTCACATTATGTCACCCCCATGATTTGCCTGGGCAAGTCTTACTAACTGTCCTATCTGAAAACAATACACATTTCTTTAACCTGAGCTTCATGCTCTATCCACTCATTGTTTGTACCTTTAAGACTTAATTACCTATAAAGATTCACATTCCATTTTGTAAATTGAGCTTGTGTCTTTATATGCCCTGTTTGTGATCAGAACTTCCACCTACCTGAAGGAGCAGCACTCCAAAAGTTAGTGGATTTTGCTACCAAATAAACCTGTTGGACTTTAACCTGGTGTTGTGAGACATCATATTCAATCAAAGGTGCTTCTGACCTTACCATCCATGCCATTGCTAAACCACATGCCTCCAACTTAATAACAACACCCACATTAACTTTCTCCACATCTCACCTGTTAACGGTCAAGAGAATGCTTTCTCTTCCTAGAGGCCTGCTGACTATTCCCAGTTTTCGTTTTGGAACCAAGACTATTCCAATATCTTCTGCAAACAAAAGCTCATGCAAATCTATGCTGCTCGTGTTTTAATTCACAGCATGCCCCATTCCCTGTGATCCCTCGTTTTCAAATACCTGTATGGATTTGCCCTTCCGTACCTCTGTAATCTCCAGCCTCTCAACCTGGGATACCTAATTTCCCCCTCTAAAGTAGCTCCAATTTCATTCCTCCCGCACCATTGGCTGAGCCCTGCAATTCTCTCCAAGACCCCATCTCATTTACCGTGTTTCTCTAAGATATCTTGAGATGGCCCTGAGTCTCACAATATCTCGCCTCAAGCAGCAAAGGACTACTGGGTCCACCCTCCAGCGATCTCAGCACCTTCTGCCTGTCCACTGCAATCGGGGTCCCCTTCAGCCACTGGCTGTAGGCCCCGGCTCCAGCCTTCAGGATCGGCAGGAGCCGCCACCGACTCTATCCAACCCTCCGCCGGTCCAACTACCCCAGCGGCCCGCCGGACACCGAAGGCGGATTCTAGCGGTTGCCGATGCCGGCAGTGCCACTGCAGGGAGCGGATGGCGGCGGATTGTTCCCGGATCTTAGACTCGGTTCTACTCACCATTTTGCCAAATCGGCCGGTGGGCGGAAAGAGAGAGCGCGATGACGTCAGCGCGCAGCTCTAATAGGGCGCTAAAGCATCCTGGGATACGGCAAGACCTGCGCTGGGAGGACCCGGGAACTGGGAGGACCAGAATTTCGGAGGACCCGGGAGGAGGGAGGACCCAGGAGCTGGGAGGACGAGTAGCTGAGATGACCTGGGAACTGGGAGGACCAACAACTGGGAGGACCAACAACAGGGAGGACCAAGAGGTGGGAGGACCCCGGAACGGAAAGCAGTGAGGAGAAGAGGCAAGAGCTGTGCTGGAGGGACCAAGGACTGGAAGTATCAGAGTGCTAAATGGAGCCAATGGCTAGCAGGTGGAAAAGAGCCTGGAGAGTGAGATTGACGGGAATAAACACAGAGAGAGGAAAACAGTGAAATAGAGATATAACTGAGGTTCCAGGATGTCCTGGATAGACAGGAAACACCAGATTCCCTATTAAACGTCATTTTTTTTCTCTCTGACGTTCACTAATCTGAAATGTTTCTGTCGTTTGTTTTCAGCAATATTCCGGTTCAGTGTAATCCATCTTAAATAGTTGTGAATTAATTTATAAACCTCATTGGGGAATTATTTAATTCCTCAGAGCTCACATGACATTACTGCCCTATGCAAGGTTAATGAGATCTGTTCAGGAAAAAATGTCCCACATCCCAAGAAAGCCTGAAAAATGTTCTGCCCGAGCTATCCAGGATGACTGGGCCCTTGTATAGACTAAACTTTATTTATTGTGTTACAAGTAGACATATTTAACACTGCGATGAAATTACTGTGAAAATCTCCCAGACGCCATAACCCTGGTGCCTGTTCAAGTTCACTGAGAGAGAATTTGGCATAACCATTGCACCTAACCAGCACATCTTTTGGACTGTGAGAGGAAACCCACACAGATAAGGGGAGAACATGCAAACTTGCACAGGCAGAGACCCTAAGCCAGAAATCAGACCCAGATTTCTGGCGCTGTGAGGCAGCAGTGCTAACCACTAATCAGGGACATAGGACATTATTCAAGACCTACGAGGGAAAAGGGAATGTTAGACACTTTGTCTGTTGCCACCCATGTAATGCTTCTGAAACTCTTATTGATGAATGAAGCATCTATAAGAGATGGGTCAATGACGGGATGCTCATGAGAGGGAGCTCTATCAGCATTGCATCTGTGTGTAGGAGGAGTCCGAGTGTTTGTCTATGAATCCATTTATAATTAGGGCATCTATGAGCAGTGGGATTGTGAGTACAGGTCACTGCTCAGCCTTCAATCCCAGGTGTAATGTCCTAATTATGTTCGGAATTGTAAGTTTTAACAAAAAGATAGATTTTTAATACATAGTCCCAGATGGCCATGATGAATGAACATAAGATTCCACAGAGCTCAGGTGAGGGCAAGGTTGAGAAAGCAGGGCCTTCATGAATAACCTCAGCTGGTATGGGAATTGAACCCATGCTGTTGCTGTCGCCCTGAGGCACAAACCAGTCATCCAGTTAACTGAGCTAAACTGACTCCCTTGGTTTTAATAAAAAGAAAATAACATGATTTGCACGTGTGAATTCAAAATAAGATATAACAAGTTTATTAAAAGAGCTTTTCTCTGCACTGCAAATAATACACACTGGAAGAAAAACCTGTGACAATACCTGGACGGGAATAGGGGAGTCATAGATGAGAACTGTAAAGCACAGCAGTGTACGGGTGGAGTAGGGCATGGTTTGAAATGCGTATACTTTAATGCAAGAAGTATTCGCAATAAGGTGGAGGAACTTGCAGCTTGGATCAGTACCTGGAATTTCGATGTTGTGGCCATTTCAGAGACATGGATAGAGCAGGGACAGGAATGGTTGTTGCAGGTTCCGAGGTTCAAATGCTTCAGTCGGAGTAGAGAAGGAGGTAGAATGGGGGGAGGAGTGGCATTATTAGTCAAAGACTGTATCACAGTGACAGAAAGGATCTTTGATGAGGACTTGTCTGTTGAGATAGTATGGGCTGAGATTAGAAACAGGAGAGGAGAGGTCACCCTGTTGGGAGTCTTTTATAGACCTCCTAAAAGTTCTAGAGAGGTAGAGGAAAGGATTGCAAAGTCGATCCTGGACAGGAGTGAAATTAATAGGGTAATTGTTATGGGGGACTTTAACTTTACTAATATTGATTGGAATAGCTATAGCTTTAGCTCGTTAGAGGGGTCAGTTTTCGTACAAAGTGTCCAGGAAGGTTTTTTGACTCACTATGTAGATAGGCCAACTAGAGGTGAGGCTACATTGGATTTGGTGCTGGGCAATGAGCCAGACCAGGTGTTAGGCTTGGAGGTTGGTGAACATTTTGGTGATAGTGACCACCATTCGGTTACGTTCACCTTAGTGATGGATAGGGATAGGCATGAAGCTGGGGGCAGTAGTTATAGCTGGGGGAATGGTAATTATGAGGCAATAAGGAGGGAATTAGGGTGCATAGGTTGGACTAGGAAACTACACGGACTGGGAACATCTGAAATGTGGAGCCTATTCAAGGAACAGCTACTGTGAGTCCTTCATAAGTATGTCCCTGTCAGGAAAGGAGGAAATGGTCGAGTAAGGGAACCATGGTGTACTAAAAAAGTTAATTCGCTGGTTAAAAGGAAAAAGGAGGCTTATGTCAGGATGAGGCTTGAAAGCTTAGTTAGTGCACTGGATAGCTATAGATTAGCCAGGAGGGAGCTAAAGAGTGAGTTGAGAAGAGCTAAAAGGGGACATGAGAAGACTTTGGCTGATAGGATCAAGGAGAATCCTAAAGCTTTCTTTAGGTATGTTAAGAATAGAAGATTGGTTAGGGCAAGATTAGGTCCAGTCAGAGACAACAGTGGGAAGTTGTGCGTGGAGCGTGAAGAGATTGGAGAGGCACTGAAAAAATATTTTTCTTCGGTATTCACGCAGGAAGATGTAAATGTAGTTGTGGAGAACACTGGGATACAGGGTTGCAAACTGGAAAGTATTGAAGTAGATGAAGAGGATGTGCTAGATATTCTTGAGGGTTTGAAGTTAGATAAGTCCCCTGGGCCGGACGGGACTTACCGTAGGATTCTCTGGGAGGCGAGAGAGGTGATTGCAGAGCCTCTGGCTCTGATCTTCAGGTTGTCGTTGGTTATGGGTATAGTGCCGGAAGACTGGAGGATAGTGAATGTGGTCCCATTGTTCACGAAGGGGAAGAGAGATCTTCCAGGGAATTATAGACCAGTGAGTCTTACTTCTGTTGTGGGCAAAGTATTGGAAAGAATTATTAGGAATAGAATTTATAGTTATTTAGAGAGAAATGAATTGATTAGTGATAGTCAGCATGGTTTTGTGAAGGGTAGGTCATGCCTTACTAACCTTATTGAGTTTTTTGAAAAAGTGACCAAAGAGGTAGAAGGGGTAAGGCAGTTGATGTGGTATATATGGACTTTAGTAAGGCGTTTGATAAGGTTCCCCATGGAAGGCTTCTGCAGAAAATGCAGATGTATGGGATTGAGGGTTATTTAGCTAATTGGATTAGGAATTGGCTAGCTGATAGAAGACAGAGGGTGGTGGTTGATGGAAATTATTCATCGTGGAGTTCGGTTACAAGTGGTGTACCTCAGGGATCTGTTTTGGGGCCCCTGTTGTTTGTAATTTTTATAAATGATCTGGATGAGGGTATTGAAGGATGGATTAGTAAATTTGCGGATGACACCAAAGTCGGAGGAGTGGTAGATAGTGAAGAGGGGTGTTATAGTTTGCAGAGAGACTTGGACAAGTTGCAGAGCTGGGCCGAGAGGTGGCAAATGGAGTTTAATGCGGAAAAGTGTGAGGTAATTCACTTTGGCAGGAATAACAAATGTGTAGAGTATAGGGCTAATGGTAGGACTCTTAATAGTGTTGATGAACAGAGGGATCTTGGTGTATGTGTGCATAGATCCCTGAAAGTTGGCAATCAAGTCGATAAGGTTGTTAAGAAGGCATATGGAGTCTTAGCTTTTATTGGTAGGGGGATTGAATTTCGGAGCCGCAACGTCATGTTGCAACTGTACAAAACTCTAGTGCGGCCGCACTTGGAGTATTGTGTGCAGTTCTGGTCCCCGCATTATAAGAAAGATGTGGAGGCATTGGAGAGGGTACAGAGGAGGTTTACCAGGATGTTGCCTGGTATGGAGGGCAGGTCTTATGAAGAGAGGCTGAGGGATTTGAGGTTGTTTTCGTTAGAAAGGAGGCGGCTAAGAGGAGACCTAATTGAAACATATAAGATGATTAGAGGTTTAGATAGGGTGGACAGTGATAGCCTTTTTCCTAGGATGGAGAAAGCTAGCACGAGGGGACATAGCTTTAAATTAAGGGGTGGTAGTTATAGGACGGATGTCAGAGGTAGGTTCTTTACCCAGAGGGTGGTAAGGGTATGGAATGCCCTGCCTGCTGCAGTTGTAGATGCGCCAAGTTTGGTGGCGTTTAAGAGGTTAGTAGATAAGTTTATGGACGAAAAGGGAATGGTTTAGGTTAGAGGGTCATTGCTTTTTCTTAATTGGTCGGCGCAACATCGAAGGCCGAAGGGCCTGTTCTGCACTGTAATGTTCTATGTTCTATATTCTATATCCTAAACTCGGTAAAGTTTTACAACACCAATTTTAAATCCAACCAATTTATTTGATAGTAAATCCGCGAGCTTTCGACGCTATGCGCCTTGATCAGGCAAATGCAGTGTTCTGATCTGCAGAGGCACTCATATCCACACAGACAGTTACAGATTGCTGATTAGAATGCGAATCCTTACATCTAACCTGCTATTCAAGTGTTAAAGTGGCTAACAATGTGTGTGAAGGGAATCCTGAGCATTGGTTAGAGAATTGTGTATTTTCTCCAGACAGCACAGTAAGTGAGGTTTTTTGCTAATCCAGGCAAGTTACGGGGGTTACAGATAGTGTGACATGAAGCCAATATCCTAGTTAAGACCGCCCTCATGTGTGCGGAACTTGGCTATCAGTCTCTGCTCAGCAACTCTGCGCTGTTGTGAGTCACGAAGGCCCCCTTGAAGAACATTTACCCGCAGGTCAGAGGCCGAATGCCCATGACTGCTGAAGTGTTCGCCCACAGGAAGGGAACTCTTTTGCCTGGTGATTGTTGAGCGATGCTCATTCATCCGCTGTCGTAGTGTCTGCATGGTCTCCCCAATGTACTGTGCTTCGGAACATCCTTTCTTGCAACGTATTAGGTAGACAACGTTGGCCGAGTTGCAAGAGTATGTAACGTGTACCTGGTGAATGGTATCCTCACGTTTGATGATGTCGTCCATGTCTATGATCTGGCATGTCTTGCAGAGGTTGCTGTGGCAGGGTTGTGTGGTATTGTGGTCACTGTTCTCCTGAAGGTTGGGTAGTTTGCTGCGAACAATGATCTGTTTAAGGTTGTGCGGTTGTCTGAAAGCAAGAAGTGGGGGGTGGGGATGGCCCTAGCGAGATGTTCATCGTCATCAATGACATGTTGAAGACATGTCCCACCACCAAAATGGACCCTATCAGTCTTGCAGCGGACACAGAGGAATTCATCAGGCGAATGAGGCTGCTTGAGTTCTTCCACAAACCCCAAGAGGCTAATAGCAGACTCAATGAGATAGCTAATGAACCAGAACAGCCGACAGAGGGACCCGCAGTGCAGCAACCGAAGAGGAATGAATCCAATTGGACTCCTCTGGAAGGCCGCTACCCCTGACTGGACATGTATGCCCAAGCCATCAGGACGTGCGTGAACACCAGATTCATCAACCGCACTTACAAGACAGTCCCGAACATCACCCAAGCACAAAGCAAGGCCATCCGTGCTCTTAAGACCAACCGCAACATTGCCATCAAACCAGCAGACAAAGGAGCCGCCACCGTCATACTGAACAGAACGGACTACTGTGAAGAAGTGTACCGACAACTAAACAATGTGAAACACTACAGACAGTTACCAGCGGATCCGACCAAAGAACACACTCGTCAACGCAACACTCTGATCAAAACCTTTGATCCGGACCTTCAGAACACCCTCTGGACTCTCATTCCACGTACTCCCCGCATTGGAGATCTCTACTGCCTCCCAAAGATACACGAGGCAAACGTACCCGGCCATCCCATTGTATCGGGCAATGGGACCCTGTGTGAGAACCTCTCTGGCTATATCGAGGGCATCCTGAAACCCATTGTACAAAGAACCGCCAGCTTTTGTCTTGACACTACAGACTTCCTACAGAAACTCAACACGCATGGAGCAGTTGAACCAGGGACACTCCTTGTCACAATGGATGTCTCGGCGCTCTACACCAACATCCCCCACGACGATGGTATTGCTGCAACTGCCTCAGTACTCAATGCCAACAACTGCCAGTTTCCAGATGCAATTTTACAACTCATCCGCTTCATCTTGGACCACAATGTCTTCACCTTCAACAATCAGCTTTTCATCCAGACACATGGAACAGCCATGGGGACCAAATTTGCACCTCAGTATGCCAACATCTTCATGCACAGGTTCGAACAAGACTTCTTCACTACAAGAGATCTTCAACCAAGGTTATATACTACATACATTGATGACATCTTTTTCCTTTGGACTCATGGTGAACAATCATTGAAACAACTGTATGATGGTATCAACAAGTTCCATCCCACCATCAGACTCACCATGGACTATTCTCCAGAATCAGATGCATTCTTGGACACACGCATCTCCATCAAGGACGGTCACCTCAGCACCTCACTGTACCGCAAACCGACAGACAACCTCACAATGCTCCACTTCTCCAGCTTCCACCCTAGACACGTTAAAGAAGCCATTCCCTATGGACAAGCCCTCCGTATACACAGAATTTGCTCAGATGAGGAGGATCGTGACAGACACCTCCAGACGCTGAAGGATGCCCTCGTGAGAACAGGATATGGCGCTCGACTCATCAATCGACAGTTCCAACGTGCCACAACGATAAACCGCACTGACCTCCTCAGAAGACGAACACGGGACAAGGTGGACAGAGTACCCTTTGTTGTCCAGTACTTCCCCGGAGCGGAGAAGCTACGACATCTTCTCCGGAGTCTTCAACATATCATTGATGACGATGAACATCTCGCTAGGGCCATCCCCACCCCCCCACTTCTTGCTTTCAGACAACTGCACAACCTTAAACAGATCATTGTTCGCAGCAAACTACCCAACCTTCAGGAGAACAGTGACCACAATACCACACAACCCTGCCACAGCAACCTCTGCCAGACATGCCAGATCATAGACATGGACGACATCATCAAACGTGAGGATACCATTCACCACGTACACGTTACATACTCTTGCAACTCGGCCAACGTTGTCTACCTAATACGTTGCAAGAAAAGATGTCCCGAAGCATGGTACATTGGGGAGACCATGCAGACACTACGACAGCGGATGAATGAGCATCGCTCAACAATCACCAGGCAAAAGAGTTCCCTTCCTGTGGGCGAACACATCAGCAGTCATGGGCATTCGGCCTCTGACCTGCGGGTAAATGTTCTTCAAGGGGGCCTTCGTGACACATGACAGCGCAGAGTTGCTGAGCAGAGACTGATAGCCAAGTTCCGCACACATGAGGACGGTCTTAACAGGGATCTTGGCTTCATGTCACACTATCTGTAACCCCCGTAACTTGCCTGGGTTAGCAAAAAACCTCACTTACTGTGCTGTCTGGAGAAAATACACAATTCTCTAACCAATGCTCAGGATTCCCTTCACACACATTGTTAGCCACTTTAACACTTGAATAGCAGGTTAGATGTAAGGATTCGCATTCTAATCAGCAATCTGTAACTGTCTGTGTGGATATGAGTGCCTCTGCAGATCAGAACACTGCATTTGCCTGACAAAGGCGCATAGCGTCAAAAGCTCGCGGATTTACTATCAAATAAATTGGTTGGATTTAAAATTGGTGTTGTAAAACTTTACTGAGTTTACCCCAGTCCAATGCAGGCATCTCTACATCATGACTATATCCTAAAGACAGCACCATTAAATTATGTGATCAGCACTTAAAGCAATCTGCAACCTGTTTTAAATGTATAACATTCCTCCCCTTTCTGTGGCCATGATAAAAAGTACTACCATAGTATTATACATAGGATCAATAATATTTGACACAATAGTATGCATTATTACTCGTTTTACACAGTCAATAAGAAAGTCAATTAAGAAGACATCTATTCTTCTTTGGTTGTATTCAACATTCTTGAATTTGACTGCCCTTGATCCTAGAAGTACCATTTGGACCTTCAGCCGACACTTCTTTTTTTGGAACTATTTCTGTATCAATCTCATGTTGTATAGTAGCACAGACACAGTTATGGAACATAGAACATAGAACATTACAGCACAGAACAGGCCCTTCGGCCTTCGATGTTGCGCCGACCAATATAAAAAGCAATGCCCCTCCAAACTAAACCATTCCCTTCTCTTCCATATACTTATCAACTAACCTCTTAAACGCCACCAAACTTGGCGCATCTACAACTGCTGCAGGCAGGGCATTCCACTCCCGAACCACCCTTATCAGGTAACTCAGATTTATGTCTTCCCTAGCAGTCGTCAGAACAGTAATGACTAAAGAAGTTGTTATTGACGCTCTACTATCTCAAGATTCTGGAGGTAATAACAAATCAAGTGTAATTCTCAACTTTGTCTTTAAGAGTAGCCATGATGTGGAGATGCTGGTGTTAGAACATAGAACATAGAACATAGAACATTACAGCACAGAACAGGCCCTTCGGCCTTCGATGTTGCGCCGACCAATATAAAAAGCAATGCCCCTCCAAACTAAACCATTCCCTTCTCTTCCATATACCTATCAACTAACATCTTAAACGCCACCAAACTTGGCGCATCTACAACTGCTGCAGGCAGGGCATTCCACTCCCGAACCACCCTTTGGGTAAAGAACCTACTCTGATATCCGTCCTATAACTATCACCCCTTAATTTAAAGCTGTGTCCCCTCGTGCTAGCTTTTTCCATCCTAGGAAAAAGGCGATCACTATCCACCCTATCTATACCTCTAATCATGTTATATGTTTCGATTAGGTCCCCTCTTAGCCGCCTCCTTTCTAACGAAAACAACCTCAAATCCCTCAGCCTCTCTTCATAAGATCTGCCCTCCATACCAGGCAACATCCTGGTAAACCTCCTCTGTACCCTCTCCAATGCCTCCACATCTTCTTATAATGTGGGGACCAGAACTGTACACAATACTCCAAGTGCGGCCGCACTAGAGTTTTGTACAGTTGCAACATGACGTTGCGGCTCCGAAAATCAATCCCTCTACCAATAAAAGCCAAGACTCCATATGCCTTCCTAACAACCTTCTCGACCTGACTGCCTACTTTCAGGGATCTATGCACATACACACCAAGATCCCTCTGTTCATCTAGACTACTAAGAATCCTACCATTTGCCCTATACTCTACACATTTATTATTCCTGCCATAGTGCATTACCTCACACTTTTCCACATTAAACTCCATTTGCCACCTCTCGGCCCAGCTCTGCAACTTGTCCAAGTCTCTCTGCAAACTATAACACCCCTCTTCACTATCTAGTGTTGGACTGGAGTAGGCACAGTAAGTAGTCTCACAACAGCAGGTTAAAGTCCAACAGATTTATTTGGTAACACGAGTTTTCGGAGCGCTGCCCTTCATCAGATGAGTGAGGGATTTGTTTCACAAACAGGGCATATATAGATACAAACGCAATTACAAGATAATGGTTAGAACATGAGTCTCAACAGTTAATCAAGTCTTTACAGGTGGAGACAATGTGAGTGGTGAGAGGGTTAAGCACAAGTTAAAGAGGTGTGAATCGTTTCAAGCCAAGACAGTTAGTGAGATTTTGCAAGCCCTGGCAAGTCATGGGGGTTACAGATAGTGTGACATGAACGCAAGATCCCAGTTGAGGCCGCCTTTGTGCGCGGAACTTGGCTATCAGATTCTGCTCGGTGATTCTGCATTGACATGTGTCTTGAAAGCCGCCTTGAAGAACGCTTATCCAAAGATCAGAGATGAATGCCCTTGACTGCTGAAGTGTTCCCCGACAGAAAGGGAATCCTGCTGCCTGGTGATTGTTGAGCGGTGTCCATTCATCCGTTATCGTAGCGTCTGCATGGTCTCACCAATGAACCATGCCTCAAGTTCATCCTTTCCTGCAGCGTATCAGATAGGCAACATTGGCTGAGTCGCAAGAATATATACCCATGTACCTGCTGGATGGTGTTCTCACATGAGATGATGGCATCCATGGTGTTGCTCTGGCAGGATTGTATGGTGTTGTGGTCACTGTTCTCCTGAAGGCTGGTTAGTTTGTTGCATACAATGGTCTGAAGTTACGTGGTTGTTTGGAGGTAAGTAGTGGAGGTGCGGGAATAGCTTTGGCAAGATATTCATCTTCATCGATGACATGTTCAACGCTCCAAAGCAGATATTGTAGCTTCTCCACTCTGGAGAAGAACTGGATGACAAAGGGTACTCTCTCTGCTGAACTGTTTGTCTTCTGAGGAGTCGGTGTGGTTTTTTGCTGTGGCATATCGATACTGTTGATCGATGAGATGAGCATCATATCCTGTTTTATGAGGCATCTTTCAGCATCAGGTATCTGTTGAGATCTTCCTCATCTGAGCAGATCCTGTGTATATGAAGAGCTTGTCAGTAAGGAATGGCTTCTCTAACATGTGTAAGGTGGAACATCATGAGGTTGTTCTTAAGCCTATGGTACAGTGAAGTTTTAAGGTGATCATCCTTGATGGAGATGTGTGTCTCTAAGAATGCTGCCGGTTCTGGAGAGTAGTCATTGCTGAGCCTGATAGTGGATGGAACTTCTTAATGTCACTATATAGTTATTTCAGTGATTGTTGTCATGAGTCAAAAGGAAGAAACAGTCATTGATGTATCTAATGTATAGTGTTGATTTAAGGTTCTGTGTGGTGAAGAGCTCTTGTTCAAACCTGTGCATGTTAGCATATTGAGGTATGAATTTAGTCCCCATGTCTCTTCCATGTGTCTGGATGAAGAACTGGTTGTTGAAGGTGAAGACATTGTGGTCCAGGATGAAACAAATGAGTTGTAGAATTGCCTCTGGACTTTGGCAGTTGTCGGCATTGAGTACTGAGGCAGTTGCAGCATTGCTGTTATTGTGGGAGATGCTCATGTAGGGTGCTTGAGACATCCATTGTGATGAGGAATGTTCCTGGTTCAACTGTTCCATGGATGCTGAGTTTCTGCAAGGAGTCCATAGTGTTGCAACAGAAGCTGGGGTTCTTTGTACAATGGGGTTCAAGATGCTCTCGACATCGCCGGGAAGGTTATCACGCAGGGTGCCATTGCTTAATATGATGGGACAGCCAGGTGCGTTTGCCTTATGTCTTTTCAGGAGGCAGTAGAGATCTCCAATGTTGGGTATGCATAGGATGAGAATATGGAGGATGCTCTGAAGGTCTGGATCAAAGATCTTAATCAGTATGTTGAATTGATGGGTGTGTTCTATGGTTGCATCTGCAGGTTGTAATATTCCTCGTTGTTCAGTTGTCGGAAATAGAATGGATTACTGCAAAGAAGCATACCAACGACTGAATAACAAGGAACACTACAGACAGTCTAACCAAAGAACACCTGTCAATTCAACATATTTCTACTGCCTCCTGAAGATACATAAGGCCAACACACTTGGCTGTTCAATCGTATCAGGCAATGGGACTCTATGTGAGAATCCTTCCAGCTACAACAAGGGTATCCTGATACCCATTGTACAAAGAACCTCCAGCTTCTGTCATGATACTGCAGATTTCTTACATAAACTCAGCACGTATGGAGCAATTGAACCAGGAACACTCTTCATCACAGTAGAAATGTCGGCACGCTACACCAACATCCCCCACAACAACAGCATTTCTGCAACTGCCTCAGTACTCAATGCCAGCAACTGCTGATCTCCAGAGGCAATTCTACAATCCATCCATTTCATCCTGGACCACAATGTCTTCATCTTCAATGATCAGATCTTCATCCAGACACACGGAACAACCATGGGAACTAAATTTCCATTTCAATATGCCAACATCTTCATGCACAGGTTTGAACAAGACCTCTTCACCATACAGGACCTTCAACCAACCCTATACTACATACATTGATGACATTTTCTTCCTTCGGACTCATGGTGAACAATCACTGAAACAACAATATGATGACATCAATAAGTTCCATCCCACCATCAGACTCAAATGGACTGCTCTCCGGAATTGGTTGCATTCTTGGATACACGCATCTCCGTTAAGGACGGTCACCTCAGTACTTCACTATACAGCAAGCCCACAGATAACGTCACAATGCTCCACTTCTCCAGCTTTCATCCCAAATACATTAAAGAGGCCATCCCCTACTGACAAGTCCTCCAGATACACAGGACTTGTTCAGATGAGGAGGATCGCAACAGACACCTGCAGATGCTGAAAGATACCTTCATAGGAACAGGAAATGGCACTCGATTGATCGATCAACCATTCTGACACACCACAGTGAAAAACCACACTGACCTCTTCACAAGACAAACACGGGACACAGTAGACAGAGTATCCTTCGTCGTCCAGTACTTCCCCGGAACAGAGAAGCTATGACATCTTCTCCAGTGCCTTCAACATGTCATCAATGAAGACATCTCATCAAGACCATCCCCACCTTATTGAAACATATAAGATGATTAGAGGTTTAGATAGGGTGGACAGTGATAGCCTTTTTCCTAGGATGGAGAAAGCTAGCACGAGGGGACATAGCTTTAAATTAAGGGGTGGTGGTTTTAGGACAGATGTCAGAGGTAGGTTCTTTACCCAGAGGGTGGTAAGGGTATGGAATGCCTTGCCTGCGTCAGTCGTAGATGCGCCAAGTTTGGTGGCGTTTAAGAGGTTAGTAGATAAGTTTATGGATGAAAGGGAATGGTTTAGGTTAGAGGGTCACTGCTTGTTCCTAATTGGTCGGCGCAACATCGAGGGCCAAAGGGCCTGTTCTGCGCTGTAATGTTCTATGTTCTATGTTTACACTCCCACTACTTGCATTCAAACAATCTCAAATAGACCATTGTCTGCAGCAAACTACCCAGCCTTCAGGAGAACAGTGACTATGACACTACACAACCCTGCCACAGGAAGACGGACCAAATCATCAACATCAATCACACCATCTCATGTGAGAATACCATCCACCAGGTACACGATACATCAGGCGACTTGGCCAACATTATCTACCTGATATGCTGCAGAAAAGGATGTCCCGAGGCATGGTACATTAGTGAGACCATGCAGATGCTCTGACAATGGATGAATGGACGCTGCTTGAGAGTTACCAGGCAGGAGTGTTCCCTTCCTGTCAAAGAACACTCCAGCATTCAGGGGTATTCAGCCTCTGACCTTTGGGCAAGCGTTCTCTAAGGTTGCCTTCAAAATACACGGCGATGCAGAATCACCGAGCAAAAACTGATAGCAAGCTCCACACACATGAGGATGGCCTCAACTGGGATCTTGGGTTCATGTCACACTATCTGTAATGCCCACGACTTGCCTGGGCTTTCAAAATCTCACTAATTGTCCTGGCTTGAGACAATTCACACCTGTGCTTAACCCTCTCTCCATTCACATTGCCAGTTTCTGATTATCTGTTACGACTTGCATTCCAATCATTACCTTGTAACTTTGAGTCTATGCTTCCATTTGCCCTGTTTGTGAACCCAACTCTTCACTCACCTGATGAAGGAAGCTCTGAAAGCTTGTGCTTCCAAATAAACCTGTTGGACTTTAATGTAGTGTTATGACTTCTTACTGTCACAGTCCAACGCCAGCGCATCAACATTATGTTTCAAGAAAAACCAACCTTTCCAATCTTTGTATCTGATACAGTTCCATCATTATATCCCTACTTTTGTATTGTATACTGCTGCCAGTGAAGCACAGCATTCCATTTACCTTCTTTACAACCAAAAAAATTAAAACACTTCCCATATCCTAAGTTTGTTTATTTATTAGGCTTTCATTAACATTTCAATGAAGTTACTGTGATAATCCCCTAGTTGCCACTCTTTAGCACCTGATTGGGTATATGGAGAGGGAATTTAGTATGGCCAGTGCACCAAACTAGCATGTCTTTCGGACTGTGGGAGGAAATCAGAGCACCTGAAGGAGAACGTGCAGACTCCGCACAACCAGTGACCCAAGCTGGGAATTCAATCCGAGTCCCTGATGCTGTAAGACAGTAGTGCTAACTGATTTCCTTTCTCCATCTCTGGTCCCACTTTCTCCTTAACTATTCTTTTGCTCTTTATATGCTGGTTTTCCTCAATCTTGCTCTCTCTGATGTCCTCTCTCGAATCTCTTTCTTTCTTTATTTGATCCCTGTACTTTCTATATTCCTCTAGGCTATCTGCAGTGTTGAGTTTTGATTACCTTTTTTCCTGTTTAATATTCCCCTATATTTTTCTCAACAAGCATGGGGGTCTAAATTTGACAGCACCATTTTTAGTTTGGGAGGGGACATGATGGCTTTGTACTCTAAGGATCTCACTTATTAGTGCTTCCCATTGATTTATCACTAGTTTATCCTTTTGTAGTCTTGTCTAGTCCACTTCATCCAAATAACTTCTCAGTTTTGTAAAATTTGTATTTCCCCAGTTTATTCCTGATTTATCTCTGTCCTTTTCCATAGCAATACTAAATCTAACTAAACCATGATCACTAACCCTCATATGGTCACCCACTGTTACTACACCTACTTGCCCATTTTCATTTCTGAATACTAAATCGAGAATTATGCCTCCTCTCATTGGGCTTGTAATGTTCTTCAAGGATCTTTGTCAAGTCATCGTAAGTTTTGGTTCCTGGATTTGCTAGATGAACCAAGTTCTGGAGCAAATTATAGGTTTTACTTCCTATTGTACCGAGAAAAACTGGTACAAACAACTTGTTTCCAACTTTATTTGCTGTACAAAATACTGAAACTGCTCTACTTAGAAACTCCAAGATTCATTTCTTTATTGAAAGCCCCCATAGATCCTAATTGACCAGCCATTTGTCTTGCAGTCACTACTCATTTTTTTTTAGTTTCTTCCCAGTTACACTGGAGATTGTTAATTGATAATTTTTTTTCTATACAGCAGAGCATCCTTTTTTTTAAATATACCAGACACCACTTAGCATCTCACCCTTCTCTGATTGTAAAGGCTCCTTCTTTTAAAACCAGACAAAGAGTTTTTGTTCTTATTTGTCTTTCTGGCACTGGCACTTTAATCTTTAATCCTATTGTTGCTAATTCACCAGCTTTCTAATTTTCAAAGTGTGAGGATCCACAGTGATTTTCTCTACTTAAAATCTTTTCTCAGTTAAACAAAATCCCGACTCCTCATCAATTTTCTTTCTGTAATATTCTAACTGTGCTGGAGGTTGTGGCTTTTAACAAAAAGAAAATAATGTAATTTGCACACATAGATTCTAAGTAACATATAGCAGGTTTATTAAAACAGCTATTCTCTGCACTGCACAGAATTCAAATTTGAAGTAAAACAACAGCTCGTGGCAACACCATAATTACATCACAATCAAGTTCTGTGATCAGCTCTTAAAGCAAATTGCAATAATTTTTAAATCTACAACACCAGGTCTCAGAGATTAGGAAATGGTTGTTTGACACTAAAGGCTGTTTGTGTGAAGAACATGATGTGGAGATGCCAGCGTTGGAGTGGGATAAACACAGTAAGAAATCTCACAACACCAGGTTAAAGTCCAACAGGTTTATTTGGTAGTAAACACCACTAGCTTTTGGGGCTCTGCCCCTTCATCAGGTGAGTGGGAGTTCTGATCACAAACAGTTTCCCCTTCTGTATCCACTTTCAGTTCATTTTTGCTGTAATGGGATAATCAGTGAACCTGTGATTATCTCAGTAGTTAGTCAATTAAATTGCTACCAAACCTTGGCTCATGTACTTGCCACTCGGCACAGTTCTGTAGTTCAGTTGTTATTACTTTTGCCTTTACTTCAAATCGATACAGGTTTGAACCTGAACAGCAACATTACCTGCTATTCTGT
This sequence comes from Sphyrna mokarran, assembly GCA_024679065.1. Classification (NCBI taxonomy): domain Eukaryota; kingdom Metazoa; phylum Chordata; class Chondrichthyes; order Carcharhiniformes; family Carcharhinidae; genus Sphyrna; species Sphyrna mokarran. The sequence continues at coordinate 67,312,290 of JAGIQG010000004.1, read as the reverse complement.
GTGAGATTGCACAGGAGGCTTGAACAATGTTTCACTTCCTATCCTTTGTGCGTATTGCATTGCATTGATCTTTGGACACTAAGACCAAAATTTTACCACACCTGAATCAGAGCAGGTGAGGGCCAGATAATGGAAGGATCCATTGACCTCAGGTGGTATTTTATGGTTTCGGGATGAATGAGGCTGTAAATTCCCACCCCAAGGATCAATTTAGCATGGCTAACCCACCTAGCCTATACATATATGAGCAGTATTCAGGAATTTACCATGGCTGATCTACCTGCACATCTTTGGACTGTCTGAGGAAACCAGAGCACCCAGAGGAAATCCACACAGACACGGGGAGAAGCGTAGATTCCACAGAGACAGGCTGGAAATCAACCTAGGTCCTGACATTGTGAGGCAGCAGTGCTAAATACTGCACCACCGAAAGTGATTAGATAATGCTGTTGATTGAGGGATTAAAATTGGCCAGAACACTGGGGAGAACTCCCTTGTTGTCTTCAAAATAGTACTATGGAATCCTCCACCTGCTGAGGGCAAATGAGGTTTTGGTTTGACAAGATATCCAGAAGCAGGAAGACATCTCTGACAATGCTGAACACTGAAAATACTGGAAATATCAGCGTGTCAGGCAGCATTCTGTGGGACAGATACAGAGTTAGGCTGGGATTCTCCCATCCTACTATACTGCTTGAATAGTGTAGTGGACTGGGTCTTTTGTGGGATTCGTGACCAACATCCAACTGATCACAAGTCTCTGAGGCCCTTTTTTCAACATTAGCAGCTGTATGCTGGCAATCAGCATGGAACTGATTTCCATATGGATACAGCTATTTCCAAATGATTCGCAAGCCCAGGAGAGGTTTCCACCAGCAGGGGTTTACAACTGCTTCCCACCAAAGGAGCATAGGAGTGCTCATCCTCATGGGTACAGAGGCTATTGGTGATAGCAGGTGTCCTACCGCCACTTTGCAATAGATCAGTGGGGGATGGAGTGGTGATGATCCAGGCTGGCTATTGTCGGGTGGGAGGATTTTGGTGCATGTGCAGTAGCCCACTGAGTGCACTGATTCACGTCACTCCAGCAGGATGAGACCCTGCTCCCACTTTACAGTATGAATCCCTCTGAAGCACTTTATGATGCACAGAGTATCTGAGATTCGTTCACTGATTTGGCACATTGTTTTGTTTTTTTGGGGGGAAAATCCCAGCTTTATTTGTGGGTTGATGACTTTTAATCAGAACTGGGAAAGGTTAGAGATGTAATAGGTTTAACCAAGTACAGCGAGAGTGGCATGGAAGAGAAGAATTAAAGGGAAAGTCTATTAGGGTGGAAAGCAAGAGTGAGCAAATGACAGAATGATTGTGCAAGGTGAAAGGAGATAGTAGTGAGATAAGTTTAAAAAAATATCAAAGATGAATCTTGAGGAAGATGTAAATGTAACTGCAGAATTGGTGCCAACAGCTGCTGGACTAATAAGTGGGAGTGATGATAACAACCTGAAGTTAGTGAACTCAAATGTTGAAATGTGTTTTAATTCAGAAATGAGGTCATCTCAATCTTAAGCTTCACTGATATAACACAGAAAACAAAGGACAGGGATGCCAGAGTGGGAGGAATATTAGAACAGCCCACGCTTGGAGAATTAAGTTCATGCTTGAGAAATGAATGGAGGTGTTCGAATCACATAATCAGTATTTAGTTTCTCTAGTGTCAAACTGGAGTTTGTGTAAACATTTGTGGATTGGTTCTTGATGCTAAAACCTGATTCAGAGATAAAAGTGAGCCATGGTTCGAACAATAACTGCTGCTGACATCTTAAGTGCTTGTTAATAACTCGTGTTACAATAATCTAAATGAACTGAAGCGGTGTCAAGCATGGACCTTCCTTCCAAACCTAAACTGGCCATTTCTTATTAATCTACTCCTCAAGATAGCTTCCAACATTTTGCTTATTATGACAACAATCTAAATCAACTTTCTGTTTCAGAAGTGAGAGTGCTATTTCTAAGCTACAGGACTGCGCAAAGATCATCGAGCAGTCAGTTTGGAGACACCAGGTACAGAATGGCAGCAAACAGAAGGGGGCAGCAAGGGAATGTGTGAATACAAATTCATTTAAATAAAAACTGCCCTTGATGGAAATGAGGAACTTATTTAGTAGTTCCTGGCACAGGGTGGAGCTAACACTGTTTCACATAAATTAAAGTTTGAGAGAAAACAGTTGAACTGATTCTGCTGGCTATACATGGATAGTTAGGAGGTAAGTAATAAGAAACAAGAGTTCTTTCTGTATGTGTGCTCTGTGTAACAACCTGTGGATTGCATTTTAATCCAACTTGCATTTTCACAAGTGGTGTGGTAGGTGGTTTTTTTGTGTGGGTTGGTTCTTTTTCCTGTTTAGTTTGGATTTGGGGAACTGCAGCATTGTAAATGTATTTGATAAGTATTTCCTCAAGCCAGACTTGCTGAATGAATGATAGGGAGAGGGGTGTCTGTGTTTCTCCTGGCTCTGTTGGTTCGCAGTTTACCCAAGTGTGGACTGCTGTGCTCTCCTCTGTACTCTCCAGCCCCTGCTGCCCCAATATCTCACGGTTAAGCTACCTCTGTCTGCAGTGCAACAAGGTTGTGTCTAACTTCATCGAAGGTGTGATTCTTTCAATACCACCAGTAAATGTGCAAAGAAACCCAAATAAATAGTTCAACTTTTGCTACACAGTTACTTACACACAGACCAGCAGTAATCGGCTTTCAAAACTAATTTCTCACCCTTATTTTAGTTACCTTTTCACTGGAGTTTACCTCTTTAACTTGGGGGTAGAAAATTAAACCTTGCTTTAAACAGCTACCTAAAAACTTGCTGCAATGGTCACACACCAAGAGAAAGAGATCTTTCAATGCCAATACCGAGAAACACAGCACTGTCTGAGGTACTGCCTTTCCGATCTGATACTTTAAACTGAGGCCTTGTCCATGGTTCAATTCCTTAAAAGCACAAAAGACAGTGGCAACCGTAGGCCGGTTACCCTTCAAGACTCATACATCAAAGCGATCATGGTTGAACATGTATATCAGCTCCAATTTTTACACTATCCCAAACTCCATCATTCTGAGTCCTGAAAATACTCATCGATTAAACATTCACAGCTCTACGGAAAATCCCATAGTGTGAGAATATTGTGTGTGAGTGAGAATATTGAATAAGAGCCATGGAGTTCTTCCAGGTCTCATGGCTGATATCTAACTTAAGTAAACAACTAAAAAAATGGATGGATTCATTATGATTTAGCTATTAGTGAAATCTTACAGAGGTGTGTTATTCCAACATTTTAAACTATTCATCATGAAGCACTTTTGTTTTATTCATTCATGGGACATTGGTGTCGCTGGCTGGCCAGCATTTATTGCCCATCCCTCATTGCCCTTGAGAAGGTGGTGGTGAGCTACCTTCTTGAATCGCTATAATCCATGTTCTGTGAGTTAACCCATAATGTCTTTAGCAAGGGAATTCCAGAATTTTGACCCAGCTACTACGAAGGAACAGTGATATATTTCCAAGTCAGGATGGTGAGTGGCCTGGAGGGTAACTTGCAGGTGGTGGTGTTCCCATTTATTTGCTGTCTTTGTCCTTCTAAACAGAAGTGGTTGTGGATTTGAAAGGTGCTGTCTAAGAATCCTTAGTGAATTGCTGCGGTACATCTTGTAGATAATTCACATTGCTGCTACTGAGCATCATGGTGGAGGGATTGAATGTTCATAGATGTGGTGCCTATCAAAAGGGCTTCTTTGTCCTGGATAGTGTCAAGCTTCTTGAGTGTTGTTGGAGCTGCACCCAATCAGGCAAGTGGGGAGTATTCCATCATATTTCTGACTTGTGCCTTGCAGAAGGCAGATAGCTTTGCGAGTCAGGAGGTGAGTTACTCACCGCAGTATTCCCAGCCTCTGACCTGCTCTTGTAGCCATTGCGTTTATTTGGTGAATCCAGTGGAGTTTCTGGTCAATAGTAACCCCAACAATGTTGACAGTAGGGGATTCAATAATAGTTACACCTTTCAGTGTCAAAGGGCAGTGGTTTGAGTGTCTCTTATTGGTGATGGTCATTGCCTAGCATTTGTGTGGTGTGAATGTTACTTGCCACTTGTCAGCCCAAGCTTGGATATTGTCCAGATTTTGTTGCATTTAAACATGAACTACTTCAATATCTGAGGAGTCACGAATGGTGCTGAACATTGTACAATCTTTGGTGAACATTTGCACTTCTGATCTTATGATGGAGAGAAGGTCACTGATGAAGCAGCTGAAGATTATTAGGCCTAGCACACTACCTGAGGGATTCCTGCAGAGATGTCCTGGAGCTGAGATGACTGACCCTCCACAACCACAACCATCTTGCTATGTACCAGGTATTACTCCAACCAGCGGAGCGTTTGCCCCTGATACCCATTGATTCCAGTTTTGCTAGGGCTCCTTGATGTTACACTCAGTCAAATGCAGCTTTGATGTCAAGGGCTGTCACTTTCACTTCACCTCTGGAATTCAGCTCTTTTGTCAATGTATGAACAAGGCAGTAATGAGACCAGGAGCTGAGTGGCACTGGCAAAATCCAAACGGAGCGTCTTTGAGCAGGTTATTGCTGAGAAGGTGCTGCTTGATAGACTGTTGATGATCCCTTCCTTCACTTTACTGATGATTAAGACTAGACTGATTGGGCAGTAATTGGCTGGGTTGGATTTGTCCTGCTTTTGTGTCCAGGACATACCTGGGGAATTTTCCGCATTGTTGTAATAATGTCAATGTTGTAACTGTACTGGAAAAGCTTGGCTCGGAGAGCAGCAAGTTCTGGAGCACAAGTCTTTAGTGGTGTTGCCGGAATTTTATTAGGATCCATTGTATTTGCTGTATCCAGTGCCTCCAATTGTTTCTTGATGTCATGTGGAGCGAATCCAGCGCATACTCAGGTCATGTTTTACTAAGGTCATGTTTTTTTTTCTAGTTCAGTTCGTAAATGAAGAAAGATAGTCATTCTCCACTCTGGCTTGTATTGCCTGGTCTGGGTCATAGGAATGATGCCAAATATCTACCCAGTGGATTATGGAGCAGAAACAATCAGTTAGGGACGGCTGCCAAGTGACTCGGGCTGAAAATTGTAATCTTGAGAACATAGTTCAACAGTAGTAGCTGTGAAGGGGCTCCATTCAAGTTTAAATGTTGTCAGGATAATCACTGCCTGGCTCACAGGATAAACAGCCATCTGATGTTTAAGGGAACTTGACCCCCACATCCCATCAACTGAGAGCACCAGGAACCACCACACTCCGTCAACAAACAACACCTGAGACCCTCACACCCCATCAATACACAACAGCCGAGACCCTCATACCCTATCAGTAAAGAACTCCTGAGACCCCCACACAACATTAATAAACAATACCCAAGAACCACACGCCCCATCAATAAACAACACCCGAGACCCCCACACACCATCAATACAAAATACCTGAGACCCCTATACATCATCAATAAACAACACCTGAGAACCCCACACACCATCGATAAACAACACCTGAGACACTATCGCTGTGCTGTGCAGATACATGGATTTGGACCTGTGTCTGTGGGAGTTTGCACATTCTCCCTGTGCTTACGTGGGTTTTCTCCGGGTGCTCTGGTTTCCTCCCACATCCCAAAGATGTGCTCTTAGGCTAATTGGCAAAACAAATTCTCCTTAAATTGTCTCATATTTGATTTTTAATCCATAGATCTATAAACATGGACAGAGATCATGGGTAGAGGTGGGAACCTCGGGGTGGCGGCGGGGGAATAAAAGAAAATGACAGCACGACAACAGGCCTTTCAGCAGTCCAAGCCTACACCAACTATGCTGTCTGCCTGGATTAAAATGCTCGACCCTTCCAAGGACCATATTCTTTGATTCCTATTCCATTTATGTATTTATCATGATGCCCCTTAAAAGTCACTATTGTATCTGCTTCCATTCCAGGCAGCGAATTCCAGGCACCCACCACCCTCTGTGTAAAAAGCATGCTTCATACATCTCCTTTAAACCTTGTCCCTCACACCTTAAACCTATGCTCCCTAGTAATTGACTCTTCCACCCTAGGAAAAGCTTCTGACTATCCACTCTTCCATGCCCCTCATAATCTTGTAGACTTCTACCAGGTCGCCGCTTAACATCCATCATTCCAGTGAGAACAAACCAAGTATCTCCAACCTCCCTTCATGGCCTAATGCTTTACATACCAGGCAACATCCCGATAAATCTTTTCTGTACCCTCTCCAAAGTCTTCACATCCTTCTGATAGTGCGGTGACCAGAATTGAACACTATTAGAAGTATCTCCCATTTATGAAATTCTTGAAGAATTTCTTCCTCTGAGAGCTGTTAATCTTTGGAATTCTCTTCCACAGAAAGACGTGGAGGCTGTGTCATTGACTTGACTGTATTCAAGACTGAGTTAGATTTTTGATTGACAAGCGAGATGGGAAGAAATTTCCCCTCTTAATAGATGGATCAATGATTGGGGGTATAGATTTAAGATAAGGGGCAGGAGACTCAGAGGGAATGTGAGGAAGAACCTTTTCATCCAAAAAGTGGTGGGAGTCTGGAAATCATTGTCTAAAAGGGTGGTGGAGACAGAGACCCTTGTAACATTTAAGAATATTTAGATGTACACTTGAATGCTAAGGCATACAAGGCTATGGACTAAGTGCTGGAAAAAGGGATCAGAATAATTAGGTGGTTTGTCATTGGTTGGCACAGATGCAATGGGCCAAACGGCATTTTTGTATGGTGTATACCATCTATGACTCTAGGGTTATAGGTGCTAATCTGAACACAAACCAGGTAGTGAAGTAGAATACTAGACAAGAGATATTTTTCTTGGTAACAGATTTATACAAAAAATGCAGATTACATTTGTCTGTTTCCCGTCTCCCAATCCCAGATTCCTAGCAGTCTTTCTTTATAAATATCTTAAGTAGTTTGTTCAACAATGCCTTTCACTTCGGTATTTTAGTGATATGATTACTACTATGTCATACAATTAACAATGCAATGTGGAGTTAAGGCCACAATCAAATCAGTCATGATTTTATTGAATTGAGGAACAATATTGATGAATGACTGAATGGACTACAAATGTTCCATTTTTTTATGTTCTTGTGTTCTAAACCTGGAAAATCATAAAGGATGATGTTATAGTTATGAGCTATATAAGATTATTTTGTTTTAGGGCTATGTCTTTTAATTCATAAGATTATGATATTTTGCTTTAAATATAGGACATGTGAAAGTGGTCATGAGTGAGTCTGCTTGACAGTAAGTCTAGATGGTTTAATTTTTAGAGATCAAAATCACTCACTTTGGTTTTATTGAGAATACATGGGTCAATGGCAGCTATTCCCAAATCTAAAATTCTCAGTTTGAAGACTGATTTTCTAAGTAGTTAAATGGAATTCATAATATTGTATCTCTTGAAGTCCCAAACAAGTGGTATCAATATCAAGTTGTAAACAATTGTGATGGAACCTATCCTTCACTTCTAAGATGGAAGGTAGTTGTGATCAAAGATAACTAATTAATATTCCTAATAGATAGAAAGCTAATGTGTTTCTTATTGCCATGAAGAAGAATATATGTTGAGATCAGGTTTCCCTATAATCCAGAAATATCACGGAAGGTTTTGCAGTTTTGTCCTACGTGGTACGCAGCCAACTAAGAGGTTAAAGATTAAGAAAACGTATAATTAACCAGGCCTGCACCCATAAGCAAAACAAAATGCTGATTCTTTTTGTTCACCACATAGTGTTACGAAGGGGGAGGTTGATCTCATCTCTGAGAACTAACACTCAACCACTCAAAGAGAAATACCGCCCTTCAAAAACTGTTTGTGAGAAGGGGGATTATGTGCCCTTCAACAGCTTTTAGTGGTCAGATCAAAATAACTACTTGAGGTTCTCTGAACAACCAACAAATAATATTCTTATTTATCTAAGTAACAATAAACAGGTTAACTAAACTATTAACAAACTGAATAAAACACTATTCTAATGGAATGTTGTTCAGATAATTGCAATTCCCATTATTAACAAATATATATATAATTTTTAGTCACACTCAAAATGCAATCAAGTTTGTCATCTTCCAAGACTTCCTTTTCTCTTGCTGATTTCTTCAGCCTTCACTATCTTCTTTTGATCCCTTTATGATTGAAATGAGGCTGTATTTTAAGACATAAATATAGCAGTTGCATTGACGAAGAGTTGCTGTCTGTCTGTCTGTCTCTCTCTCTCTGTAGCTGAAATCTGTGGCAGTCACTGGTAGGCTGTCTTCTGGCACTTTTCTGGAGCTGGCTAAACTTCAAAAACTTCTGATTCAAATACCTAAAGCCTAAAGCCTTTTGCCAAGACTTGTTGATTTTGCCTGTGATATATTGTTTCAATCAATGTACTTGCATCCTGCAGCTCTTTTTTTCTCTTTTGACAATCTTTAACAGCCAATCAGGAATTGTTCATGAATCCAGGCCTTGCAGCTCTTTTAACTCACCAAGGATAGCAAAAAGCTACTTTTCTTTTAGCAAACAACGCTATTTACAACTCTTCGCATTTTTACAATTTTTTATGATTTTACAAACACTAACTTCACAACAAAAGAATATGTGTGAAAGCTTATGCTCAATTGGAAAACTGTTTGTGGGAGTTCAAAGAGGCTGGAAGATGTATCTGGAGCTAGAGGATGAAATGTACAGCGTAACCCTCATAGTGAAAGACAGTTCTGGGGTTAGAAGTTACCTGATTGGCAAAGCAGAAAGGAAGAAAGCTGTTAGAAGTTTGGTGCAACTATGAACTGTTTGCTATGAGACGTGCAAATCTGGTGAGAGTGACAAGTAAAAAAGTGTTTATTTCTATGGTTTAAAGTTTAAGTTTACTACACAAGAAAATGATGTTTAGTCATCAGTGTTTTTAGTAATTTGAAACAGTAATAGTAAGAAAAAGACATGAAAACATGTCATCCTTTCAGTAAAAAAAAGTTCGAATTTCTTGTTAAAAATTATTTGTCTCTACAGAAATTCTAACACAGCAACACTTTGCAAATCTGAAAACAGAAGAAGAAATAAAATGATACTTCAGGACATTTTCTGAGGACTTTTGAGGGAAATGTGTCAGCCAATTTATGCACAATAAAGTCCCATAGTCAGCAATTGCAATTCTAATGTTTATTTAATTTGATCTATTATTGTCAAACATTTTCTTTACACGTTTCTTGCATGCTATACAGACAAAGCATACCATTCATACAGAAAGAAAAGGAGAGCTCAGAATGTAGTGTTACACTCATAGCTAAGATGTACAGAAAGATCAACTCAGTGTGAGTTGGTCCATTCAAACGTCTGATGCAGCAAGGAAGAAGCTATACTTGAGTTGGGTTAAAAAAACTTTTGTATCTTTTTCCTAATGGAACAAGATGGAAGACAGTATGTCTGGTGTGTGGGGGGCCCTTAAGTATGCTGGTTGTCTTTCTGAGGCAGCAGGAAATGTAGACAGAGTCAATGGTTGGGAGGCTGTTTGAACATAGAACATAGAACTTAGAACATTACAGCGCAGAACAGGCCCTTCGGCCTTCGATGTTGCGCCGACCAATTATGAAAAAAGCAATGACCCTCCAAACTAAACCATTCCCTTCTCTTCCATAAACTTATCAACTAACCTCTTAAACGCCACCAAACTTGGCGCATCTACAACTGCGCAGGCAGGGCATTCCACTCCCTAACCACCCTCTGGGTAAAGAACCTACCTCTGATGTCCATCCTATAACTATCACCCCTTAATTTAAAGCTGTGTCCCCTCGTGCTAGCTTTCTCCATCCTAGGAAAAGGCTATCACTGTCCATCCTATCTAAACCTCTAATCATCTTATATGCTTCAATAAGATCCCCTCTTAGCCGCCTCCTTTCTAACGAAACAACCTCAAATCCTTCAACCTCTCTTCATAGGACCTGCCCTCCATACCAGGCAACATCCTGGTAAACCTCCTCTGTACCCTCTCCAATGCCTCCACATCTTTCTTATAATGTGGGGACCAGAACTGCACACAATACTCCAAGTGCGGCCGCACTAGAGTTTTGTACAGTTGCACCATGACGTTGCGGCTCCGAAATTCAATCCCCCTACCAATAAAAGCTAAGACTCCATATGCCTTCTTAACAACTTTATCCACTTGACGGCCTACTTTCAGGGATCTATTGACACATACACCAAGATCCTTCTGTTCCTCAACACTATTAAGAGCCCTACCATTAGCCCTATACTCTACACATTTATTGTTCCTGCAAAGTGCATTACCTCACACTTTTCCACATTAAACTCCATTTGCCACCTCTCAGCACAGCTCTGCAACTTGTCCAAGTCTCTCTGCAAACTATAACACCCATCTTCACTATCTACCACTCCACCGACTTTAGTGTCATCCGCAAATTTACTAATCCATCCTTCAATACCCTCATCCAGATCATTTATAAAAATTACAAACAGCAGGGGCCCCAAAACAGACCGCTGAGGTACACCACTTGTAACCGAACTCCACGATGAATATCTCCCATCAACCACCACCCTCTGTCTTCTATTCGCTAGCCAATTCCTAATCCAATTAGCTAAATCACCCTGTATCCCATACATCTGCATTTTCTGCAGAAGCCTCCCATGAGACACCATATCAAACGCCTTACTAAAGTCCATTTATGTGATGGATGGGCTTCATTTATGACCCTTTGTAATTTCTTCTGATCTTGGGCAGAGCGGGAGCTGTTCTATCAAGCTGTGAATCAATCAGAAATAATGCTTTCTAAATTGGTGAGATTTGTAGCTGACATCCCAAATTTCCTTAGTCTTCTGAGAAAGTAGAAGTATTGGTGGGCTTGCTTAACTAGAAATTTAGTAAGAATTTTGATTTGAGTTTCTTCTCTGTAAAACTTCCACTTCAAATATTCTTGAGTATGAGCCAATGGTGCGCTGCCTCTTGCTGCTGAGAAAAGTGCTGTGGGAAGGTCAGAGAATCCAGGCAAACATCATGGATAGTGTAGCCCTCCTTCAATATCACACTGGAATGTGTCAGCTCGATTTGTGCACTCAAGTCTCTGCAATGGGATATAAACTGAAATCTTGCAAGTCAGAGGTGAGAATGATTCTCCCCTTCCTCTTCCCAAACCCACTCCACCTCTACCCAGCCTGACTCAGCCTCTTCCTCCCATAAGAACATAAGAAATAGGAGCAGGAGTAGGCCACCTAGTCCGTCGAGCCTGCACTGCCATTCAATAAGATCATGGTTGATCTGAAGTGAATCAGTTCCACTTCCCTACTTTCTCCCCATAACCCTTAATTCCCTTGTCTATCAGAAACCTATCCATCCGTGACTTAAATATGTTCAATGAGGTAGCCTCCACCACTTCAATGGGCAGAGAATTCCAGAGATTCATCACCCTTTGAGTGAAGAAGTTCCTCCTCAACTCTGTTCTAAACTGCACCCCCCCTCCCCTTATTTTGAGGCTGCGCCCTGTAGTTCTGCTATCCTTTCTAAGCGGGATGAATCTCTCTACCTCTACCCTATCTAGCCCCTTCATTATCTTGTAAGTCTCTATAAGATCCCCCTTCAGCCTTCTAAACTCTAACGAGTACAGACCTAATCTATTTAATCTCTCTTCATAAGCTAACCCCCTCCCAACAAACTCTACCTCTACCCAGCCCACCACCTTCCCTAATATAAAGGCAAAATACTGCAGATGCTAGAATCTGAAACAAAAAAACAAAAAAACTCAGCAGATCTGACTGCACCTGTGAAGACAGAATAGAGCCATCATTTCACGTCTGGAAGACCCTTCATTGTAACTCTAACCCTAAATTTCTTTCCTTGTTGGTTGTACTGATTCATAGGATCTGATGCTCATCTCAGCTATGGTCATTGCACAATGATATTTTTGGCCTTCCTTTCTTTCTTTATGGTATGTGGGCATGGCTGGTAAGGCCAGAAGTTGTAGACCCATCCATTATTGCCCTTGAACTGAATATTTCAGAGGGCAGTTCAGAGCCAACCACACGGCTTTGGGTCTGAAGTCACTTATAGGCCAGATTGGGCAAGGATGCAGATTTCCTTACCTAAAGAACTTGAAATTTTAAACACAATCATAGTCACCATTACAGTGTCAGGCTTTCAATTCCAGATTTATTAATTGAATTTAAAAGTGGTGGGATTTGAATCCATGTTCTCAGGATATTGGTCGGGGCCTCTAGATTGTTAGTCTGTTGATATGATCATCATGTCACCATCTTTCCATCTCTTTGGAGTAGGCATTGCACCTCAGTTACATGGTGATTTTCTTGACTGCCATGTTGGACACTGAAGGTGGAAATTTCCTGGTGGGATGAAAGGTGGAACCAGTCAGAGGTCTGATGCCTCTCCATCTCCGAGCAACGTTCTTGGAGGGGGTTATCACCAGGAGAGGTGACCCACTTGCCTTTGGCAGGCAGTCACGTTGAATAATTTATTGCAAATTTGTATCTGCCAATGATGGATCTGCACAACAATATCAGGGCCAAACCTGTCAGGTTCCTGGAGGTGGCTTACTTCTGGCAGGCCTCGGGAGAGAGATGTCTCCTTGTTGATACCTCCCAGAGCTACCATAGCTTTCACTGAGTCAGAGTATGATCACTGGCCATCCCTCTCTGCACGGAGTAGTCAAGCAACTGTGGCTCTTCCAGAGTTCTCTTCTGAGAGGGGGTAGCCTCATACTTTTCATCCTGTAGCAGCAGCAGCATCTACCATTATCTGTGAAGCCATTGTCCTTTCAAGGTTGTAGACTCTCCAATTGAGCTTGTATCCTCAACAATACAACTACCCTCCTTTAATGTATAATGCACTGGACAATTAGGAAAATCAGAATTGAACAAGGACAATTAGAAAAAATCATGCAGGAGGACATATTATTGTCACGTCTTGGATTGGGGTGAGGAAATGATCATGACCTATAATACCTTTTTAAAGATACCATCCTTAGGGAACTGTTCAGCACCCAAAAAGCAAGGAGGGTGTGGATAAATTCCTCTGTCAATAGGTCTATGATATTTGAAAAGAGTTAATTACATGGAAAGTGCAGTTACATATTGGTTTGTAATTTAATCTGCACTTGATGATTGTGTCATTAGCCAGCACTGACAACTTCTCTGTTTGAAACTAATCAGAAAAATATTAATAATGTTTCAGGGCCATGAACATTTACAGAAATACCCGCTGTGAAGGGGTTTTTTGTTTTAATTCCATCATGATCACAGAAAAGATTTGTGTCGCAGGCGTTCAAGATGGCAGCTCATTACCACCTTCTCGAGAGTCAATTACGGATAGGCAATAAATATTGGTTTAGCCAGTGACACCTGTGCCTCGTGGAAAAAAAAATGCACTCAGATGATGGGGCTTTCCGGCCCTTCCCACCAATGAATCTTCTGGTCCCAGGTGATCCTTTTAATATGGGATGGGCCAGCCACCTCACACACCATAGACATCGGCAGGATCCGAAGATCCTGCCAGTAACTGGGGAGACCATTTCTGCACTGACAGCAGGAGCACTAACTAAAGGACACAAGGGGCTGAATATTATAAGGGTGGGTGGGCAGCTTAGCCTCACACCACCCCCCCTCCCCCTCCAAACTCCCACCACCAGAAGCAAATTCAACATGGAGCCCACCAGCTTCATGCCATCCAGCATTGCAGGCAGACTTGTCAGAGCCAGTATGAGACCTCTGGCCCTCACTGGAAAGGAAATCCCGCTCCCAAAGATAGAGATCCCTCCCTTCTGCCCTTTGAAGAATTTATTTTAAAAATTGAATTGTGTTACACCTGTCAGTCTGCCCACATCAACCGTTTTATGGTGAGTGCAACGTATTATCAGATACAATTGGCTACAATGACAACAAGCCTAACTCACTCTTGACTATCCTATTAAAAAATGCTTCAGATTCTGGCATCAGCTCACCGTCCTGTATTAGGGATAGGCAATAAGTGCTGGTTTAGTGACATCTGTGCTTCGGAGAAAAAAGGTACGGAGCATAGGGTTTTCCGACCCTTCCCATCAACTCACACTTACCTGATGAAGGAGCACTGCTCCAAAAGCTAGTGGCTTTTGCCACCAAATAAACCTGTTACACTTTAACCTGGTGTTGTGAGACTTCTTACTTATGGGCTGAGTTCAGGGATATGTGGTAAAGTGGACACTTGTCCAGAAATCAAGCCCAGTAGGGGCATGTAAAATGCAGCCCAGAATAAAATCATTAGCAAAAAGAGCCGGAAGAGAGTTAAGAGAATTTATTTTACAAGTTGTTGTGATCTGGAATCCGCTGCCTGTAACAATGGAAACAGATTCAGTAAAAACTTTCAGAAGAGAAAATAATAAAGGCAAAAAATGTTGCAGGAGTGTGGGGAAAGAGCAAGGGAGTGGGATAGTTTGACAGAATGGTCCAAATGTCCTCATTCTGTGCTGCAAGGCTCTATGCAATGTAGTTTCTGTTGTAATGTTGGAAATGCAGCTGACAATTTGCATACAGCAGATAGCTACAAACAGTAATGTGATAAATAATCGCATCATCTGGTGGTTGGGGGACAAATATTGGCCAAGGATCAGAGAGTGAGAGTTCCACTGAAGGCAGAGAGTTTCGGCAAGGATTTGTTTTAATGTCTCATTTGAAAGACTGCATTTCTGACAATGCAGCACTGCAATGGAGTTTTGAGTGAGTCTTAAACCCACAACTTTGAGGATGCAGAGATAAGTACACCACCACAGAATCTTGAAATGGGGCAATTTTTCACTTTCTGCAAATGGTGTTAATCAGGGAGTAGGAGTGGGTTAAGGGGGAAGTTACTCAAAACCTGCTGAAAATTGCACTAAAATAAAAGTGCAGGCGTTACAATGTCCTCCAAATTTTACAGTGCAAGTAGAAATTTGGTCTGTCAGCTGTGGTTCAGTTAGTAGCACTTTTGTCTTTGAGTCATAATTTCTCAGTTAAAATCCTACTTCGGACCTAAGTAAATACTGAAAGCTGAGACTCCAGAGCTACATTATAATGGAGTGCTGCACTGTTGAAGGGGCTGCTTGGATAAGAACATAAGAAATAGAAGCAGGAGTAGGCCATTTAGCCCTTCTAGCTGCCCAACGATTCAGCAAGATCATGGTTGATCTGAAGTGGATCAGTTCCACTCTCCTGCTTTCTCCCCGTAACCCTTAATTCCCTTATCGATCAGAAATCTGTCTACCCGTGACTTAAAACATATTCAACGAGGTAGCCTCCACCACTTCAATGGCAGAGAATTCCAGAGATTCACCACCCTTTGAGAGAAGAAGTTCCTTTTCAACTCTGTTCCAAATAGGAATCAATGGGTGCTATTCTGGTTGGCAGTTGGTGACTAATGGAGTGCCCCAGCGATCGGTGCTGCGGCCTCAACTGTTTACCATTTACATAGATGATCTGGAGGAGGGGGCTGAGTGTAGGGTAATGAAAATTGCTGATGACACGAAGATGAGTGGAAAAGCAAACTGCGTGGACGGTGTGGAAAGTCTGCAGAGAGATCTGGATAGATTGAGTGAGTGGGCGAGGACCTGGCAGATGGAGTATAATGTTAGCAAGTGTGAGGTTATTTACTTTGGTAGAAATAATAGTAGGAGGGATTATTATTTAAAAGGTAAAAAACTGCAGCATTCTACAGTGCAGAGGGACCTGGGGGTCCTTGTACACGAATCGCAAAACGTCAGTCTGCAGGTGCAGCAGGTGATCAAGAAGGTGAATGGAATGTTGGCCTTAATAGCGAGGGGGATAGAATATAAAAGCAGGGAGGTCTTGCTGCAGCTGTATAGGGTGCTGGTGAGGCCACAGCTGGAGTACTGTTTGCAGTTTTGGTCGCCACATTTGTGGAAGGATATATTGGCCTTGGAGGGAGTGCAGAGAAGGTTCATTAGGCTGGTACCGGAGATGAGGGAGTTAGCTTATGAGGAGAGATTGAGTAGACTAAGTTTGTACTCATTGGAGGTTAGAAGGCTGAGGGGGGATTTTATGCAGATATATAGATAATGAAGGGGATGGATAAGGTAGAGATAGAGAGATTCTTTCTGCTTAGAAAGGATAGTAGGACTATCCTTTAGGGAAAATAAGGGGAGGTGCGGTTTAGATTGGAGTTGAGGAGGAACTTCTTCACTCAAAGGGTAGTGAATCTTTGGAATTCTCTGCCCATTAAAGTGGTAGAGGCTACCTCACTGAATATATTTAAGTCGTGGGTAGATAAGTTTCTGATAGACAAGGGAATTAAGGGTTATGGAGAGAAAGCAGAAAATTGGAACTGATCCACTTCAGATCAGCCATGATCTTACTGAATGGCAGGGCAGGCTTGAAGGGGCTAGATGGCTTGCTCCTGCTCCTATTTCTTATGTTCTGATGTTCTAAACTGCACCCCCTCCCTCTTATTTTGAGGCTGTGCCCTCTAGTTCTGGGTTCCTTTCTAAGTGGAAAGAATCTCTCTACCTCTCCCCTATCTAGTCCCTTCATTATCTTGTAAATCTCTATAAGATCTCCCCTCAGCCTTCTAAACTCTAATGAGTACAGGCCCAATCTATTCAATCTGTCCTCAGAAGCTAACCCCTTCATCTCCGGTATCAACCTGATGAATTTTCTCTGTACTCCCTCCAAGGCCAATATATCTTTTCGCAAATAAGGGGACCAAAACTGCACACAGTACTCCAGTTGCAGCCTCACCAGCACCCTATACAGTTGCAACAAGACCTTCCTACTTTTATATTCTATCCCCCTTGCTATAAAGGCCAACATTTCATTCGCCTTCTTGATCACCTGCTGCACCTGCAGACTGAATTTTTGTGATTCGTGTACAAGGACCCCAGGTCCCTCTGCACCGTAGCATGCTGCAGCTTTTTGCCTTTTAAAGAATAATCCCTCCTTCTATTGTTTCTTCCAAAGTGGATAACCTCACATTATACTTCATCTGCCAGGTCTTCGCTCACTCACTCAGCCTATCCAAATCTCTCTGGATGGACTGTTGAACTGAGGTCCCATCTGCCTGTTTGGGTGGATGTAAAAGATCCCATGGCGCTACTTCGAAGAAGAGCAGGAGAATCTTTTAGAGTGTCTTGATCCATGTACACAGTGACCTGATTTTTCTGGCTGGCAGGATCTCGCTTCCCACATCTGAAGAACGCATACCCACTCGCAATGAGTGCCCCGGAGCCATTTTATGCTAAAAAGAGCAGTAAATGGCTGCAGAAGAGCATCCACCCCTCATTCATGAGAAAGTATCACCTTAGAGAGCTGCTGGCTATTCAAACTGGCTGACAGCCCCGTAGTCCCTGCAGCATCAGCACTACAATGGATAAAAAAAGAAATACAGGTGGACACATGACATTTTGTCCAGGTATTGGAGGCCCACGTAAGTTGAAGGGATCACAAGTAGGGGGCAGTAAGGAAGGCCTGAGAGGATGAGAAGGAGATGATCAGGATCTTGCTGGAGAGGCCAGGGAGGCTGGATTGTGGTCCAGAAGAGGTGGGGAAGGGAAGGCACCTAACTGCAGAAGGAGGCTTCTGATGAATGTTCTGCCACACTCTCCCCCCCCCTACCCGCCCCCATCCCCTCCATGCCTGAATGTAAATCTGTTGATTTTTTTGGTTTTTCTGCAAACAAGTTCTCCCCTCCTGCCAGCCTAAAAGTTGAGATTGGGCGGGATTAGCCTTTAATTGGCCACTGAATGGCCTCAAATGGGTTAAGAGCAGTTTTCCCTGTCCAAGATCTTGTCAGCTCCAGTGTAAAAGCACTCTGTGGTTGGAGCAGGTGAGAACCTGAAGGGAATCCTATCCCTTTGATTTCACACTCCTCTCTTTCCCTACACCCGTCACCTACTAACGTACCAGTGGGAGAGCATAAAGGTCTGGTCAGTGTCTCCTGCCAACAAAGCAAGACGGCTGTGCAAGACAGCCACTGATACCCGACAGCACATGCACATCGGAATGCACACACTCAGAAATCCAATGACTACATGCTTGTGGGGCCAGCAAGACAACGTAACAAGGATCAGGGACTACTAATTTGTCATTGATAGTGGAGTTAGTGGATAATGGAAATAGATGGGCGTTGGTTAATAATTGTCTTCGGGCAGTTAAACCTTGCCATCTTAAAACAATGATAGTCATCGTAGCAGGGTGAGAACAGGGTTAGCAATGGAGAGTTACAATTACAAGAAAAATAAATCAATGGATAAAGAGGATGAGGAAGCTCAGATGTGGACACAAAACCCATTCCCTTTGCATGAGGATTGTGTGAGTCTAATAGGGGAGGCTCAGGGAAACTTTAGGAAGTTGATGTGGTTGGATGAAAAAATATACTCAGGAACTCAAAGACAATCAAAGAATTCCTCACTCTCTGGTTCCCCAATATAATCCCACCCCTTTCTCCAAAACCATACACGGAGTAAAATACTCAGAAAAAAGCACACTCAGCATTGGTAACAAAAACAGCCCGATCTTTATCCCTCAATCAAAGTCACAAGAAGACCAGATTTTATCATCATGCTGTTTGTGAGAGTTTGCTATATGCACATTACTGCTGCATTTCCTCCATGCTAATGCTAACCGGTGCTGGAGTTAAAAGGTTTTCACAGATTCACAGATATGTTTATGGCACAGAAGGAGGCCATTTGGCCCTCTCTGCAGCACCAGTTCTCCAAACAAACATCATGACTTAATGCCATTCCCCTGCCTTTCCTGTGTTTCCTGCACACTGTTTCTATTTGAACAAGCATCTAATACCCTCCTGAATACCTGAATTGAACCTCCCTCCACCATACTTGCAGGCAGTGCATTCCAGACTCTAACCACTCACTGTATGAAAATATTGCATTTGCTTTTTTTGCAAATCAGTTGTTGTGCTTTCTTCCCCTTTTCCATTTTGTTTTGACTATTTATACAGACAGCACACTGACCTTTTATGCTATATCTGTCTCTAAAGAATCACATTACTTGTCTTGCATCATCATGTAATCACTTTTTGGTTCTGACCATCCAATTTTTTTTCCTCCTTCTGCACTTACTTCAAAGTTATTCCATCTCCTCACATCTTCCAGTTCTGACCAAAGACCATCGATCTGAAAGTTTAACCCCGTCCCTCTGATTCCCAGATGCTGCTGACTATTCGCAGCAGATGGTGTTTTCTCATTGCTAAGCCGCATGCCCACTTTTTCAGCTTGTTAGGTTCTTTATCGTCTAATGAACTCGGTCAAGAGAGTCTTGAAACCTACAGTTTAAGCTGAACTCCTTAAGAAGTCAAACAAAGTTTACAAATCCACATGGGAAGGATCACCCCCACCTTCTCACCCCTTTATCTTCATATCCTGTGATCACCTAATCCAACAAAAATTTATCCATGTCAGTTTGGAAAGACTTAGGTGCGGGGGGTGGGGATGGGGGGGTGGGGGGGGGGGGGGGGGGGGGGGGGGGTGGGGGGGGGGGGGTGGAGGGGGGGGGGGGTGGAGGGGGGGGGTGAGGGGGGGGGTGCAACTGTCCCCATCCACTGTGCTGCTCTAGCGGCGCAATGGGTTGGGAGGCATTAGCAGAGGGTGTTTAGCGAAGCCATGACCTCCGCTCCAGTTCCAAGTTTTCCAGAGTTACCAGCTCTGTGCCTTATTGAAATTGCTATTTCTATCTTATTGGCAGATCTGGAACTGAAGACTCTGGGACAGCTAGCATTTCAACTCCTCTCCTCCCGCCAGAAGTGGTTCACTCCAATTGCTCCCCACTAACAGGGAACTGGTGGGCTGATCACACTGGAGGGAAAAGACTCCATGGAGGTGCCTGCAGGAGATTGGTGGTGACGGGGGAGTTCCCTCTGGGTATTGCCAATCTGGCCCTTTAGCATGGCAAGCTTGACAATGCCTAAGATGCACCTTGGCACTGCCAACCAGGCATTGGCAGTGATAAGGGGTGCTGCCTGTTGGGGTGTAGTCGATAAGGAACGATCAGTGGGGATGGCATTCTTGCTGCCACTCTACATTGGGATCAGTGGCGGAAGGAGCAATCGGTGGTGATCAGGGCTAACTATCCAGGTTTGAGTGGGGCCATGAATGTCCAGACTCCTGGTTGGGGAGGGGGGCGTATCGGGAAGATAAGAGCTGAGTGGGAGGGGGGCCATCGGGCTGTCCCAGAGACATCCAGGTGTCCAGCAATCAAGGGATCGAGGGTGTAGGGGGCGGTCAGAGGGGAAGCGGTGTGGGATCATGGGGCTAACTAGCAACTGAATTTGGTTTTTAATCCATAGATCTATAAACATGGACAGGGATCGCGGGTAGAGGTGGGAACATTGGGGTGGCGGCACGGGCTCGTTGAGCCGAAGGGCCTGTTTCCAGTGCTGTTTTGTTCTTTGGTCTTTGAACTGGCCAGCGATTGGGAGGCCAGCAGTGCGGGACCATTGTGTATGTGCCAATCGTGGCACTGACAGATGGGTGTATACGCAGTGACCCACTCAGCGCTATGCTGCCAACCTCTCCAGCACCAATTGACAACACCCACAGATTTTCAGTGTGAATCCCGTGAGGGCACTCTGCATTGTTCAGAGTGTGGGACATCCAATCTGAAAACCACAATAAAAAAATCTGCAAGCATTATCCCAGTTTCCATGTGAATCCGGCAAATTTTCATGGCATATTTTGGGAGAATCGCCCCCTTGGATGTAGATGGAGTAGGAAAGATATCATGCTAATAGCTGATGTACATCATCAGTGATGTCAGATCACATATCGCTGGAACTTAGAGAGAGATGTTTCTAGAAGAAGCCTTATGATTATCTTTCCCTGTATTCCTGGGGACCTTGTTTCCACTAGTTTTTGTCAAACAAACACTGGGACCATTTTTGATATAAGCAAGGAGCAGGGTAGACCATTAAGCCTCTCAAGCCTGCTCCGGCATTTAACAAGATCATGACTGATCGATTATAACCTCAAATCTGCATTCCACCTATCCCCAATAATCTGTCCCCACCCTGCTTACCGATAATCTATCAACTAAGGTAGAAACTAGATACTGCGAATGCTGGAATCTGAAACAAAAACAGAAAGTGCTGGAAAATCTCAGCAGGTCTGGCAGCATCTGTGGGGAGAGAATAGAAATGGGAGAAGAGTGTGGTGAAGAATATGTTCACTTCTGCCTTAAGAATGTTCAACAACTGCTTCCACTGCTTTTTCAGGAAGAGTTCTAAGGACTAGTGATCCTCTGAGAGAAAAGTTTTGCCTCATTTCCCTTTATTTTTGAATGCTGATGTTACCTCACCAATTGCTGTCCCCAGCATCCACAGCCTTCGGAGGGAGAGAGTTCCAGATTTCTGCTTTCCTTTGCGTAAAAATCTGCTTAGAATCATAAGGTTTACAGCATGGAAACAGGCCGTTTGGCCCAACTTGTCCATGCTGCCTTTTTGTTTAAGCTAATCCCAATTGTCTGCATTTGGCCCATATCTCTTTATACCCATCGTACTTATGTAACTATCTAAATGCTTCTATTACTACCTCTGGCTTCTTGTTCCAGACACTCACCACCCTCTGTGTGAAAAAGATTGCCTCTCTGGACACTTTTATATTTCTCCTCTCTCACCTTAAACCTATGCCCTCTAGTTTTAGACTCTCCTACCTTTGGGAAAGGAGCTTGACTATCTACCTTGTCTACGCCCCTCATTATTTTATAGACCTCTATACGGTCATTCTTCAGCCTCCTACACTTTAGAGAAAAAAATGCTTCTGCATTTCCCTCCTAAACAACTGAGTTTAGATTTTAAGATGACGCCCCCCCTTGTTCTGGATTTCTTCACCAGAAGAAATAGTTTCTTTGCAACACTGCCTTGAAGATCATCACTGGTTAGGCTTTACATCACTGGTTAGACTTCAGATGGAATAATGTAAGCAGTTCTGGGCAGCACAGTTTAGAAAGGTTGTCAAGGGCTTGGAGAGGATACAGAGGAGGTTTGCCAAGGATGGAGAGTAGACTTATGTGAGGACTTTATATTCTTCTCCTTGGGACAGAGAAGTAGAGACTTCATGAGCAATTGGGGAAAAATATTTCCTTCCTGATCTCACAATTTAACCCTCAACGCCTTCATATTATTCTGGTGAGCATCCTCTTCAAGGCCAACCTACCCCCTCTCCTGAGGAGCACAGAACCCAGAACTGAACATAATTACTCCAGTGGGATGTGTCTAAGGACTGATTAATGCTGCTTAATTTGCCCAATGTAAGTCTGAATAATGTATGGTGTGCTGAGTATGAGTGAAGAGATAGGAAATCCAGCTGGATAGTAAGCAATTGAACCTTGCTGCTGGGCGAAGTCCTTGCAATAGCTAGAGTTGTTGACACTCTAGGAAAGGCTTGGATTCTCCAACAAACAGTCAAAACACCGATATGAGACATCTAGCAGAAACATCATCCGGCTGTTCAAGCCGGTGAGATGTTCCTGTCCTGCACCTATAGCACACCTCTGGCTTAGGTTTCCTGGTGGCGAAGGATGCATTCAACAGAAAACCCCATTGACAATGTCGGGACCAGAAGATCACACCATTGGCCAATGGTGGGCTGTCTCCCACTGTCGCGAAACATGCAGTTGGTTGCTCAGTAAATTCCGCTCGTAGAATTTTTTTAAATGACCGTGGGATAAAAGACCAATGATTATTATAATGTAATCAATGATGACATGCTGTGAGAGTCAGCTGACCAGGTAGACAATGTAACCAGTGACAACGTGACTTAGTGGTCAGCTGACCAGTTGACTTCATATAAATAGAAAGCCGAAGGGAATTGTAGGGAGTTTGTGTGACTTGGGCTGTGGTCCCCATGTGTTGGAATAATGAAGTTTCTTTATTAAATGTTTTTCTTTGATTTACTTTGTGGAGTTAGTTATTTTGTTGCTTGCAACTGAAGTATCCTTACTGCTGGACAACAATGGTCAAGAATCATCCAATCAGGAAATGAAGAGTCAGCATTATTTCCAATGGTTTTGGAAAGGTCATGCGCCAAAAGGATGTCTTAATTGTGTAACAAATAAGAGGTGTGTGAGGGAGGGGCAGTTGAAGGCAGAGTTTGGGATTATTTCAGGAATATGTCCACTGGAGTTGACAATCAAAGATGCAAGTAAAAAGTCACAGGATGAGGTAAGCGTGTGCAGCTTTTCCTATTATCTGTAGTCTTTTGACCTGAATTATGGCATGATCATGACTGTCATATAGCCAATCATTATAACTGGCTGAATCTACACATGACCTACACATAGGATGGTCTGATTGACAGCCAGAGAGTTCTATGTGACGGCTAGTAATCAAGCTCCAGAAACATTTGTTCTTTTCAGCATTCTTATCTCATGTTTCACACCATTTTGCCCTCTGCCTTGTGGAAAGTCTTGTTTTCAGCATTGTTGTTGAATCAATCCTTAGAGTCAGACAGTTAAGGTAATTGGCAAGGAGCCAACACCAATATCTAATGAAAAGGCAGCAAAAAAATTGGGTTGGTAACATAGAATGAGTGGCAGTTTCTGCTGCCTTGGAAATCAATTGTCTGAAGCAAAAAAAAGACTTGAAAATACATTCATAACCCTTTAAAAAAAAGCAAGTTGTATTTTTATAGCACACACAACCTCCCAAAGTGCTTCACAGCCAGCAAAGTATTTTTCTGAATTCACTGCTGTGATGAAGGAAACACAGCAAGTTCCTACAAAGAGCATTATGATAGTGACCAGATAGTCTGTTTTTAGTCATGCTCATTGAGGGGGGTGGGGGTGTACATGAATATTGGTCAGGACACTAGGAAGAACTTCTCCTTTTGTCTTCAGGATCTTTACGTGCATCTGATAAGGTGTCATTTAAAAGATGATACGTGACAGGCTGGAATTCCCTCAGTACTGCAATGGGAGCATTAACCTGGGTTAGGTGCTGAAGATTCTGGGGTGGGATTTGAACACAGGACTTTGGTATTCAGACTTGGCGGGGGAGGGGCTTGAGCCACAGAGAACAACCTCCCCAACCTTTCAGAGATTTTTCCGCCCCTTGTTACTCAGTAGCTGGAGATTTGCTATCACTTCTGGCCAGTGTTGCTCCTTCCCCATCAAGCAGGGAATGCTTATGACGTCTTCTTCCAGCCACCCCCTCCCCACCCCCAATCCCTGATAAAATGACCTGATGGTCTTCTTTCTGCAGTCTTCCTCGATGGCACAAATTCTGCTTTTTGAAGGAGGCAGAACAAGCCTCACTAAAGACCATTATTCCTGACAATGCAGCCTGCAAACCAAGCAATGCCCAACAGGTTTTTGTGTCGAATGAAACACACAGTTGACCAGAAATCCAGCAATTAATGTGTTAAACATTACAGCAAGGGAAGTTGTGTGTTTTTTTGATGCAATTAGTTCCTCTTCAGCTGTTTCTGCTCTGTGCAAGTTCAGCCTGTTGCTGTTTACAATTAATGGATCATAGAGTAGAGAATTTGACATTCAGGAGTATGGGGACTTGTGGTGCAGAGTCCTCATCTCTGGGCCAGAAACTTTGGGTTCAAATAACCACTTCATAACCACAGAAGATAAAACAAGTCGATTGTCAGCCTGAAAATTCTTCCAGGCGGTAAGAGTCGGTGAGATTCCTGGTTGGCCATACTGCAAAAGGCAATGTCAAATCCAAACCACTACAATATTTTGCTGAGCGTAATCATGGACCGAGTCAATGGAAGTCAATGGTGACCATGCAGAAGTGTGGAGCACAAACTATCATCAGTAATTCACTATAGACCTGACCTAACACTTTCCAATCAAACTTAATGAGGTGGACACTGACAGTTCCCTCCATTATCTAAGCAGAGACAGTCAGAGGAAGGCGGCAGCAGCTGGGTTAAAGCCTCACTTCCTCTACCATTAAAAATAATAAGAACTGAGGACGGGCAAGGTGGCATGTGAATGTAACATTGAGGAAAATAAATAAATGATGCACTTGCTGAGCTTTTCCGGTCTGTCACAGTTCAGTTGTCACACTGACAGCTGTAGCAGTAGAGATAAAGCTCGCCAGCAATCCGGTTACCATGGAAACACTGTGTAAAAAAAGTTGAAGCCACAGGTTCTCAGGGTGACTGTGAGATATCAAATGATTGAAGAAGCAAAAATGGGTGAGACTAAGCTGATTGTCCAAGCTTGTGTTGTTGATGTTGACCTTCCCCACTGGGAATGAATACTTCTCTTAGCATCGTAGACAACATTATACAGACCACCCAACTCTGGGAAGCAAATTCTGGAGGGGTGATTATACAGATGACCCAGCCTCTGGCAGAAGGGACAGATCCTGGAGGAGTGATTATGCAAGTCACCCAACCCCTAAGGGGCAGATCCTCAAGGGGTGATCGTACACACTACCCAATCCCTAAGGGGCAGATCCTCGGGGGATGATTATATAGACCACCTAATCTATTGGGGTGTAGATTCTGGAGAGCAAGGGGAAATCCCAGCCCAAGTTTGGACCTATATCCATTAGGTTAATGAGAGTTGTTCCTATTCAGATATATAGATTACTGAGGAGACTTAACAGGGTGGATGCTTCATCTTGTGGGAAAATCTAGAACTATGTGACACTGTTTAAAAATAAGATTGTCTCCCATTCAATTTGGAAGTGGGGGGAGGGGGTCATCAGTTTGTGGAACTCTCTTCCCTAGACAGCACTGGAGGCTGGGTTTTTGCATGTTTTCAAGGTAGAGTTAGATCAAATCTTCACAAACAAGGGAGTGAAAGGACATAGGGGGCAGAGCCAAAAGTAGAGTTGAAGCCACAGTTAGATCAGCTATGATTTTACTGAATGATGGGAGAGGTGGTGGGGAGAGGGAGGGATGGGCTGAATGATCCACTCCAGTTTGCATGTAAGTATTCAGGTACTGTTATAGGCTCCAGAAGCATGTCACTATGCTAATGCTTGCTGCCTGTGAGATTGCCTGAATTGCTGTCTAGAAACAGGCAGAAGATCTTTAGCTTCAGCCCTCTTTGCCTGTGTCACATAGACAGGTGGCACTCACATGTACAATGCACACTCAAACAAGTGGCACTGGAATACAAAACAGCAGAGTGCACTGTGGCCCTTTCACCTGGAATGGCCCTGTTTGGACTTGGTATGTGTACAGTGGTAATGTCACACATGATAAAGGAGCCTGGTGTGTCCAATTACATTGTGCAGAATGGATAGTTAGCCTACCTCTGAGCTAGATCCCCCAAGACGCGATGGCCAAGGAACATGCGTTCATTACACGATCAGACAGGTTGAATGTCAACTTGCAAACCTTTCCAATGAAGCAATAAGAGCAGGTGAGACTCCTAGCCAACCATTTTTCATGTGGAGTGGCGTCCCTCAAGCTACAAGACCTTGGCGACAGATTAGCAACCTGTTCTGGAAATAGCTAGTAATAGAAACAGACGAAAGTCTGTCTTAGCACATCATGGGAAGAGAATTGGAATTAGAATTAATTCAGTTTGATTTGTTTCCATTGATTAATTATTATAACTGAAGCTTCCTAAGAAATCCCCACTCAATGAAAAAGGCAGAGAGTACCTCAGTAACACAGCAAGGAAGATTGTCCCATTTGTGTGAAATGGTATTGCTAAGAAAAAAAGAAATGTTTACATCTCTGAAGCATCTTTCACAACTTCAAGATGTCCCAAAGTTTTTCACAGCCAATGGAGCATTTTAGAAGTGTAGCCACTATTAGAAATATGGTAAGCAATCTATGCACAGCAAAAGCCCATAAAGCAATATGATAATAAGCAGGCGATATATTTCAGTGATGTTGGTCACAAAATAAATTTTGACCAAGAAACGGGTGAATTTGCATGTTCTACTCCAAGTAGTGTGACGGAATTTTATATGTCCAACCAAAAGAGTGGTAGAGACCTCATTTTAATGCTTCACCCAAAGAACAATATCTCCAACAGTACAGCACTCCCCCTATACTCTGATCTCAGCTGAGGTTATCTTCCTAGATCCTGGAGTGGGACTAGAACATATTACCTTGTGACTGAGAGGAAGTAAACCAGAAAAGAATGAGTTGAAGATATAATAATGAAAGTGATCAGCTGACACATTGAATCCAGCATCCTCTTGGACACTGAGATTCAACGTGAAAATGTGTTCAAGAGTAAACAGACGCTGGTCCATCCAGTGATGCGGATAGTACCTTCAGGGAACAAGCACAGTGCTATTGGGTCAGATGATTTCTGTTGTAGATGCGCCAAGTTTGGTGGCGTTTAAGAGGTTAATTGATAAGTATATGGAAGAGAAGGGAATGGTTTAGTTTGGAGGGGCATTGCTTTTTATTTTGGTCGGCACAACATCGAAGGCCGAAGGGCCTGTTCTGTGCTGTATTGTTCTATGTTCTATGTTCTATGATCTCCTCTTGTCTGTAAGATTTGATTCACTGAATTATTGGACCAGACGTTTGGGTACCCACTGTTTTCTACACTGCGAATTCTGACTCAGTTGGTTTCTCCAGACGCTATCATTGCCACTGCTGCTTGGTTGACTCCATATTTTTATTGATGATTCAGAAAGATATGAAGAAGATCCTCGAAGCATGCACCATGACATTGCATGCTTAGAGGATCAGTATTAAGAGTGAGAGTGGTCTGCGCACTTAAAGTAGGAGCAGTGAGAGTGAGTGCACTATCAGAGACACAGTACTGAAAGAATGCTGCACTGTCAGGGACACAGTACTGAAAGAACGCTGCACTGTCAGGGACACAGTACTGAAAGAATGCTGCACTGTTAGAGACACAGTACTGAAAGAATGCTGCACTGTCAGGGACACAGTACTGAAAGAATGCTGCACTGTCAGGAACACAGTACTGAAAGAATGCTGCACCGTCAGGGACACTACTGAAAGAATGCTGCACTGTCAGGGACACAGTACTGAAAGAACGCTGCACTATCAGAGACACAGTACTGAAAGAACGCTGCACTGTCAGGGACACTACTGAAAGAATGCTGCACTGTCAGGGACACAGTACTGAAAGAATGCTGCACTGTTAGAGACACAGTACTGAAAGAACGCTGCACTGTCAGAGACACAGTACTGAAAGAATGCTGCACCATCAGAGATACAGTACTGAAAGAATGCTGCACTGTCAGAGACACAGTACTGAAAGAATGCTGCACTGTCAGGGACACAGTACTGAAAGAATGCTGCACTGTCAGAGACACAGTACTGAAAGAATGCTGCACTGTCAGAGACACAGTACTGAAAGAACGCTGCACTGTTAGAGACACAGTACTGAAAGAATGCTGCACTGTCAGAGACACAGTACTGAAAGAATGCTGCACTGTCAGAGACACAGTACTGAAAGAACGCTGCACTGTCAGAGACACAGTACTGAAAGAACGCTGCACTGTCAGAGACACAGTACTGAAAGAACGCTGCACTGTCAGAGACACAGTACTGAAAGAACGCTGCACTGTCAGAGACACAGTACTGAAAGAACCCGCAGTGTCAGAGACACAGTACTGAAAGAACGCTGCACTGTCAGAGACACAGTACTGAAAGAATGCTGCACTGTCAGAGACACAGTACTGAAAGAACGCTGCACTGTCAGAGACACAGTACTGAAAGAACGCTGCACTGTCAGAGACACAGTACTGAAAGAACGCTGCACTGTCAGAGACACAGTACTGAAAGAACGCTGCACTGTCAGAGACACAGTACTGAAAGAACGCTGCAGTGTCAGAGACACAGTACTGAAAGAACACTGCACTGTCAGAGACACAGTACTGAAAGAACGCTGCACCGTCAGAGACACAGTACTGAAAGAATGCTGCACCGTCAGGGACACAGTACTGAAAGAACGCTGCACCGTCAGGGACACAGTACTGAAAGAATGCCGCAGTGTCAGAGACACAGTACTGAAAGAATGCCGCACGGTCAGAGACACAGTACTGAAAGAATGCCGCAGTGTCAGAGACACAGTACTGAAAGAACGCCGCAGTGTCAGAGACACAGTACTGAAAGAACGCCGCAGTGTCAGAGACACAGTACTGAAAGAACGCTGCACTGTCAGAGACACAGTACTGAAAGAATGCTGCACGGTCAGAGACACAGTACTGAAAGAATGCTGCACTGTCAGAGACACAGTACTGAAAGAATGCCGCAGTGTCAGAGACACAGTACTGAAAGAATGCCGCACCGTCAGAGACACAGTACTGAAAGAATGCCGCAGTGTCAGAGACACAGTACTGAAAGAACGCCGCAGTGTCAGAGACACAGTACTGAAAGAACGCCGCAGTGTCAGAGACACAGTACTGAAAGAATGCTGCACTGTCAGAGACACAGTACTGAAAGAATGCTGCACTGTTAGAGACACAGTACTGAAAGAACGCTGCAGTGTCAGAGACACAGTACTGAAAGAATGCTGCACTGTCAGAGACACAGTACTGAAAGAACGCTGCACCGTCAGGGACACAGTACTGAAAGAATGCTGCACTGTCAGGGACACAGTACTGAAAGAACGCTGCACTGTCAGAGACACAGCACTGAAAGAATGCTGCACCGTCAGGGACACAGTACTGAAAGAACGCTGCACTGTCAGGGACACAGTACTGAAAGAATGCTGCACTGTCAGAGACACAGTACTGAAAGAACGCTGCACTGTCAGAGACACAGTACTGAAAGAATGCTGCACTGTCAGAGACACAGTACTGAAAGAATGCTGCACTGTCAGAGACACAGTACTGAAAGAACGCTGCACTGTCAGAGACACAGTACTGAAAGAACGCCGCACTGTCAGAGACACAGTACTAAAAGAATGCTGCACCGTCAGAGACACAGTACTGAAAGAATGCTGCACCGTCAGAGACACAGTACTGAAAGAATGCTGCACTGTCAGGGACACAGTACTGAAAGAATGCTGCACTGTTAGAGACACAGTACTGAAAGAATGCTGCACCGTCAGAGACACAGTACTGAAAGAACGCTGCACTGTCAGAGACACAGTACTGAAAGAACGCTGCACTGTCAGGGACACAGTACTGAAAGAATGCTGCAGTGTCAGAGACACAGTACTGAAAGAACGCTGCACTGTTAGAGACACAGTACTGAAAGAATGCTGCACTGTCAGAGACACAGTACTGAAAGAACGCTGCAGTGTCAGAGACACAGTACTGAAAGAATGCTGCAGTGTCAGGGACACAGTACTGAAAGAATGCTGCAGTGTCAGAGACACAGTACTGAAAGAACGCTGCACTGTCAGAGACACAGTACTGAAAGAATGCTGCACTGTCAGAGACACAGTACTGAAAGAATGCTGCAGTGTCAGAGACACAGTACTGAAAGAACGCCACAGTGTGAGAGACACAGTACTGAAAGAACGCTGCAGTGTCAGAGACACAGTACTGAAAGAACGCTGCACTGTCAGAGACACAGTACTGAAAGAATGCTGCACGGTCAGAGACACAGTACTGAAAGAATGCTGCACTGTCAGAGACACAGTACTGAAAGAATGCTGCACTGTCAGAGACACAGTACTGAAAGAACGCCGCAGTGTTAGAGACACAGTACTGAAAGAACGCCGCAGTGTCAGAGACACAGTACTGAAAGAACACCGCACTGTCAGGGACACAGTACTGAAAGAACGCTGCAC
The DNA here is from genome assembly GCA_024679065.1 of Sphyrna mokarran. Lineage (NCBI taxonomy): Eukaryota > Metazoa > Chordata > Chondrichthyes > Carcharhiniformes > Carcharhinidae > Sphyrna > Sphyrna mokarran. Next base: position 67,281,565 of record JAGIQG010000004.1, on the reverse strand, counting down.
TGTTAGAGACCAGTACTGAAAGAATGCTGCACTGTCAGGGACACAGTACTGAAAGAATGCTGCACTGTTAGAGACACAGTACTGAAAGAATGCTGCACTGTCAGGGACACAGTACTGAAAGAATGCTGCACTGTTAGAGACACAGCACTGAAAGAATGCTGCACTGTCAGGGACACAGTACTGAAAGAACGCTGCAGTGTCAGGGACACAGTACTGAAAGAATGCTGCACTGTCAGGGACACAGTACTGAAAGAACGCTGCACTGTCAGAGACACAGTACTGAAAGAGCGCTGCACTGTCAGGGACACAGTACTGAAAGAACGCTGCACTGTCAGAGACACAGTACTGAAAGAACGCTGCACTGTCAGGGACACAGTACTGAAAGAGTGCCGCACTGTCAGGGACACAGTACTGAAAGAACGCCGCAGTGTCAGAGACACAATACTGAAGAACACCGCACTGTCAGGGACACAGTACTGAAAGAACGCTGCACTGTTAGAGACACAGTACTGAAAGAATGCTGCACTGTCAGGGACACAGTACTGAAAGAATGCTGCACTGTTAGAGACACAGTACTGAAAGAATGCTGCACTGTCAGGGACACAGTACTGAAAGAATGCTGCACTGTTAGAGACACAGCACTGAAAGAATGCTGCACTGTCAGGGACACAGTACTGAAAGAACGCTGCAGTGTCAGGGACACAGTACTGAAAGAATGCTGCACTGTCAGGGACACAGTACTGAAAGGACGCTGCACTGTCAGAGACACAGTACTGAAAGAACGCTGCACTGTCAGAGACACAGTACTGAAAGAACGCTGCACTGTCAGAGACACAGTACTGAAAGAACGCTGCACTGTCAGGGACACAGTACTGAAAGAATGCTGCACTGTCAGAGACACAGTACTGAAAGAACGCTGCACTGTCAGAGACACAGTACTGAAAGAACGCTGCACTGTCAGAGACACAGTACTGAAAGAATGCTGCACTGTCAGAGACACAGTACTGAAAGAACGCTGCACTGTCAGAGACACAGTACTGAAAGAATGCTGCACCGTCAGAGCAGTACTGAAAGACGCTGCACTGTCAGAGACACAGTACTGAAAGAACGCTGCACTGTCAGAGACACAGTACTGAAAGAATGCTGCACCGTCAGAGACACAGTACTGAAAGAATGCTGCACCGTCAGAGACACAGTACTGAAAGAACGCTGCACTGTCAGAGACACAGTACTGAAAGAATGCTGCACCGTCAGAGACACAGTACTGAAAGAACGCTGCACTGTCAGAGACACAGTACTGAAAGAACGCTGCACTGTCAGGGACACAGTACTGAAAGAATGCTGCACTGTCAGAGACACAGTACTGAAAGAATGCTGCACTGTTAGAGACACAATACTGAAAGAATGCTGCACTGTCAGAGACACAGTACTGAAAGAATGCTGCAGTGTCAGAGACACAGTACTGAATGAATGCTGCACTGTCAGAGACACAGTACTGAAAGAACGCTGCACTGTCAGAGACACAGTACTGAAAGAATGCTGCAGTGTCAGAGACACAGTACTGAAAGAACGCTGCACTGTCAGAGACACAGTACTGAAAGAATGCTGCACTGTCAGAGACACAGTACTGAAAGAATGCTGCAGTGTCAGAGACACAGTACTGAAAGAACGCCACAGTGTGAGAGACACAGTACTGAAAGAACGCTGCAGTGTCAGAGACACAGTACTGAAAGAACGCTGCACTGTCAGAGACACAGTACTGAAAGAATGCTGCACGGTCAGAGACACAGTACTGAAGGAATGCTGCACTGTCAGAGACACAGTACTGAAAGAATGCTGCACTGTCAGAGACACAGTACTGAAAGAACGCCGCAGTGTTAGAGACACAGTACTGAAAGAACGCCGCAGTGTCAGAGACACAGTACTGAAAGAACACCGCACTGTCAGGGACACAGTACTGAAAGAACGCTGCACTGTTAGAGATACAGTACTGAAAGAATGCTGCACTGTCAGGGACACAGTACTGAAAGAATGCTGCACTGTTAGAGACACAGTACTGAAAGAATACTGCACTGTCAGGGACACAGTACTGAAAGAATGCTGCACTGTTAGAGACACAGCACTGAAAGAATGCTGCACTGTCAGGGACACAGTACTGAAAGAACGCTGCAGTGTCAGGGACACAGTACTGAAAGAATGCTGCACTGTCAGGGACACAGTACTGAAAGAACGCTGCACTGTCAGAGACACAGTACTGAAAGAGCGCTGCACTGTCAGGGACAAAGTACTGAAAGAACGCTGCACTGTCAGAGACACAGTACTGAAAGAACGCTGCACTGTCAGGGAAACAGTACTGAAAGAGTGCCGCACTGTCAGGGACACAGTACTGAAAGAACGCCGCAGTGTCAGAGACACAATACTGAAAGAACACCGCACTGTCAGGGACACAGTACTGAAAGAACGCTGCACTGTTAGAGACACAGTACTGAAAGAATGCTGCACTATCAGGGACACAGTACTGAAAGAATGCTGCACTATTAGAGACACAGTACTGAAATAATGCTGCACTGTCAGGGACACAGCACTGAAAGAATGCTGCACTGTCAGGGACACAGTACTGAAAGAACGCTGCACTGTCAGAGACACAGTACTGAAAGAACGCTGCACTGTCAGAGACACAGTACTGAAAGAACGCTGCACTGTCAGAGACACAGTACTGAAAGAACGCTGCACTGTCAGGGACACAGTACTGAAAGAATGCTGCACTGTCAGGGACACAGTACTGAAAGAACGCTGCACTGTCAGAGACACAGTACTGAAAGAACGCTGCACTGTCAGAGACACAGTACTGAAAGAACGCTGCACTGTCAGAGACACAGTACTGAAAGAATGCTGCACTGTCAGAGACACAGTACTGAAAGAACGCTGCACTGTCAGAGACACAGTACTGAAAGAATGCTGCACTGTCAGAGACACAGTACTGAAAGAACGCTGCACTGTCAGAGACACAGTACTGAAAGAATGCTGCACTGTCAGAGACACAGTACTGAAAGAACGCTGCACCGTCAGAGACACAGTACTGAAAGAACGCTGCACTGTCAGAGACACAGTACTGAAAGAACGCTGCACTGTCAGAGACACAGTACTGAAAGAACGCTGCACTGTCAGAGACACAGTACTGAAAGAATGCTGCACCGTCAGAGACACAGTACTGAAAGAATGCTGCACCGTCAGAGACACAGTACTGAAAGAACGCTGCACTGTCAGAGACACAGTACTGAAAGAATGCTGCACCGTCAGAGACACAGTACTGAAAGAACGCTGCACTGTCAGAGACACAGTACTGAAAGAACGCTGCACTGTCAGAGACACAGTACTGAAAGAATGCTGCACCGTCAGAGACACAGTACTGAAAGAATGCTGCACCGTCAGAGACACAGTACTGAAAGAACGCTGCACTGTCAGAGACACAGTACTGAAAGAATGCTGCACCGTCAGAGACACAGTACTGAAAGAACGCTGCACTGTCAGAGACACAGTACTGAAAGAATGCTGCACTGTCAGGGACACAGTACTGAAAGAATGCTGCACTGTCAGAGACACAGTACTGAAAGAATGCTGCACCGTCAGAGACACAGTACTGAAAGAACGCTGCACTGTCAGAGACACAGTACTGAAAGAATGCTGCACCGTCAGAGACACAGTACTGAAAGAATGCTGCACTGTCAGAGACACAGTACTGAAAGAACGCTGCACTGTCAGAGACACAGTACTGAAAGAACGCCGCACTGTCAGAGACACAGTACTAAAAGAATGCTGCACCGTCAGAGACACAGTACTGAAAGAATGCTGCACTGTCAGAGACACAGTACTGAAAGAATGCTGCACTGTCAGAGACACAGTACTGAAAGAACGCCGCAGTGTTAGAGACACAGTACTGAAAGAACGCCGCAGTGTCAGAGACACAGCACTGAAAGAACACCGCACTGTCAGAGACACAGTACTGAAAGAATGCTGCACTGTCAGAGACACAGTACTGAAAGAACGCTGCACTGTCAGAGACACAGTATTGAGATAATGCAGTGTTACTAGAGGCACAATACTGAAAACTGACTGCTTTCTGGAAGAGAAGATTGGAATCAACAGCCAATAAAACCACAGTAACACAGAACTGATAATATAGCAGATCAATGGGGTGATTATCTCCACATCAGAGAGGAATAAAGGGAACCCATCTTGTCAGCAATAAGAATGTGTGAACTATAACTGCAAATGAAATGTCAGAAAGCAGTTCAAAGGGATTGAATGGATCTGGATTTTGAATAATTTCACATCTGGTAATGGTCTCTCTGTCTCTTTCTCACACAGTCATGCACCTTCTCTCTCTCTTTCCTCTCACTTCCTGTTTTACTTTCTCTAATTGTATATTCCTTTTAGCTTTTCCTCTTTCTTTGCTCACTCTGTTTTTCCTCCTTTGTTCCTGTCTTTCCCTCTGTCTGTTGTTCTTCTCTCTTCATTTCTCCCAGCTGTCAAGTTTGTCTGATTGGAATGGGTCAGGAGCACTGATCATGTGGAGGTGAATTCTCTGGAGTGATGATTGCTGCCCCTCAGCTCTGGTGAGTCAGACTGCAGGTGCTGTAGTGAACCACTGAGAGACAGTTAGGAAGGTCTGCAAAAGAACTGCAGTAGAACTCGAAATTATTTTACAGAGATAAATAAAAAGAGGAAGTGACTCTTGCACACAAGCAATGCTGGAATGGTAAAGTCTGTGTCAGCGGCGGATCGGGAAGCTAGCCCATGTCAGATCAACACATATTGCCAGGAAATAAATTTGGATGCTGAATGCAATTTTGACCCCTAATCCTGTAAAGAAAGAAACATCTCTGCATTTTTATAACAGCCCCGAAGCCCTTTTAAAAAGGCACGATTGTCATTTCTTAAATTCATTTATGGGATGTGAGTGTTGCTGACTGGGCCAGCGTTTATTGCCCTTCCCTAACTGCCCTCTATTTCTGAGGACAGTTGAGAATCAACCACATTAGTAATTAGTGAACCAGTGACAATCAACAATCATTTCATAGTCACCAGTAGACTTTTAATCCCAGATTTTTATTGAATTCAAATTTCACCATTGGCTATGGTGGAATTTGAAGCCAACTCCCTGGATTCAATTGAATTACTCGTACAGTAACAACACCACTGCACGTTGGTTCCCCCCATGTAATGAAAGGCATGCAGCAGCCAACTTTTGCGCAACAAGATTCCGCAAACAGCAATGCTATTGGATGAGAGATAAATATTGACTATGTCGTTCTGGCAGCTTTCCGTCTCATCAGATGATGAGTAACTCTGTAAAAGCATCAGCCAGTGTGGGTCAAGAATCCCATTCTGGTATGTCACTTGCTGCAGAGAAAGGCATTGTGCAGGAAGCTGTACAATTCACTGGCTGTGGGTTTCTCAGGACTGTCTCCTCAGCCAGCTGAGCTTTTTGTTCCTGCTCACTTCCAATGACCTTCTGAACAATCAGCCTTCAGAGATCATAGCCATCAATGTTCATGTCCACCATCTTCATATCTCAATTGCAGCTGTCCTTGTTGCAGAGGTATGGACACTCAGGAATCATGGCCCAGTGGTCAGGCCACCATCTAGATGGTCTTTGCGTGCATGGTTGTCATGCAAGCGCAGAACTGAAGCAATGCCAACATTTTTGACATAGCAGTGAGAGTGTGCTATTGAATTGAGCACACTCCAGGGGCTTCTGGATTGGTGACCTTGTCCTGCACAGAGATGTTGAGGATGTGTCAGAGATAGCGGAAGTGGAAAATGTTCAGCCGTGTCTGCTGCCTAGTACGTGTTGTCGAGACCACTGGAGAGAACTACAGTCTGGGATGCAGGCCTGGCAGATACAGTTTGCCCAGGATAATTCCCCTGTTCTTTTTAAAATATTGCCATGGGATATTTCACATCCAGTAGAGATGGCAGATAGGGCCTCAGTTTTATGTCTCATCTTAAAGATGACACCTCTGACAGTGTAGCATTGCCTCATTACTGCACTGGAATGTCAGCAGATATTAGTGGCTCGAGTCTCTGCAGTGAGTCTTGAACCCATTAAGTCTGATCCAGATGGCAGAGAAAGTGCTCCCATTGGGCCAAAGCTGACATCTGTTGGCATTTTTTGGGGCTGATGAATTAACCTTTCCCCTCTGTTGGGTTTGTAGAGTGGTAAGGGGAATGGGAAAGTGACAATAGAATTCTTTAAGTGGTCTTCTCACAGACTGATTTGTCTACATATCTGCAATTTTACATGGGGACAGGTGAGGCCCTGGTTTTTCCCCGTCACATGCCCCACCCCAACCTTGCACTAATTGACGTTCTTCAGTGGCTAATTAATGATCAGTTTTGATCAGTTAATGGATTTTTCTTGCCCAGCCTCAATTTTCAGACTGACAGCAGCTGGGTAAGAGAATGTTGGAGAAAATAACTCTGCTCGAACTTTGAGCTGGAAGGAATTCCATCAACAGAGACCTCTATCAATGGCTCCTTTCTAACATTGGGCCATTCCCCAAACATCCTAGCCATTATGGTTGCTTCCTCCTGACAACCTCCAGCCTCTTCACTAATATGCTTACCACACTCCGGTCAATCCCCATGGTAAGCCCTGCCTATCCTGAGACTGTCAAACTGAAGAGGTCCTGGATTCCTGGACTGACATTCTGGATACTGTTTTCAATCCCAGTTGCGTTCCCTGCAGCTTTTAGAGCAACTGGATCAAAATAGCTGACAGCCAATCAGATTGGCTGATTGCTCTCTGACATGGAATTCTTCCCAATTCTCCACGGAAGTCCTGATGCCAGCCAATTACCACTGATTGGAGTATAGAAAGGCTGTTGGGCAGTGTTGTTGGGGATGTGTTTGTTGCAGAGCAGTGTTGTCAGGCATGGGTTTCCTGTGGGGCAGTGTTGTCGGGTATGTGTTTCTTGTCAAGCAGTGTTGTCGGGGATGTGTTTCCTTGGGGCCGTGTTGTCGGGGACATGTTTCCTGTGGGGCAGTGATGTCGGGATGTGTTTCCTGTGAGGCAGTGTTGTCGGGGATATGTTTCCGGTCGAGCAGTGTTGTCGGGGATAGGTTTCCTGTCAGGCAGTGTTGTTGGGGATGTGTTTCCTGTCAGGCAGTGTTGCCAAGGATGTGTTTCCTGTCAGGCATGTTGGCTGGAATGTGTTTCCTGTCAGGCAGTGTTGTCAGGGATGTGTATTTTGCAGGCAGTATTGTGGGGGACGTGTTTCCTGTGGGGCTGTGTTGTCAGGGACGTGCTTCCTGTCGGGTAGTGTTGTCGGTAATGTGTTTGTTGCAGGGCAATGTTGTCGAGGTCATGTTTCTTGTCAAGCAGTGTTTTGGGGATATGTTTCTTTGTCAGGCAGTGATGTTGGGGATGGGTTTGCTGTCAGACAGTGTTATCAGGAACCTGTTTATTGTGAGACAGTGTTTTGGGAGATGTGTTCCCCGTTGGACACTGTTGCTGGGGACACATTTCACATCAAGCAGTGTTGTTGGGACATGTTACCTGGCAGTCGGTGTTGTCGGTGATGGGTTTCCTGTCAGGCAGTGTTGCTGGGGACCTGTTTATTGTGAAACAGTGATTAGAGAGACGTGTTTCCTACCATTGTTCAAGAAGGGGAATAGAGACTTTCCGGGGAATTATAGACCGGTGAATCTTACTTCTGTTGTGGGCAAAGTGTTGGAAAGAATTATTAGGGATAGGATTTATAGTTATTTAGAGAGAAACAAATTGATTGGGGATAGTCAGCATGGTTTTGTGAAGGGTAGGTCGTACCTTATTAACCTTATTGAGTTTTTTGAAAAAGTGACCAAAGAGGTGACTGGGGGTAAGGCGGTTGATGTGGTATATATGGACTTTAGTAAGGTGTTCGATAAGGTGCCCCATGGAAGGCTTCTGCAGAAAATGTAGATATAAGGATTGAGGGTGATTTAGCTAATTGGATTAGGAATTGGCTAGCTGATAGAAGACAGAGGGTGGTGGTTGATGGAAATTATTCATCATGGAGTTTGGTTACAAGTGGTGTACCTCAGGGATCTGTTTTGGGGCCCCTGCTGTTGGTAATTTTTATAAATGATCTGGATGAGGGTATTGAAGGATGGATTAGTAAATTTGCGGATGACACCAAAGTCGGAGGAGTGGTAGATAGTGAAGAGAGGTGTTATAGTTTGCAGAGAGATTTGGACAAGTTGCAGAGCTGGGCCGAGAGGTGGCAAATGGAGTTTAATGTGGAAAAGTGTGAGGTAATTCACTTTGGCAGGAATAACAAATGAGTAGAGTACAGGGCTAATGGTAGAACTCTTAATAATGTTGATGAACAGAGGGATCTTGGTGTATATGTGCACAGATCCCTGAAAGTTGGCAATCAAGTCGATAAGGTTGTTAAGAAGGCGTACGGAGTCTTAGCTTTTATTGGTAGGGGGATTGAATTTCAGAGCTGCAACGTCATGTTGCAAATGTACAAAACTCTAGTGTGGCCGCACTTGGAGTATTGTGTACAGTTCTGGTCCCCACATTATAAGGAAGATGTGGAGGCATTGGAGAGGGTACAGAGGAGGTTTACCAGGATGTTGCCTGGTATGGAGGGCAGGTCTTATGAAGAGAGGCGGAGGGATTTGAGGTTGTTTTCGTTAGAAAGGAGGCGGCTAAGAGGGGACCTAATCGAAACATATAAGATGATTAGAGGTTTAGATAGGGTGGACAGCGATAGCCTTTTTCCTAGGATGGAGAAAGCTAGCACGAGGGGACATAGCTTTAAATTAAGGGGTGGTAGTTATAGGACGGATGTCAGAGGTAGGTTCTTTACCCAGAAGGTGGTAAGGGTATGGAATGCCCTGCCTGCTGCAGTTGTAGATGCACCAAGTTTGGTGGCGTTTAAGAGGTTAGTAGATAAGTTTATGGATGTAAAGGGAATGGTTTAGGTTAGAGGGTCATTGCTTTTTCTTAATTGGTCGGCGCAACATCGAAGGCCGAAGGGCCTGTTCTGCACTGTAATGTTCTATGTTCTATTAGTCAGTGTTATCGGGATGTGTTTCCTATCCGGCAGTGTTGTTGGGGTGTATTTAGTATGGGACAGTGTTGCCAGCGATGTGTTTCCTGTGGTGCAGTGTTGCGGCAAATGTGTTTTCTGTCAGGCATGTTGGCAGTGATAGGTTTCCTGTCAATAGTGTTGCCAGGGACATGTTTATTGTGAAGCAGTGTTTTGGGAGATGTGTTTCCTGTTGGACAGTGTTGTTGGGGATGTGTTTTTTGCAGGGCAGTGTTGTTAGCCATGTGTTTCCTGTGGAGCAGTGTTGCTGGGGACATATTTATTGTGAGACAGTGTTTTGGGAGATGTATTTCCTGTCGGGCAGTGTGTTGGAGATGTGTACGTTCCAGGCAGTATTGTCAGAGACGTTGTTGGGAATGTGTTTTCTGTCAGGCAATGTTGTGAGGGATATGTTTGTTGCAGGGCAGTGTTATCGGGGATGTGTTTATTGTGGGGCACTATTGCCGGGGACGTGTCTCCTGCCAGGCAGTGCTGTTGGGGATGTGTTTTCTGTCAGGCAATGTTGCTGGGGATGTGTTTCCTGTCAGGCAGTGTTGCTGTGGATGTTGCAGGGCACTCATGTCAGGGACATATTTCTTGTCAGGCAGTGTTGTTGAGAGTGTGTTTCCTGTTGGTCACTGTTGTTGGGGATGTGTGTTTTGCAGTGCAGGTTGTGTCAGGCATGTGTTTCTTGTCAGGTAGTGTTGTCGGGGGACGTGTTTTCTGTCAGGCAGTGTTGTCGGGACGTATTTCCTGTCAGGCAGTGTTGCTGGAAATGCATTTCCTGTCAGACATGTTGGTGGGAATGTGTTTCCTGTCAGGTAGTGTTGTCGATAATGGGTTTCCTGTTGGGCATGTTGACGGGGACATGTTCATTGTGAAACAGTGTTTTGGGAGACGTGTTTCCTGTCAGGCAGTGTTGCTGGGGATGTGTACGTTCCAGAGCGGTGTTGTGAGGGACGTGTTTCCTCTGGGGCAGTGTTGTCGGAGACGTGTTTTCTGTCAGGCAGTGTTGTTGGGGACTTGTACATTCCAGGGCAGTGTTGTAGGGGACATGTTTCCTGTGGGGCAGTGTTGTGGGGTACGTGTTTCCTGTGGGCAGTGTTGTCGGGGATGCATTCCTGTAGGGAAGTATTGTTGGGGATATATTTCCTGTCAGGCAGTATTGTCATGGACGTGATTCCTGTCAGGCAGTGTTGTCGGAGTGTGTTTATTGTGGGATGGTGTTGCCAGGGATGTGTTTTCTGTCAGGCAGTGTTGTTGAAGTGTTCCCTGTTGGGAAGTGTTGTTGGGCATATGTTTGTTGCAAGGCAATGTTGTTTGGGATGTGTACATTGCAGGATAGTGTGGATGGGGAGATGTTTCTTGTGAGGCACTGTTGTCGAAGATTTGTTTCCTCTGAGGCAGTGTTGTTAGGGATGTGTTTCCTGTCAAGCAGTGTTGTTGGGGATATCTTTCCTGTCAGGCAGTGTTGGTGGGAATGTGTTTCCTGTCAGGCAGTGTTGTCGGGGACGTGTGTCCTGTCAGGCAGTGTTGCTGGAGATGTGTTTCCTGTTGGGCAGTATTACTGTAGATGTGTTTCCTGTTAGGTAGTGTTGTAGGGGATTTGTTTGTTGCAGGACAGTGTTGTCGGGAACATGTTTCTTGTCAGGCAGTGTTGTTGGGGATGTGCTTCCTGTTGGACAGTGTTTTTGGGGATGTGATTTTTGCAGGGCAATGTTGTCAGGCACGTGTTTCCTGTTGGGCAGTGTTGTTGGGGATGTGTATATTGCAGAGTAGTGTTGGAGGGGACGGATTTTCTCTGGGGCAGTGTTGTCGGAGACGTGTTTCCTGTGGGGCACTGTTGTTGGGGATGTATTTCCTGTGGGGCAGTGTTGTCAGGGACATGCTCCCCGTCGGGCAGTGTTGTCAGGGTGTGTTTATCGTGGGACAGCATTACCAGGGATGAGTTTCATGTTGGGCAGTATTGTCAGGCATATATTTCTTGCAGGGCAGTGCTGTCGGGGATATGTTTTTTGCAGGGCAGTGTTGTTAAGGATGTGTTTCCTGTTGGGCAGTGTTGTTAGGGATGTGTATGTTGCAGGGCAGTGTTGTGGGGTACATGTTTCCTATGAGACAATATTGTCGTGGATTTGTCTCCTGTGAGGCAGTGTTGCCGGAGATGTGTTTCTTGTCAAGCAGTGTTGGCGGGAAAGTGTTCCCTGTCAGGCATTGTTGCTAGGGATGTGTTTCCTGTCAATCAGTGTTGCTGGGGATGTATTTCCTATCAGACAGAGTTGCTGGGGATGTGTTTCCTGTCAGGCAGAGTTGCTGGGGATGTGTTTCCTGTCAGGCAGTGTTGCTGGGGATGTGTCAATTTTGCAGGGTAGTGTTGTCGGAGATTGTTTATTGTGGGGCAGTATTGTTGGGGACGTGTGTCTCATCAGGCAGTCTTGTTGGGGATGTGTTTCCTGTCAGGCAGTGTTGCTGGGGACATGTTTCCTGTCAGGCATTATTGTTGGGGATATATTTCCTGTCAGGCCGTGTTGTCGGGAATGTGTTTCCTTTCGGGCAGTGTTGTCAGTGATGGACTTCCTGAAAGGTAAAGGTAGTGTTGTTGGAGACATGTTTATTGTGAGACAGTGTTTTGGGAGACTTATTTCCTGTTGGGCAGTGTTGTTGGGGATGTGTATGTTGCAGGGCAGTGTTTTGGGGGATGTGTTTCCTGTGGGGCAGTATTGTTGGGGATGTTTTTAATGCAGAGCAATGTTGTCGAGGGTGTATTTCCTGTCAGGCAGTGTTGTCATGGACGTGCTTCCAGCCAGGCCATGTTGTTGTCATGTGTTTATTGTGGGACAGTGTTGCCAGGGATGTGTTTCCTGTCAGACAGTGTTATTGGCGAAATGTTTCCTGCCGGGCAGTGTTGTCGGGGACATGTTTGTTGCAGGGTAGTGTTGTGCGAATGTGTTTGTTACAGGACAGTGTTGTTGGAGACATGTTTTTTGTCAGGCAGTGTCATTGTGGATATGTTGGGCAGTGTTGTTGGGGATGTGTTTTTTTGCAGGGCAATGTTGTCTGGCATCTGTTTCCTGTCAGGTAGTGTTGCTGGGAATGTGTTTCCTGTCAGGTAGTGTTGCTGGGGATGTGTTTCCTGTCAGGCAGTGTTGCTGGGGATGTGTTTCCTGTCAGGCAGAGTGGTTGGGGATGTGTTTTTTTGCAGGGCAATGTTGTCTGGCATCTGTTTCCTGTCAAGCAGTGTTGCTGGGGATGTGTTTCCTATCTGGTAGTGTTGCTGGGGATGTGTTTCCTGTCAGGCAGTGTTGCTGGGGATGTGTTTCCTGTCAGGCAGTGTTGCTGGGGATGTGTTTCCTGTCAGGCAGTGTTGCTGGGGATGTGTTTCCTGTCAGGCAGTGTTGCTGGGGATGTGTTTTCTATTGGGCAGTGTTGCTGGGGATGTGTTTCCTGTCAGGCAGTGTTGTTGGGGATTGTTTTCTGTTGGGCAGTGTTGTCAGTGATAGGTTACCTGTCAAGTCGTGTTGTCGGAGACATGTTTATTGTGAGACAGTGTTTTGGGAGACGTGTTTCCTATCAGGCAGTGTTGTTAGGGACATGTTTGCTGTTAGGCAGTATTGTTGGATATGTGTTTCCTGTCGGCTAGTGTGGTCGGGGATATACTTCCTGTCAGGCAGTGTTGTCAGGGACATGCTTCCTGTTGGGCAGTGTTATTGCATGTGTTTATTATGAGACAGTGTTGCCAGGGATGTGTTTCCTGTCAGGCAGTGTTGTTGGCGAAATGTTTCCTGTTGGGCAGTGTTGTCAGTGAAGTGTTTTTTATCAGGCAGTGTTGTTGGAGCTGTCTTTCCTGTTGGGCAGTGTTGTCAGGGATGTGTTTATTGTGGGCAGTGTTGTGGGAACGTGTTTCCTGTCAGGCGATGTTGTCGGAGACATGTTTGTTGCAAGGCAGTGTTGTTTGTGATGAGTTTTTTTTGGCAGGACAGTGTTGTCGGGGATGTGTTTATAATGGGGCAGTTTTGTCGGGGACGTGTTTCCTGTGGGTAGTGTTGTCAGGGATGTGTTTTCTGTCAAGCAGTGATGGTGGGACTGGGTTTCCTGTCAGGCAGTGTTGGCAGGAATGTGTTTCCTGTCAGGCGGTATTGCTGGGGATGTGTTTCCTGTCAGGCAACGTTGTTTGGGATTTGTTTTTTTTGTAGGACAGTGTTGTCAGGGATGTGTTTATTGTGGGCAGTGTTGTCGTGGACAAGTTTCCTGTCAGGCAGTGCTTTTGGCGAAGTATTTCCTGTCGGGCAGTGTTTTCGGGAACGTGTTTGTTGTAGGGTAGTGTTGTGGGACGTGTTTCTTTTCAGGTAATATTGTTGACGATATGTTTCCTATCAGGCAGTGTTGTTGGAAATATGTTTTTTGCATGGCAGTGTTGGCAGGCAAATGTTCCCTCTGGGTTAGTGTTGTCAGGAATGTATTTCCTGTCAGGCAGTATTTTGGGGATGTGTTTCTTATTGGGGAGTGTTGTTGGGGATGTGTTTTCTGCAGGGCAGTTTTGTCAGGCATGTGTTTCCTGTCGAGCACTGTTGTCGGGGATGTATACGTGTCAGGGCAATGGTATCAGGGATGTGTTTCATGTCAGGCACTGTTGTCGGGATATGTTTCCTGTCAGACAGTGTTGGTGAGAATGTGTTTCCTGTCAGGCAGTGTTGTCAGGATGTGTTTCCTGTCAGGGGATGTTGCTGGGCATGCGTTTCCTGTCAGGCCATGTTGCTGTGCATATGTTTCCTGTCAGGCCCCGTTGCTCAGTATATGATTCCTGTGAGGCATGTTGGTGGGAATATTTCCTGTTAGGCAGTGTTGCTGGGGATGTGTATGTCGCAGGGCAGTGTTGTGGGTGGGTGTATTCTGTGGGGCAGTGTTGTTGGGGACATATTCCTGTGGGGCAGTGTTGTCACGGACGTGCTTCCCGTCGGGCCATGTTGTCGGGGTATATTTATTGTGGGACAGTGTTGCCAGGGATGTGTTTCTTGTCCGACAGTGTTGTTGGGATGTATTTGTTGCAGGGCAGTGTTGTGGGGGATGTGTATGTTGCAGGGCAGTGTTGCCGGGGATGTGTTTATTTCAGGGCAGTGTTGCTGGGGATGTGTATGTTGCAGGGCAGTGTTGTCAGGGATGTGTTTGTTGCAGAGCAGTGTTGTGGGAGACATGTTTCCTTGAGACAGTATTATCAAGCACATATTTGTTAAGGGCACGCATTGTTGGGGCCGCGTTTCCTGTGAGGTAGTGTTGTCAGGATCATGTTTATCCTGGGATAGCGTTGTCAGGGATATGTTTCCTTTGGGGCAGTGTAGTCGGGGACGTGTTTACTTTACAGCAGTGTTGTCGGGACACGTTTGTTGTGGGGCAGCATTGTTGGGGATGTGTTTGTTGAGGAGCGGTGTTGTCGGCGATGTGTTTTCTCTGGTGCAGTGTTATGGACGTGTTTCTTGTGAGGCAGGGTTGATGGGGATCTGCTTATTGTGGGGCAGTGTTGTCGCAGCTGTGGTTCTTGTGGGACAGTGTTGTCGGGGATGTGGTTCCTGTGGGGGATGTGTTGTTGAGGATCTGTTTCCTGTAGGGCAGTGTTGTTGTGAGGTATTTTTGGGACATCTTTGTTGCGGGACAGTAATGTGGGGGATGTGTTTCAAAGAACATAGAACAAAGAAAATTACAGCGCTGGAACAGGCTCTTCAGCCCTCCAAGCATACACCGACCATGCTGCCCGATTACCCTACCCTCGCGGGCATCATAACCTCCATTCCCGTTCTATTCATGTATTTGTCAAGATGCCCCTTAAAAGTTGTTACCGTATCTGCTTCCACTATCACTTCCAACAATGAGTTCCAGGCACCTATTACTGTCTGCGTAAAAAAATCTACCTTGTACATTCCTTTAAACCTTGCCCCTTGCACCCTAAACCTGTGCTCCCTACTAATTGACTCTTCCACCCTGGGAAAAAGCTTCTGACTATCTACTCTGTCCATGCCTCTCACAATCTTGAAGACTTCTATCAGGTCACCCCTCAACCTCCATCACTCCAGTGAGAACAAACTAAGTTTCTCCAACCTCTGCTCATAGCTAATGCCCTCCATACCAGAAAACATCTTGGTAAGTCTTTTCTGTACCCTCTCCAAAGCCTCCACATTCTTCTGATAGTGTGGCGACTAGAATTGAACACTATATTCCAAGTGCAGCCACACTGACAGTGTGAGGCAGGAAGTTTCAAAAACTTTTAGATAGTTACATGGGTATGATGGGTACCGAGGGATATGGACTAAATGCAGGCA
This sequence comes from Sphyrna mokarran, assembly GCA_024679065.1. Classification (NCBI taxonomy): domain Eukaryota; kingdom Metazoa; phylum Chordata; class Chondrichthyes; order Carcharhiniformes; family Carcharhinidae; genus Sphyrna; species Sphyrna mokarran. Next base: position 67,266,174 of record JAGIQG010000004.1, on the reverse strand, counting down.
ATTGGGATTAGCTTAGAAGTTTTTAAAAAAATTGGCGGCATGGACAAAGTTGGGGCGAAGGGCTTGTTTCCATGCTGTAAACCTCTATGACTAAGGTTCTATAAAGCTGCAGCATGCTTTGCCAATTTTTAAACTCAGTGCTGTGGCTGATGAAGGCAAGTATGTTGTATGCCTTCTTGACTATCTTCTCCAACTGCATTACCACTTTCAGGACCTATGTACCTGTATACCCAGATCCCTTTGCTTATCAATACTCTTAATGGTTCTGCCATTTAGTATATATTTCCTATCTGTATTAGACCTTCCAAAATGCATTATCTGAAATTTGTCCAGATTAAGCTCTGTCTGCCATCACTCCGCCCTCATCTCCAATTGATTTATATCCTGCTGTATCCTCTGATGGCCCTCATTGCTATCTTCAAATCCACAAACCTTTGTGTCATCCACAAATTTGCTAATCAAACCAGTTACGTTTTCCTCCAAATCATTTATATAAATATATACATTACAAACAGTTTCCTCTGGACCAGTGCTATCGGGGACATGTTTTCTCTGGGGCAGTGTTGTCAGGACACCTTTGTTGCAGGCAGCATTGATGTGATGTGTTTGTTGAGGAGCAAAGTTGTCAGGGATGTGTTTCCTCTGGTGCAGTATTGTTGGGAATGTGTTTATTGTAGGGCAGTGTTGTCAGGGACGTGTTTGGTGCTTGGCAATGTTGTTGGGGGCGTGTTTCCTGTGAGGCACCGTTGTCGGGGATGTGTTTACTATAGGACGGTGTTGTCTGGGATGTGTTTGTTGCGGGACAGTGCTGCTGAGGAGTAGTGTTGTCGACGATGTGTTTCCTCTGCTGCAGTATTGTTGGGGATGTATTTTCTCTGGGGCAGTATTGTTGGGGATGTGTTTCCTCTGGGGCAGTATTGTTGGGGAGATATTTCTTGTGGAGCAGTATTGTCAGGGATATGTTTTCCTGTGGTGCAGTGTTGTTAGGACATGTTTGTTGAGGAACAGTATTGACGGAGATATAGAACATAGAACATAGAACATTACAGCGCAGAACAGGCCCTTCGGCACTCGATGTTGCTCCGACCAATTAAGAAAAAGCAATGACCTTCTAACCTAAACCATTCCCTTTTCGTCCATAAACTTATCTACTAACCTCTTAAACACCACCAAACTTGGCGCATCTACAACTGCAGCAGGCAGGGCATTCCATACCCTTACCACGCTCTGGGTATATGTTTCCCCTGGAGCAGTGTTGTTGAGGACGTGTTTCCTCTGGGGCAGTGGCATTAGGGTCGCGTTTGTTGCGGAGCAGTGTTGTCAAGGATGTGTTTCCTCTGGTGCAGTGTTTTTGGGGTATAGTTCTCCTGGGACAGTGTTGTCAGGGATGTGTTTCCTCTGGGGAGTGTTATCGGGACATATTTGTTGTAGGGCATTGTTGTCAGGGATATATTTATTGTGGGGCAGTGTTGTTCGAGCTGTGTTTGTTGAGGAGCAGTATTGTTGGCCACATGTTTTCTCTGGTGCAGTGTTGTGGATGTGTTTCCTGTGAGGCAGGGTTGTTGAGGTTATGTTTCCTGTGGGGCAGTGTTGATGGGATATGTTGTTGAGGGACAGTATTGTTGATGATGTGCTTCCTCTGCTGTAGTGTCATTGGGGATGCTTTTTCTCTGGGTTAATTTTGTCAGGGGCACGTTTCCTCTGGGGCAGTGTTATTGGGCTAATGTTTGTTGCATGGCAGTATTGTTGGTGATGTGTTTCCTCTGGTGCAATGTTGTTGGTGATGTGTTTCCTCTGTTGCGATGTTGTTGGTGATGTGTTTCCTGAGAGGCAGTGTTGTCGGGGACATGTTTCTTGTGGGACAGTGTTATCGGGGGATGTTTGTGGAGAAGCAGTGTTGTTGGCGATGTGTTTCCTCTGGGGCAATGTTATCTTGGACATGATTGTTGTGGGGCCGTGTTGTCAGGGACATGTTTGGTGTTGCCTGCAATATGTTTCCTCTTGAGCAAAGTTGTTGGGGTTGTGTCCCCTGTGGGACAATGTTGTTGGGGACATGTTTCCTATGGGGCAGTATTGTCAGGACATGTTTGTTGTGGAGCAGTGTTGTTGGTGATGTGTTTGTTGAGGAGAAATGTTGTCGGCAATATGTTTCCCCTAGTACATTGTTATGGACATGCTTCTGGTGAGGCAACGTGGATGGGGACTTGTTTATTGTGGAGCAGTGTTGTTGGGGATGTGTTTCCTCTGGGGCAGTGTGATTCGTTATGTGTTTCTCCTGGGGCAGTGTTGTTGAGTGTGTGTTTTCCACGGGGAAGCGTTGTTGTGTTTATTGCGGGGCAGTGTTGAAAGAGCGTGTTTGTTGTGGGGCAGTGTTGCCAGGGACAGTTTATTGCTGTGCAGTGTTGTGGATGTGTTTCCTCAGGGGCGGTGTTGTTGGGCAGTATTTGTTACAGTGCAGCATTGTCAGGAAGGTGTTTGTTGCGGAGCAGTGTTGTTGGCGATGTGTTTCCTGTCGGGCAGTATTGTTGGCGATATGTTTGTTGCAGGCCATGTTGTTGGGATGTGCTTCCTGTCAGGCAGTTTTGTTTGGCACGTGTTTCTTAACGGGTATTGGTGTTTGTTGCAGGGCAGTATTATCGGGGATGTGTTTCCTGTGGGTTATTGTTGTCAGGCATGTGTTTATTGCAGGGTATTGTCAGGACGTGTTTGTTGAGGAGTAGTGTTATCTGCGGTGTGTTTCCTCTAGTGCAGCGTTATTGGGGATCTGTTCCAGTGGAGTAATGTTGTCGGGATGTGCTTCCTGTGGGCCAGTGTTGACAGGATTCTATTTATTGTGGGGCAGTGTTGACTCAGCAAGTATTTGTTGAGTAACAGTGTTGTCGATGATGTGTTTCCTCAGGTGCAGAGCCATTGGGGATATGTTTGTTTTGGGGCAGTGTTGTCAGGGACATGTTTTCTGTGGGGCAGTGTTATCGGGACGTGTTTGTTTAGAAGCTGTGCTGCTGGCAAAGAGTTTCCTCTGGTGCAGTGTTGTTTGGAATGTGTTTGCCCTGGGGCAGTGTTATCAGGGATGTGTTTGTTGTGGGGCAGAGATGTTGCCAAAGTGTTTGCAGTGCGGTATTGTTTTCGGGGACACATTCGTTACGGTACAGTACTGTGGGGGGATATGTTTCAAAAAACAAAAAAAAGTAAGTTACAGCACAAGAACAGGCCCTTCAGCCCTCCAAGACTGCACTGACCATGCTGCCTGACTGAACTAAAACCCCCTATCTTCTGGGGACCATATCCCTCTATTCCCATCCTATTCATGTATTTGTCAAGACGGTCCTTAAAAGTCGTTACTGTATCCGCTTCCACTACCACCTCAGGCAACAAGTTCCAGGCACCCACTACTGTCTGCATACAAAATCTGCCTCGTATATTTCCTTTAAACTTGTCCCTAGCTCCTTAAACCTGTGCCTCCTACTAATTCACTCTTCCACCCTGGGAAAAAGCTTCTGACTATCCACTCTGTCCGTGCCTCTCATAATTCTATCAGGCCACTGCTCAACCTCCGTCACTCCATTGAGAACAAATCAAGTTTCTCCAAACTCTACTCATAGCTAATGCCCTCCATACCAAGAAACATCCCAGTAAATCTTTTCTGTACCCTCTCCAAAACCTCCATGTTCTTCTGATAGTGTGGCAACCAGAATTGAACACTATATTCCAAGTGCAGCCAAAACTGAGGGTATGAGGCAGGAAGTTTCAATAAGTTAATTGGGGGGCTCTGTGGGAAGGCAAAGGGGGATGTTTGGTAAGTGGCATGCTTTCAAAAGTGTGTTAACCAGGGTTCAGAGTAAACACATTCCTCTTAGAGTGAAGGGCAAGGCTGGCAGAAGTCGGGAACCCTGGATAACTTGGGATATTGAGCTCCTGGTCAAAAGAAAGAGGCACATAACGTGCATAGACAATGGGATCAAGTGAATTTCTTGAAGAGTACAGGTAGAGTTGAGAGAGAAATGAGGAGGGCAAAAAGGGGACACGAACTTGCTTTGGCAGATAAAGCAAAGGAGAATCCAAAGAGCTTCTACAAATACATAAAGGGCAAAAGAGTAACAAGGGAGAGAGTAGGGCCTCCTAAGGATCAACTAAGAGATGGGTGAGATCCTAAATGAATATTTCTCACCAGTATTTACTGTTGAGAAAAACACGGATATTAGGGAACTTGGGGAAATATATAGTGATGGCTAGAGGACTGTACATATTACAGAGAAGGAGGTGCTGGAAGTCTTAAGGTACATCAAGGTAAATAAATCCCTGGAACCCGATGAAGTGTATCCCAGGATATTGTGGGAGGGCTAGAGAGGAAATTGCATGTCCCCTGGCCGAGATATTTGAATCATCGATAGTCACTGGTGGGGTGCCTGAAGATTGGAGAGTGGGAAATGTTGTGCCTTTGTTTAAAAAGGACTGCAGGGAAAAGCCTGGGAACTACAGGCCAGTGAGCATCACATTTGTGGTGGATAAACTGTTGACAGATATTTTGAGAGAGAGGATCTACAGCCATTTAGAAATGCAAGTACTGATTAAGGACAGTCAGCATGGCTTTGTGAGTGGAAAATCATGTGTCTTAAATGTAATTGGGTTTTCTAAAGAGATAACCAAGAAGGCAGATGATGGCAGTGCAGTTGACATTGTCTACATGAACTTTAGCAAGGCCTTTGACAAGGTATCGCATGTTCAGTGGTTACATAAAGTTAAATCTCACAGGATCCAGAGTGAGGTATCTAAATGGATACAAAAGCCAGAGATGGTTAGAATCATAGAAAAACTACAGCACAAACAGGCCCTTCGGCACACAAGTTGCACCAATCATATCTCTACCTGCTAGGCTTACCTATAACCGTCAAGCCTATTCAGTCCCATGAACACATCCAGAAGCCTTTTAAAAAACCCTGTCAAATTTGCTTCCACCACTGATGGCAGTCGATTCCACTCACTCGCCACCCTCTGAGTGAAAAATTACCTCTGACGTCTCTTCTGTACCTGATCCCCAGCACCTTAAAACCTGTATCCTCTTGTGGCAGCCATTTCAGCTATGAGAAAAAGCCTCTGAGAATCCACCTGATCAATACCTGTCATCATACACCTCTATCAGGTCCACTGTCAATCTCAATCTCTCCAAGGAGAAAAGCTCTCTCAACCTATCCTCATAAGGCATGCCACCAAATCCAGGTAACATCCTTGAAAATGCCTCTGCACCCTTTCAATGGCTTCCACATCCTTCCTGTAATGAGGCGACCAGAACTGAGCACAGTACTCCAAGTGGGGTCTGACCAGGATCTTATACAGCTGCAACATTATCTACCAACTCCGAAACTCAATTCCTTGATTGATAAAGGCCAGTACACCATACACTTTCTTAATCAAATCCTCTACCTGCAAAGTTGATTTGAGAGTCCTATGAACCCAGACCCCAAGATCCTTCTGATCTTCCATATTGCTAGGAGACTTACCATTAATATTATATTCTTGCATCCCATTGGACCTTCCAAATGTACCACTATACATTTATCTGGGTTGAAGTCCATCTGTCACTTCTCTGCCCAGTCTTGCATCCTATTTATGTCACACTGCAACTTATGATATCCCTCCAAGCTATCCACAACACCTCCGACCTTTGTGTCATCGGCAAACTTACCAACCATCCCTCCTTTTCCTCATCCAGGTCATTTATAAAAATCACAAATAGCAGGGTCCAAGAACAGATCCCTGGGGCACTCCACCGGTGACTGATCTCCATGCAGAAAAAGACCCATCTACAAGCACTCTCTGCCTTCTGCGGACAAGCTAGTTCTGGATCCACAAAGCAATGTCCCCTTGGATCCCATGCCCCCTCACTTGCTCAATAAGCCTTGCATGGGGGACCTTATCAAATGCCTTGCTGAAGTCCATATAAACCACATCCACCACTCTTCCTTCGTCAATGTATTTAGTCACATTTTCAAAAAACTCAATGGGGCTCGTAAGGCACGATCTGCCTTTAACAAAGCTGCGCTGACTACTTTTGATCATACTATACTTCCCTAACTGTTCATAAATCCTATCTCTCAGGATCTTTTCCATCAACTTACCAACCACTGAGGTTAGACTCACCAGTCGATAATTTCCTGGGCTACCTCTATTCCCTTTCTTGAATATAGGAACCAAATCTGCAATCCTCCAAACCTCTGGAACCTCTCCCGTCTCCATCGATGATGCAAAGATTATCACCAGAGACTCTGCAATCTTTTTCCTTGCCTCCCACAGTAACCTGGGATATATCCCATCCAGTCCCAGGGACTTATCTATCTTGATGCTATTCAAAAATTCCAACACATCCTCTTTTTTAATGTCCACATACTCAAGCTTTTCAGTCTGCCACAAGCCTGCACTACAACCTCCAAGATCTTTTTCCACTGTGAATACCAAAGTAAAGTATTCATTGAGCACCTTTGCTATTTCTATACAAACTTTCCCACCATCTCATTTTATAGGTCCTATTCCTTCGCATCTCATCCTTTTACTCTTCACATATTTGTAGAACGCCTTAGGGTTTTCCTTAATCTTACCTGCCAAGGCCTTCTCATGACTTCTTCTGGCTCCCCTAATTTCATAAAACATAGAACATAGAACACTACAGCGCAGAACAGGCCCTTCGGCCTTCGATGTTGCGCCGACCAATTATGAAAAAAGCAATGACCCTCCAAACTAAACCATTCCCTTCTCTTCCATAAACTTATCAACTAACCTCTTAAACGCCTCCAAACTTGGCGCATCTACAACTGCCGCAGGCAGGGCATTCCACTCCCTAACCACCCTCTGGGAAAAGAACCTACCTCTGATATCCGTCCTATAACTATCACCCCTTAATTTAAAGCTGTGTCCCCTCGTGCTAGCTTTCTCCATCCTAGGAAAAAGGCTATCACTGTCCACCCTATCTAAACCTCTAATCATCTTATATGTTTCGATAAGGTCCCCTCTTAGCCGCCTCCTTTCTAACGAAAAACAACCTCAAATCCCTCAGCCTCTCTTCATAAGACCTGCCCTCCATACCAGGCAACATCCTGGTAAACCTCCTCTGTACCCTCTCCAATGCCTCCACATCTTTCTTATAATGTGGGGACCAGAACTGCACACAATACTCCAAGTGCGGCCGCACTAGCGTTTTGTACAGTTGCAACATGACGTTGCGGCTCCGAAATTCAATCCCCCTACCAATAAAAGCTAAGACTCCATATGCCTTCTTAACAACCTTCTCGACTTGACTGCCTACTTTCAGGGATCTATGCACATACACACCAAGATCCCTCTGTTCATCAAGACTACTAAGAATCCTACCATTAACCCTATACTCTACACATTTATTATTCCTGCCATAGTGCATTACCTCACACTTTTCCACATTAAACTCCATTTGCCACCTCTCGGCCCAGCTCTGCAACTTGTCCAAGTCTCTCTGCAAACTATAACACCCCTCTTCACTATCTACCACTCCACCGACTTTAGTGTCATCTGCAAATTTACTAATCCATCCTTCAATACCCTCATCCAGATCATTTATAAAAATTACAAACAGCAGGGGCCCCAAAACAGACCCCTGAGGTACACCACTTGTAACAGAACTCCACGATGAATATCTCCCATCAACACCACCCTCTGTCTTCTATCCGCTAGCCAATTCCTAATCCAATTAGCTAAATCACCCTCTATCCCATACATCTGCATTTTCTGCAGAAGCCTTCCATGGGACACCTTATCGAACGCCTTACTAAAGTCCATATATACCACATCAACCGCCTTACCCCCATCCACCTCTTTGGTCACTTTTTCAAAAAACTCAATAGGTTAGTAAGGCACGACCTACCCTTCACAAAACCATGCTGACTATCCCCAATCAATTCATTTCTCTCTAAATAACTATAAATCCTATCCCTAATAATTCTCTCCAATGCTTTGCCCACAACAGAAGTAAGACTCACTGGCCTATAATTCCCTGGAAGGTCTCTCTTCCCCTTCTTGAACAATGGGACCACATTCGCTATCCTCCAGGCTTCCGGAACTATACCCGTAACCAACGACGACCTGAAGATCAGAGCCAGAGGCTCTGCAATCGCCTCTCTTGCCTCCCAGAGAATCCTAGGGTAAATCCCGTCCGGCCCAGGGGACTTATCCAACTTCAAACCCTCAAGAATATCTAGCACATCCTCCCTATCTACTTCAATACTTTCCAGTTTGCAATCCTGTACCTCAGTGTTCTCCATAACTACATTTACATCACCCTGCGTGAATACCGAAGAGAAATATTTATTCAGTGCCTCTCCAATCTCTTCAGGCTCCACGCACAACTTCCCACTGCTGTCTATGACTGGCCCTAATCTTGTCCTAACCAATCTTCTATTCTTAACATATCTAAAGAAAGCTTTAGGATTCTCCTTAATCCTATCAGCCAAAGTCTTCTCGTGTCCCCTCTTAGCTCTCCTCAACTCACTCTTTAGCTCCCTCCTGGCTAATCTATAGCTATCCATTGCACTAACTGAGCCTTCAAGCCTCATCCTGACATAAGCCTCCTTTTTCCTTTTAACCAGCAAATTAACTTTTTTAGTACACCAAGGTTCCCTTACTCGACCATTTCCTCCTTGCCTGACAGGGACATACTTATCAAGGACTCGCAGCAGCTGCTCCTTGAATAAGCTCCACATTCCAGATGTTCCCAGTCCCTGTAGTTTCCTAGTCCAATCTATGCACCCTAATTCTCTCCTTATGGCCTCATAATTACCCTTCCCCCAGCTATAACTACTGCCCCCAGCTTCATGCCTATCCCTATCCATCACTAAGGTGAACGTAACCGAATTGTGGTCACTATCACCAAAATGTTCACCAACTTCCAAGCCTAACATCTGGTCTGGCTCATTGCCCAGCACCAAATCCAATGTAGCCTCACCTCTAGTTGGCCTATCTACATACTGAGTCAAAAAACCTTCCTGCACACTTTGTACGAAAACTGACCCCTCTAACGAGCTAGAGCCATAGCTATTCCAATCAATATTAGTAAAGTTAAAGTCCCCCATAACAATTACCCTATTACTTTCACTCCTGACCAGAATTGACTTGGCAATCCTTTCCTCAACCTCTCTAGAACTTTTAGGAGGTCTATAAAAGACTCCCAACAGGGTGACCTCTCCTTTCCTGTTTCTAATCTCAGCCCATACTACCTCAACAGACAAGTCCTCATCAAACTTCTTTTCTGTCACTGTGATACAGTCTTTGACTAATAATGCCACTCCTCCCCCACTTCTACCTCCTTCTCTACTCCGACTAAAGCATTTGAACCCCGGAACCTGCAACATCCATTCCTGTCCCTGCTCTACCCAAGTCTCTGAAATGGCCACAACATCGAAGTTCCAGGTACTGGTCCAAGCTGCAAGTTCCTCCACCTTATTGCGAATACTTCTTGCATTAAAGTATACGCATTTCAAACCATGCCCTACTCCACCCGTACACTGCTGTGTTTTGCATTTCTCCTCTATGACCCCCCTATTCTCATCCCTCTTAGCACCCCAACTACTCAGGATCCCACCCCCCCTCTGAATCAGTTTAAAGCCCCCTGCATAGCCTTTGCAAATTTTCCCCCCAAGATGTTAGTTCCCCTCTGGTTCAGGTGTAGACCATCTCTCTTGTAGAGGTCCCACCTATCCCAGAATGAGTCCCAATTGATCAGGAACCTGAACCCCTCCCTCCTGCACCATCCCTGCACCATTTCCTTCTTAAGTTCCTTGCTACAAGCAGTATACTCCTCTAGATCCCGAACATTACCTTGCTCCCTGAACCTTTTGTATGCTTTTTTTCCTTTTTAACTAGATTTGTTACAACATTTTCCACCACGGTTCCTGTAACCTACGATAACCTCCCTGTCTCGTCAGAACGTTATCGTGCAGAACTCCAGACAAACATTCCTTAAAATCTGCCATCTTCGTTACTTTTCTCCAAGAACACCTCCTTCCAATTTACATCTCTAATTTCCTACCTGATGGCTTTATATTTCCCCTTACTCCAGATAAACACTTGCCTAGCTTGCCTGATCCTATCCCTCTCCAATGCTAGCGTAAAGGAGATAGAGTTATGATCACTATCCCCAAAATGTTCTCCCATTGAGAAATCTGACACTTGTCCAGGTTCATTACCAATATCAGATCAAGTACAGCCTGTCCTCTTTAGGCTTATCCACATACTGTATCAGGAAACCTTCCTGAACACACCTAACAAACTCCTCCGTAAACTCCTTACCCTAGGGATATTCCAATCGATATTTGGGAAATTAAAGTCTCCCATCACAACAGCTTTGTTATTATTACTTCTCTCCAGGATCTGTTTCCCTATCTGCTCCTCAACAACCCTGTTACTATTGGGCGGCCTATAGAAAACACCCAGTAAAGTTATTGACTCCTTCCTGTTCTGAACTTCCACCCACAGAGACTCCATAGACAATCTCTCACGGCATCCTCTTTCTTTACAGACATGACACTGTCTCTGATCAACAGTGCCACTCCCCCACCTCTTCTGCCTTCCTCCATGCCCCTCCTGAAACATCTGAAACCTGGCACTTGAAGTATCGAGTCCTGTCCCTGAGACATCCAAGTCTCTGCAATGGCCACCACATCACATTTCCAAGCAGCGATCCACATTCTCAGCTCTTCCATTTTGTTCACAACACTCCTAGCATTAAAATAGACACATCTCAAACCTTTGGTCTGAGTGCTGTCCTTCTCTATCACCTGTCTATCCTGCCTCTTACACTGTGGGCAATTGGTTGTGGAGAGTTGTTTTTCAAACTGGAGGTCTGTGACTAGCGGTGTGCCTCAGAAATCAGTGCTAGGCCCACTATTATTTGTCATTTATATCAATGATTTGATTGAGAATATAGGGGGCATGGTTAGTAAGTTTGCAGATGACACCAAGATTGGTGGCATAGTGGACAGTGAAGAAAGTGATCTCCAATTACAACAGGATCTTGATCAATTGGGTCAGTGAGCTGACAAATGGCAGATGGAGTTTAATTTAGATAAATGCAAGGTGATGCACTTTGGTAAATTGAACCAGGGCAAGACTTACTCAGTTAATTGTAGCGTGTTGGGGAAAGTTACAGAACAAAGAGATCTAGGGGGACATAGTTGTAGCTTCTTGAATGTGGAGTCACAGGTGGACTGAGTGGTGAAGAAGGCATTCAGCATGCTTGTTTCACAGGTCAAAACATTGAATACAGGAGTTGGGACGTCTTGTTGAAGTTGTAGAAGCCATTGTCAAGGCCACACTTGGAACACTGTGTGTAATTCTGGTCACCCTATTATAGGAAGGATATTATTAAACTAGAAAGAGTGCAGAAGATATTTACTCAGATGCTACTGGGACTTCATGAATTGAGTTATAGGTTTGGGCTTTTCTCTGAGGCATAGGAGGCTAAGGGGTGACGTTATAGAGGTCTATAAAATAATGAGGGGCACAGACAACGTCTTTTCCCAAAGTAGGGGAGTCTAAAACTAGAGGGCATAGGTTTAAGGTGAGAGGGGAGAGATACAAAAGTGTCCAGAAGAGCAATTTTTTTCACACAAAGGGTGGTGAATGTCTGGATCAAGCTGCCTGGTGTAGCAGTAAGGGCAGGTACAATGTTTTCTTTTAAAAAGTCTTTAGATAGTTACATGGGTACAATGGATATAGAGGGATATGGACCAAATGCAGGCAATTGGGATTAGTTTAGAGGTTTTTAAAAAAAGGGGTGGCATAGACAAGGTTGGGCTGAAGGGCTGATTTCCATGCTGTAAACCTCCATGACTAAGGTTCTATAAAACTGCAACATGATTTACCAATTTTTAAACTCAAAGCTCTGGCCGATGAAGGCAAGCATGCTGTATGCCTTCTTGACTACCTTCTCCGCCTGCATTACCACTTTCAGTGACCTGTGTACCTGTGCATCCAGATTTCTTTGCCTATCAATACTCTTTAGGGTTTTGCCATTTACTGTATATTTCCTATTTCATAGAAGGTCTTATGAAGAGAGGCTGAGAGATTTGAGGTTGTTTTCCTTAGAAAGAAGGCGGCTAAGAGGAGACCTTATTGAAACATATAAGATGATAAGAGGTTTAGATAGGGTGGACAGTGATAGCTTTTTTCCTAGGATGGAGAAAGCTAGCACGAGGGGACACAGCTTTAAATTAAGGGGTGGTAGTTATAGGACGGATGTCAGAGGTAGATTCTTTACCCAGAGGTGGTAAGGGTATGGAATGCCCTGCCTGCTGCAGTTGTAGATGCGCCAAGTTTGGTGGCGTTTAAGAGGTTAGTAGATAAGTTTATGGATGAAAAGGGAATGGTTTATGTTAGAGGGTCACTGCTTGTTCCTAATTGGTCGGCGCAACATCGAAGGCCGAAGGGCCTGTTCTGCGCTGTAATGTTCTATGTTCTATGTTCTATCTGTATTAGACCTACCAAAATGCATTATATCAAATTTGTCCAGATTAAACTCCATCTGCCATCTCTCCATCAATGTCTCTAACAGATATATGTCCTGCTGTATCCTCTGATGGTCTCCATCGCTATCTGCAAATCCACCAACATTTGTGTTATCTGCAAACTTACTAATCAAACCAGTTACATTTCCCTTCAATATATAAAGAACAAAGAGATCAAAGAACAAAACAGCACGGGAAACAGGCCCTTCGCCCAACGAGCCCATGCCGCCATCCCAATGTTCCCACCTCTACCCGTGATCCCTGTCTATGTTTATAGATCTATGGATTAAAAACCAAATTTGAGACAATTTAGGGAGAATTTGTTTTGCCAATTAGCCTAAGAGCACATCTTTGGGATGTGGGAGGAAACCGGAGCACCCGGAGAAAAACCACGCAAGCACGGGGAGAATGCGCAAACTCCCACAGACACAGGCCCAAATCCATGTATCTGCACAGCACAGCAATAGTCACTGCGCTGTCGTGTTGCCCACCAAATGGTCCAGGTCAAGCGTACACTAACAACGTGAAGCACTAGGATACTCTCGAAAAAGATCCAAGAGCAGCCCTCTCACGACCCATCGCGTGTATGCCCCTTGTTCGACAACAAGGTGGACCAAAGCACTTGTAGGATAAAAACAAGTACATCAATAATAAAAACAACTACATCAATATCACACAATTTCCTCTGGATCAGTGTTGTTGGATACGTGTTTCCTCTGGAGCAGTATTGTCAGGGATGTGGTTGTTGCTTGGCAATGTTTTTGGGGTCGTGCTTCCTATGAGGCAGTATTGTTGGGCTGTTTTGCTGAGGAACACTGTTACTGGCAATATGTTTCCTCTAGTGCAGTGTCGTTGTGAGCGTGTTTCCCTTGGGTCAGTGTTGTCAGGTGCGTGTTTCCCTGGGTCAGTGTTGTCAGGTGCATGTTTCCCTGGGTCAGTGTTGTCAGGTGCGTGTTTCCCTGGGTCAGTGTTGTCAGGGGCGTGTTTCCTCTGGGGAAGTATTATTGGGGATGTGTTTACTGTGGACAATGTTGTTGGGGATATGTTTGTTGTGGACAGTGTTGTTCGGGATGTGTTTATTGTGGGGCAGTGCTATTGGGATGTGTTTGTTGAGGAGCAGAGTTGTCAGCGATGTGTTTCCTCTGGTGCAGTGTTGTTGGGGATGTGTATCACCTTGGGCAGTGTTGTTGAGGACATGTTTGTTACAGGGCATTGTTGTCAGGACCATATTTGTTGTGGGGCGGTGTTGTTGGGGTTATGCTTGTTGAAGAGCAGTATTATTGGCAATGTTTTTTCTCTGGTGCAGTGTTATGGATGTGTACCGTGTGAGGCAGGGTTAATGGAGACCTGTTTATTATGGGACAGTGTTATCGGGGTTATGGTTTCTCTGGGGCAGTGTTATCAGTGACATGTTTCCTCTTGTTCAGTATTGTTGGGGATGACTTTCCTCTGGGGCAGTATTGTTGGGGACGTGTCTCCTGTGGGATAGTGTTGTCTGGATATGTTAAGGAGCTGTGTTGTCGGTGATGTGTTTTCTCTGGTGCGATGTCATTGGGGATGTGTTTCCCCTGGGTCAATGTTGTTGGGAGTGTGTTTCCTCTGGGGAAGTCTTGTTGGGCACATATTTATTGTGGGACACTGTTATTGGGGATGTATTTGTTGCTGGGTAGTGCTGTTGGAATATATTTGTTGAGGAGCAGTGTTGTTGGCGATGTGTTTCCTGTGGGCAATGTTGTTCGGCACATGTTTGTGCACATGAGGAGCAGTGTTGTTGATTATGTGTTTCCCCTGCTACAATGTTATGGACGTGTTTCTGGTGAAGCCCTGTTGATGGGGACCTGTCTATTGTAGGGCAGTGTTGTCAGAGATATAGTTCCTGTGAGGTAGTGTTGTTGGGGATATGTTTCTTGTGGGGTAGTGTTGTCAGAATGTGTTGTCAGAATGTATTGGTTGAGAAGAGTGCTTTGGCAATGTTTCCCCTAGTGCAGTATTGTCGTGGATGTGTTTCCTGTGGGGCAGTGATATCACGGCATTGTTTGTTGTGGGGCAGTGTTGTTGGGATTTGTGTGTTTGAAGTGCAGTGTTGTCGGGGATTATGATGTTGTGGCCATTATGGAGACATGGTTAGAACAGGGACAGGAATCGTTGTTGGCAGTTCCCGATATAGATGTTTCAGTATGAGTAGGGAGGGCGGTAAAAGAGATGGAGGAGTAGCATTGTTAATCAAGGATAGTTCAACGGCTGCTGAAAGGCATTTCGAGGGCAATCTGCCTACTGAGGTAATATGGACTGAAGTTAGAAATAGAAAATGATCTGTAATGTTGTTAGGAGTTTTCTGTAGACACCCAAATAGTAATAGAGATGTGAAGGAGGAAGTGGCAAAGTAGATTATGGATAGGTGTAGAGTTCTTTCCAAATATTAGAACATAGAACATAGAACATTACAGCGCAGTACAGGCCCTTCGGCCCTCGATGTTGCACCAGCCAGTGGACCCTCTAACCTAAACTATTCCAATATCATCCATATGCCTATCCACCGAACATTTGAATGCCCCCAAAGTAGGCGAGTCCACAACTGCTGCAGGCAGGGCATTCCATGCTCTCACCACCCTCTGTGTAAAGAACCTGCCTCTGACATCCGTCCTATAACTACCACCTCTTAATTTAAAGTTATGTCCCCTCGTGTTGGTCATCACCATCCGAGGAAAAAGGCTCTCACTATCCACCCTATCCAATCTCTTGATCATCTTATACTCCTCAATTAGGTCACCGCGTAACCTTCTTCTCTCTTTTGAAAATAACCTCAGGTCCCTCAGCCTTTCCTCGTAAGGCCTTCCCACCATACCAGGCAACATCCTGGTAAACCTCCTCTGCACCCTTTCCAATGCTTCCACATCTTTCTTATAATGCGGCGACCAGAACTGTACACAATACTCCAAGTGCGGCTGCACCAGAGTTTTGTACAGTTGTAACATAACCTCACTGCTCCTAAATTCAATCCCTCTACTAATAAAAGCTAACACACCATACGCCTTTTTAACAACTTTATCAACCTGGGTGCCAACTTTCAAAGAGCTATGTACTTGTACCCCAAGATCCCTCTGCTCGACAACACTATTAAGGGTCCTTCCATTAGCCCTATATTGCATATGCCTGTTATTCCTACCAAAGTGAATCACCTCACACTTATCCGTATTGAATTCCATTTGCCACCTCATGGCCCAGCTCTGCAACCTATCTATGTCCCTCTGCAAACTGTAACATCCATCCTCGCTATCTACAACTCCCCCCACTTTGGTATTGTCAGCAAATTTACTAATCCAACCCTCTACACCCTCATCCAGGACTAGATATTAGATATCTAGGATTAAATATTGATTAGAACATTTATAGGTCGAATAGTTGGGATGGAACAGTTTTTGTACAGTGTGTACAGGAGGATTTCCTGACACAATATGTGGATAAGCTGACAAGAGTGGGGCCCCATTGGACTTGGTACTGGGTAATGAACCAGGCCAAGTGTTAGTCCCTTTGTTTGTGGAGGGCACTTTGGAGATAGTGACCACAATTTGGTGTCCTTCATTATTGCAATGGAGAGGGATAGGGCCACACGGTAGGGCAAAGTTTATAATTGAGCCAGTTCCCAGCGGTGTACCACAGGGGTCAGTGCTGGGTCCTCTGCTTTCTGTAATTTTTATCAATGACTTGGAAGAAAGGGCTGAAGGGTGGGTCAGTAAATTTGCTGATGACACCAAGATTGGTGGAGTAGTGGATGAGGTTGAGAGCTTTTGCAGGCTGTGAAGAGACATTGATAGGATGCAGAGCTGGGCTGAAAAGTGGCAGATGGAGTTTAACCCTAATAAGTATGAGGTGATTCATTTTGATAGGACAAACTTGAATGCAGATTACAGCGTCAATGGCAGGATTCTAAGAGATGTGGAGGAACAGAGAGATCTTGGGATTCATATCCACAGATCGCTGAAAGTTGCCGCTCAAGTGGATAGAGCTTATAGTGTGCTGGTGTTTATTAACAGGGGGTTTGAGTTTAAAAGCCATGGGATTATGCTGCAACTATTCCGGACGTTGGTGAGACCACATTTGGAATATTGTGTTCAGTTCTGGTCACCTCACTATAAGAAGGATGTGGATGCATTGGAGAGAGTGCAGAGGAGATTTGCCACGATGTTGCTTGGTTTAGAGGGTAGGTCTTATAAGGAAAGGTTGAGCAAGCTGGGACTTTTCTCTTTGGAGCAGAAGAGGATGAGAGGCGACTTAATAGAGGTTTATAAGATGATGAGAGAGATTGATAGAGTGGACGTGCAGAGACTATTTCCTCAGGTAGATGTAGCTGTTGCTAGAGAGCATACCTGTAAGGTTCGTGGTGAGAGATATCTGAAGTAGATTCTTTACTCAGAGAATGGGTGGCGTGTGGAATAGACTGCCTGCTGTGATAGTGGAGTCAGACACTTCAGGAACCTTCAAGCGGTTATTGGATTGGCACATGGAGCATGCCAGAATTATAGGGAGGGGATAGCTTGATCTTGGGATTGGACATAGCTCAGCATAACATTGAAACCTAATGGGCCTGTACTGTTCTGTAATGTTCTATGTTCCATGTGGGGTGGTGTTGTCAGAATGTGTTTGTTGAGGAACAGTGTAGTCTGCAATGTGTTTCCTTTAGTGCAGTGTTGTTGGGGATCTGTTCCAGTGGGGCAGTGTTGGCAGGAATGTGATTTTTCTGGGACAGTGTTGTCAGGGACAAGTTTGTTGCGGGGCAGGGTTGTTGGCAATGTGTTTCCTCTGGTGCAATGCTATTTGGGATGTTTTTCTGTGGGGCAGTGTTTTCGGGGACATGTTTTCTGTGGGGAAATGTTGTTGGGACATGTTTATTAAGGAGCAATGTTGTCAGGGACTTGTTTCCTGTGGAGAAGTGTGGTTTGGCATGTATTTCCCCTGGGGCAGAGTTGTTGGGGACATGTTTGTTGTGGGGCAGTGATGGCGGGGATGTGTTAATTGAGATGCAGTGTTATTGGGCACATGCTTATTGTAGGGCAGTGTTGTTGAGTATGTGTTTCCTATGAGGAAGTGTTGTTGCATTGTTTTTATTGCAGTGCACTATTGACAGGACACATTTGCTGTCGGGCAGTGTTGTCAGGGACATATTTATTGGGGGGGAAATGTTGCAAGTGTGTTTCCTCAGGAATAGTGTTGTCGGGCACATGTTTGTTGCAGTGCAGCATTGTCAGGAAGGTGTTTGTTGCGGGACAGCGTTGTCAGGGATACGTTTGGTGCAGGGCAGTGTTGTTGGGGATATGTATCCTGTCAGGCAGTGTTGTTGGGTGTGTGTTTCCTGTCGGGCAGTTTTGGTTGGGACGTGTTTCTTGTTGGGCAGTGTTTTTGGGGACGTGTTTCCTGTCGGACAGTGTTATCGCAGATGTATTTCCTGTGGGCAGTGCTGTCAGCATGTGTTTGTTACAGGGCAGTGTTATCGGGGATGTGTTCATTGCGGGGCAGTGTTAGTGATGTGTTTGTTGAAGAATAGTGTTGTCAGCGATGTGTTTCAAACGGTGCAGTGTTGTTCTGGATGTGGCTCCCTGGGGCAATGTTATCGGGGATGTGTTTGTTGCAGGGACATGTTTTCTGTAGGACAGTGTTGTCAGGGATGTGTTTATTGTGGGGCAGTATTTTCGGGGATGTGTTTATTGTGGGGCAGTATTTTCGGGGATGTGTTTATTGTGGGGCAGTATTTTCGGGGATGTGTTTATTGTGGGGCAGTATTGTTGGGGATGTGTTTATTGTGGGGCAGTATTTTCGGGGATGTGTTTATTGTGGGGCAGTATTTTCGGGGATGTGTTTATTGTGGGGCACTGTTGTAGGGATGTGTTTATTGTGGGGCACTGTTGTAGGGATGTGTTTATTGTGGGGCACTGTTGTAGGGATGTGTTTATTGTGGGGCACTGTTGTAGGGATGTGTTTTTTGTGGGGCACTGTTGTAGGGATGTGTTTATTGTGGGGCACTGTTGTCAGAGACATGCTTCTTGTGAGACAGTGTTGTTGGAAATGTGTTACCTGTGGGGAAGTGTAGTTGGCGACATTTTTCCTGTTGGATCGTATTGTCAGGGCCATGTTTGAGGAGCAGTATTGTTGGCAATGAGTTTCCTCTGGTGCAGTGTTTGTTGGAAACATGTTTCCTGTGGGGCAATGTTCTCAGGGACATACGTCCTGTGGGGCAGTGTTGTGTCTCCTCTGGGACAATGTAGTTGGAGACGTGTTTACTGTGGGTCAGTGTTGTTAGGGACATGTTTTTTGTGGGACTTCGTTGATGGGAATGTGTTTCCTTTGGGGCAGTGTTGTTGGGCCATATTTGTTGTGGGGCAGTGTTTGTCTGAGGAGCAATTTGAGAAAAGGTTCTGCTTAGTACATTTAAGAGTAAGGTTTAGAGAGAGACTCCAATATGCATAACTGCTAAAAGCAGATATAAAGCAAAGTGGGCTTGTGAGGATGCAGTGATCCAAGATGATCATGATATTGGTAACCCCTGACTATGGGCCTATAAAGCAGTGGTATTCTATTGGTATGGCTAGGGATCTGACAGTGTACAAGTAAACCTTCAATGCATGTGGCTCCAGGATAGAGGAATACCAGAAATGGAGGTTGAAATCATGGAGGTGGAATCTTGGTGATCATTTAGGAAAAGATTCAAAGGCATGTTCTTCAACAGCAAAGATTTAAACCCTTATTTGGAAGACAGAGTTCCGGTGAGACCATTTGGCTCACAATCTGACAATTGTCGGGGGAAACTGATGAGAAATGTGTGGAAGTCATTTGGGTAGCATTTGTCGCGTGCTTTCAGAGTGTGGAGTCTCTGATCACATTTTGCCTATTGGTTTACATGGACTGCATGCTTACTGAGAACATTAGAGTATAATATAGATTTTGTAACTTGTATTATCCTTACAAATCAGTACAAATCTGTAAAGATATAGCTGGAGTAGTGTATAATTGTTCATCTTATTTGTTCAAGGTTTTATACTTAAAGTTCAACACCAGACTTCTGGGTCTGTTCAGTAACCATCCTTCATGCATCTCAGCAAAAGATATAAGTTAAGACTTATCAAGTTGGGTTCTACCCTGGGATTGGATTTGTCTGGTATTAATATCACTTGGGACATAACAATGTCTTTTCTCTCCTGGGTCTGCTGTTGGTCTCCCCCTATTACTCTTCTACAACAACCTTTGGTAACAAAACCTATTGACATTAGATCAGCCTCCCTATATACTTTGATGGCGTTCTATATCCCCAGCACGTCTTTACTTCTCCATTGGCATGTTGAGTCTTGGGTGAGCCACATCTTGCTCCAGCTAAACATTAGGCATCATGGTGGCATAATGGTTAGTATGGCAGCCTCACAACTCCAGAGACCTGGGTTCAATTCCCACAACAAACATGTCTCCCCGACAGGAAACACATCCCTGACAACACTGTCTGACAGGAAACACATCCTCATCACCACTGCCCTGCAACAAACACATCCCCAGCAATGCTGTCCCACAACAAACTTGCCCTGACAACACTGCCCCAGAATAAACATGTCTCTGATAATGCTGCCCTGCAATGAACACATCTTTGACAACTCTGCCCTACACTAAACATATCACGACAATATTGCCCCTGAGGAAACACATCCTCAGGAGAAAACAGAAGAGTTTCAGAATTTTTTTTAGTGAATTTGAAAAAGGTAATCCTATGACACTCTGTCACTATTTTTGGACAGGAGGGAGATCCTCACCAATAGAGGAGAATGGAGGGGGTTGGGTGGAGCCTTAACTCGCTGGTGAAGCTGAGAGAACTCCTGCCAACCATCCAGAGCTTCAACAACCTCTGTTTTATCCTCCTGGTGTGGCCATTTCTTCTGCCTTTTTGCGGTCAGTCTCAGGATGAGTGTTCACTTCATCAACTTTGGCCCGCTTTGGCTCTGCTTCTTTGTTGCCCCATTCCCCTTTCTTCCTTATGCTGCCAGGCAGCACAATCACAGCAACCTAGTTGACCCCACATCCCTAGCTTTAGCCCCCATTTCCTTCTTATCATAGCAACACCCAGGGAAACCCATCCCTATTTGCTGAATGTGTACCGTGATTTCCCAGAATGCAATAGAATTGAGGTCATGTTGAAATCCTGTCCCCTTACTTAAAAATGAGCCATTCTAAATTACATTGTAATCCTATCCCAGTGATTAATGTAACGCTGTAAATGGAGGATCCTTGAGATCAGTTTGGAAAGATAGTCCTGACATCAGGAATGGAGGTTCTTAAAGATTTTCCCTGTAAACAGCGTAACAGAAGGGGCCTCAAACAAGGGGAAGCCCTCTTCAAGGGTAAGCATGGTAAGTAATGAAGCATTGGAAATTTGAGCTGTGGGAAGAGATTCAATGAGTGGGTAGATTCTATGTTAAGGACAAATGGACATGGAGTGTCGGGTGGTAGACAATCAGTTATCCGGTGTCTACCCCTGGTTGCTCATGTCCTTTGGTTGCTAGGTGATGATGCATTGTCTGTTTGTCTGACAGGATCTTTCAGCATTAGCTGTTCGCATCAAACGGACTCATGGAGGAGGTATTCATTAAAAGATCACAGCAGAAGAAAAAGACCTCCCCTCTCAACTATAAGGAGAGATTATTCATCCTGACTGACACCAAAATCTCCTACTATGAATATGACAGTGAACGAATGGTAAGTGTACGTTTCTTTGAAGCCTCTCACTCGGTCTAACTGTAGGTATTAACTACAGAAATACTCCTAACTAGAAGAAGTGTGGCTTTAAACTGTTGTCTTCATCCACATTTGCAGCTTCGCTTTAAGAGGATAACAACATTCAATCTGGCTTCATTCTCTTCCCATTTTGCTCTACTCCTCCCATATTGATACTAAGGGGCAAGATTTTCGCTATTGATTTGGTTAATCTCCCATTTTAGCAGATTCAACTCCAAGGAAACAACCTCTTGCACATACAATTTTCTTTTGCGATTTGTGGGGGAGCAAGTTAGGCCCCCCCACCACAGAAGGCAGTTCCAGAGGTATTCATGGAGTTGGTCTGACAGTGCTGAAATGGCCAGTTCAGAAGATTTGCCTTGGTTCTCTGAACTTCTGCCCAATTGTATGAAATGCTGTTAGGCCCTCTAGCTGTCATCCCTCAAGACCTCACTCAACTGCAGACCACCCCATTTACCTCATCCACCTTATACTGCTTCACTAAGGCCCCCAATAAAAACCTATTCACCCAGTAGCCATTAAGGACAGACATAATTAGAGATGAAAAAATATTTCTGATCACCTAAGTGAGCTCTTATTTGGTACTGAAAATAACTTCAATTAACGAAAGCCAAACAGAACTTTTCAATTCCTTCAAGTAGTTAATTTGTCAGAACAAAGTATTATCAAGTAACCTCATCAAAGACAAGTGGGAGCGATCATCCAAAAAAATTGCTAAGTCGTGCCTAAAAGCCGGCAGGGCAAGAAAGTAAGATGGCAGCCAATGAGCCCAAAGATAGCTTCAGCCTAGTTTTTAAAAATTTTATGGGCTGGGGATTTAAATCACTTCAGATTAGGAAAGTTAAACGGACTTTAACCACCACCAACCCCTCCACTCCCACCCCCAAGAGCATTTATGCCTCCTCTATAAATTTGACTATTGCAGGGAAAGTTCTTTCAGACAATGAAAATGGGATGTGTTTGATTTCAGCATGAAGTTCAAATGATCCTGCTGGGTTTTGTATTTCCTGCTTCATGAATCTGAGGTGGAGGAATGTTATAGAATAGTTTTAAGATAAGAGTAGTTAGATATTGACCAGGTTATTGGAGGTAGGTGGAATGTAGAATTGAGCCCAAAATCAGATCAGCTGTGATCTAATTGAATGGCAGAGCAGGCTTAAGGGGCCGAGTGGCTGTCTCCGGCTCCTTTCTGATATGTTTGTATTTACACTCCTCGTTCTTCGTGCTGGCAAAATGGCATCTGTTCAAATGACTGTGGGATTCCTGCATCCAGATTCTGTCTGCCAGCTTTAAAAGCTCAACTCCATGAAATTCCAGCCCCAAATGGCACTGAATCGTCAGTTGTACAGCTTCTCCCTGTACTATGGACATCCTAGTGGACTTCTTTTGTTGGGTGATTTAGAATAATGATACTAAGGGTTAATTTAGTGTGGCCAATCAACCTAATTTGTACACCTTTGGACTGTGGGAGGAAACTGGAACATCTGGAGGAAACCCACACAGACAGAGAGAATGTGAAAACTCCACACACACACACATACACAGTCACCTAAGGCCAGAATTGAACCCAGCCTCTGGTGCTGTGAGGCAACAGAGCTAACCATTGTGCCACCATGCCACCCTTTGCTTATGCACTTTGCCTTAACCTTAAGGCAAGGACTTCTCTTAAGCTCTATCTCTTATCTTGGGTGAGCCTAAGTGTCAAACAATAATTGATTAACATCAGTCTGTTATTTATAATAAGAGATGTCTTGACTAAAGGTCTATTCATTAGTTCAATCAAGTTTAACAAGAGATTTAGGGTTCATGTCACCTCTTCAGCTGTCTGGAAAGGCAGAATTTTTTAATTCTTATGACTTTTAAGAATTGTATTCAAATCAAATGTTTTAAATGATAAAAATGATATTTTTTATGCACAGATTATATTACTGGTCTCACTAATACATCAGTTAATGAATTACCTATTTTTCAGTTATGTCACAGTTATGGTTGCCTATTTAACTAATCTGGCTGGTTTTCAATAATGCAGGTTTAATTTTTAAACGGCTTTTGTCAGTTTGGCAGAAAATGCTGAATAACCTTTTATTTCAAACCACAAAATGATAGTCACACTAAAATTATTGATGTTGAAACTACCAACACAGAGAATACATCAAAAAGTAACGAGGCTGGAAGAAAGATATTTCAATAATTGTGGGAAAGTTTGGTTTTTGTATCGACTAGACAAACTAAATTAGCTGAGAGGATGGGTTTATACAATACATTCAGGATTGTTTCTTAGCACAACATGTTCATGAACCAAGCAGAGAACAGACTATTTTAGACAGGATAATGTGTAAGACATGATTAGTTAATGGCTTCAAGTAAACAATCCCTTTTGGTATGTTGGAATTTCACATTGAGTTTGAGGGTCAGATATATGGGTCTTCAATGAGAGGCAATATTGAGAATTTGAAATTGGCTAAAGACAAAAGGAAGCAGTAACAGACATTTAAGGTGATGTATCACAACTCTCAATAAAGATATATTCATAATGCGCTAAAACATCTTCTGTGGAGAGTTTGATTTTCTTGAAGGCCTGGTCTTGGCAGGCATTTGCAGGTTTGCCCCTTTTTTAGTAGCTGTTGTAGGGGATCCAGAATTGAGGCCCTGCTTTGTATGAATTTCCCATAATACACCACCAGCCCTATAAACAACCATAGGGAGGAAGTGTTCGAGCTTCTAGGTAGCATTAAAACTGATAAATCTTCTCGGCCTGATGGATTTATCCCAGAATGCTTAGGGAGGTGCGAAGTGAAATTGCTGGGCCTCTGATGCAAATCTTTGTCTCTTCCTTGGACACAGGTGAGGTCCCAGAGGACTGGAGAATAGCTAATGTTGTACTGTTGTTTAAAAAGGGTAGTAGGGATAACCCTGGAAATTATAGGCCGGTGAGTTTGACATCAATGGTAGGGAAGCTGTTGGAGGGGATTCTTAGAGATAGGATGTATAGGCACTTAGAGCGTTGCAATCTGATTAGGGATATGCAGCATAGATTTGTTAAGGGGAGGTCGTGCCTTACAAATCTGGTAGAATTTTTTGAGGAGGTGACGAAAACGGTGGATGAAGGGCGAGCCGTTGATGTTGTCTATATGGATTTTAGTAAGGCGTTTGACAAAGTCCCTCATGTGAGGTTAGTCGAGAAGGTCAAGGCAAATGGGATACAAGGACAGGTAGCTAGATGGATAAGCAACTGGCTTGGTAATAGGAGACAGAGAGTCATAGTGGAAGGGTGTTTCTCTAGCTGGAGGTCGGTCACTAGTGGTGTGCCGCAGGGCTTGGTACTGGGACCTCTTCTATTTGTAATATATATAAATGACTTGGAAGAGGGAGTAAGTGGAGTGATCAGCAAGTTTGCAGACAATACAAAGATGGCTGGATTTGCGGATAGTGAGGAGCATTGTCAGGTGATGCAGCAGGACATAGATAGGCTGGTAGCTTGGGCAGATAGATGGCAGATGGAATTCAATGCTGATAAATGTGAGGTGATGCATTTCGGGAGAAAGAATGTAGGGGGGAGGTATATGATAAAGGGTAGACCTATTAAGAGTATAGAAACGCAGAGGGACCTGGGGGTGCAGGTGACCAAGTCTCTGAAGGTGGCAGAGCAAGTGGAGAAGGTTGTGAAGAAAGCATATGGTATGCTAGCCTTTATAGGAAGGGTATAGAGTACAAGAGCTGGCCTTTAATGTTGCAGTTGTATAAAACGTTGGTTAGACCTCATTTGGAATACTGCGTCCAGTTCTGGTGGCCTTACTACCGGAAGGACGTGGAGACTCTGGAGAGAGTGCAGAGGAGGTTTACCAGGATGCTGCCTGGTATGGAAGGTCTGGGTTACAAGGAGAGGTTAGGCAAATTGGAACTGTTTTCCTTAGAAAGACTTAGACTTAGAGGAGATCTGATAGAGGTGTACAAGATTTTGAAGGGGATAGATAAAGTAAACAGGGTTAAGCTTTTTCCTAGGATGGACTCAAATAGTATGAGGGGTCACGAGTTAGGGTGAGGAGGGGGGTAAGGTATAATTTGGATTATAGAGGGAGTTTTTTCACACAGAGGGTGGTGCGGGTATGGAATGCACTGCCAAGTAAAGTGGTGGAGGCAGGTAGTCTGGAGTTATTTAAGAAATACTTAGATGGGCACATGAACAGAATGGGAATGGAGGGGTATAGAAAACTGATTTAAAATAGGGCTCATGAGCCTTGGGAGTCCCTGGGAAGTGTGTAAATAGATGATGATATTGATGTACTTGTTTTTATCCTACAGGTGCTTTGGTCCACCTCGTTGTCTAACGAGGGGCATACACGCGATGGGTCGTGAGAGGGCTGCTCTTGGATCTTTTTTGAGAGTATCCTAGTGCTTCACATCGTTAGTGTACGCTTGACCTGGACCATCTGATGGGCAACACGACAGCTCAGTGACTATCGCTGTGCTGTGCAGATACATGGATTTGGGCCTGTGTCTGTGGGAGTTTGCGCATTCTCCCCATGCTTGTATGGGTTTTCTCCAGGAGCTCCGGTTTCCTCCCACATCCCAAAGATGTGCTCTTAGGCTATTTGGCAAAACAAATTCTCCCTAAATTGTCTCAAATTTGGTTCTTAATCCATAGATCTGTAAACATGGACAGGGATCGCGGGTAGAGGTGGGAACATCGGGGTGGTGGTGTGGGCTCGTTGTGCCGAAGGGCCTGTTTACCGTGCTGTTTTGTTCTTTGTTCTTTGTTCCTGGATTGTGCTGGGAGTTAGGGTATCTTTCATTGCCTGCATCCAATTCTCCAGAGGATGTAAGTCTGACTTATCGACTTTGTAACCCAGATGGATTACTTGTGGTGCTAAAAAGACACATTTCTCCCTCTTTAAGCGCAGACCCACTGCTGAAAATCTTTTTAAGACTCCCTTCAGGTTCTGCAGGTGTCTTGCCCTTGTTTTCCCCATAATGAGATAAATGGCAACTGCGGCAACCCTTGTAGTATGTTCTCCATCATTCTCTGGAATATAGCACAGGCTGCTAATGCCCTGAAAGCTGTATATTGGAAAAGGCCTTCTAGTGGATTGATTGTAGAGAACACTTGTGCATCTTTGCCCAGCTTTCAGTTGTAGGTACGCATGACTCATGTCTAGTTTTAAGAATAAGAGTCCCCCTGCCAGCTTTGCATGTAGATCCTCAATCCAGGAAACTGGATATTTATTAAGTTGTGAGTAGTAATTTATTGTCTATTTATAATCTCTACAAAAACAAACCGGACCATCCGGCTTCAAGATATTCCGAAAACTGGACATGTTTTATTATGTCTTCGTGTTCTAATCTTTTGATTTCCTTATCGACCTTTTCCCTTAATGCGAATAGTACTGACTGATCCTTGCAGAATTTTGGGTTGCTTCTGGGTCAATGTGTAATGTCGCTTTTGCTCCTCTAATTGTTCCTAGCCCTTCCCGAGAAACCTCTGGGTATTTGCACAGGACTTTGCTCAGGTGACCATCTTCTAGCTAGAAAATGTCTACCCAATCTAGTTGCATCCCTTTCAGTCAATTTTGTCCCAGTAGACTAGGTCCTGAACCTTCCACTACCATCAATGGTAGCCTAACCAGTTGTTTTCCTTAGCAACATGGATTGTATTTAACAGTCCCAGTGGTCCCCCTGTATAAGTCTTCAGTCTCGGTCAAGGATAAGTATTGGAGTGTGTTGTTGAACACTGTTTCCCCTACCATGGATACCTCTGTGCCTATGCTGACCTTCATTAAAATTGGATGTCTGTTCAGTCTCACAGATAACTTAATAGGTTTCAATTTGGTCATTGCTATGCAAAGTAGCTATTCCTCATTGGAGGTAGATGGAGCTTCTGGGATATGCATCCTCCTGTATCTGGTCTACATGTCTTTTTCGGAATGTCATTTTTGGAACCTTGCTTTTCTTTTCCGACTTCTGACATTAGCAACAGTTACAATGTTGCTGGGTGAAGCTTTGCAGAGACTGTCGTCTGTCTAGATCTGACTCGGCCTTGTTTAGCAGCAATTCTATGGGTGGACCTGGATTTCCTTGTATCTGAATCCTTTCTCAGGGCAGCTATATAGTTGCCTGCCCCATAGTAGTAATCCATTAACTCAGTTGCACTGGTGTGATCATCTACTTCCTTCAGAATACCCTGTAACTCATGTGCTCTGCTCTCTGCTCTTCCAAAGACAAAGCTAGCTGTAATATTTGTTTGAAGTCCAGCTGAGCCTCTGCCAACAGATGTTTTTGCATGGTCATATTATTGATTCCACACATCAATCTTTCTCGGAGCATCTCATTTAATGCCAATCCAAATGTGCAAGCACCTAAGAATCACCTTAATCTCATCAGGAAACTAGTGATTGACTCCCCCCTCTCTGAATGCTGAATGAAACCCAATACCTTTGCAGGATCAGAGGTGGCTTAGGCTCATAACATTCTTTTACTAAACCTGTCAATTCCTGGAAGGTTTTTGTGTCTGGTGCTCTGGAAAAATTAAATCGCGCGTAACAGTGAAAGCTGCCTGTCCGTAGACGGTCAACAGAATAACCCATTGTTTTTCATCTGAGGTTACATCATTAGCTCTGAAGAAATACTTGATCCATTCTCGTCTTGCACTGCAGGATCAAAAGAATCCAATATCCCAAGCAGAGGTATGTTTGCCTGGCAGTGGCTTACCCTCAATGTATAGTAGTTAAGCAAGTTCCTTCAGGTTGTTCCTTTTTTCCAATCGCCACTGTAATAAATCTTCAGAGATGGAAGTCCCTTCATCAAAAAATCTTTATTTACAAGATCCAACAACACTATACAGAGTGCTCTCAGAATGCAGTCTTCATCCAGAATGCCAGAGGAACTGACGCTCCTGTTTAAGTACAGAGCATGGGTCCCTGATTGGACCATCAATTTGGCCCTTAATCATAAGAACATAAGGAATAGGAGCAGGAGTAGGCCATCCAGCCCCTCAAGCCTGCCCCGCTATTCAATAAGATCATGGCTGATCTGTAATGGTTCATTATCACTTTCCCGCTTTCTCCCTGTAACCCTTAATCCTGTTGTCAATTAAAAACCTATCCACTCTTGACTTGAACATATTCAGTGAGGAAGCCTCCACCACTTTATCAGGCAGAGAATTCCAAAGATTCATCACTCTTTGCATGAAGAAACCCCTCCGTAACTCTGATCTGAACACCGCCCTAATCTTGAGGCTGTGTCCTCTAGTCCTGCTATCTTTGCTAAGCGGGAAGAGTCTGTCAACCTCTACCCTATCCATCCCTTTCATTATTTTATATGTGTCTATAAGGTCCCCTCTCAGCCTTCTAAACTGCAAAAAGTACAAACCTAGCCTATTCAGTCTCTCCTCATAATCCAGTACCCTCATCTCTGGTATCAGCCTAGTAAACCTTCTCTGCACCTCCTCCAAGGCCAATATATCCTTCCTCAAATGCGGCGACCAAAACTGCACACAGTACTCCAGCTGCGGCCTCACCAGCACTCTATACAGCTGCAACAGAACCTCCCTACTTTTATATTCTATCCTCCTAGCTATAAAAGCCAACATTGCATTTGCCTTCTTAATCACCTGCTGCATCTACATACTGTATTTTTGCGATTTGTGCACAAGGACCCCCAGGTCCCTCTGCACCGTTGCATGCTGCAGCTTTTCTCCATTTAAATAGTAATCCTTCCTACCATTATTCTTCCCAAAGTGGATAACCTCACACTTGCTAACATTATACCCCATCTGCCAGGTCCTCTCCCACTCACTCAACCTATCCAGATCCCTCTGCAGGCTTTCACACCTTCCACGCAATTTGCTTTTCCACTCATCTTCGTGTCATCAGCAAATTTTGTCACCTTGCACTCTACCCCTTCCTCCAGATCATCTATATAAATGGTAAATAGTTGAAGCCCCAGCACCAAACCTTAGGGCACTCCACTAGTCACCAGCTGCCAATCAGAATAGCACCCATTAATACCTACCCTCTGCTTTCTATTAGACAACCAATCCTCTATCTAGTCTAACACCCTACCCCCGACTCCCTGCACACTAACCTTCTGCAGCAATCTTTTGTGAGGCACCTTCTCAAACACTTCTTGGAAATCCAAAAACATCACATCCACCAGTTCCCCTCTATCTACCGCACTAGTCACTTCCTCATAGAACTCCAATAAATTCGTCAAGCACGACTTTCCCTTAACAAATCCGTGCTGCGTCTGCCTGATCAAACTGTTCGTATCCAGGTGCCTCGTTATTTCTGCTTTGATTACAGATTCAAGCATTTTTCCAACTACAGACGTTAAACTAAAAGGCCTATAATTCCCTGCCTTCTGTCTGCTACCTTTTTTAAACAGCAGCGTAACAGGGAGTTTGTATTCAGGGTGTTCATATTCAAGCAGGCCAACTTCAATTGCATGATTAAAATTGTTACACTTTGAACACGTTTTAGATTTGTTTTCACAATGAAAGACACAAAAATCATTCCAAAAGTAAAAAAAATCAAGAGGCAAAAACTGAGGAGGAAACTTAAAGCAGTCCTAATCTTGTGAAAAAATGTATTTCAAGAAAGGAGGGAGATACGAAAAGAGCAAGCTATACTCAGCACCTTCAGGGAAGGGAGAAAGAGAGAGTCAGATCATTTAAGGAATCATAGGAAATAAATCATGTATTTAAGAATTTAAAATCATTCTGTTTTCTGTCCAGAAACGAGGGGGCAGGAAAGGATCGATCGACGTGGAAAAAATCAAGTGTGTGGAAACAGTGACTGCTGAGGATAACTGTCCCCTGGATAGACAGTATCCATTCCAGGTTAGTGCTTGAGTCTCACACTGTGACAGGATCAGCTTGTTGACAGATGGAGCACAGGAGGAGGCCATTCGATAAATAATCCTGTTATGCCTATAAATGAAATCAATGTGTTGTGCATTTTGCTCTATTTTCTCAACTTTGTTCCATATTCCTTGATACCCAACAAATATCGATCAATCCCAGTCTTGAAATTCCCAATTAACCCCCAGTCTTTAGGGAGAGAGTTCTGGGTTTTCTCTCCCTTTTGTGTGGAGATGTGCTTCCTGGGTTGAATGGGTTTATAGGTAAAATTGTGTACATCTCTCCAGTATGATCCCCGAGGAAATCATTTCTCTCTAACCTTTCAAAAAGCTTGGATAGTTTAAGTACTCCAATCTGATCACCTCACAATCTCAAAGGCATAAATCAAGGGTAAAATTTTATTATCATCCACCAATTGGTTTACAGATTGGGGAACTGGTAAAATGGAGCATTTGGGCTGCACTATTATGGGGGGTGTTGGAGGGAATCTTCAATCAACCAAACATGAACTGGCAGTACCAAAGTGCATTAGAGTTCTTAAGTCAAAAGAACATTGGGAACTATCAACGGGTCAGAATAGCAGAGAGATGGTTTGGAGAAAATAAGTGAAGGAAGAATTGTAAATACTGTGAATAAAATCAAACATTTTGGCCAAACATTTAAAAGTGCCTTTCTGCAATTTGTTTGGAGTTAAGTTTACAAGATAACTGACAGCTATCAGTTAAGATCAGTGAAAGAGGAAATGAAAAACTCTGTTGTTATTTTAATAGCTCCTAATTTCAAACCAGTTACTGAATGATTGAAAAACTCATTATCACAGTGAAGAAATGTCTCAAACTGAGAGTATAAAATGAGCCTGCTCGATGAGAATCTGTTTAATAGTATTGTGCCTTTCAATCTTCACCAATGTCCAACCTAGCACAAAGCAGAAATTCTTTGTGAGATCTCACACCCACTCATTTTGTGACAGCAATTAGCCTGTCTATCCATGAACAAATCATTAAAAAGCCCCAGCAAAACTGGAATCAATGGTTATCAGGGGACAATATGCCCGCTGGATGGAGTCATACTTGGTAAATAGGAAGATGGTTGTTGTTGTGGGGGATCATAGAATCCTATCAGGATTCCTACCAGAAGAAGGCTATTTGGCCCATCAAATCTGCACCAACCACAATCCCACCCAGGCCCTACCCCAATAATCCCACTTGTCTACCTTACAAATCCCCCTGACACTAAGGGGCAATTTAGCGTGGACAACAAATCTAACCTACACATCTTTGGAGTGTAGAAGGAAACTGGAACACCAGGAGGAAATCCAAAGATCCACAGACACAGGCAGAATGTGCAAACTCCACACAGACAATCACCCAAGGTCAGAATTGAACTTGGGTTCCTGACGCTGTGAGGTAGCAGTGCTAACCAGTGGGCCATCATGCTACCCAATCATCTCAGTTCCAGGATATCTCTGCAGAAGTCCCTTAGGGTAGTGTCCAAGGCCCAACCATCTTTAACTCCTTCATCAATGATCTTCCCTGCATCATAAGATCAGAAGTGGGGATGTTTGCCGATGATTGCACAACATTCAGCATCATTTGTGATTCCTCATCTACTGTAGCAGTCCATGCTCAAATGCAACAAAAGCTGGAAAACATCCAAGTTTGGGCTGACAAGTAACATTCATGCACATATACCAGGCAATGACCATCATCAACAAGAGACACTCTAACCACCTGCCCTTGACATTTCAATGGTGTAATCATCACTGAATCCCCCACTGTCAACATCCTTGAGGTTATCATTGATCAGAAACTCAATTAGAATCACCACATAAACATAGTGGCTACAAAAGCAGGTGAGAGGACACGGATATTGCAGATAGTAACTCACTTCCTGACTGCCCAAAGCATCTACAAGGCACAAGCCAGAAGTGTGATGAAATACTCCCTACTTGCCTGGATGGGTGTAGCTCCAACAACACTCAAGAAGGTTGTCCACTTGATTGGCATCACATCTACAAACATCCACTCCCTCCACCACCAACACTTAGCAGCAGCAGTGTGTACTGTCTACAAGATGCACTGTAGTAATTCACCAAAGGTCCTTAGACTGCATCTTCCAAACCCACGACTACTTTCATCTAGAAGAACAAGGACAACAGATTGGCGGAAACACCATCGTCTGGAAGTTCCCCTCCAAGTCACTCAACATCCTGACTTAGAAATATATCACCATTCCTTCACAGTTGGGTCAAAATCCTGGAATTCCTTCCCTCATGACATTGTGGATTAATGCACAGCATATTGACTGCAGCGATTCAGGAAATAACTTACCACCACCATCTCAAAGGCAAATAAAAACAACATTTAATCCGAACTAATGTAAAAATACCAATTCCATGAACAAACAATCTCTTTTGTGACACTTTACAAGTACTTCCTGAAAGTCCAAATATACTACAACTAATTGACTACCCATCTCCCCTCGTTGTTAAACCATCAACATGTTAACATATTCATCAAACACTTTCCTTTAAAACTATATTGCTGCAGCCTAGTCATATTGTGATTTTCCATGTGCTCTTTACCAAACCCTTGATCACAGATTCTAGCAACTGCCCTGCTGCTAGTCAGACTAACTGACCTGAATTACACTTCCTCCTTCTAAACCATGCAGACTGTTCCAGAATATAGGGAATTCTGGGACAATTAGAAGCAATTCATCCACTCATTGGGATGGGATTTTCCAGCTGCTACACCAGTGGCCATCATCACGGACAGGGCAAGGAAATTTGGAGCCATGAAAAATCACTAGCTCTCCAAATTCTCCTGTCTTGTCTGCCGTGATGTCCATCAGTGTTGGGGCCAGAAAATCCCACCTATTGCCACATTGCTTTGCCAAACCAATTGTCCAGCATCTAGTGCAGATAAATAGAAATTTCCTTCAACTAAATATTGGGTAGACTAAAGCCCTTGTGTTCTATCCACCCTGTCAACTATATTCCTGAAACATTCCTCTCCGCTGGGCAGAATTTTCTGGATGTTGCCATTGCTGAGATCTTCTGGTGCTGTTGACTACAACCTGTGTTGCCTGGTTTCCTGGCAAAAGAGCAATTAATAGTGGTGAGACCGAAGACCCAATCACTGGCCAATGGTGGGCTGCCTCCACCACTGCAAAATATGCCATGACAGTGTGGTGAGTCCCTGACCTTGTAATTTTAAGAGATGAACCAGTCTTGATGTCATATATGACAGCTTCCCACTGCATATCCAATGCCATCATATCCACTACATATCCAATATCTAGTTCCGTTTATGAATCAGTCCTAGGCTTACTGACCTACATTATCCTATGGTCTGGCAATGACACAATTTTGGAATTCTTCTGGTTCTGATAAAAGTTCATGGCCTGAAACAACCTGTTTCTCTATCCACGGATGCTGCCAGATCCATTGAGTATTTCAGTATTTTCTGTTTTGATTTCAAACCTTTTCATGCCTATCCTGTCTCTGTAATCACCTCCAATCAGCAGTAGTCTCTGTATACTCCTGTACATTCCTGATTTTAATAAAGAATGAACAAAGAACAAAACAGCACGGGAAACAGGCCCTTCAGCCCAACGAGCTGCCCAACGGTAGCCCGCGCCACTACCCCGATGTTCCCACCTCTACCCGCGATCCCTATCCATGTTTATAGATCTATGGATTAAAAACCAAATTTGAGACAATTTAGGGAGAATTTGTTTTACCAATTAGCCTAAAAGCACATCTTTGGGATGTGGGAGGAAACCAGAGCACCCGGAGAAAACCCACGCAAGCATGGGGAGAATGCGCAAGTTCCCACAGACACAGGCCCCAAATCCATGTATCTGCACAGCACAGCGATAGTCACTGAGTTGTTGTGTTGCCCATCAAATGGTCCAGGTCAAACGTACACTCTTTTGTCACTGTATCTTTGATTGCCTCAATCCTAAGCTCCTGAATTCTCTCCCTATGTTTGGGGAATGTCTTTGAGCACTGCTGCCTCTACTGTACTGCTGTAGTCATGTGACCTCAGAGGGCATATTAGGTGAAACAAATGCTTTGTGAAGAAGTCATTTTTACCCATCACATGAAATGTGTGCAACTGAAATTGAGTGGATTTTGAAAAAAAATCCTAAAAATTACAAATTTTTCATTAAAAATTACAAAGACAAATAGGCTTACATTAACACTGTAATGAAGTTACTGTGAAAATCCTCTAGTCACCACATTCCGGTGTCTGTTTGGGTACATTGAGGGAGAATTTAACATAGCCAATGCACCTAACCAGCATGTCTTTCGAGCTGTGGGAGGATACCAGAGCACCCGGAGGAAACCCATGCAGACATGGGAGAACGTGTAGACTCCATATAGACAGTGACCAAGCCAGGAATCAAACCCGCTGTGAGGCAGCAGTGCTAACCACTGTACTAGCACCCCAGCTGCTTTAAGAAACGCAGACATTCTGCAACTTTTTACAGAACTTTGACAGCTGCTAAATCAGTACAGCTTTGACTATACCAGTACTATCTCCTGTGCAGATGAAGGGAGGTTTGAAAATAAATAGGAAATTCTTTCAGTTTCAATGGCAGAAATAAGAAATTGTGATTGAGTTAATCAAGAAACCTGACCAAATAGGAATAGCAACTCAATGCTGGGAAAGAGGGCTACAAGGTGTATTATAACTAGATTTCACTGAGGAACACAAGAGCCAATCTTATGAAATTTTGCAGGCCTTGAAAACCTACTTCGACCCCTCTATTAATGTTATTTTTGAATGCAATGGGATTAACAGCAGAGCTTTAGAGGAGGAGGAGAATGTTGATCAGTATGTGACTATATTGAGATGTCTAGCTGAATCTTGAGAGTTTGAGTAAATGAAGGATGATCTGATCAGAAATCAGTAAGAATTGAGCAACACCAATTTTAAATCCAACCGATTTATTTGATAGTAAATTTGCGAGCTTTTGACTTTCTGTCTTCGTCAGGCAAATGCAGTGTTCTGGTCTGCAATAGCACACATATCAACACAGACAGTCACAGATTGCTGATTAGAATGCGAATCCTTACATCTAACCTGCTATTCAAGTGTTAAAGTGGCTAACAATGTGTGTGAAGGGAATCCTGAGCATTGGTTAGAGTATTTCTTTACCCAAAGGGTGGTTTCTTTACCCAAAGGGTGGTTCGGGAGTGGAATGCCCTGCCTGCAGCAGTTGTGGATGCACCAAGTTTGGTGGCGTTTAAGAGGTTAGTTGATAAGTATATGGAAGAGAAGGGAATGGTTTAGTTTGGAGGGGCATTGCTTTTTATATTGGTCGGCGCAACATCGAAGGCCGAAGGGCCTGTTCTGTGCTGTAGTGTTCTATGTTCTATGTTCTATTGTGTATTTTCTCCAGACAGCACAGTAAGTGAGGTTTTTTGCTAACCCAGGCAAGTTACGGGGGTTACAGATAGTGTGTCATGAAGCCAAGATCCCTATTAAGACCGTCCTCATGTGTGTGGAACTTGGCTATCAGTCTCTGCTCAGTGACTCTGCGCTGTTGTGTGTCACGAAGGCCCCCTTGAAGAACATTTACCCGCAGGTCGGAGGCCGAATGCCCGTGACTGCTGAAGTGTTCGCCCACAGGAAGGGAACTGTTTTGCCTGGTAATTGTTGAGCGATGCTCCGACAGCGGATGAATGAGCATCGCTCAACAATTACCAGGCAAAACAGTTCCCTTCCTGTGGGTGAACACTTCAGCAGTCACGGGCATTCGGCCTCCGACCTGCAGGTAAATGTTCTTCAAGGGGGCCTTCGTGACACACAACAGCGCAGAGTCGCTGAGCAGAGACTGATAGCCAAGTTCCGCACACATGAGGACGGTCTTAATAGGGATCTTGGCTTCATGACAACTATCTGTAACCCCCGTAACTTGCCTGGGTTAGCAAAAAACCTCACTTACTGTGCTGTCTGGAGAAAATACACAATTCTCTAACCAGTGCTCAGGATTCCCTTCACACACATTGTTAGCCACTTTAACACTTGAATAGCAGGTTAGATGTAAGGATTCGCATTCTAATCAGCAATCTGTGACTGTCTATGTTGATATGTGTGCTATTGCAGACCAGAACACTGCATTTGCCTGACGAAGATAGAAAGTCGGAAGTTCGCAAATTTACTATCAAATAAATCGGTTGGATTTAAAATTGGTGTTGCTAGATTCTTACTGAGTTCTTACTACCCCAGTCCAATGCTGGCATCTCTACATCCTGATCAGAAATAGCATTGTCTTGGGGACCAGAGATCCCACCATGAAAGCATGT
Source organism: Sphyrna mokarran (assembly GCA_024679065.1). Lineage (NCBI taxonomy): Eukaryota > Metazoa > Chordata > Chondrichthyes > Carcharhiniformes > Carcharhinidae > Sphyrna > Sphyrna mokarran. The sequence goes on along the minus strand of JAGIQG010000004.1, from coordinate 67,229,708 downwards.
CTACTGAGAGAAGAGAAATGTACTTGAAAGAAAACTATTGATGTATACAGAAGTTGCACATGTGAAATTGTCAAACATCAACTACAGAATATCAATGCAAGAACTGACAAAGCTTTGGCTATTCTGAAAGACATTCCAAGCGCAAGACAATGGAAAAAAGGAAGAACTATTTACCAAAAGGCCAGCATTTAGATCAAGGCAGGAACGCTTAATGTAAATATACTGGAGGACACCGAACAAAAGGAAAAAAAGCATGTCCAGTGTGGAGAAAGCAGTGCTTTAACTGCAAGAAGCTGTATCATTTTGCACACAGGTTTATTGGAAAGGAGCTATGATCTGAAACTATAAAAGATGGTTGCTGGAGACATGTCAGACAATGTTCCCCACAGATCAATCTATACTCTAGAACAGTTTAGCACCCTTATGTGTCAGAGTAAAAAATGGTTTGTGACTATTGCATTGAAGACTGCAGAAGAAGCAGGTTAAGTAAAGGGTCAGGTAGATACCTGCACTACGTGCAACACCGTGAACCTCTGAGACCTATGTGAAGTTGCTCAAGATGCTGATCTGAAAAGAAGTCCCCAGAGATAAAGTTGAAGTTCTGTGATGGAATGATGCTCACCCCATAAAGGACACACTAAGCTGAGATGGGAAAAAAGAAAACAAAGAACAAAACAGCACGGGAAACCGGCCCTTCGGCCCAACGAGCCCGTGCCACCACCCCGATGTTCCCACCACACCCGCGATCCCTGTCCATGTTTATAGATCTATGGATTAAAAACCAAATTTGAGACAATTTAGGGAGAATTTGTTTTGCCAATTAGCCTAAGAGCACATCTTTGGGATGTGGGAGGAAACCGGAGCACCCGGAGAAAACCCACGCAAGCACGGGGAGAATGCGCAAACTCCCACAGACACAGGCCCAAATCCATGTATCTGTACAGCACAGCGATAGTCACTGAGCTGTCGTGTTGCCCATCAAATGGTCCAGGTCAAGTGTACACTAACGACCTGAAGCACTAGGATACTCTCGAAAAAGATCCAAGAGCAGCCCTCTCACGACCCATCGCGTGTATGCCCCCCATTCAACAACAAGGTGGACCAAAGCACCTGTAGGAAAAAAACAAATACATCAATATCATCATCTATTTACACACTTCCCAGGGACTCCCAAGGCTCATGATCCCTATTTTAAATCAGTTTTCTATACCCCTCCATTCCCATTCTGTTCATGTGCCCATCTAAGTATTTCTTAAATAACTCCAGAGTACCTGCCTCCACCACTTTACTTGGCAGCGCATTCCATACCCCCACCACCCTCTGTGTGAAAAAACTCCCTCTAGCATCCAAATTATACCTTACCCCCCTCACCCTAAGCCCGTGACCCCTCGTGCTATTTGAGTCCATCCTAGGAAAAAGCTTAACCCTGTTTACTCTATCTATCCCCTTCATAATCTTGTACACCTCTATTAGATCTCCTCTAAGTCTACGTCTTTTTAAGGAAAACAGTCCCAATTTGCCTAACCTCTCCTCGTAACTCAGACCTTCCATACCAGGCAGCATTCTGGTAAACCTCCTCTGCACTCTCTCCAGAGTCTCCACATCCTTCCGGTAGTAAGGCAGTAGTGAGGTAGTAATACTGCACGCAGTATTCCAAATGAGGTCTAACCAGCGTTTTATACAACTGCAACATTAAAGGCCAGCTCTTGTACTCTATACCCCTTCCTATAAAGGCTAGCATACTAGGTGAACAAGTCTCTGAAGGTAGCAGAGCAAGTGGAGAAGGTTGTGAAGAAAGCATATAGTATGTTAGCCTTTATAGGAAGGGGTATAGAGTACAAGAGCTGGCCTTTAATTCCAGCTGCCCTCAAGTCCAGCCTGAAAGACAAGAGAGGAGAAAAGATGGCAGTAATCAAGCAAATGACAGATGCTATAGAGTGGGTTAGCAGCATAGAGCAGAGAAACAATTTGGAAAGCTGAGAATGTTCACCAATTCAAAGGACTTCAATAAAGCCTTGAAAAGATCTGACTATCCCATTGCTTCGACTTGCCAGGACAAAGGTCTTTACCATCCTAAATGCCAAGGATGAGTATTGGCAAGTCAAGTTTGATCAAAGCAGCAGGTTTCCTGACTAGGTTCTGGATGCCATTTGGGAGTTAACAGTTGGTTGTGCATGTAAGCATTTCTATTGCTCTAGAAGTGTATAATGCAGACAGCGTGAGATAGTCAATGAATTGCCATGAATGGAAGTGATTGTGAATATTCCTGTTGTCTACAGATATGGAGATACGACAGAAGAAGCTCATATAATGTATTGGAAATTGTAAGGCTCTATTAGTTGTATTAAGGTTTACTAGCAGTAATAAATGTAATTAGGAGAATTAGCAAATTATAAAGATGACAAGGTAGGTGATGTTTTCTGACTGTGGACACTGATCTAGAGCAATTACGTCTGCTGTAATTCTTTGTAGCTTGAAGAGCTTTGGCTCAGGGTCATTGAGCTAGAGGCCGAACTGCAGACATTGTAAGATATCAGGAAGAGGAAAAGTTACCTGGACAGTTTGTACCAGGAGATAGTCACATCCCTTATGATAGGGTCATCTGATTTGGTTGTGGTCAGGGATGGGAGGATATGAGTAAAACAGAGGCACATATGGGGGATCGAATACAAAATTGAAAGAGCTACAGCCTTTGCAATTGTCTAACAGATTTGAGGTATTTGCAGCTTGTGATGAAAGCCTGGACTGTAGTGTGGATGAGTAAGCTGATCAAGGCACCGTGGTGCAGGAAGCCATTCAAGCAAGGAAGTTAATAGAAATGTATTGGGAGTTAGAGACAGTATATGCAAGGGATAGGTACAATTTTCTCCAGCCAAGAGCAAGAATCTAAAAGGCTATACTGCCTACCCAATGCCAGGACATCTGCTCTAGTTGGAGAGGAACTTGCAATGGGAGGAGAAGGATCCAGTGGTTATGGCCTATTAGGTGCAAATGATGTAGAAGGAATGAGGAAAGAAGTTCTGCTAAGAGTGTATAAGCAGCTAGGGAATAGCTGAACCTCAATGCAATAATCTCTGAATTATGAGCTGATTAGAGTTAAATTTGTGGCTCAAAGATTAGTGTGGGAGAAATAGGTTTTGGTTTATGGGGCATTGGTACCGTATTGGGGTAAGTGAGCACTGTATCGATGACCTTCACTTTAACTGTGCAGGGCCCAAACTTTTGGTTATATAACAAATGCAGTAGAGAGGGATTTAAACTAAAACGTGGGGGTGAATGCTCAAGTTTGGGGAGGTATTAAATTAAAAAGAGATGACAAGGCAGGAGAGCAATATAAGAATAAGGGAAATGATGATCAGAGTGTGCAAGAAAGAACAGAGTGTATCAATCTAAGAGCACACAAACAGATAAGGCTAAAATTTACAAAAATAATAAAAAGACAGAACTAAAGACTTTGAATACATTTTATATTCCAATGCAGGACCACAGGGAGGGCATAGAAAATAGGAAGGCATTCGACCTTTTGTGAGTCAGAGGATGGCCTCCTAAGAAGGAACCCTCCCTTACTTGTGATCTCCTCTCACTCCTAAATCCCAGTGAGTTAACCCCAATTTGACATACTAACCTACCCAAACGTTGTTTCCCAAGACCCCGGATTTGCCTGTTTCTGGAAATCCATTGCTCCTTTTGTATGCTCCCTATTCTGGTCCCAGCAACACCCATTAATGCACTCTGGGTGCTACTGGGACTGATGGAACTGCCAGCCAATCTGATTGGTGGGGTCTCCTCTCCAGTGAGATTGTAAAATGTCTGAAATCACACTTCTGTCATCATGACATTTGTGATGAGTGTGAATGGCCTTCAGTTTAAAGTTAAAGTTTATTCGTCACAAGTAAGGCTTACATTAACATTGCAGTGAAGTTATTGTGAAATTTTCCGAGTCACCACAGTCCAGTGCCTTTTCAGGTCAACGTTCCTAAGTAGCACATCTTTCAGAATATGGGAGGAAACTGGAGCATTTGGAGGAAACCCACACAAATACGGGAAGAATGTGCAAACTCCACACAGACAATGACCCAAGCCAGGATCAAACCTGGGTCTCTGGTGCTATGAAGCAGCAGTGCTAACCACTGTGAGTGCTACCCACAAGTGAAGTATAGTAGATGCTTGGTGAATGGTTTGGAAGCTACACATTAACTCTATACCAGTCTCAGTCAAATGGAAAAGGCTGAGGCGATGTTGAAAATCGCCAAAGGGATGATTAAAAAATCAATTAGATCCAGCACAGATGTGAACGGCAAGAAACACAGCTACAGAGGGCATAAAAACTACCCAGTCTGGTGACTAATATCACCCCACACCCAGACTACTGAAACCAGTTGTAGAACAGGAGTGAATAACAAAATCAAAGTGAAATTACAGAAAGTCAAATTTTGCTTTAATAGAACCATCAAAATCATTGCTGGACTTGAAAGTCTAATAAGATTGAAAGCATTTAACACATTTGACAACATTCAGCCTCTGGCAACTTGGAAGCTGTGTGAAGCACTTGTCATCTCAATTGAGCTGAAAGTGAACAACTAGATACACCATCGCAACCATCGACACATATGTGGAATTGGAAAAGCTGCTCCTTCAGCTGATAAGGAAGAGTTGATTTTGCAATTGAACGAGGAATGCAATGAGCATCCGTCCCAGAGGTTAACTGCTTCCTGCAAACGAGACAGATTAACAGCAGCACTCATCATGGCAACAACATTCCCCGGAAAGACAACCCAGGAACCAGCAGGCACCAGACAAGCAACCAACAACCTGCATACGTATCATTAGAAGACCCGCTTTAAAGATTATGGCCTGAATTTTCAGGATGGCCCCCAGAGAGAGATGGGGAACACATCCCTGCTGACTCAGTGAGAGTTTAGTACCAGAGGGAGCCGAGGTAGTGCCAGATCCTGAGGAACACACCAAATAACAAACCTGGTGTGGCTAATGAGTCAATAGGTTTAGAAAGATATAAAAAATTAAAATGATAGAATATAGAAAAACTACAGCACAAACAGATCCTTCGGCCCACAAGTTGCACCGATTATATCTCTATCTACTAGGCTTACTTATAACCCTCAATCCTATTAAATCCCATATACTCATCAAGAAGTCTCGTAAAAGAAATGTGAGATTAGCCTTCAGAAACAAGAGAAGTAAAACTTGAGCTAAGGAGAAAAGGGTTGGAGTGAGGAAATCAAAGGGAACAGAGCTGTGTTTCATATTTAAAAAGAAAAAAAATCAGATATAAGACAAATAATTGCTTCAGCTGAATGGGTTCAGAGGCTTAAAAGGAGAAAAAAAGCTATGGGAAATTGCAGAGTTTGTCCCAGAAGTGAGGGGAAAGTGAGAAGCTTTCCCAAGGTCTCCCAATGTGAACTGTTTAGTGATTCCTGTACTGGGGGTTGCAGGTAGTTAAGACTTGAAGTTGTGGAACTGAAGAGGTCTTTTGCTTGCCAGGAACATGGAAAAAAATAGAATGCAAGGGAGGGCATATAAAGACAGAAACTCAATTTACAAAATATTGTGCCTTTATATGCCCTGTTTGTGAACAGAACTTCTATTTACCGAATGAAGGAGCAGCGCTCTGAAAGCTATGGCTTATGTTACCAAATAAACCTGTTGGACTTTAACCTGGTGTTGTGAGACTTCTTACTGTGTTTACCCCAGTCCAATGCTGGTATCTCCACATCATCCACAAGCAGCACAGCAAAAGAAGGTCACCTGGCACAAGGGACCAATGGGAACCGAGAGTAGGTCATTGTTTCAGAGATGAAGTCCTCTCTCAGACAGAATGCATCAGAGAGCCATGCAGTAAGGACAGGGCCAGCCAGGAGGCTACAAACTCTGTACCTGATTTCTCTATCAATAAATAGCCTTTCTTCCTCATGAAGTCTAAATGTCTTGACATCGCTAAAGGGGTGTCACACTTTAACACAATTTATTTCTGTAAATGTTTATATTTATTTACCACCAGATTTTATAATTTAATAACCCTTTCAACCTGATCCATATCTCCCTTCATATTTATAATTCTATTGTATAGAATTGGCTTTGCTAAGGTTTAAGATTCTTGTTTTAAATTCAAGTATATTATTCTCAAACTTATGATGGAATTCAGTTGCACTATCATCTCTTTTTCACAAAGAACTTTTAAGATGAGATAATTAAACCACCTCATCAGAAAATATTAGATCAACTTACCAAGTATTTATTCTTAGTTGATTCTACAACATAGTGTTCCACAATTCAGAACTGCTGCAAAAACATTCAACAAACATTGCCCATTTTAAGTGGAGTTGAGAATGTTGTTTTTGAATCACTGTGACCTGAGGTATTCTGTTCAGGCTGCAGGTTTCTGTAACCACAAGCCTGATAGCAGTGAAAAATCTCAAGTCAACCACCTCTGTGAGAGAGAGATAGAACATAGGAAGCCTTGAACTCTCCCTCCTTGCTGCTCTTGGTAGTTTTCAGCTGTGGAATGTTTGATTGCACTAGTGCTCAGTTTTTTGATGTCAGGTTTTAATTGTACTGTGCCCTTTCCTTCCACAGATCGTATACGATGAGGGCCCTCTATATGTGTTCGCCAAGAATGAAGACGTGAGGAAGCAGTGGATCAAAGAGTTGAACAGCAGTTACGTGCTGCCATTACTAAGCTGTCCTTCTTTCATGTTGACTAACATCAGAAAGGAAATGCTGCCCTGTGAGGTTACAGGGCAGTCTGTCACTCAGTTTGTGGACAAGGATGAATTTGAATCCACTATCATATTGCACTGTGGTTAAAAAAAGAAATTCAGTTGACAGTTTATTATGGAACTGGTCATTCATTTAAAATGTCATATGCACATGGACCTTCATGTCTTAAAGTTGTTATCAGAAACAGGAAGGTCGGAGCTGAATCGGGTCACTTAGACTCAGCGACTCTCCCTGGCTGCCTGATAACACTAATGACCTCTTTCATGTATTTAACTCAGTAAATCCACCTGAAAACACTACACAGAACATCATCAGGCAAAATGTGACCCTGGGCCTCGGTAGCTGGAGTTAGGGGCACCAGTGAGGGGGGAGGTGTGAGGACAGGGAGGAAGGAGGGTTGCGGGGGAGGGGTTGGGAGAGGGATTAATCTGTGTGATAATCACTGGTGGATGGGGTGGAATGTGATTAATCGATGTGATAATGGCATCCCTAAAAAAGACTTGAACTAACTCAAAATGGGCTACGTTTGTGGAATGCGTCGCTGGCAGTTTCCTATAGTGGAGCAAAATGTTGTGTAATTAACTAAGAATAAATATTTACCATAGAATCTTTACAGTGCAGAAAGAGACAAAAGAGAAAATTCAGCCCATTCACCTTCACGGACTCTCCAACAGAGCATTTTACCCAGTTCCCCCTGCCACACTATTCCCATAACCTCATGTATTTAGAGTGCTAATGCCTCCTAACCTACACAGCTTACATAAGAACATAAGAAATAGGAGCAGGAGTGTGCCATCTAGCCCTTCGACCCTGCCCCGCCATTCAATAAGATCATGGCTAATCTGAAATGGATCAGTTCCACTTTCCCGCTTCCCCCCTTAATGCCCTTGTCTATTAGAATCTATCTATCCTTGACTTAAATACATTCAATGAGGTACCTCCACCATATCAATGGGCAGAGAATTCCAGAGATTTACAACTCTTTGAGAGAACAAGTTCCTCCACAATTCTGTTCTAAACTGTACCCACCACCACCACCACCACCACCACCACCACCACCGCCGCTTATTTTGAGGCTGTGCCCTTTAGTTCTGTTTTCCTTTCTAAGTGGGAAGAATCTCTCTACCTCTACCCTATCTAGTCCTTTCATTATCTTGTAATCTCTATAAGATCCCCCCCTCAGCCTTCTGAATTCTAATGAGTACAGGCCTAGTCTATTCAATCTGTCCTCATAAGCTAACCCCTTTATCTCCGGTATCAGCCTGATGAACCTTCTCTGTACTCCCTCAAGGCCAATATATCCTTTCGCAAATAAGGGGACTAAAATTGCTTACAGTACTCAAATTGCGGCCTCACCAGTGCCCTGTACAATTGCAGCACGACCTCCCTGCTTTTATATTCTATCCCCCTTGCTTAAAGGCCAACATTCTATTCGTGTTCTTGAGCACCTGCTGAGACACTAAAGGGTTATTTAGCAGGGCCAATACACCTAATTTACACATCATTTGGACTTTGGGAGGAAACCAGAGCACCTGGAGAAAACTCATGCAGACATGGGGAGAAAGTGCAAACAGTTACCCGAGACTGGAATTGAATCCAGGACCCTGGAGATGTGAGATAGCAGTGCAAACCACTGTGACAGTTGATCTAGTATTGTCTGGTGAACCAGTTTAATCAGCAATCTCATATTAAAGATTCTCTGTGAAAAAGGGATCATAATACCATTCAGAGTGAACTGCTTGAATCCATAATGGTACTTAATTGAATCATAGAATGATTAAAGCATAGAATTTGACCATTCAGCTCTTCATATCCATTCAAATCTCTGCAAAAATTCAGCGATCCCCAGTCTCTTGCATTTTCTTGCCTTTTATTTTATCTTTCAATAATGAACCCTTTCCTTTTGAAAGTATCAATTGATTCTGTCTCCAACAACTCTCAGACAGTGCATTCCAGATCCTAACAGTTCGCTGTGTGAATCTACCTCACTCTCAGACAGTGCATTCCAAATCTTAGCCACTCAGGATGTGAATTTGCCTCCACCACACACTGAGACAGTACATTCCAAATCCTAACCATTGGCTATGTGAATCTACCTCCAACGCACTCTCTGACAGGTCATTCCAGATCCTAACCGCTCGCTGTGTGAACCTGCCTCCAGCGAACTCTGAGGTAGTGCATTCCAGATCCCAAACCACTTGCTGTGTGAATCTGCTTCCATTACTCTGTGAGGCAGTACATTCCAGATTCTATCTACTCACAATATGGATCTGTAGAAGGTAATGGTGAACCTAGTTAGGAAGAAAAAAAAGGTATATAAAAGGTTCAGAGAGCTAGGGGATGTTAGGGATCTAGAGGAGTATGAGGTGTGTAGAAGGGAACTTAAAAAGGAAATTAGGAGAGCCAGAAGGGGTCATGAGAAGGCCTTGGCAGGTAAGATTAAGGAGAATCCCAAGGCCTTCTACAAATATGTGAAAAGTAAAAGGATGAGAAGAGAAGGGATAGGGCCTATAAAAGGTGAAGGGGGAAAAGTCTGTGTGAATCCGGAAGAAATGGCAGAGGTACTTAACGAGTACTTTGCCTCGGTATTCACGGTGGAAAGTGAACTGGGAGATTGCACTGCAGGTTTGAGGCATACGGAAAGAGGATGTGTTAGACCTGTTAAATTCTACCAAGATAGACAAGTCGCCGGGACCGGATGGGACGTAGCCCAGGTTATTGTGGGAGGTGAGGGAAGTGGTTGCAGAGCCCCTGGCGATGATATTTGTGTCATCCATGGAAACGGGAGAGATTCCAGAGGATTGGAGGATTGCGGATGTGGTTCCTACCTTTAAGAAAGGGAACAGGGATAGTCCAGGAAATTACTGACCGGTGAGTTTGACTTCAGTGGTTGGTAAGCTGATGGAGAGGCTTCTGAGGGATAAGATATATGAACATTTGGAGAAGTTTGGACTGATTAGAAATAGTCAGCATGGTTTTATCAAGGGCAGGTCATGCCTTACGAGCCTAGTTGAGTTCTTCGAAAATGTGACTGAACACATTGACGAAGGAAGGGTGGTGGACGTAATGTACGTGGACTTTAGCAAGGCGTTTGATAAGGTCCCCATGCAAGGCTTCTGGAGAAGGTGAGAGGGCATGGGATCCAAGGGGCTTTGGCCTCGTGGATCCAGAACTGGCTTGCCGGCAGAAGGCAGAGAGTGGTTGTGGATGGGTCTTGTTCTGCATGGAGGTCGGTAACCAGTGGAGTGCCCCAGGGATCTGTTCTGGGACCCCTGCTGTTTGTCATTTTCATAAATGACCTGGATGAGGAAGTGGAGGGATGGGTTAGCAAGTTTGCTGACGATACAAAGGTCGGTGGTGTTGTGGATGGTCTGGAGGGATGCCAAAAGATATCAGATATCAAAATATCAGAGGTAGGTTCTTTACCCAAAGGGTGGTTCGGGAGTGGAATGCCCTGCCTGCGGCAGTTGTAGATGTGCCAAGTTTGGTGGCGTTTAAGAGGTTAGTTGATAAGTATATGGAAGAGAAGGGAAAGGTTTAGTTTGGAGGGTATTGCTTTTTATATTGATCGGCGCAACATCGAAGGCCGAAGGGCCTGTTCTGTGCTGTAATGTTCTATGTTCTAAAAGTTGCAGCGGGACATAGACAGGATGCAAGACTGGGCGGAGATGGACTTCAATGCAGATAAATGTGTAGTAGTCCATTTTGGCAGGAATAATGGGATGAAAGTACAATATAAGGGGTAGGAGTCTTAGCTGAGTGGTAGAGCAGAAGAATCTCGGGGTCCGGGTCCATAGGACTCTTAAATCGACCTCGTAGGTGGAGGAAATGGTCAAGAAGGCATACGGTGTACTGGCCTTCATTAATCGAGGAATAGAGTTCAGGAGTCAGGAGGTAATGATGCAGCTCTATAAGACTCTTGTCAGACCCCAGTTGGAGTATTGTGCGCAGTTCTGGTCGCCTCATTATAGGAAGGATGTAGAGGCTATTGAGAGAGTTCAGAGGAAATTTACAAGGATGCTGCCTGGATTGGGAGGCAGGCCTTATGAAGATAGGTTGAGGGAGCTGGGACTCTTCTCACTGGAGCGACGTAGGTTGAGAGGCGACCTGATAGAGGTTTATAAAATGGTGAGAGGGATAGATAGGGTGGACTCTCAGAGACTATTTCCCTGAGCTGAAATGGTCACTACGAGAGGACACAGATTTAAGGTGCAGGGAAGCAAATACAAAGGAGATGTCGGGGTAGGTTTTTCACTCAGAGGGTGGTGAGTGAATGGAACCGACTGCCGTCGGAGGTTGTTGAGGCAAACTCACTGGGGTCTTTTAAGAGACTTCTGGATGGGTATATGGAAACGAATAGGATAGGGAGTTATAGATAGGTCTGTGGATTGGTAGATGTGATCGGTGCAACTCTTGGGCCGAACGGCCTGTTTGTGCTGTATTGTTCCATGTTCTATGTTCTATGTCTCCACCACATACTCAGACAGCACATTCCAAACTCTAACCATGAGCTGTGTGAATCTGCCTGCATCACATTTTCAGACTGTGCACTGCAGATCCTAACCATTTGTTGTGTGAATTTGCCTCCAACTTAATTTCAGGCAGGGCATTCTAGACTCTCACCACTCGCTCTGTGAATCTGTTTCCATCACACACTCAGACAACACATTCCAGATCCTAACCACTCGCTATATGAATCTACCAACTCTGAAACAGTACTTTCCAGATCCTAACCACTTGCTGTGTGAATTTATCTTGAGAATACACTCTGGCCATTCCAGCTTCAAACCACTCGCTGTGTGAATCTGCATCCAGCGAACTCTGAGGCAGTGCTTTCCAGATCTAACCACATGCTGTGTGAATCTGTCTCCACCATATTCTGATGCAGCATGTTCCAGATCCTAACCACTCACTTCTGAATCTGTCACCACTACACTCAGACAATGCATTCCCCCTAGCCACTTGCTATGGGTCTCTGCCTCCACCACGTTGTGAGGAAACGTGTTCTGCACCCTAAACATTCGCTCTATAAATCAGTTTCAACTACACACTCAGACAGCATATTCCAGATCTTAACTCAATGTGTGAATTTGCCTCCATCACATTCTCTAACAGTGCATTCCAGACTGTAACCACTCGTGTGTGAATCTGTCTCCACCACACTCTGAGGCAGTGCATTCCAGATCGTAACCAAATGTTATGCCTTTGTTTAAAAAGGGCTGCAGGGAAAAGCCTGTGAACTATAAGCTGGTGACTTGACATCAATGAGGGTAAGCTGTTGGAACGTATTTTGAGAGATAGGATCTATAGGCATTTAGAGATACAAGGACTGATCAGGGACAGTCGGCATGGCTTTGTGAATGGTAATCATGTCTCTCAAATTTGATTGAGTTTTTTGAAGGGGTGACCAAAAAGGTAGATGAGGGCAGTGCAGTTGATGTCTACTTGGACTTTAGCAAGGTCTTTGACAAGTACTGCTTGGTAGGTTGTTGCATAAAATTAAATCTCACAGGATTCAGGGTGAGGTATTTAAATGGATACAAAATTGGCTTCTTGACAGAAGTCGGAGTATGGTTGTAGAGGGTTTTTCAAACTGGAGGCCTGTGACCAACGGTGTGTCTCAGAGATCAGTGCTGGGTTCACTGTTATTTGTCATTTATATTAATGATTTGAATGAGAATATAGGAAGCATGTTAGTAAGTTTGCAGATGACACCAAGATTGGTGGCATAGTGGAAATGAAGAAAATTACACCCAATTGCAATGGGATCTTGATCAATTGGACTAGTAGGCTGACAAATAGCAGATGGAGTTTAATTTAGACAAATGCGAGATGATGCATTTTGGTAGATTGAACCAGGACGGGACTTACTCAGTAAATGGTAAGGCTTGAGGAGAATTAAAGAACAAAGAGATCTAGGGATACATATTCATAACCCCTTGAAAATGGAGTCACAGGTGGACAGAGTGACGAACAAGGCATTTGGCATGCTTTGCTTCATTGGTCAGAACGTTGAATACAGGAGCTGGGATGTCTTGTTGAAGTTGAGCAAGACATTGATAAGGCTACACTTGGAATACCATATGCAGCTTTCGTCACCCTATTATAGAAAGGATTTTATTAAATTAGAAAGAATGCAGAAGAGACTACTAGGATGCTACTGGACTTGATGATTTGAGTTCTAAGGAGAGACTGGATAGACTGGGATTTTTTTCTCTAGAGCATAAGAGGCTGAAGGGTAAACTTATAGAGGTCTGTAAAATAATGAGGGGCACAGACAATCAATATCTTTTCTAAAAGGTAGAGAGTGTAAAATTTGAAGGCATTTGTTTAAGGTGAGAGGGGTAATTTTTTCACACAGAAGATGGTAAGTGTCTGGAATAAATTGCCAGAGGTAGTAGTAGAGGTGGGTACAATTCTCTCTTTTTAAAAGCATTTAGATATTTACATGGATAAAATGGGTATAGAGGGATATGGGCCAAATGTGGGCAATTGGGATTAGCTTATAGATAAAAACTATGTGGCATGAACAAGTTGGGCCAAAGGACCTGTTTCCATGACCTCTACGAGTCTATGACACATTTTGAGGCAGTGCACCCCAGATTCCAACCACTCACTCTGTGAATCTGCCTCCACCACACATTCAGACAGCACATCCCAGATTCTAACCACTAGCCATGTGAATCTGTCTCCACCACATTCTCAGACACTGCATTCCAGATCATAACCACTCACTGTGTGAATCTATCTCCACCACACTCTCAGATTGTACGTTCCAGATCCTAACTAATTGCTGTGTGAATCTGTCTCCACCATACGCTTAGTGCTTTCCAGATCCTAGCCACTTACGGTGTGAATCTGCCTCCAACACATTCTCAAAGAGTGCATTCCAGATCCCAACTACTCGCTGTGTGAATCTGCCTTGAACACATTCTCAGATAGTGTATTCCAGACCCTAACCACTTGCTGTGTGAATCTGTCTTGACCATACTCTCAAAAACTGCATTCCAGACTGTAACCACTCGCTGTGTGAATCTATCCCTACATACTCTCAAACAGCATATTCCAAGTCCTAACTACTCGCTGTATGAATCTATTTCCACCACACTCTGAGATAATGCATTTCAGATCCCAACTACTGGCTGTGTGGATCTGTCTCGAACACATTCTCAGACAGTGTATTCCAAACTCTAACCACTCACTGTGTATATCAGTCTCCACAGCACCCTCAGGCAGTGCATTCCAGATTCCAACTATGCAATGTGTGAATCTGACTCCAATTATTCTCTGCCATTGCATTCCAGATCCTAAGCACTCACCCTGTGAATCTGGCTCTACGACACTCTCAGTGCATTCCAGATCCTAAGCACTCACCCTGTGAATTTGACTCTACAACACTCTCAGTGCATTCCAGATCCTAACCACACGCTGTGAGAATGTGTTTCCACCACATTCTCAGTCAGTGCGTTCCTGAACCACTTGCTCTGATTTTCCTCATCTCACCATTGCTCTTTTTGCCGATTACCTTAAATCAATCTTTCCACCTTTGGAAACAGTTTCTCTGTATCAAGTTTGTCCAGACTCATCATGGTTTTGAGCATCTCAATCAAATCTTCTAACCTTCTCTACTCTAAGGAGAGCCTCAATTTATCCAATCTCAAATCTGTTGGATTTTGGTGGGACAGAGTGTTAGAACATAGAACATAGAACATAGAACAATACAGCACAGAACAGGCCCTTCGGCCTTCGATGTTGTGCCGACCAAAATAAAAAGCAATGCCCCTCCTAACTAAACCATTCCCTTCTCCTCCATATACTTATCAATTAACCTCTTAAACGCCACCAAACTTGGCGCATCTACACCAGCTGCAGGCAGGGCATTCCACTCCCTAATCACTCTTTGAGTAAAGAACCTACCTCTGATATCCGTCCTATAACTCATACCCTTAATTTAAAGCTGTGTCCCCTCGTGCTAGCTTTCTCCATCCTAGGAAAAAGGGCTATCACTGTCCACCCTATCTAAACCTCTAATCATCTTATATGCTTCAATAAGATCCCCTCTTAGCCGCCTCCTTTCTAACGAAAACAACCTCAATCCTTCAACCTCTCTTCATAGGACCTGCCCTCCATACCAGGCAACATCCTGGTAAACCTCCTCTGTACCCTCTCCAAAGCCTCCACATCTTTCCTATAATGCGGGGACCAGAACTGCACACAATACTCCAAGTGCGGCCGCACTAGAGTTTTGTACAGTTGCAACATGATGCTGCGGCTCCTAATTCAATCCCCCTACCAATAAAAGCTAAGACTCCATATGCCTTCTTAACAACTTTATCCACTTGACTGCCTACTTTCAGGGATCTATTGACACATACACCAAGATCCTTCTTTTCCTCAACACTATTAAGAGCCCTACCATTAGCCCTATACTCTACACATTTATTGTTCCTGCCAAAGTGCATTACATCACACTTTTCCACATTAAACTCCATTTGCCACCTCTCGGCCCAGCTCTGCAACTTTTCCAAGTCACTCTGTAAACTAAAACACCCCTCTTCACTATCTACCACACCACCAACTTTAGTATCATCTGCAAATTTACTGATCCATCCCTCAATACCCTCATCCAGATCATTTATAAAAATTACGAACAGCAGGGGCCCCAAAACAGACCCCTGAGGCACACCACTCGTCACCGAACTCCACGATGAATATCTCCCATCAACCACCACCCTCTGTCTTCTATCTGCCAGCCAATTTCTAAACCAATTAGCTAAATCACCCTCTATTCCACACATCTGCATTTTCTGTAGAAGTCTTCCATGGGCCACCTTATCAAAAGCCTTACTAAAATCCATATATACTACATCAACCGCCTTACCCCCATCCACCTCTCTGGTCACTTTCTCAAAAAACTCAATGAGGTTAGTAAGGCTTGACCTACCCTTCACGAAACCATGCTGACTATCCCCAATCAATTCATTTCTCTCTAAATAACTATAAATCCTATCCCTAATAATTCTCTCCAATACCTTGCCCACAACAGAAGTAAGACTCACTGGCCTATAATTCCCAGGAAGGCCTCTCTTCCCCTTCTTAAACAATGGGACCACATTCGCTATCCTCCAGTCCTCCGGAACCACACCCGTAACCAATGAGGACCTGAAG
Source organism: Sphyrna mokarran (assembly GCA_024679065.1). Taxonomy (NCBI): domain Eukaryota; kingdom Metazoa; phylum Chordata; class Chondrichthyes; order Carcharhiniformes; family Carcharhinidae; genus Sphyrna; species Sphyrna mokarran. The sequence continues at coordinate 67,213,802 of JAGIQG010000004.1, read as the reverse complement.
ATCAGAGCCAGAGGCTCTGCAATCTCTTCTCTTGCCTCCCAGAGAATCCTAGGGTAATTCCCGTCCGGCCCAGGGGACTTATCCAACTTCAAACCCTCGAGAATTTCTAACACATCCTCCCTATCTACTACAATACTTCCCAATTTGCAACCCTGTACCTCAGTGTTCTCCATAGCTACATATCCAGCACTCTGCGTGAATACCGAAGAGAAATATTTATTCAGTGCCTCACCAATCTCTTCAGGCTCCACGCACAACTTCCCACTGCTGTCTATGCCTGGCCCTAATCTTGCCCTAACCAATCTTCTATTCTTAACATATCGAAAGAAAGCTTTAGGCTTCTCCTTAATCCTATCAGCCAACATCTTCTCGTGTCCCCTCTTAGCTCTCCTCAATTCACTTTTTACCTCCTTCCTAGCTAATCTATAGCTATCCATTGCACTACCTGAGCCGTCAAGCCTCATCCTGACATAAGCCTCCTTTTTCTTCTTAACCAGCAAATCAACTCTTTTCGTACACCAAGGCTCTCTTACTCGTCCATTTCCTCCCTGCCTGACAGGGACATACTTATCAAGGACTTGCAGCAGCTGCTCCTTGAATAAGCACCACATTCCAAATGTTCCCAGTCCCTGTAGTTTCCTAGTCCAATCTATGCACCCTAATTCTCTCCTGATGGCCTCATAATTACCCTTCCCCCCGCTATAACTACAGCCCCCAGCTTCATGCCTATCCCTGTCCATCACTAAGGTGAACGTAACCGAATTGTGGTCACTATCACCAAAATGTTCACTAACTTCCAAGCCTAACACCTGGTCTGGCTCATTGCCCATCACCAAATCCAATGTAGCCTCACCTCTAGTTGGCCTATCTACATACTGAGTCAAAAAACCTTCCTGCACACTGTGTACGAAAACTGACCCCTCTAACGAGCTAGAGCTATAGCTATTCCAATCAATATTAGCAAAGTTAAAGTCCCCCATCACAATTACCCTACTACTTTCACTCCTAATCAGAATTGACTTCGCAATCCTTTCCTCAACCTCTCGAGAACTATTAGGAGGTCTGTAAAAGACTCCCAACAGGGTGACCTCTCCTCTCCTGTTTCTAATCTCAGCCCATACTACCTCAACAGACAAGCCCTCATCAAACTTCTTTTCGATCACCGTGATACAGTCTTTGACCAGTAACGCCACTCCTCCCCCCCTTCTACCCCCTTCTCTACTCCGACTAAAGCATTTGTACCCCGGAACCTGCAACATCCATTCCTGTCCCTGCTCTACCCAAGTCTCTGAAATGGCCCAGTGTTAGTCTGATTATCTGGAGTTAGGATTCTCTCCTAATTTCCCCTCTTTTGTGCTGATTTTATTTGATTCTGTTTTCAGGGATCCGTTTCAATCAAGAGTTGATGCAGAAATACCACCCGTGTTTTTGGATGGAGGGAGAATGGTCCTGTTGCCAACAATCGGTTAAGAATGCGCCTGGTTGTTCCATCATCAAGACCATGAATTCTTGTGAGTGCCTTCACTTTTTAAATTTAATATTTGCCTTTCTTCACATCTCATAAACCACATCAGCCCATAGCAAGGGATAATAAGAGCACAGGAGAGGCGACATTAATTAAACACAGGGGAGGTGACATTATTGCTAATGTATTAATCCAGAAAATCAGCTAATGTTCTGGGGGCCCAGATTCAAGTTCCATCATGGCAGATAGTGGAATTTGAATTAATAAAAATGTATGGAATTAAGAATCTATTGATGACTATGAATTGTCGATTGTCGGAAAAGCCCATCTGATGCAATAATATCCTTTCCTGATCTGGCCTCCATGTGACTCCAGAGCCAAGGACAACTCTGGATGGGCAATAAATGCTGACCAGCCAGCGACGTCAACCAAAGACGAATAAATAGAAATCGAACATCACAAGCCAGCCCTGCTCCTGTCCTCAATAATGTTCAGCAGCTGGAGTTCCTGGCTGATTTTCTCTGTCGCTAGCCCAGTGAGATACTGAGGCCAGATGTTGTATCCCTGCATAATGCCCATATGCCTATCCATAATTGCCCTTGAGAAGTGATGGTGAGTAACCTTCTTGAATCACTGCAGATCCTGTGGTGTACCCACAGTGTTTTAGAGAGGGAAATCCTGCGGATTTTGACACAAAACCGTAAGACATAGAAGCATAAGTGGGCTATTTGGCCCATCGAGTCTATTCTGCTATTCAAAGAAAGAATTGCTCAGATTCATTACGTTCTGGGTGAAGAAATTTCTTCTAATTTTTGTGTTAAATGGGTAACCACTTTAAGATTATGCCTCTGGTTCTAGTCTCTTTTAGAAGGCAAAACAACCTATCCTGCCAAGCATCCTTGAAAATTCTATATGTTTCAATAAGATCGTGTCTCATTCCTCCTTGAAAAAGTACAGTCCCAACCTATTTAACCTTTCCTCTGTATCCAAGATCAACCTAATGAAACTTCTTTGCACTGCCAGTATATTTTTCCTTAGATAAGGGGACATAAACTGTTCAAATTATTCTAGGTGGGGTCTAATGAATGCCTAATATAGTTTTAGCCTATTTTTATACTCCATTCTCTTTGAAATAAAGGCTAGCATCCCTTTTGTCTTCCTCATTACCTGCTGAACATGCGTGCTAGCATTTTTTGTAATTTATGTATGAGAACACACAAATCTCTTTGTGCTGAAGTTTTCTGCAGTCCTTCTTCATTTAAATAGTATTCAGTTTCTTTCTTCTTCCTACCAAAGTGCGTAACTTCACACTTTCCAACATTATATTCCATCTGCCAAGATTTTTTTCCACTCGCCTAACCAGTCTATATCACTGTGTAGACTCTGTGTCATCCTCACCACTTGCCTTCCCAGCTATTTCTGTGTCATCCCAAACTTGGTAATAGTACCCTTGTCTAAATGATTAATAGACATTGTAAATAATTATGGCCCCTAATGGCTGTGGCACTCCTAGTTACAGATTGCCACTCTGAAAATGTCCCTCTTATCCCAATTCTCCCAATGGCAATGAAAGAATTGAGCAGATATGTGTTCCGGTTAAGATAATTGTAGATGGTACTCGGTCCTATAGAAATGTGAAGGCCAGTGGGTCATACTTTGATACAGGGATAGAGGTACAGCATTTGTGGCTCTGTTGTGACAGGTTCATATCCAGGGGTGTCCAAGGGAGTGCTGTATTATTGGAGATGATGCCTTGTCTGTCCTCTCAGGAATATGTGGAAGACGCTTGTCACAATTTGAATAAGAACAGGAGAGTCCTCCTCCAGTGAACGTCATATTGAGAAATAACTTTTTTTTTCAAGAATGCCTATCAGTATTTCAGGACATCACACAACGCATCACAGCAAGGCACTTCTGAAGTGTAGCTACTGTTGTAATGTAGTCCACATAACAGCCAATTTTCATACAACAAAATCCCATAAATGGCAATGTGAATATGATTCCAATCATCTGTTTTCTTTATGCTGATTAAACGAGGGAAATATTGGCCAGGGACACTGGGGAGAATGCCTCTATTATAAGACTAGTGATGATGTGAAAGAGTTCCCATAAGAAGTAGAAGCAGAAGTAGGCCATTTGGCTCATCGAGTCTGCTCTGCCATTCAATGAGATTAAGGTTGATCAGATGTGATAATCATTCACTCCAGTTTCCCACTTATCCCCATAACCTTTGATTCCCTTACTGATTAAAAATCTGTCTGTCTGTCTCAGCCTTGGACATACTTAACAACGTCTACATAGTTAACAAACTCTAACAAACTTTTGGGAAGTATTGTAGTAGATAGGGAGGATGTGTTAGAAATTCTCGAGCGTTTGAAGTTGGATAAGTCCCCTGGGCCGGACGGGATTTACCCTAGGATTCTCTGGGAGGCAAGAGAGGAGATTGCAGAGCCTCTGGCTCTGATCTTCAGGTCCTCGTTGGTTACGGGTGTGGTTCCGGAGGACTGGAGGATAGCGAATGTGGTCCCATTGTTTAAGAAGGGGAAGAGAGACCTTTCAGGGAATTATAGGCCAGTGAGTCTTACTTCTGTGGTGGGCAAGGTATTGGAGAGAATTATTAGGGATAGGATTTATAGTTATTTAGAGAGAAATGAATTGATTGGAGGTAGTCAGCATGGTTTCGTGAAGGGTAGGTCATGCCTTACTAACCTCATTGAGTTTTTTGAGAAAGTGACCAGAGAGGTGGATGGGGGTAAGGGGTTGATGTAGTATATATGGACTTTAGTAAGGCTTTTGATAAGGTGGCCCATGGAAGACTTCTACAGAAAATGCAGATGTGTGGAATAGAGGGTGATTAGCTAATTGGATTAGAAATTGGCTGGCAGATAGAAGACAGAGGGTGGTGGTTGATGGGAGATATTCATCGTGGAGTTCGGTGACGAGTGGTGTGCCTCAGGGGTCTGTTTTGGGGCCCCTGCTGTTTGTAATTTTTATAAATGATCTGGATGAGGGTATTGAGTGATGGATCAGTAAATTTGCAGATGACACTAAAGTTGGTGGAGTGGTAGATAGTGAAGAGGGGTGTTATAGTTTACAGAGTGACTTGGACAAGTTGCAGAGCTGGGCCGAGAGGTGGGAAATGGAGTTTAATGGGGAAAAGTGTGAGGTAATGCACTTTGGCAGGAACAATAAATGTGTAGAGTATAGGGCTAATGGTAGGGCTCTTAATAGTGTTGAGGAACAGAAGGATCTTGGTGTATGTGTCAATAGATCCTGAAAGTAGGCAGTCAAGTGGATAAAGTTGTTAAGAAGGCTTATGGATTCTTAGCTTTTATTGGTAGGGGGATTGAATTTAGGAGCCGCAGCATCATGTTGCAGCTGTACAAAACTCTAGTGCGGCCGCACTTGGAGTATTGTGTGCAGTTCTGGTCCCCACATTATAAGAAAGATGTGGAGGCATTGGGAGGGTACAGAGGAGGTTTACCAGGATGTTGCCTGGTATGGAGGGCAGGTCTTATGAAGAGAGGCTGAGGGATTTGAGGTTGTTTCGTTAGAGAGGAGACAGCTAAGAGGAGACCTTATTGAAGCATATAAGATGATTAGAGGTTTAGATAGGGTGGACAGTGATGGCCTTTTTCCTAGGATGGAGAAAGCTAGCACGAGGGGACACAGCTTTAAATTAAGGGGTATGAGGTATAGGACGGATATCAGAGGTAGGTTCTTTACTCAAAGAGTGATTAGGGAGTGGAATGCCCTGCCTGCAGCTGTTGTAGACGCGCCAAGTTTGGTGGCGTTTAAGAGGTTAATTGATAAGTATATGGAGGAGAAGGGAATGGTTTAGTTAGGAGGGGCATTGCTTTTTATTTTGGTCGGCACAACATCGAAGGCCGAAGGGCCTGTTCTGTGCTGTAATGTTCTATGTTCTATGTTCTATGTACATACTTAACAGTCTCTCCAGCCCTCTGGTAAAAAAAATTCCACAGGCTCATCAGTATTCTCTGAGAGAAGGAATTCCTCCTCGTCTCTGTCTTAAATTGGCAACTCCTTACCCTGAAATTATGCCCTCTGATTCTCGACTCTCCTAAAAAGGGAAACAACTGCTCAGCATCTACCATGTCAAACTCCCAAAGAATTCTATATGTCTCAATAAATTTGCTTCACATTTATTAAGTAAAGGTCCTTATCCTCTCCTCATAAGTTCACTTATCCTCTCCTCATAAGTTCCATTCCTGGGACCAACCTCGTCAACTTCCTCTGGACTACCCCGAATGCCAGTATATCTTGCCTTAGATAAGAGAACCAAAACTGTTCACGCTATTCCATGTCACCACCAGTCAGTCTATAGTCATCTGGGACAATAATGACTTTACCTTTATTCTTTAAAACATTGCCCAGGGATCCTTGGACAGCTTCATATCTCCTCTGAAAGATGGCATATTTGATGGTGGTAAGTCTGTCATCATTGAATTAGAAGGGTACATTGAATTAGATTGACGCTGCTCATGTTCTGTCTACACTTTCCTCTATTTATTTCTGAACAAAAGAGAGAGTTAATCTCTCAATTTTACTGTTTGTATTACATGTGCAACACACACTTAGTAAGTCATTGATAGGTGGTCAACTCTTGGAGAATAGCTTGTTTGCACTTTGAGAAGTTTACCATTAAAAGCAATCTATCACCTGTACTGTATAGGGACAAGCAAACTGTACCTTCGTTGGAACTGAAGGAGAATTTCAGGAAAGATGTGAAAAATAATTCTAAAGTATCTTTATTGCAGTTCCTTCATCAGGGAATTCTCGGCGTAAATCCAGAAAACCCCTTCCTCCAACTCCAGTGGAAGAACAGCAACAGGCAAGTGTTCAGGTTCCACCATATGTGCACTCCTTAATTATTACCTTATTCACTCTCTCACACTGTCTCCCAGTCATTCTCTCTTATTCTCAATCTCTCTCTCACTCTGTTTCAGTCATCCTCTCATTCTGTTTCTCAGTCACTCTCTCTTACTATCCAGACCCTCAGAATTTTGAACACGTCTATCAAATCTCCTTTCAATCATCCTCTCTCCAATGAATACATTCCCAATTTCTCCAATCTATCTTCATAACTGAAGTTCCTCTTCCCTGAAATCACTCTGATGAACTGTCTCCAAAATGTTCACATCCTTACTGAAGTGTGGCACCCAGAACTGGACACAGTTCTCCAGTTGAAACCAAACCAGTGTTTTATATAAGCTTAACATAACTTGTTTGATTTTGTACTCTATGTTTCTATTAATAAAGCCTAGGATCATATATGCTTTATTAACTTCTCCATTGGGCTGCTACCTTTAATGATTTATGTACATATACACCCAAGTCCCCTTGTGCTTTCACCTCCTTTAGAGTTGTATCTTTTACTTACTACTGTCCCTCTGAATTCTTCCCAACACAATGAATCAGTTCACATTTTTTTGCATTAAATTTCATTTGAAGCATGTTTGTCTATCCCACCAAATTGTCTGTGTCCTTTTGAAGTTCTGCATTGTCCTCCTCACAGCTTACAATCTTTCATTAATATATACTGGGGAGAGAAAGGGCCCTGGCATCATTCTCTGGGAAACACCACTACAAACCTTCCTCCAGCCCTAAAAACATCCAGTAATCACGACTCGCTGTTTCCTGTCACTCCGCATTGTTACTGTTCCTTTTATTCCATGAGCTCTAATCTTGTTCACAAGTCTGTTATGCAGCAGTTTAACAACTGTTTCTCTCTCTCTTTGTCTGTCTCATTCTCTCTCTCTGTCTGCTTCTCTCCTATATCATGTTCAATCTTCTTCTCCTCCCTCCTCCCTCCCTCTCTCTCTCCCTCCCTCTTTCCCTCCCTCCTTTTCTCCCTCTCTCCTTCTCTCCTTCCCTCTCTCCTATATCCCTCTCTCTTTTCTGACGCTTCTCTATGACTATCGTTTTCTCTCTCATATTACAGGGCAGTATTTTACCATCACGTTGCACCCAATTTTAGGTGTGACACAGTTGTAAACTGGGGCATAAAGCGATTGCCACCGGTTTTCGCAATCAGCGCCATTTTACAATAATAGGGTTTCCAGAGTGGTCACCCTCTCACCGGAAATGGGCATGAGACTGGTTAACGTATTGAAATTTATCAAAATTTGATTTTAAAACTGATTAGCAAACCTGGTGCTCAATGATCCAGGTTCGCCTGCCTTTACTGCCTCCCGAGAAAGGCACTTGCCGGCAAGTGATTGACATGCTCCCCATGGAAGAAGAGCAGTTGTGTTGGAATCAGAGGCCATTGAGGCCCACCCAAGAAGGTCAAGGGTTTAAGCTGGGGGGTGCCCATTGGGCAGTGCCAGACTGGCAGTGTTACTATGGCACCTGGGCAATGATGTAGAGATGCCGGCATTGGACTGTGGTAAACTCAGTACGAGTCTGGCAACACCAATTTTAAATCCAACTGATTTATTTGATAGTAAATCTGCTAGCTTTCGGCGTTTGTGCCTTCGTCAGGCAAATGAGGTGTTCTGGTCTCCAAAAGCACACATGTCAGCACAGACAGTTTACAATGGAAGCTGTGGAGCATTGTGAGGTTGTCTGTCGGCTTGTGATACAGTGAGGTGCTGAGGTGACCGTCCTTGATGAAGATGCGTGTGTCCAAGTATGCAACAAATTCTGGAGAATAGTCCATGGTGAGTCTGATGGTGGGATGGAACTTGTTGATATCATCATACAGTTGTTTCAATGATTGTTCACCATGAGTCCAAAGGAAAAAAATGTCATCAATGTATCTAGTATATAACCTTGGTTTAAGATCCCATGCGGTGAAGAAGTCTTGTTCGAACCTGTGCATGAAGATGTTGGCACATTGAGGTGCGAATGTGATCCCCATGGCTGTTCTGTGTGTCTGGATGAAAAGCTGATTGTTGAAGGTGAAGACATTGTGGTCCAAGATGAAGCGGATGGGTTGTAAAATTGCATCCGGAAACTGGCAGTTGTTGGCATTGAGTACTGAGGCAGTTGCAGCAATACCATCGTCGTGGGGGATGTTGGTGTAGAGCGCCGAGACATCCATTGTGACAAGGAGTGTCCCTGGTTCAACTGCTCCATGTGTACTGAGTTTCTGTAGGAAGTCTGTAGTGTCAAGATAAAAGCTGGGGGTTCTTTGTACAATGGGTTTCAGGATGCCCTCGACATAACCGGAAAGGTTCTCACACAGGGTCCCATGCATTCTTGGACACACGCATCTCTATCAAGGACGGTCACCTCAGCACCTCACTGTACCGCAAGCCGACAGACAACCTTACAATGCTCTGCTTCTCCAGCTTCCACCCTAGACACGTTAAAGAGGCCATCCCCTATGGACAAGCTCTCCATATACACAGAATTTGCTCAGATGAGGAGGATCGTGACAGACGCTGAAAGATGCCCTCGTTAGAACAGGATATGGCAGTCGACTCATCGATTGACGGTTCCGACATGCCACAGCAATAAATCGCACTGACCTCCTCAGAAGACGAACACAGGACACAGTGGACAGAGTACCCTTTGTTGTCCAGTACGTCCCCGGAGCAGAGAAGCTACGACATCTTCTCCGGAGTCTTCAACATATCATTGATGATGATGAGCATCTCGCTAGGGCCATCCCCACAACCCCACTTCTTGCCTTCAGACAACTGCGCAACCTCAAAGAGATCATTGTTCACAGCAAACTACCCAACCTTCAGGAGAACAGTGGCCACAATACCACACAACCCTGCCACAGCAACCTCTGCAAGACATGCCGGATCATCGACATGGATGACATCATCAAACGTGAAGATACCATTCACCAGGTACACGGTACATACTCTTGCAACTCGGCCAACATTGTCTACCTAATACGTTGCAAGAAAGGATGTCCCAAAGCATGGTACATTGGGGAGACCATGCAGACATTACGACAGCGGATGAATGAACATCGCTCAACAATCACCAGGCAAAACAGTTCCCTTCCTGTGGGTGAACACTTCAGTGGTCATGGGCATTCGGCCTCTGACCCTCGGGTAAATGTTCTTCAAGGGGGCCTTCATGACACACGACAGCACAGAGCCGCTGAGCAAAGACTGATAGCCAAGTTCCACACACATGAGGACGGTCTTAACAGGGATCTTGGCTTCATGTCACAGTATCTGTAACCCCTATGACTTGCCTGGGTTAGCAAAAAACCTCACTTACTGTGCTGTCTGGAGAAAATACACATCCCTCTAACCTGTGCTCAGTGTTCCTTTGTTAGCCACTTTAAGACTTGAATAGCAGGTTAGATGTAAGAATTTGCATTCTAATCAGCAATCTGTAAACTGTCTGTGCTGATATGTGTGCTTTTGGAGACCAGAACACCTCATTCGTCTGACAAAGGCACAAACGCCGAAAGCTAGCAGATTTACTATCAAATAAATTGGTTGGATTTAAAATTGGTGTTGCCAGACTCTACCTGGGCAATGCCCACTGAGCACCTGGATAATGTCTGTTGGGCAGTGCCAGGGGTGGAATCAATGGAAGGTGGTGTCTGAGGGGAGGGCCCAGTGGGAGCAGGACTAATGGGTGAGGGGATTGCTTTCACTCTGCATGATTATTGGGAGAAGGGCAGCAGGACCACATTTGTAGGGAAGGGCAGCAGGGCCATGAATGCTCTGGAAGGATAGCAGGACAATGATCGATGAGGATGGGGGTTCCGCAGTTGGTCTGGTTTAAGGGCCCTGTGATTGTCTATCAGACCCCTGCTACTGTTAATGTGCATGTGCAGCATCAGAGGTCTACATGTGCACTACCTCCCTCCACAGGTTTTCGAGCGTGTTAAGCCCAGCCCACAGGCTTCTGCAGTGAGCAACAGACTAGCTCAAAATTTTGCAGCTATAGTGCATATCGGAGGGGGCAGGGTGCTAAAAACACACACAAAATACAGATCTGAAACTCCCAGACGCACACCCATAAAATTCCAACGTCTGTCTCTATCCCTCTCTCACAGCCTACCTCTTCTCTGTCTCTCATGGTCTCCCTGTCTGTATCTTGCTCTCTGTTTCTATCTCATGAGGGAGCAGCAGATGATGGGTGGGAGTGGAGGATATAATTCCTGTATCTGAATCCTGATGCTATGAATTGGCCTGATATTGGACAAAGGCTCTCATTTCTGCCAAGTCATCATGGCAAGAAGAGTGAATGTAATCAGATTGCTGCTGGTCTTACAGATAACCTCAGCTAAGTGAGAGCCTGAGGATGAGAATTTTTTGGTTGATGGTGAGTAGGGGGTGGGGAGATGTTGGAGGGTGAAGTGGTACTCTTTTTATAAAGTGGCTGTGAAGTAACCAATTTGTTCTCTAAGGCTGATCTGAATGATATCCCATCAGTATTTCTGTTTGTACATCTTGTATCTCACTCTCTCTTCCAATGCAGCAATGATAGTATCTTAATGTCCCTCCCTGTCTTGGGGTAGGTGGAGCTATACTGCTGTACAGCACTGTAAAATACATACTGCACGCTCTATGTAATTAGTCAATGGTTGTCAGTTGTTCCTTCCTACCTAGTCAATGGAAATTAATTAATGTTTCTTAAGTGGCTAGTTATTGCTGACTTGCTAATGGTTACTCTCTTTCTCTTCAAGCAGATGAAAAGAGCTCCACCTCCCCAGCCTAGCTCAGTACCCGTGAAGGTGGTTGTCGCTTTGTACGATTACCACAAGATGAACCCAGATGATCTGTCGCTCCGGAAAGATGAAGAATACATTGTGTTAGATGACCAAGATCAGCACTGGTGGAAGGCAAGAGACATGCGCGGGTAAGTTTGGGATTCTGGGTTAGTTCCCATAAGCTTGAATGGAGTCACTGCTCCCAGAAGATATAATGTCTTTAGGAGGGACACTGGGCGATTGGAAAATCTGGTGAAAACTCACGTGGGCTGGATGGGAGGATAATGTGGAGTCAATGTGATTGGCTGACAATCTGTATAGACCAGGGGAGCGATTCTGGAGTCTCTGGGCCCGCTAGCATCTATTTGCCTCCCACCTGGGGAGTGGTTCGCTCCACCATGTCGACTACTACCGCGTTCTATGAGAATATGTGCCTCAGATTACATACCTCTAAGACAAAAGTCCTCTACCAACCTGCCTCACCACACATCACTGCCATCACTCCAGTTGTCAAAATCTATGATGAGGCCTTGGACAATGTGGACTACTTTCCAGCTCTTAGGAGCCTACTGTCAACAAGGGTAGGCATCGCGATGAGTTTCAACACTGCCTTCAGTGTGGCAGAGCAGCCTTCAGTGAGGAAGTGAGTATTTGTATACCAGGACCTCAAACCTAGCACCAAGCTCATCGTCCACAGAAAGTAGTGATACTCCCCCTCCTATATAGCTCAAAGTACTATGTACAGTAGGACTTCAAAATTCTGGAGAAGTATTATCAGTGCTGCCCCTGCAAATCCATTGGCAGGGTAGACACAGGAACATTAGCGTTCCCACTCAAGCATCGAAACATTGACCACATCCGATCTGCTCCACTGCTTGACACAAGATTCTGGAAACAAGTGCTCTGTGTGGAGCTTTGACACGGCAAGTGAATCTCAGGAGGCAGAGGAAACACTTCAAAGGGCATTCTCAAAGCCTCCTTGGAAAAATGCATCATCTTCACTGACAGCTGGGAATCCCTGGCCGAAGACCACTGAAATGAGAAAAAGCACCCAAAAGAAACTGAATACCTCAAGTCTCATCACCGAGAGTGAACTAAAGCCAAGCGACAACATTGAGAGGAGCCCCTGGCACCCAACCCACTCAGTCCTCCAACCACCCTCTGCCCCAACCTTCTGCGATGGAGACTGTAGTTTGTGCATTGGATTCCTCAGTCACCAAGAACTCTCATGTAATGTGGAAACAAATTATCCTTGACTCCAAGGGACTGGCTAAGGCAAGAGAGAAATTCTCATCATGTTATTAGGACACTCAAATAAAACATGATTCCACTTATTTTGTTCCTTTTGATTTCATTCAAGTGTAATTCTTCTCTTTGATATTACCATATATACTGTTTTGCTGTAGTTTAACGAAAATACACATGTTACAGTTTGTTCCTGTTGTGTGCAGATTTATCATTGATTTTCATCTGTGTTTGCCATAATTACTCTGAAGAGACTGAAAAAGTTGCAGAAAGTAATAACGCGCCTAAAGATTTTTAGTGTTTTAGAAACTAACATTGAACCACTAAAAAGTTGCTAAAAGGGAAAGAAATAGTCAACCAGCTAGCAATATTAAACAGATTGTAAGAGTTTTTATAAGCATACAAAAAGATGGAGAGTGGCTGAAATAAACAATGGTCCCTTTGGGATAGAGACAGAAGAAATGATCATGAAGAACGAAGAAATGGCTGAAGCACTGGACAAATATTTTGGCTGGAATTTTTTAGCCATTCACATCAGCGGGATCTTCCAGTCCTGCCAATGGCATATCCCTGCCAGGGGTTTCCTGTCAGTAAGAGCTGCATTGAATGGGAAAGCCCATTGAAAATGATGGACCTAAAGATCCCACTGCTGGCCAATGATGGGCTGCCTCTTGCCACAGTGAAACATGCAGCAGGTTGCATGGGAAAAACTACCCTTTGAGTGTCTTCACAGCCAAAGACAAACATTTCAAAGCAGAAATGGTGCATAATCTTGAGGCTAATACTATTGAGGAAATTAAATTATTATCATCAAAGAAATAGTATTAAAGAAAATTAAGGGAATTAAAACTGTCAGACCGATGACCTGATGACCTATAGCCTAGGATTCTAGAAAAAAATAGTTGAAGAGAAGGTGGATGCTCTGGTTGTGAATTTTCAAAGGTCCCTTGATTCTAGAAAATCCTAATGGATTGTACATGAGCAAATGTAATATTGTCAGGAATGGTAGAAGAAAAAAAGCAGATTGGCTAGCGTGACACACGGACGATACTGGAATCTATTCATGTGTATGCCCAATAATGCACTCCGAAATCATAGTTTTACAAAAGGGATTTCATATTTGACAAACATATTTGTTTTTTTTAAATATAACTGGTAGGTTGGGAAACAAATAGATGTAGTTCCTTTGGATTTCCAAAGGACATTTGATAAAATGCCAGAAAATGTCTAATATAGAAAGAGAGGGCTCATGGAGTTGGGGGTAATGTATTAGCATGATTAACAGGCAGGAATTAGAAAGTTGAGATTTGAATTTGTGCATTTTTAAGTTTGGCAGGCTGTAACCAGTGGATCAGTGCTGGGATCTCAACTATTTACAATCTATATTAGACTTAGATGAAGAGACTGAGAATAATGTATCAAAGGTTGCTGACAATACAGAGCTAGGTTCAAATGTAAGCTGCAAAAAAGGCTGCAAAGATGTTAAGTAATGACGCCACAAGGTGCAGATGGTGCTTAAAATGGGAAGTGTGAGACTGTTCACTTTGGTGATAAGAACAGAAAAGAAATATTTTTAAATGTCATGAAATATTGAAAAAGAGAGAGAAGCAATGTAGTGGTATTATCACTGGACTAATAATCCAGCGACCAAGGCTCTGGTGACCTGTTTTGAATCATGCCATGATAGATGGTGAGATTATAAATCAATAAAAATCTGGAATTCAAGGTCCAATGGTGACCATGAGACAGTTGTTGATTGTTGCAATTACCCATCTGGTTCACTAATGTCCTTTAGAAAAGGAAATCTGCTGTCCTTATCTGGTCTGCCCTACATGTAATTCCAGACCCACAGCAATATGGTTGATTCTAAAATGCCCTCAGAACTGGGCATTAAATACTGACCCAGCCAGCAACACCAACATTCCATGAACAGTTTAAAAAAAAAATCAGGTGTGCTTAAAAGATCTGCTTAAAAAAAAATGAAGTGTAAGGATTACAGAAAGTTAGCATGTAGGTGCAGCAAGCAATTAAAAAGACACATTGGCCATTTTTTGTGAGGGAAATGGAATACAAAAATTTTTTAAAAAGTCTAGCTGCAGTTCTATAGGGTTTTGCTGAAGCCACACCTGAAGTATTGTGCATCAGCTTTAATCTCCATACTTGAGTAAGAACAAACTTATGTCGGAGGTGGTAGAGCAATGGTTCACTAAATAAGTTCTAGGGATGACAGGGTTATAATGACAGGCTGAGTAAATTGGCCTGTGATTCGTTGCAATTCTCTACCCCAGAGGCTGGATGGATATTCCTTAATAGAGCCCTGAATAGATTTAAGACTGCGGTGGACAGTTTCTTTGTTTCTCAGGGGATCAAGAGATATGGGGAGTGGGCAGCAAAGTAGCATTGACGCTGAAGATCAGCCATTAATAGAGTAAGACTGAAGGACTGAAAGAGCCACTCAACAAATAATTTGTGTTTGTATTTGTTTATGTGGTGTGTTTTGCGTACGTGTGCATTTGTGTGCACGTGTATGTTTTGTATATATTTGTGTGTGTGTGTCTATTTTCATGACTACGTTTATGTCTATTCATTATCGGTAGGATTGAATTCAGTGTGGTACAGATTACTGGCTTAGTTTCCACCCTTGTCTCTGGGCGTGTCAATTAACAAGCAGCTTGAATGAGAATTGTGCAGATGAATTGCTATGATAGATACGTGCCTACACTTGGCCTGTGATGGATGGGGTGACAAAAAGTTGAAACTAGCTGACTGTCTCTTTCATTACCTTTGTAGACAAGAAGGATTCATCCCCAGTAACTATGTGGTGGAATCTGGGAACGAGCTTGAGACATACGAGTAAGTAACACACAGAGTCACCATTATATCTTACAGAGAGAGACTGGGCTGGGACCTGCGAATTATGCGGAGGGTATTTCAAAGGCAAATAATATAATAAATAGTTGTAGAGAAATGCACACATAAAACTTTATCTTTAGGTATCCAAGGTACTGGAATCTGGTTATCTTTACAGAGGTTCACATGCTAAATGTCCTGATGATGTGTGATGGTCCATTTTGGCAGGACCAATGGGATGAAGCAGTTTAAATCGAGGGTCTTGGCAGTGTTGAGGAGCAGAAGGATCTTGGGGTCCGGGTCCATAAGTCTCTTAAATATGCCCCGCAAGTGGAGGATGTGGTCAAGAAGGCATATTGTGTACATTAATAGAGGAATTGAGTTTAGGAGTCGGGAGGTAATGCTGCAACTTTATAAGACCCTTGTCAGACCCCACTTGGAGTATTGTGTGCAGTTCTGGTCGCCTCACTATAGAAGGATGTGGAAGCTATTGAAAGGGTGCAGAGGAGATTTACAAGGATGTTGCCTGGATTGGGAGGCATGCCTTATGAAGATAGGTTGAGAGAGCTACGTGTCTTCTCCCTAGAGAGACGAAGGTTGAGAGGCGACCTGATAGAGGTTTATAAGATGTTGAGAGGAATAGATAGGGTGGATTCTCGGAGGCTATTTCCCAGGGTTGAAATGGTCACTACGAGAGGACACAGGTTTAAGGTGCTGGGGGGCAAGTACAGAGGAGATGTTAGAGGTAAGTTTTTCACTCAGAGGGTGGTGAGTGAATGGAATCCGCTACCGCCAGTTGTGGTAGAAGCGAACTCGCTGGGGTCTTTTAAGAGACTTCTGGATGAGTATATGGGAAGTAATGGGATTGGGAGTCACAGATAGTTCCATGGCCTGGTAAGTATAGGTATGATCAGCACAACTTGTAGGTCGAAGGGCCTGTTTGTTCTGTAGTGTTCTATGTTCTATGTAATATTCTAATACAGTTGGCTTCATGAGACAGGATTTCTGGTGCTGCCATGGTCCATCAACCCAGCAACGTGGTGAGAAAGTTAAATTGCTGTTTATTGCTGCACAATCTCCCACTGGCAGAGGGGCCTTACAATCCTGGGCATAATGTGCTTATGGGTGAGAATTGAAAAAGCTGGATAAACTTAGAAAATAACAAGATTTGTTTAAAGGACTCAGGCAGCTGAAACACTGTTTCTTGTGAAAACAGTGGATGTGAAATTCAATTTGAAAAATATTTTTCAATGTTCTGTAGACAAGGTATTTGGAAGCCAATACACCATTAACTATTAGATCAATGATCATTCATTATTGTATCAGATACACTCTATGAAATGGCTGATTGAATAAACATTGCCAAGCTTTATGCAAATGCTGCAGATAAAGGGTCATTCTAAAATTAAATGGGTAGAATCAGACTATCAACTGTTAGATTGTTCTTTCTAAACTATGCAGCACTCCTTCAGTACTGACCCTCTAACAGTACAACACTCCCTCAGTACTGACCCTCTGACAGTGCAGCACTCCCTCAGTACTGACACTCTGACAGCACTTCGTCCTTGACCTTGTCATTCAGCCAGAATTTTGCGCTGAAGTTTCTGGAATGGCAGTTTCTATTATTCATGTATGGAATGTGGGCAGCATGGACAAGGCTGCCATTAATGCTCATTCCTAATTGTCCCCTAGAAAGTTGAACACAGCAGCCAGCTAAAGCTTTATAATGCTATTTATCTTTGAGCAAAAATATTCTATGTGTTTTGTTTTCAAACAGATGGTACAATAAAGAAATCACACGAAGTAAAGCAGAGCAGCTTCTGAAACAGGAGGTAATGTAATTGTTATTTACTTTTCACCTTCAAAATACAAAAATTCGGCATATTGCGAGAAAGTTGAAAGGCTTGGAGATCACCAGTGCTTCCTCTAACCTGTCAGCTAAGGCATCAGATGGAATAATCCCGCCTGCATGTGCACAACCACACCAAAACAATAGTGTTAAACGAATCAGCTATACATGATAGAAAAAATCAAGAGAGGATGTGCTTCTGCTACTTTCCCCATCAAACAATCCCAGGTTAGGTACAGCACAAGGTTAAACACAGGATAATGCTCCCTCTACACTGTCCCCATCAAACACTCCCAGGACAAGTACAGTTTCAGGTTAGATACCGAGTAAAACTCGCTTTACACTGTCCTCATCAAACACTCCCAGGACAAGTTGGGCGACACAGTAGCACAATGGTTAGCACTGCTGCTTCACAGTTCCAGGGTCCTGGGTTCGATTCCCAGCTTGGGTCACTGCCTGTGTGGAGTTTGCACATTCTCCTAGTGTCTGCGTAGGTTTCCTGTGGGTACTCTGGTTTCCTCCCACAGTCCAAAGATGTGTAGGTTCGGTTGATTGGTCATGCTAAGAAATTGCCCCTTAGTGTCCAGGGATGCGTAGGTATAATATGTAGAGATATGGGAGTAGGGCCTGCACGGGATTGCGTTTGGGGCAGATTCGATGGGTCAAAGGGCCTCTTTCTGCACTGTAGGGTTCTATGATTCTAAGTACAGCACAGGATTAGATACAGAATAAAACTCCCTCTCCACTGTCCTCAACCAGCACTCCCTCTCCACTGTCCTCATCCAGCACAGTAAAGTTTTACAACACCAATTTTAAATCCAACCAATTTATTTGATAGTAAATCTACCTCATCCAGCACTCCGGCACTTTCGTTTTGTTGACATTGAGGCAGAGATTATTGCCAAGGCACTGGTTCACCAGATTCTCTATTTCATTTCTGTACTCTGTCTTGTCATTGTTAGATACAGTGGTGTCATCAGCAAACTTGGAAATCAAGTTGGAAGGGAATTTGGCCACACTGTCATAGGTATATAAGGGGTATTGTAAGGCACTGAGAACACAGCCTTTGGGGTACCAGTGTTGAGGATGATCGTGGAGGAATGTTGTTGTCTATCCTTATTGATTGTGGTTTGTGAGTTAGGAAATTCAGGGGGAAGTTGGAGCTGGCGATTTTATGTGCCTTCATCTTGTAGTATGTTATGTCTTGCAGACCTTGCCATAGTTGGTGTGGTCATGTAGTCCTGGGACTCTAGCTTGGTCCTGTACTGTCTTTTAACATCTTTGATGGATTTCCTTAAATTGCATCTGGCTTTCTTGTATAGGTCAGGGTTGCCTGACTTGAATGCCTCAGATCTATACTTCAGCAATCAGTGGATATCCCTGTTCATGATGTGAAGATGTTGCCATTGAACTAGGATAAACACAGTAAGAATCTCACAACACCAAGTTAAAGTCCAACAGGTTTATTTGGTAGCAAAAGCCAGTTTTGCTGTTGGACTTAACCTGATATTGTGAGATTTCTTACTGTGTTTATACCTGTTCATCCATGGGAAACATGTGGATTTGCTACTTTGGCACACATTCTTCTACACATTTACTAATGAAGTCACTTGCTGTAGTGGTGTACTGGTTCAGGCTGGTCACAGAGTTTTTAAATACTCACCAGTCTACTGACTCTAGGCAATCCCATACCAGATTATCTGATTCCTCAGATCAACACTGTAAGACTTTCTTTGATGGATTTTCCCACTTCAGTTTTTGCTTGAAAGCCAGGATCAGGAGCATAGTCTTGTGATCTTATTTGCCCAAGTGTGGATAGCAATAGAGCAGTAGACATGTTTGATATTTGTGTAACAGTGGTCTAGAGTGTTTGGCCTCAGGTGGAACAGGAGATTTATTGGTGGTAACTTGGCTGTACTCTCTTGAACTTGGCTTGATTGAATCCCCAGCCACAATGAACAAAGCCTTGGGATGTTTCATTTCAAAGTTATTTGTAGCGGTGTATATTTCGTCCAGTATGATCTTCATGTCCACATGGAGTGGGATGTAAACTGCCATCAGGGTAATGGAGGTGAACATCAGTGGGAGATAGTAGGGGAGGCATTTTAGCATCAAGGTCCAGGGAACAGAAATTCGCCAGTGTTGCTAGGTTTAGATAGCATGGTGTGTTGATTAGGAAGAAGACCTTACCTCTCACAGTCTTGTTTGTGGCCGCTGTACAGTCCATCAATGGATTGAGAAGCCCTCTGGGTGTCAGACATAATCGGCGAAGTGGGAGTGAGCCATTTCTGCACGAAACAGAGCACTCGGTTCTTTTTGGAAAGTGAATCTGGCTTTAAATTTGATTTGCTTGTTTTTCAAAAACTGGAGATTTGCAAGGAGTAAGCTGGGAAGAGGGACCTTGGGACCATGTTGTTTCACTCTCACACACAGACCTGTACATTTTCCATGCTTACTGGTGTGACTGGCAGGATGGTGAGAATAGTTTGTGCTGTTAAGGATATAGTTGTGTCCAATGAAGTTCTTTGCTCTGGTTGGTTTCTCTTAAATGAGTTGTATAGGAAGTAGTACAGCAAAGTTTCATTCTGATGCTGAGCCTGTGTAAATTGGGTCTATATTCTCTGGAGTTTGGATGAATGAGAGATGATCACACTGAAATTTACAAAATTCTGAGAGGATTTGATAAGATGGACAGTAAGAGATTGTTTCTTCTGGTGGGGGGATTTAAAACACAGGGTCACAGTCTCAGGATAAAGGGCTGATCATTTAGGATAGAGATGAGGAGAAGTTTCTTCGCTCAGATTGTTTCGAATCTTTGAATTCTCTATCCCAAAGGGTTGTGAGCACTCCATCATTGAATATATTTGAAACGGGAATAGATTTTTATACTTTCAGACAATTAAGGGAAATAGGGAGTGAGTGGTAAAATGAAGTTGAAGCCCAAGATCAGCCACTGATACTGAATGACAGAGCAATCTTAATAAACTGAGTAGAGCATTCCTGCTCTTGCTCCAGCTCCTCATAGTCCTATTAAAAGTATTTTTTGCTTATTTCTTTTGAAAAACCTTAATGTCTGAGACTTGGAAGTGTTTGTTCTTTGGTATGATTCTCACAGTTCTCAGTGCAGTAATCTGTGTTTCTTTTCCAGGGTAAGGAAGGTGCATTCTTAGTCCGGAACTCAAGTCAGGTTGGGAAATACACAATGTCTGTCTTCAGCAAAGCACCAGGGTAGGTCAAACTCTGCCACTGAATTGCTTAATAACAGACCAGACTTCAACAGGAGATTGGCCAACAAAGCCCCCCAGATCATTGGGTCATTGGAATTGCTGAATGAAAATAAAACACAGCCCATTTAACTCACCTTCCATCATCCTAATGATAATCAAGTTATTGGGCAATCACACTGATAATCTCTATCATTGAATCTATAAGTGACCCAGAAATGAAGTGAGGAATCCATCCTCACCAAAGTGTTGGAGAGCTTCAGAAACCAGAGCTCCAAAATCAGCTATTCATTCCAAGAAAATTATGCTCACCTCATTGCCATGTCCAAAATTGCTCTCGTATCCAAAATGTTATTTTCAGAAAGCAATCTAATTTATATTGGAATGAATCAAAACTAGCTGCTTCCATTACCTCCTGAAGGAGTCGGTTCTATAGACTGACCCCTCGCACAGTGAAATATCCTTGGATTTGTTTGGAATTGGCCCCCTTTCAGGGCCGGATTTTGTGCTCTGGTTCTACTTAAGGTAGCTGAAGGCATGAGGGCCAACGAAGGACAAAAAGAACAAAACAGCACAGGAATGCACAGCGATGGAGGTTATTTAAAAACAAGGTTGGGAGGGAGCTGTTCAGTGGGATGGACTCTACTTAAACTGGGCTGGGACCAGTATCCTGGTGAACTGAGTACCTTTTCTACTTCTTTGTGCACTGAGCAAGATCACCTGTTTTTACTGCAGCTGAAATTCTAGAGATGAATCAATTGTGTTTGCTCGAGACAGTCTGCCTATCTAATTAACTAATTGCAGCTGCCTCTCATCTATCCCTGACTAAGACTGAAAGAAAATTCACTTTAACAGTAGATTAGAATTAAATGTTAAACAAAAACGGTAAAGTAGACAATCTTTAGAAAGAGAATAACCCTTAAATTTCCCTCACTCACCCTTCTCCAAGCTCACACTCTGGGCTGAATAATACGGGGAGTGTGGGGAGTGGGCTTGCACATCTCACACTCCTGCCCACCCCTGAAAGAAAGTCGCTTTGGAGACAGCCCAAAATGCACTGCAAATGAGTTAGAGAAGGGCAGTGTGGGATTCCAGCCCCTCGCTAGGGAGGAAGCCCATTCTCTGGAGCTGCTGGTCAATCCAATTGGGCAGCAGTTCCATCTGTTCTGGTGGCTCCAGCAGCAACTCAGTAATGGCTGCTGGAACTGCAAGAAGGAGGAGGAAAAAGGCCCCCAGCTCTCTGGAATCGTAGGCCTGGGGTCTTTGGCAGGGATAGATGGAGAAGTTGGCATTAAATCTGGGAAGTCATTAGGAAGAAAGGGGAGATTTGATTCGAAAGGACTGCCTCCCTTCCCCCGATCCACAAAGGGCAGTCCTCAAAAATTGAACCCACCTTTCCTTCCTTCTCTTTCAAGATTCCATTAAAGGATTGAGGTGGCTGTCCACACCAAATGTTTTTATTTTGGGTCAAATGTTTTATGGTGTGGGCAGCATATTATCAGGGTCATTTAGTTTGATCATGCATCTAACTGATTCTTGATTACTAATTGGAAGTGGTTGGGGGGCTGCTGATTTTGGAGTTTGGGGGAGGGTGGGAGGAGGTTCCAGATATTTCTGTGGTTGGTGTTACTGTGAGCGGGGGTGGGGAGGGGTGAGGTGGTGGGTTATTTCTTATTTTGATCGGGGAGCCCGAAGAGCTCTTCCACTCACTTTTTTGTTTTGATCTCAAAGATCTGGAGAGTAAACAGAATGACAGAGCTGGAGAGTTTCACACCAGTTTTCTCATCAAAACTGACACTGACAAATTCTTATATGTTTCTCCCCAAGGGTTACAAGGGCAGGCAGGAAAATGGAGTTAAGGCCATAGTCAGATTTACTATGATTTTATTGGACGCCAGAGCAGACTCTATAGATTCAAAGATGTTTAAAGTACAGAAGAAGACCATTCAGCCATTGTGTCTACACCATTCAATGAATATATGACTACACCAAATCCCATTTTCCAACTCTTAACCCATAGCCCTAGAGGTTACAACCAAGCAAGTGAATATCTAAATACTCCTTAAATGTTCAGAGACTTACTGACTCAGCCATCCTTTCAGGCAGTGAGTTCCAAACTCCCACCTCCCTCTGGGTGATAAAATTTCTCCTCAACTCTTAGCTTCCTTAAATCTATGTCCCTGGTTATTGACTCCTCAATTAATGGAGAAATTGTCTCCCTATTGACCCTATCTATGCCCTTCTCAAACTTATTTGCTTGAAGACAAAGAAACCAACTTATCCAATTTTTTTCTTGTAGTTCAGATTGTCCTGCTGGGCAGCATCCTGGTAAATCTCCTCTGTTCCCACTCCAGTGCAATCACATCCTTCCTATAATGTGGTGACCAGAACTGCATGCAGTACTCCAACTGCGGCCTAACCAGTGTTTTATACAGCTCCAGCATGACTCTCTGCTCTTGTAGTTATCTTTGGCTGATAAAGGCAAGTATCTCATATGCCACCTTAACACCTTATCTATTGCTCTGCGACCATCAGAGATCTGTAGATGTGGACTCCAAAGTCCAACTATTCATAGTTTAATCCTTTACCTTGTTAGCCCTCCTCAAGTGCATTATCTCAAACTTCTCTACGTTGAATTCATTTGCTACTGCTCTGCCCACTTGACTAGTCTGTTTCCATCATCCTGCAATCTACAGCTAGACTCTTCACTATTTACCACCCTAACAATTTTCATGTCATTCACAAACTTCTTACAGAATCACAGAATCCCTACAGTACAGAAGGAAGCTTTGATCATACCTTTACATTTAAGTCCAGATCATTAATGTACACCAATAAACAGACTGAATATCTACTCTGGGTTCTATTTCTTATGTTCTAATATTCTGATGATCTTAGAGAGGGTTTAAACTAATAAAGAGGGGATGGGAAGATTCAGGAAAGAAAAAGACAGAAGTCAAATCTCTAGATTAGAGCAATGTTTTTGGTAAAAATAAGCAAAGTGGATTAGGAAGGGACAGTGACAATAATAAAGTTAAGATGGCATTAATCACTAAGGTGACATCAGGGAAAGTTAGAACAATATCAAATTTAAATCTGTGAAGGAATTAATAATTTATTCATTCATGAGATGAAGGTAAGACCAGTATTTGTAACCCATCCCTAATTGCTCTTGAACTGAATGGCTTCCTTGACCATTTAAGAGTCACCCACAGTGCAATGGTTCTGACAGATTTCTGTAATAGTTTAGTACATGGGATTTAATGGGATTGAGCATTATAGATAGGCCTAGTAAGTAGGGATATAATCAGTGCAACTTGTGGGCTGAAGGGTCTGTTTGTGCTGTAGTGTTCTATGTTCTATGTTCTAATAGTTTTATAGTCACAATTCGCTTTCAATTCCAGATTTTTTTTATCAGGTTCAAATCTCGCTGCTGAAACTATGTCCCCACAGCATACGTTTCTTGATTATTTGTGACACTACACTACAGTCCCATTGTAATTACAGAGATGGAGCACCAAATTGACAAAAGTTAAAAAGTAAATATTCCAAGATAATTGGCTTTCAGAAGAGATATGTGAAGTGAAAAAGGAGAGTGGGGAACTCTGAAATAAAGACCAAAAAGAGAGAAAATGTTAGCTCAGCAAATCTAAAAACAGAATTTGTTTATATAGAGCTAAGGAAGAACAAGAGGCAAAAGACATTGATGGCAGTTGTTTCTAGATCCCCTAATAGAGAGTATAGTGTAGATAGAGTATATATCAGGAAATTAGAAACAAATCTAATAAGGGCAATACAAAAATCATGGAACATTAATCTTCATACAAACAGGGGACTAACCCTCTTTGTGTCTTTGACAAATTGACAGAATATTTTCAAGATCAGCAAGTCAAGGAATGGATGGGGATACAAGTTATTTCTGTTTAGGAGTGATGCAACATTTATCAGACAGACTGCAGGAGTTCAAGAAGGCAGCTTACCATCAATCTTCCAAGGGCAATTAGGAATGGACAATAAATGCTGGCCTTACCAGTGACACTCATTCTAGGAATGAATGAAGGTCAATATTTCAAAAGAACCCTTAGTTTCTAGAGCCTCATCTCTAATCCTTCTACGCTTTTTCCTATTGCTGATTCCTCTTGTGTTTGTCCTTCCCACCTCTCGCTCTTTTGTCTCTTTCCTTCAACCTCCAATCCACCAGCATATATTCCTTCATCGCTATATTTGATTCCTGTGAGTTTCTACATACCTCTCTGAAAGTCCCGGATATGTTGGAAGCGACGTGGTTGAGTTTTAGCTACGTGCAGTTATGAAAGTTCAATTTGCATGAAATGAAGGAGCCATTGTCTAACATAGCATTATCACTTCCCTATGGAGATACCTCCCACAATGGAAACAATGGCCTTCTGTCAAATGTTGGAAAAATTTTAAATGGGATAAAAAGGGTGACAATTTAACCACTCTTTTCCTGCTTTGAATTTTGGAGGGATTAACATTGGAGATTTTGACATTGGGGCTGGAATTTTACTGTCCCACCTGTCACAAGAATCAGAGCAGACAAAGATGGTTCATGGAAACGTCCATTGACTTTGGGTGAGATTTTCCTGTTTTGGGACAAGTGAGGCCGTAAAATCTCTTTTAACAGTGGACAGAATTCACCAACAACATGTAAAACTTGAATATAAAATATTATCATTTTTAGGTTGGACGAGGGTGTTATTGAACCTCCACCCAGTCCAAATTTCCTTTCCAATAACTTCATTGCAAAATGTGTGTGACAGGCAGTGAACTCTCTAGCATTTGTTTTCCAATACCACCCAATTACAATTACCCGGAGAGTGTGAGAGCTCAAAACCAAACTGCAACAAACACAAAAACTTTCACACTGATATAAAAACAAACAGCAAGTGTGAATATTGTTCAATGCCAATCATTTGTGGAATGTTAGAAACCTTAGTCTTGATTCCTGAAGAGATATTTCATTAAAACATGTTATAGTGATCTGAGAGTTAGCAGAAGATTAATGGCAGAGCCTGCTCCTCAATGAGAATCACTTTATTATACTTTGGGATCCTGACAGTCTGAATCAAATCTCAAGAAATTGAATTTCTCATTTTTAGAACCGAAGAAATGAGAAATAGGAAATGAAATAATTAAATGGCAACATGTAAATTGCCAATAAAACAGCAGAGAGACCTAGGGACACTAGAACATAGAACATAGAACATTACAGTGCAGAACAGGCCCTTCGGCCTTCGATGTTGCGCCGACCAATTATGAAAAAAGCAATGACCCTCCAAACGAAACCATTCCCTTCTTTTCCATAAACTTATCAACTAACCTCTTAAACGCCACCAAACTTGGCGCATCTACAACTGCCGCAGGCAGGGCATTCCACTCCCTAACCACCCTCTGGGTAAAGAACCTACCTCTGATATCCGTCCTCTAACTATCACCCCTTAATTTAAAGCTGTGTCCCCTCGTGCTAGCTTTCTCCATCCTAGGAAAAAGGCTAGCACTGTCCACCCTATCTAAACCTCTAATCATCTTATATGTTTCGATAAGGTCTCCTCTTAGCCGCCTCCTTTCTACCGAAAACAACCTCAAATCCCTCAGCCTCTCTTCATAAGACCTGCCCTCCATACCAGGCAACATCCTGGTAACCTCCTCTGTACCCTCTCCAATGCCTCCACATCTTTCTTATAATGCGGGGACCAGAACTGCACACAATACTCCAAGTGCGGCCGCACTAGAGTTTTGTACAGTTCAACATGACGTTGCGGCTCCGAAATTCAATCCCCCTACCAATAAAAGCTAAGACTCCATATGCCTTCTTAACAACCTTCTCGACTTGACTGCCTACTTTCAAGGATCTATGCACATACACACCAAGATCCCTCTGTTCATCAACACTATTAAGAATCCTACCATTAGCCCTATACTCTACACATTTATTATTCCTGCCTAAGTGCATTACCTCACATTTTTCCACTTTAACTCCATTTGCCACCTCTCGGCCCAGCTCTGCAACTTGTCCAAGTCTCTCTGCAAACTATAACACCCCTCTTCACTATCTACCACTCCACCGACTTTAGTGTCATCCGCAACCTTACTAATCCATCCTTCAATACCCTCATCCAGATCATTTATAAAAATTACAAACAGCAGGGGCCCCAAAACAGACCCCTGAGGTACACCACTTGTCACCGAACTCCACGATGAATATCTCCATCAACCACCACCCTCTGTCTTCTATCTGCTAGCCAATTCCTAATACAATTAGCTAAATCACCCTCTATCCCATACATCTGCATTTTCTGCAGAAGCCTTCCATGGGACACCTTATTGAACGCCTTACTAAAGTCCATATATACCACATCAACTGCCTTACCCCCATCCACCTCTTTGGTCACTTTTTCAAAAAACTCAATAAGGTTAGTAAGGCACGACCTACCTTTCACAAAACCATGCTGACTATCCCCAATCAATTCATTTCTCTCTAATAACTATAAATCCTATCCCTAATAATTCTCTCCAATACTTTGCCCACAACAGAAGTAAGACTCACTGGCCTATAATTCCCTGGAAAGTCTCTCTTCCCCTTCTTGAACAATGGGACAGAATGTGTCAGAATGTGTCACCATTTTCAGGCTTTGGGTTAAGAATGGAAAGTGAGATAGAGTGAGAAATACTGTACATGTCCTGGGAATGTTTGATGGGGATAGTGTAGAGAGAGCTTAACTCTGTATCTAATCCCGTGTTGTACCTGTCCTGGGTGTATTTGATGGGGTCAATGTAGATAGAATTTTACTCTGTATCTAACGCCATACTGCATTTGTCCTGGAAATGTTTGATGGGGCAGAGTGGAGGGAGCTTTACTCTGCATCTAACCCCATGCTGGACGTATTCTGGGAATGTTTGATGGGGACAGTGTACATGGAATTTTACTCTGTATCAAAAATAGATTATGAGTAAAATTTACAAGGAACATAGAAGCTGACTGTGAAATCTTCTTATACATATGTAGAAACATAGATTAAGTAGAACGACAGTACAGCACAGTACAGACCCTTCGACTCTTGATATAGTGCCGAGCTATGTCCAAACCCAAAATCAAGCAATCCCACTCCCTATCATTCTGGTGTGTTCCATGTGCCTATCCAATAACCACTTGTATCCGATTCCACTATCACAGCAGGCAGTACATTCCACATTCCAACCACATCTTGAGTGAAGAATCTACCTCAGACATCTCTTCTATATCTCTCACCATGAACCTTAAAGTTATGCCCCCTAGTGACAGCTACATCCTACCTGAGGAAATAGTCTCTGCACGTCCGCTCTATCTATCCCACTCATCATCTTATAAATCTCTATTAAGTCACCTCTCATCCTCCTCCACTCCAAAGAGAAAAGTCCCAGCTCCCTCAATCTTTCCTCATAAGACTTATCCTCCAAACCAGGTAGCATTCTAGTAAATCTCCTCTGCACTTTCTCCAATGCTTCCACATCCTTCTTATAGTGAGGTGACCAGAACTGAACACAATATTCCAAATGTGGTCTCACCAATGTATGGTATAGTTGCAGCATCTTCCCATGGCTCTTAAACTCAAACCCCCTGTTAATAAACGCTAACACACTGTAAAACTTCCTCATGGCTCTATCCACTTGAGTGGCAACCTTCAGAAATTTGTGAATATGAACCCATATCTCTCTGTTTCTCCACATTCCTCAGAACCTGCTGTAATCTGCATTCAAGTTTGTCTTACCAAAATGAGTCACCTCACACTTATCAGAGTTAAACTCTATCTGCCACTTTTCAGCCCAGCTCTGCATCTTATCAATGTCTCTTCGCAGCACAAAGGTCTATAATTATCAGGATCATTTCTATTTCCTTTCTTGAAGAGAGGAACAACATCCTCGTGGACAGTGAGGACTCAAAGATCAAAGCTAAAGGCTCTGCAAGCTCATCCCTTGCCTCCCAAAGTATCCATGGATGTATCCCATCTGGCCCAGGGGACTTATCGACCCTCAGGGTTTTCGAAATTGCTAATACATCTTCCCTCAAAACAGCTACCTTCTCCATCCTATCAGCCTGTATCACATACTCATCCTTAAAAACATGGCCCCTCTGCTTAGTGAACACTGAAGAAAAGTATTAATTCAATGCCTCACCTATCTCTTCTAACTCCATGCACAAGTTCCCACAACTATCCTTGACTGACCCTGACATCACCCTGGTCATTCTTACATTGCTCACATAACAGTAAAAAACCTTAGAGTTTTCCTTGACCTGACCTGCCAAGGACTTCTCATGCCACCTCCTAGCTCTCCTAAACCCTTTCTTTAACTCATTCCTTGTTATCTTGTAACCCTCAAGCGACCCAACTGAAGCTTGTTTTTTTCATCCTAATATATGCTTCCTTCTTCCTCTTAACAAGACATTCAACTTCCTTTGTGAACCATGGTTCCCTCACTCGGCCATTTCCTCCCTGCCTGCCAATCTATCAAGGACATACAGTATTTATTTCTTGAAAAAGCTCCACTTTTCATTTGTGCCCATACCTGACAGTTTCTGTTCTCATCTTATGCTTACGTGAAGTCAAAAAGATTAATAAAGGCAAATGTAGGCCCCTTGTATTCAGAAGCTTGGGAAATTATAATGGGGAACAAAGAAATAATAGAACAATTGAACATAAAATTTGCCCCTCTCATCACAAAAGGGGACACAAATTAACTCCCAGAAATGTTAGGAATCAAAGGTGTGTAGATTAAGTTGATTGGCCATGCCAAAATTGCCCTGTAGCATCCTGGGATGCATAGGTTAGAGGGATTGGTGGGTAAATGTATAGGGATGTGGGAGTAGGGCCTGGATAGGATTATGGTCGGTGCAGACTCGATGGGCTGAAGGGTCCCTTTCTGCACTGTAAGGTTCTATGATTGATTCTAAGGGTCTAGTGAAAGGGCGGAATTGAAAGACATCGATATTAATATCAATAAATGATGAATGGGGTTAAAGGTTGACAAATCTCCATCTCAGAGTAATAAAGGAAGTGGCCCTGGAAATATTAGATGCATTGGTGGTGATCTTCCAAACTTTTATGGACTCTGGAACTGTTCTTGCGGATTGGAGGGTCACAAATATAACTCTATTATTTAAAAAGGGAGGGAGACAAAAAAGGGAAAATTACACTCCAGTTAGTTTGACATCAATGCTAGAAAAAATGCTAGACTGTTATTGTAGAAGACATGATAACAGAACATTTGGAAAGCATTAATAGGATTGGACAAAGCCAGAATGGGTTTATGAAAGGCCAATCATGCTTAACTAGCATTTTTTTGAACATAGAACATAGAACATTACAGCACAGAACAGGCCCTTCGGCCTTCGATGTTGCGCCGACCAATATAAAAAGCAATGCCCCCTCCAAACTAAACCATTCCCTTCTCTTCCATATACTTATCAACTAACCTCTTAAACGCCACCAAACTTGTCGCATCTACAACCGCTGCAGGCAGGGCATTCCACTCCCTAACCACCCTTTGGGTAAAGAACCTACCTCTGATATCCGTCCTATAACTATCACCCCTTAATTTAAAGCTGTGTCCCCTCGTGCTAGCTTTCTCCATCCTAGCAAAAAGGCTATCACTGTCCACCCTATCTAAACCTCTAATCATCTTATATGTTTCAATAAGGTCTCCTCTTAGCCGCCTTCTTTCTAACGAAAACAACCTCAAATCCTCAGCCTCTCTTCATAAGACCTGCCCTCCATACCAGGCAACATCCTGGTAAACCTCCTCTGTACCCTCTCCAATGCCTCCACATCTTTCTTATAATGTGGGGACCAGAACTGCACACAATACTCCAAGTGCGGCCGCACTAGAGTTTTGTACAGTTGCAACATGACGTTGCGGCTCCGAAATTCAATCCCCCTACCAATAAAAGCTAAGACTCCATATGCCTTCTTAACAACCTTCTCGACTTGACTGCCTACTTTCAGGGATCTATGCACAAATACACCAAGATCCCTCTGTTCATCAAGACTACTAAGAATCCTACCATTAGCCCTATACTCTACACATTTATTATTCCTGCCATAGTGCATTACCTCACACTTTTCCACATTAAACTCCATTTGCCACCTCTCGGCCCAGCTCTGCAACTTGTCCAAGTCTCTCTGCAAACTATAACACCCCTCTTCACTATCTACCACTCCACCGACTTTAGTGTCATCTGCAAATTTACTAATCCATCCTTCAATACCCTCATCCAGATCATTTATAAAAATTACAAACAGCAGGGGCCCCAAAACAGACCCCTGAGGTACACCACTTGTCACCGAACTCCAAGATGAATATCTCCCATCAACCACCACCCTCTGTCTTCTATCTGCTAGCCAATTCCTAACCCAATTAGCTAAATCACCCTCTATCCCATACATCTGCATTTTCTGCAGAAGTCTTCCATGGGCCACCTTATCAAACGCCTTACTAAAGTCCATATATACCACATCAACCGCCTTACCCCCATCCACCTCTTTGGTCACTTTTTCAAAAAACTCAATAAGGTTAGTAAGGCACGACCTACCCTTCACAAAACCATGCTGACTATCCCCAATCAATTCATTTCTCTCTAAATAACTATAAATCCTATCCCTAATAATTCTCTCCAATACTTTGCCCACAACAGAAGTAAGACTCACTGGCCTATAATTCCCTGGAAGGTCTCTCTTCCCCTTCTTGAACAACGGGACCACATTCGCTATCCTCCAGTCCTCCGGAACCACACCCGTAACCAATGACGACCTGAAGATCAGAGCCAGAGGCTCTGCAATCGCCTCTCTCACCTCCCAGAGAATCCTAGGGTAAATCCCATCCGGCCCAGGGGACTTATCCAACTTCAAACCCTCGAGAATATCTAGCACATCCTCTCTATCTACTTCAATACTTTCCAGTTTGCAACCCTGTACCTCAGTGTTCTCCATAACTACATTTACATCACCCTGCGTGAATACCGAAGAGAAATATTTATTCAGTGCCTCTCCAATCTCTTCAGGCTCCACGCACAACTTCCCACTGCTGTCTATGACTGGCCCTAATCTTGTCCTAACCAATCTTCTATTCTTAACATATCTAAAGAAAGCTTTAGGATTCTCCTTAATCCTATCAGCCAAAGTCTTCTCGTGTCCCCTTTTAGCTCTCCTCAACTCACTCTTTAGCTCCCTCCTGGCTAATCTATAGCTATCCATTGCACTAACTGAGCCTTCAAGCCTCATCCTGACATAAGCCTCCTTTTTCCTTTTAACCAGCAAATCAACTTTTTTCGTACACCACCAGCAAATCAACTTTTTTTGTACACCATGGGACTGCTATAATAAATAATGGCAAATCAATGGATGTGGTGTATTTGGATTTTCAGAAACACATAGAATAGATGGTAATATTTTGAGATGGATTGAGACATTTGACAGATGAGAAGCAGACAGGAATAAATGGGTCTTTTTCTAATGGTATAGTGACTAATGGGGTACTGCAGAGTTCAGTGGTTGGGTAGTACCTGTTCATGATATATATAAATGACCTGAATGAGGGAATCAAATGTAACATTTCTAAGTTTGCTGACAAGACTGGGCAGAATTGAGTAGAGTACAAGGATATTTAGAGGTGACTTAGATATTTTGAGTAAGTGGACAAACATATGGCAGATGCAGTACAACATGGCTCAATTTGAAGTTATACACTTTGGTATGAAAAACAGAAAGGAAGTATATTACTTTTAAAATGATATATTGATATTTTTTAAGATATGTTAATATATATTCTTAAGATTGTAAGATATATATATTTTCTCTTTTCTCTTTAATGAGTTTTAATGAGTGTCTTGACAAATATATGGATAGGATAGGAATGGAGGGATATGATCCCCAAAATGTCAAGGGTTTAGTTAATTAGGGAAGCATAGTTATTGCAGGCATGGAGGGCTGTAGGGCCTGTTCCTGTGCTGTAATTTTCTTTGTTCTTTGTTCTAACCCTGTCCTGGGCATGTTTGATGGGAACAGTGTGGAGGGAGCTCTACTCTGTATCTAACATTGCGCTGTACCTGTCCTGGGAATGTTTGATGGTAAGAAGTCTTAACGACACCGAGTTAAAGTCTAGATTTATTTGGTAGCACAAGCCACTAGCTTTTGGAGCACTGGTCCTTCATCAAGTAAGTGGGAGTTCTGTTCACAAACAAGGCATATAAAGATACAAACTCAATTTACAAAATAATGGTTGGAATATGAATCTTTACAGGTAATTAAGTCTTAAAGGTGTAGACAATGTGAGTAGAGACAGCATTAAACACAGGTCAAAGAGATGTGTTATTGTTTCCAGCCGACAGTTAGTGAGATTTTGTAAGCCCAGGCAAGTCGTGGGGGTTTCATGAACCCAAGATCCTGGTTGAGGCCATCCTCATGTGTGCAGAGCTTGGCTGTCAGTATCTTCTCAGCGACTCTGTGTTGTCATGTGTCGTGATGGCCGCCTCGGAGAACGCTTACCCGAAGATGAGAGGCCGAATGTCCATGACTGCTGAAGTGTTCCCCAATAGGAAAAGAACTCTCTTACCTGGTGATTGTCGAGCAGTATTCATTCGTCCATTGTCATAGCGTCTCCCACTCACGTCAGTCTATAACCCACACTACTCTGAGAGACTTTGCTATCACACCTCTCTCACACTCCTCAACCGCCTCATACATCAGCTCTGCAACAAACACTGCACCCTGGAAACCAAGATGGAGCTCATATTCTCAACTTGCACTCAGGCGCCGACCAGCTGTGAAACTCTGCCGAGCAGACGAGACAAAGGACCTACGCCATCTATACGCACGCCACGAACAGTAAACTTGAGAAAGTCAGCATCAGCACCCAGCAGCACTCAAATCTCCCCCGGTGCCACAGTATAAAACAGTACCACTGCAAAGAAGTCCATTGTCAACTTGTCAGACTACGCACTTCAACCAGATGAAATCAGCCGAGGGCTCAATTTCTGTCCCACCACCAAAATAGACCCCATCAGTCTCGCATGGACACAAAGGAATTCATCAGGAAAATGAAACTGCGGGAGTTCTTCCACAAACCCCGAGAGGCCAGCAGCGAACACAATGAGACAGCTGACAGAGAGATCCGCAGTGCAGCAACTGATGGAGAAAGAGTCGAACTGGACTCTTCCGGAAGGCCTCGACTGGACATGTGTGCCAAGACGTCAAGAGGTGCATCAACACCAGATTCATCAGCCTCATTCACAAGATGGTCCCAAATATCACGCATGCACAACGCAATGCCATCCACGCTCTTAAGACCAATCGCAACATTGTGACCAAACCAGCAGATAAAGGAGAGGCTATCGTCATACCGAACAGAAAGAATTACTGCAAAGAAGTGTATCGACAACTGAACAACAGGAACACTACAGACGGTTACCCGCAGATCTGACCAAAGACCACACCTATCAACTCAACAGACTAATCAAGATCTTTGATCCGTATCTTCAGAACACCCCCCGTACTCTCACCCCACAAACTCTCCGAATTAGAGATCGCTACTGCCTCCGGAAGATACACAAGGCAAACATAAATGGCCCTCCCATCATATTGGCAATGGGATCTTGTGTGACAACCTCTCCGGCTACATCGAAGGCATCCTGAAACCCATTGTACAAAGACCCACAGTTTTTGTCGTGACACTACGGACTTCCTACATAAACTCAGTACACATGGAGTAGTTGAACCAGGAGCACTCCTTGTCACAATGGATGTTCTCGGCACTCTATGCCAGCATTTCTCACAACAATGGCATTGCTGCAACTGCCTCAGTACTCAACGCCAACAACTGCCAATTTCCAGATGCAATTTTACAACTCATCCACTTAATCATGGACCACAATGCCTTCACTTTCAACAGCCAGTTCTTTATCAAGACACAAGGAGCAGCCATGGGGACCAAATTTGCACTCCATAGAACATAACTACGGCACAAACAGGCCCTTCGGGCCAGAAGTTGGGCCGATCATATCCATACCTATCAGGCCTATCTATACCTCTCAATCCCATTAAATCCCATATACTCATCCAGAAGTCTCTCAAAAGACCCCAGCGAGTTTGCCTCTACCACCACCAACGGCAGCCAATTCCACTCACTCACCACTCTCTGAATGAAAATCTTATCCCTGACATCTCAATGTGCCTACATGTCTATGCACAGGTTCGAACAAGCCCTCTTCACCAATGGGACCTTCAACCGATGCTATACACTAGATACATCAATGACATTTTCTTCCTTTAGACTCATGGTGAACAATCACTGACACAACTATATGAAGACATCAAGTTCCATCCCACCATCAGACTTACCTTGGACTACCCTCTGGAATCAGTTGCATTCTTGGACACATGCATTTCCATCAGGGGCAGTCAC
This sequence comes from Sphyrna mokarran, assembly GCA_024679065.1. Lineage (NCBI taxonomy): Eukaryota > Metazoa > Chordata > Chondrichthyes > Carcharhiniformes > Carcharhinidae > Sphyrna > Sphyrna mokarran. Next base: position 67,179,060 of record JAGIQG010000004.1, on the reverse strand, counting down.
TTCAGCACTTCACTGTACCGCAAGCTCACGGATAACCTCACTATGCACCACTTCTCCAGTTTCCACCCTAATCACGTTAAAGAATCCATCCCCTTTGGATAAGACCTCCGTATATGCACGATCTGCTCAGATGAGGAGGAACACTACAGACACCTCCAGATGTTGAAAGGTGCCCTCATAAGAACAGGATATGACACTTGACTCATCGATTGACAGTTCCGATGCGCCAGAGCGAAAAACTGCACTGACATCCTCAGAAGACAAACACGGGACATGGCAGACAGAGTACCTTCCACGGAGCAGAGAAGCTACAGCATCTTCTCCAGAGCCTTCAACATGTCATTGATGAAGACGAACATCTTGCCAAGGCTATCCCCACTTCTTGCCTTCAGACAACCGCACAATCTCAAACAGACCATTGTCCTCAGCCAACTACCCAGCCTTCAGGAGAACAGTGATCACGACACCATACAACCCTGCCACAGCAACCTCTGCAAGACGTGCCGGATCATTGACACAGATGCCATCATCTCACATGAGAACACCATCCATCAGGTACATGGTACATACTCTTGCAACTCAGCCTACGTTGTCTACCTGATACACTGCAGGAAAGAATGTCCCGAGACATGGTACATTGGGGAGACCGTCCAGATGCTACAGCAACAGATGAATGATCACTGCTCGACAATCACCAGGCTAGAATGTTCTCTTTCTGTTGGGGAACACTTCAGTGATCACGGGTATTCAACCTCAGATCTTCTGGTATGCGTTCTCCAAGGTGACCTTCACAACATGACAATGCAGAGTCACTGAGCAGAGACTGATAGCCAAATTCCACTCTCACGAGAACAGCATCAACCAGGATCTTGGGTTCATGTCACGCTATATGTAACTCCCACGGCTTACCTGGGCTTGCAAAATCTCATTAATTGTCCTGGCTGGAAACAATACACATCTCTTTAACCTGTGCTTAACCCTCTCTTCACTCACATTGTTTGTACCTTTAAGACTTGATTACCTGTAAAGATTCGCATTCCAACCATTATTTTGTAAATTGAATTGTGTTTTTAAATGCCCTGTTTGTGAGCAGAATTCTCACTCACCTGATGAAGGAGCAGCACTCCAAAAGCTAATGGCTTGTACTACCAAATAAACCTGTTGGACTTTAACCTGGTTTGTGAGACTTCTTACTGTGTTTACTCCAGTCCAATGTTGGCATTTCCACATAACATTTGATGGGACAGTGTAGAGAGAGCTTTAGTCTGCATCTAACCCCATGCTGTACCTGTTCTGGGATTGTTTGATGGTGGCAGTATTCTACATCATGACAATTTTCACCTTAATAAGCACCAAAAATAAAACTTGAATTGAAATGGGTATCTTGAGCAGCTAATATTGGACATCCAGATGCGAGTTTGAGGTTGTGTTTGTCTCTGTTAGTTGCAGCTTGCTGGTTATCTCCTATAACTGGAAGGGATAAACAGGCAATGTGAAAAGAGAAGTGAAACACTCATGACCTAGTGCTGTGCTTCAGTGAGAATCAGAATCCACTGCTGCATGCACTTATATATTAAAATGACAGCTTGGCCATTACAAGATTTGAATATGATATTCCTCCTGCAGCCAGCAGTGGACATTGAACAGGAAGGATCTTTGTTGACGTTATTGCTAATGGCTAATTCCGCATATTGGTCCTGTAATCGAGGGAGCATTGCTTTGTCAGCACCATTATTTGGATGTGCCACCACAACTCATTATAGAGCCAGAGAAACACTACAGTGTAAAAAGCAACTGTTTGGCTCATCACGTCTACACCAACCCTCTGAAAAACATTTCATCCAGGCCCTCCTCTCCCAGTAACCCTGTACATTTACTATGACCAATCTACACAACTTGCATATCTTTGGACTGTGGGAGGAAACCCATGATGCTGGAGTTGGACTAGGGTAAACACAGTAAAAGATCTCACAACACCAGTTAAAGTCCAACAGGTTTATTTGGTAGTAGATGCCAGTAACTTCGTGACTCACCTGATGAAGGGGCAAACCCCGAAAGCTAGTGGCGTTTACTACCAAATAAACCTGCTGGACTTTAACCTAGTATTGTGAGAACCAATGGAAAAAATGAAACAGACATGGGAAAATGTTCAAGCTTCCCATAATGTGGCTATTGCAGCAATCATTTCAAGGTAGGAAGCAAGGGGAGTGTGTGTGCTAGTCAATGCATTCTGATTACTCTATATCTCCTTCATCCTTCGGTCCACTTCTTACAAGTCAACAGCCTTACCAATCTTACACTTGGCATTTTCTGATTGACATCTCCTGATCCATCCTGTCTGCTCTCAGGCTCTAATGCTGGACTGGGTGAGGTTCTGGACCTTGCTTCCCTGGGTTCCTATTAAAGGGAAGATATTCAGCAGCCTGTATACAGAGCAGTGTGACATCTGGATGATTCTCTGTGTGGTTTGCTGTCACTCTACTTCCCTGATCGTTCATACTCAGCTACTTTGCATTAAGCAAATGTTGGCTATTTAGTACAGCCTGGAAACTACTAATTCATTTCTAACGCTCCCAAAGTTAAGGCAAAAAAAATTCACTCTTCATGAACTTCAACATCCGAATTTACAACAAATGAAATATTAATGTAATGTAGGAAGTGCAGCAGTCAGTTTGTGCACAGTAAACAGTAATGCGATATTAGCAGATAACATGTTCTACAGAGGTTGGTTAACAGATGAATATCTCAGGGCGTAATTCCAGTATCACCCCCCACCCCCAACCCCTTCCTTCTAATCTTAATGTTTCTTACCTTTGCATCCTATTGGGTTTAACTATTTGCTCCTCTGTTCTCCCTCATCCTGCATTCATGTTTCTCCGGGTGCTCTACTTTCCTCCCACATCCCAAAGATGTGCTCTTAGGCTGATTGGCAGAACAAATTCTCCCTAAATTGTCTCAATTTTGGTTCCAATGCATAGATCTATAAACATAGACAGGGATCACGAGTAGAAGTGGGAACATCGGGGTGGCGGCGCAGGCTCGTTGGGCCGAAGGGCCTGTTTCCCGTGCTGTTTTGTTCTTTATTCTTTGTTCTTTGTTCTAAAAATTAGAAACTGGGGCTAGGGGAAAGGGAGAAACAGAAATCTCCCATCCATACCAGCCGAAGAGGAAAGAGACACCCCCTTGTGAGGTACATTCTCCTTTTCCGAATGTGGAACAAATACATCAAATGGATGTCTAGCATCACCTTGTGGTAGAGTTTATCATTTCTGAAAGAAGTGTGTATCAGTCAAAAAAGTGAATGGTTCTTTACACACACAGTAGACTGAATTATACAAACCGCTGGATTCTCTAAAACTGCACCCATGCTCCCACTCACACACACACACACACACACACACACACACACACACACTTAAAACACTGGGAATATAGCAGGAAAGCTCTGAGAAGAATATCAACTGCCTCATAGCCATTTAAACAACTTCCAGATCAGGAAATGCCACCTCAGAGTGCTACCAAATAATCAGAGGCCGGTAACCCTCCAGCATTTTTGGTGTGGTACTAGATTGTTTGAGTTGGGAGACAGACTCGCTAGGTGCCAAGATGGCAGATCCCAGCAAGGAGGGCAAAAATGGGTTGGGGGTTTGGGAGCAGCTTAGGGGGAGTGGACGGTATGAGGCTTGGGGATGGGAGGTTGTAAAACTCAAACTCAGGGGAGGGGGCTTCTCTGATGAGCTCAGAGGGCTTGTTACAGAGAGTTCCCCGGTCCACCACCAGCTTTGCATAGAAACCTGCCAGTCTGGGTGCTTGATGTAGGCTTCCTCAGCTCTCCATTAAATCTTGGTGGTGGTGGGATGAGACCCTTAAATGGGCACTGATTTCCCATTGAGGACCTCAATTGGTCAATGGATAGCTGAGATATCTCTCTGTTGGTGTAATTGTGGGAAGTACGTAGTGGTCAATCCACACACAAGATTTTAATGTGTTATGAAAACATTTCATTTAATCTTTCCCTATCTCTACTCTGTCATAGGCCTTCCTTTTGGTTTTCTTGATCATTTCATTTACTCAGAGCCTATTCCATTTCTATCTGCCTTCAACTTTGAAGAAAATTCCTTGACCTGGAATGTCGGGCAGGATTTTCCTCTCTCTCAGTGGCATGTTTCACAGTGCATCTCTCAGTAGTGGCGGAATGTTATGGTTCCGCAATTATCAATGATGTTTCCTGTTAAACGCATTCCTCGCCACCAGAAAACCATAGAGGGGTGCACCATCGGCAGTACTGTAAAATCCTGCCGGCATAGACAGCAGTGACATTTCAGTGATTAACTCTGTTTCTCTCTTCAAAGATGCTGCCCAACCTGCTGAGTATTTCTAGCATTTTTGTGAAGTTACGTTAAACATTAATAAAACACTGGCCCAGCCTCACGTAGGAGCATTGTGTCAAATTCTACTTTTGAAAGAATGTCAATGTCTTGAAGAGATGCAGAAGTGATTTGCTTGTTTGACCAAAGAGGTGGATGGGGGTAAGGCGGTTGATGTAGTATATATGGACTTTAGTAAGGCGTTTGATAAGGTGGCCCATGGAAGACTTCTACAGAAAATGCAGATGTGTGGAATAGAGGGTGATTTAGCTAATTGGATTAGGAATTGGCTGGCCGATAGAAGACAGAGGGTGGTGGTTGATGGGAGATATTCATCGTGGAGTTCGGTGACGAGTGGTGTGCCTCATGGGTCTGTTTTGGGGCCCCTGCTGTTTGTAATTTTTATAAATGATCTGGATGAGGGTATTGAGGATGGATCAGTAAATTTGCAGATGACACTAAAGTCGGTGGAGTGGTAGATAGTGAAGAGGGGTGTTATAGTTTACAGAGTGACTTGGACAAGTTGCAGAGCTGGGCCGAGAGGTGGCAAATGGAGTTTAATGTGGAAAAGGGTGGGGTAATGCACTTTGGCAGGAACAATAAATGTGTAGAGTATAGGGCTAATGGTAGGGCTCTTAATAGTGTTGAGGAACAGAAGGATCTTGGTGTATGTGTCAATAGATCCCTGAAAGTAGGCAGTCAAGTGGATAAAGTTGTTCAGAAGGCATATGGAGTCTTAGCTTTTATTGGTAGGGGGATTGAATTTAGGAGCCGCAGCATCATGTTGCAACTGTACACAACTCTAGTGCGGCCGCACTTGGAGTATTGTGTGCAGTTCTGGTCCCCACATTATAAGAAAGATGTGGAGGCATTGGAGAGGGTATACAGAGGAGGTTTACCAGGATGTTGCCTGGTATGGAGGGCAGGTCCTATGAAGAGAGGTTGAAGGATTTGAGGTTGTTTTCGTTAGCAAGGAGGCGGCTAAGAGGGGATCTTATTGAAGCATATAAGATGATTAGAGGTTTAGATAGGGTGGACAGTGATAGCCTTTTTCCTAGGATGGAGAAAGCTAGCATGAGGGGACACAGCTGTAAATTAAGGGGTATGAGTTATAGGACGGATATCAGAGGTAGGTTCTTTACTCAAAGAGTGATTAGGAGTGGAATGCCCTGCCTGCAGCTGTTGTAGATGCGCCAAGTTTGGTGGCGTTTAAGAGGTTAGTTGATAAGTATATGGAAGAGAAGGGAATGGTTTAGTTTGGAGGGCATTGCTTTTTATTTTGGTCGGCACAACATCGAAGGCCGAAGGGCCTGTTCTGTGCTGTAATGTTCTATGTTCTATGTTCTATGTTTGCTCTCAATGACAGTGGAAAGCCATTAAACAGAAGGAGTTAAGTGAAGATCTATTTCTCTCATCCATAGAACCCCAAAATGTCGAAGGAGCCCGTTCAGCTACCAAGTCTGTACCAACTCTCTGAAAAAGTATCTTACCCAGGCCACTCCCTCGCCTTATTGCTATAACTCCACCCATTTACCATGGCTAATCCACCTAAACTACACATCTTGGGACACTAAGAGACAATTTATCATGACCAGTCAACAACATTTGGACTGTCGGAGGAAACAGGAACACCTGAAGATAAGGGGAGAACATGCAAACCCCATACACACACCCAAGGCCAGAGCTGAACCTGGATCCTTGGAACTGTGCGGCAGCAGTGCTAACCACATTGCTGTCATGCTGTCCCTTAGATAGGCTTGCTTTGGGAAAAGTACCAGAACTGTTTTGTTCTTTGTTCTTTGTATATGTAATGTAGCTAAACCCACAGTGCTGTTAGGGAGGGAGAGAGAGCCAGCAACTGTGAAGGAACAGTAATATATTTTCAAGTCAGGATGGTGCATGACCTGGAGAGGAACTTGCATGTGGTGGTGTTCCCAGGCCTCTGCTGCCCATGATGTTCAAGTTGGAAGGGGTTGCATATTTGCAAAGTGCTGTGTTAGGAGTGTTGGTGAATTTCTGCAGTGCAACTACAATAGCATCTTGGTTGCTAGTGCGTCAGTGGTGAAGGGAATGAATTTTAAGGTGATGGATGGTCTCAAGGCAAGCTGCTTTATCTCGGATGGTGTTGAGCTTCTTGAGCGTTATTGGAGTTGCACTCATCCAGGACGTGGAGAATATTCTATCACATGCCTAACTCTCATGTTATAAATGATAGGGTGGCATGGTGTCACAGTGGTTAGCACAGCTGCCTCAGCACAGGGGCCCGGGTTTAATTCTTGTCTGTGAGATGTTCTCTCAATGTCTGCGTGGGTTTTCTTTCAATTGTTCCAGTTTCTTGCCACATTCCAAAGCTGTGCAATTTAGATGAATTAGCTATGCTAAATTGTCTCTTAGTGTCCAAAAATAAGTAGATTAGATGGATTAGCCGTAAATATGTGGGATTATGTGGATAGAATGAGGTGTGGGCCTGGGGAAAAAAATCTATCAGAGTTGGTGCAGACTTGATTGTGGGAATGGCCTCCTTCTACACTATTGGGATTCTATGAAATCTAATTATTTGGATTAAATGTTATTTGTCTGAGACATAAATATTATTCCTATATTTACTCTATACTGTCTGCCACATTTCAGGGATCAGTGTGGAAAAGTCAAACACTATACTGTGTGTACAACACCATCCAACCAGTACTACCTTGCGGAGAAACACACCTTCAACTCAATCCCAGAACTGATCAACTATCACCAGCACAATGCAGCAGGTATGCCCAGTGAAACCTCAGAGGAAGAGAAAGAGTGAGCAGAGGAACTTCCCTCATATCACTGGGTCAGGGGTCAGTGAGGTTAATAACATCCAGAGATTGAGTGTGTTTGTCAAATGAGACACTCAATACCAGCTGGATATTGACTCAAAACAGTTAGTGTAGTGAGTGAGTGCTGACCCGGAATCTGAGCTAATTTACATTGAGTGGAAGATGTTCCGCAACAAATTAGGTTCATTAGTGTCTGATGTTGGCTATTATGAGTGCAGTCAAGTGCTGCAAAATGGCATTGGTGATATACGCACACACTATAGGGTGGGTGAATTGTGCTGAACTATTATTGGCCCACGTGTTTGCATGGGCACGATGAATTTTTGCTGAATGTATTCAGAACGAGTAGATTATGACCACAATCGGTGTTAATGCCATGTTTCACTTTGGAGTGCAACATGTCAGTCATTGCCCTCTCAATTTTGCACTGTTCAGGAGCAGGAAGGCCCTAGCTCCACTTTCTGCACCAGCAGAAACATCAGCAACTTACAACCTCCCCTATTGAGCCTCTCACATGGCTGTTCCACTGCCAATGTGTCAATCAATGGGAAGGTCAGCTCTGATTACTTTCTCATAATACTGTTCAGCCACAAATCCCTTTCCCACTCTCAACCTGACTTCCCTCTGTGTCCGTATCTGAATAAGCTCCCACTTTATTTGCATTTGCATTTTTAAACACCCAACTCTATATTCTGCCATTTACCATAACATTTCTGCATTTGCTCAACAACATCCTCACCTTTACCTTTCAATCTCTAATCCTGATTAAAATTCTCTCTCTATTCATGACTATTCCCCAACTTTGGCCTTCACCTTCATTCCTTTATGTTCAAGAGACACAAAATTGAAAGGATATTGTTGATGACTACTTTAACCATTCAATGCCAGATCTGGTTAGATCATTTAAATCGCTATTGGCTCCCGTTCTCAGTTGCAACAGTTCATTATTCCAGGAACATTTCTTTCTTTATTTCAAACCATTTTCTTAAACTCAACTCCTTCCGTCTCCTCCGTCTTCACCTCCAAGTGTGAAGAGTTCATGGAATTGTTTGTCAGAAGTCCAGGCCATCCAAACAGCTGCCTCTCTTGTGTCTGTCTCTTCCTCTAACTCACTGAACCATTAAACATACTTTAATGATCACCTCCTTGCACTACAGCCAACCTCTTACCTTTGTCTAGTTTGTTTCCTACCTCCCCTCATGCTATCTTCAAACTCATATTTTCCGTAAGTTCCCATTTCTGCTCTCTCAATCCTATTTCCACTAAACCAATGACTATCTAAATTTCCTTCCTGGTAATATTATTCATGGTTATTCATTCTCAGATTCTGTCCACCACTCCAAGACCAACTCTGTTTAAAAGCCTAACCTTTGACTCCATCTTCCTTGTAATCTACCATCCCATCTCCAACCTCCCTTTCCTCTCCAAAATCCCTGAACAAGTTGTCACCTCCCAAATCTGTTCCCAGCTTTCCCAGAACTCCATGTGATAATCTGTCCAATCAGTTTTTGCCACTGATATTATCAAATGATATTAACAAAGGTCAGCTTTCTCTTCTTGTTCTTCTTGACTTGTCTGCAATCTTTTGACACAGTGACTTCTTCCAACATTCTTCTGCTGTCAGCCAGCTGGGTGGGACTGGTCTTCCTAGTTCCATTCATATCTATCTAACTACAACCAGAGAATTACTGCAATCATTTTACTTCCTGTCTTTGCAGACTAAAATCCATAGTCCACAGTGACAGGAGTCAGAACTTTCATTGCATCAGTCACACACCGGGTGACTATTTCCTGCGTTTCAATGACAGAAGCTGTTTTCTGGTTTTGTATCAGAACATAAGAACATAAGAAATAGGAGCAGGAGTAGGCCATTTAGCCCCTTGAGCCTGCTCTGCCATTCAAAAAGATCATGGCTGATCTGATAGTGGTTTCAGTTCCACTTACTCGCCTGCTCCCCATAGCCCTTAATTCCCTTATTGGTTAAAAAATTACCTATTTGTGATTTAAATACATTTAACAAGGTAGCCTCCATTGCTTCATTAGGCAGAGAATTCCAAAAATTCACTACCCTCTGGGAGAAGTTCCTCCTCAACTCTGTTCTAAATTGATTCCCCTATATTTTGAGGCTATGTCCTCTAGTTTTTGTTTCCATTCTAAGTGGAAATAATCTTGCTGCTTCTACACTGTCTAGCCCCTTCATTATCTTATATGTCTCTATAAGATCTCCCCTCAGCCTTCTAAACTCCAATGAGTATAGGCTCAGTCTACTCAATCTCTCCTCATAAGCTAATCTCCTCATCTTCGGAATCAACCTGGTGAGCATTCTCTGTACCCCCTTTAAGCTAATACATCTTTTCTTAAATAAGGGGACCAAAATTGTACACAGTACAAGTGCTGCCAGAGAGTTGGCCATTTCTTCCACATTGGGACGAATGGACTTCAAGCTGGACTCAAAGTCCTATGTCAGGTTGATCCTGGGCTCCTTCATGTTTCTTAACATTGACCTTGAACTTTCTGACAGCTTCCCGAAGCACCAAACGTTTTATTGGACACACCCATTGACATTCGTTCTATCAAAATCCTCTGCAGGATGACCGCACTCTCTGCTGGATGTAATCTGATCTATATATGTCCTGAGCTGAAGATGAGTATTTCTACAGTTAGGCTGCAGATCCAGCCAAAATAAGACCAAAATACTGTGGATGCTGGGGAATGAAAAAAAAACAAAGTGCTGGCAACATTCAACAGGTTTGACAGTGTCTGTGGAGGGAGAGTTAATGTTTCAAGTTTAATACAACTTCCTTATCCAGTCTTCACTTCACTCTTTCATGAATTCTGGTGAGGTGGCTTTATATTGAGCATGCCTGGGTTGCAAACACATGCAAATGGGGTTGCCCACATTATTTGTTGGCAAACTCATCTGCCTTTAACCACTGCCTTGAAAATCAAGAGAACAGGATTCAAGGCAAATTTTTGCCTCCTCCCAAATGCAGTAGATCCCACCATCCCTGCCCCCCCTGATGTTTCCTGCCACTGGTGGGTGCAGAAATTTCACTCTGTGCCACTGGAGGGCTTCCTTTTCCCTTTGGATACAACCTGTATCAGGCTCTACATTTCAGCACTCAAAAAGCTCAGAGCTTGTTCTTTCTTGTGTTGTATCTTTCCCAGGTCAGACTCTTGCTGACTATAACTTTCACTAGCTGCTCCAGCCACAAGGCATCTCCTGGTTAAGAAGAGCAGTCTTGCTTTAAGCAACGTGGGCTTCTTAAACAGGCACTAGCCACTCATGACATTGACCTTCCTCTGTTGAGTTCAGCCAATGATCAATGTTGCTAGCACTGGCTACACCCACAGATTAGCAGCAATCAAAGACAAGAGATAATTGGGTATCAAAATCCCCGAATCAATTTCCATTTAACTGTCAATGTATTTTCCAATACTTGATTAACAGATTGCTTTTATTCATCCATTATAGGGCTTGTTACCAGGTTACGGCACCCAGTATCTCAGCAGAGCAAGAAAGCCCCATTGACAGCTGGGTTTGGTTACGGTAGGAATTAGTTAATGTATAATTTGTGTATGATTAAGATTTGGTTACTTATTGCGTTGAATCTGAAAGAATATCCAGCACAGAAACAGGACATTCAATCCAATTGAACCATGCCTGTGTTGTACTCCACACAACACTCCTGCTCATCTAACTCTATCAGCATGAGGCTGTAACTAATTCTGTTTCATATATTTATCTAGCTTATCCTTGGATCCATCAAGAATAATTATCTCACCCACTCCCAGTCGTAGCGAGTTCCGCATTCTGAGAAGGAACTTTCTTTTGAATTCTCCATTGGATTTCTTGGTGACTATCTTATATCGATGATCTCCAGGCTCCCTCAAAAGCAGAAACATTCTCTCTGCATTCAGTCCATCAAAACCTTTAATAATCTTAAATGCACTGCACCTCTGTTAGATTTACTCTTCACCCTTCTCTTTTTAATTGAATAGAGAGGCAGCCTATTCATCTTCCCCTGCTATTTATAATCTTGTAGTTCTGGTCTCACTGTTGTAAAACTTTCTTTCATCTCCAGTGTCCCCATTTTCTTTCTATAACATAGCAATCGGAATTCTGTGTATCATTCCAAGTATGGTTCAAACAAGATTTGTACAAGTTTCACATAACATTTCTACACTTCAAATTTAATCCTCTAGAAATAAGCATTAGTAATTGATTTGTTTTTTTTATGACCCAATTAATCTTTATTGCTACTTTTAGTTTTTTTTTATATTTGCATTCCCAGACTCCTTTGTTCCTCTGTTACATTTAGGATCTATTTTCACTCAAAGTGCACTTTTCTCATCTGAAGATGTGTAGATTTAGGTGGATTAGATGTGGTAAGTTTGTGAAGTTACGGGGATAGGCAGGGGGAATGGGCCTGAGCAGAGATTTGGGCAGATTCAATGAGCCGAATGGCCTCTTCTGCACTGCAGGGATTCTATGAATTTTACAAACTATGAGAATATTTTGGAAATCAGGCAATGGTGGCTGGTCCCTGAATGTAATGCAACAAGCAGTGCGGTTGTTGAATCTTTTTCGTCACTGGGTTGAGGTCCTCGATCTAATCTGTATTGCCAGCTTGACTGATCTCCCTCTGCTTTCCACCCTGTTAGAGTGAAATTCAATCAGAGAGCCACAAGCAGAAAAAGAGGCCATTTGGTCCATTATGTCTGTGTCAGCTCTTTGAATGAGCTATCCAAATGGTCACATGAGCCTCCTAGCTTCCTCCCCATCTCTTGGTAAATCATTCCCTTTTCAATTATAATCCCAAAATCTAGGTGACAGCAGCCAGCACTTGAACTTTTAATGCTGAAGGGTTTTAATCAGACAGATAATTTATTTGCTTTCTTCGAGTTGTTAATCTGCTTGGAGTTACAGTGCGTCCACTTGAAGCTGCTTGGTAAATCTCTCTGCGAGAAATGAACCAATGAAGTTGGTTAGTTTGAATTGATGTTTCTTCAACCCCCCGCCTACCCCCCCATCCCTGTCACTGCTGAACACACTGCAGGAAACAGTGCACTTTCACAACCTCAGGACAGTGTAATGAACTTTACACTCAACAAAGTGCCTTTTGAAGTGTCATCACTGCTGTTATGGAGGAAACAATTAGTGCACAGCAAGCCGCCACAAACAACTATGTGATAGTGATTTAGTTATATTCCTTGGGCGATAAGTAATGGCCAAGACACCATGGATATTCCTTCAGCCCCAATTCCCATCAGAGATAATCCCCATTATCGCCCATTCCCCCAAATCCCCATCATAGAGATTTCCCAGTCCCCCAAATCCCATTATAGATATTCCCCAGACCCAAAACCCCATCATGGAGATTTCCCAGTCCCCCAAATCCCCATCATAGAGATTTCCCAGTCCCCCAAATCCCCATCATAGAGATTCCCCAATCTCCCAAATCCCCATAATGGAGATCTCCAGTTCCCATCAGGGAGATTACCCAATCCTTCCGTCCCTGGCAGGGAGATTTTCCTGTCCTCAGCAAGGAGATTTCCTCCGTCACCGCCAGGCAGAGACCCACCCCCATCCCGTGCCTGGCAGGCAGAGTTCTCCACCCCCCTGGCAGGCAATGTCTCTTCCCAACCCCAACAGGCAGGCTCCCCACTGTCACTGGCAGGTGGAGTCCCCTGTTCCCAGCAGGGAGATTTGCCTCCCACAAGCCCCCCCCACCTCACAGAGACCCCTGCCCCCGTCCCCAGTAGGCAGAATCCCCCGCATCCCTGGCAGGCAGTTTCCTGTTTCTCCTCTGCCCCCACTCCCATCAGGGAGATTCCCCAGCAACTCCCAATTCCCATCTTGCTCTTTTTTCAAATAGCACTATGGGATTCAGACCGGTCCCTTTAAATTGAGGGAATCTAATTGAATATCTCATCTGAAAGATAGCACCTGTGACAGTGCAGCACTCCCTTAATAATGCATGGCAATGTTAGGCCAGGTTCTGTGGTTCAGTCTTGAAAATTGAATGTCAGTGTTGACATTCAAACAAAATTTTACTGTTGCTTTCCAGTGGGAAAATGCTGTAATATCGGGTGTAAGCAGCTTGCATGAATAGTGACAGTTTTTGTGACTGGCGCGATTTTACAACACCCTGATTTCTGGCACAGGCAGCCTTTTGTTGGTGATGGGCAAGAGGTTGTTTAATATTGAATATTTAATATTGAAATTTAGTTAAATAGTGTTTTGCATCTGTTTAGCGAGCCCAGCGTTTAATCATCCAGCCTTGCTTGCCTTTATGGCCTGGCTGGGAGAGGTTTTCGCCAGCAAGGAAAACACTTGTTCCCCATGAACAGGACACAATGCCAGTGTTATTGCCAGTGGAACCAGAGGCTATTGGTCCTCCCTGGGAGTCTGAGGGCAAGGCCGGGTTGTCCTTTGGGCAGTACCACCCAGGCACCTCGTCAATGCCCACTGGGCATCTGTGCTATGCCCATTGGGCAGTATCAGGATGGGGCCAGTGGTTGTCATGGCCTGTGGAGGAGAGTAACAGGGAGTGGGGCCGATTGGGTTGGGACCTTTGCGGGGAGAAGAGGGCGATGCCTTGGAGGAAAGTGTTGGGGAGAGGGCCTTTGGATGGGTGGGTGGGGCTGTGGGGGGAGAGGGCCTGATGCAACTCTGCATGCGATTGGTGGGGGAGGGTGGTGGGGTCACAATTGGCAGCGGGATCACGATCAGTGGGGGAGGGTGGTGGTCTGCAGTTGGTCTGGATGGAGGATCGGACGGTGAACATTTCAGGTCATGGGCCCCTGCGATTGCCAAATGGCGGGAACTAGTTGAGGTTGGCTGTAGTAGCAGGAGCCTGACAATTCTCTCTCCCTCTCTCTGTCTGCTAGACTCCTGCTACTGATAAGGTGCATATGCCGTATCAGAGCTGTGCATGTGCTGCATATGCGCAATACTTCTCTCTACAGGCTATCTGGCATATTAAGCCTCACCCACAACCTTCTGCAGCAAGAAACAGATTTGCCCAAAATTTTAAAGAAAGTGTGCAGAAGATTGGATCTAAAACATGCCCAGAAAACACATGAAACTCTCCCGGTTTCACGCCCATCCAATACCTTGGAAAAATCTCGTGAAATTCCACTCTCAAACTCTGAGGTGTGGATGTTACCCACTGAGAAACAGCTAATGGTTGAAGACTCCCTGTCAGTGAGAGGCCCATCAGAATGGAGAAGATGGACAGCACAGAAAGATCACAAATATGGACACACATGCTGCAATTCTCCCATTGAAGCCCACCACTCTTTTGGCGGGTCTGACTGGGAGATGTGTATCTGCGGCCAGGAACGGGGATTTGCGCATGCGCCGGGAATGCACACACATTCCCCAAAGTCGGCAAACAGTCGCCTTTCAGGTCCCATCGAATCTCCCTGACAGAGAGTTCTTCATTCCCATGGAGTTCAGATTAGGTCCCCAGTTCAGAGAGCTAGCGGGAGACCCCCTGCTGAAATGAAAGGGAGGAGTATTTGGGTCCCCTCAGTGAGTGGGGGTGATGCTCACTGAGCATGGGCAGCCTGACTGTCCCAGCCTGACGCTGGGTATTGAGCAGGGGGGTGGGGCTGGGAGCTAGATGTGATGGATGGGGTGGGGCGATCCTGTTGCCACTCTGCATTGGGATCGGTCTGGGGTGGAGAAAGGGCAGCAATTGGGGTGGGCTGGGAGGAGGGGGCGGTGGTCTGCCAGGGAGGGTTTGACTCCAGGAGTGGGTTGAGTTGGGAGGAATGGGGGGGATCGCCATTACTGTGGAGATGAGGCTTGGGCATCGGGGCACTCCGGGACAGTGGGGTGGTCAGGGCTGGCCCAGGATTTGTTGTGGGTCCACAATTGGGCCATGAGGGAGGTGGTGAAGGGGCAGCACTGTGGGAGTTCTGGGCTGACTAATGATTTGTACAGTTTGGGACCATTGCGCATTCGTAGAGTTCCAGAACTGTCAGATTCCAGTGCGAATAGGCCCTGCCTCGCACCCCCCCCCCCCCCCCCCCGGAGCTTTTAATGATCTTCATGACTGGGATCTCTTCAGTGCATAGTGTGCGGAGATTCAGCTGAGGAGCAGAACTGTGAGGATTTAGAACAGTTTTCCCATCAATTCACCACTTTTGGGAGCATCCCCCCGGCTAGCATGTGAAATAAAGTGAGGAACCTGGTCTGTTGTGCACACAAGCAGAGAGACTGCACAGCTCTCCACCAACCCCCATCCCTAGCAATAAACACATTCACTGGGACCTCCTGTAACCCACTTGTCACCCAATGCTGACTTCCTGTGCAAGGTCTTTTGTTTGACTTGCTGCTTGCTGCGTGTGTTTTTTGTGTGCAGTATGGTTTGCTGAGAGAGAGGTATGAGAACAGCTCACAGACAACTGCTATATTGTGCCAATAAACAGCTTCATGTTTCAACTATCACCAACTTCATGAGGAAAATACAAACTTTATCATACCAGCACCTTCACAATCTGACCCCAGCCAGTGCGGAATTGAGCCAGAGAAAAAAAGAAAAGCTTATACTTATATAGCACCTTTCACAACCTCAAAACCTTCCAGAAATCTTTACAGCCAATAAAGTACTTGTGAAGTATGGTCACATTCATAATGTAGAAAGCAGAGCAGCCAACTGGGTCATAGCAAGATCCCACAAAGTGTAATATGATAGTAAGCAATCTGTCTTTAGTGACGCTATTTGGAGGCTCAAACACTAGTAGAACATAGAACATTACAGCGCAGAACAGGCCCTTCGGCCCTCGATGTTGTGCTGACCAATTAGGAACAAGCAGTGACCATCTAACCTAAACCATTCCCTTTTCATCCATAAACTTATCTACTAACCTCTTAAACGCCACCAAACTTGGCGCATCTACAAACTGACGCAGGCAAGGCATTCCATACCCTTACCACCCTCTGGGTAAAGAACCTACTTCCGACATCTGTCCTAAAACCACCACCTCTTAATTTAAAGCTATGTCCCCTCGTGCTAGCTTTCTCCATCCTCGGAAAAAGGCTATCACTGTCCACCCTATCTAAACCTCTAATCATCTTATATGTTTCAATAAGGTCCCCTCTTAGCCGCCGCCTTTCTAACGAAAACAAGCTCAAATCCCTCAGCCTCTCTTCATATGACCTGCCTTCCATACCAGGCAACATCCTGGTAAACCTCCTCTGTACCCTCTCCAATGCCTCCACATCTTTCTCATAATGCGGGGACCAGAACTGTACACAATACTCCAAGTGCGGCCGCACTAGAGTTTTGTACAGTTGCAACATGACGTTGCGACTCCGAAATTCAATCCCCCTACCAATAAAAGCTAAGACTCCGTATGCCTTCTTAACAACCTTATCGACTTGATTGCCAACTTTCAGGGATCTATGCACAAATACACCAAGATCCCTCTGTTCATCAACACTATTAAGAATCCTACCATTAGCCCTATACTCTACACATTTGTTATTCCTGCCAAAGTGAATTACCTCACACTTTTCCACATTAAACTCCATTTGCCACCTCTCGGCCCAGCTCTGCAACTTGTCCAAGTCTCTCTGCAAACTATAACACCCCTCTTCACTATCTACCACTCCTCCGACTTTGGTGTCATCCGCAAATTTACTAATCCATCCTTCAATACCCTCATCCAGATCATTTATAAAAATTACAAACAGCAGGGGCCCCAAAACAGACCCAAATTCACCAGCCGGCGGGATTCTCTAGTCCTGTGGGTAGCACATGTTGCCCACAGGTTTCCCGCCAGCATGGGGCGACATCAATGAGAATTCCCATCGACAGCAGTGGGACCAGAGAACCTGCCACTATCAAACAACACAAACCCTCCTGCCAGCAGGAAACACACAGCTAGGAGGTCGGAAAATCTCACCCCCTTATGTTTAAGTAAGATAATCCAAGGGACGGGCTGAGATCTCACAATGCAGGTAACGGGGCAAGCGCAGGGACCATGCAGTGCAGGCCCCAGGCAAATGGCTGAGGCCTCTGGGGAAGGACACAGTGAAAGGACCCGAGGTCTCTCAGTGAAAGATCACAGTGAAAGGGCTGCATGTGACCTCACATACAGAAGGGGAATGGCTGAGGTTTCACAGTGCAGGATACTAGAGAGGGCTGATGCCTTACAGTTTTTGAATCCCTGGTCAGTTCAATATATAATTCTAGTTTGTGTCTGGTAAATGTTTTGGCAGTACGTTACACTGCCCGAGGTGGAGACGCTTGACAATTACACAACATCCAATCCAATCCATTGACCTTTATCAATTAATCAGGAAAATATGAACATACAAATTAGGAGCAGGAGTAGTCCATTCAGCCCTTCAGCCCTATTTCACCATTCAATATGATCTGCTTGAGGCCTCAACTCCACACCCTACCCACCTCCAATAATCTTTCATTTGCTTGTTAATCAAGAATCTATCTATTGTTAGGGTCCCAGGTCAGAAACTCCAAGATATGACTTGAAACCAGACTGGACCCCAACAACTTTTCTATTTTGGCACACATTTGAGGAAAGGATGCTTTGCTCCTGAAGTAAATCTGCTGACAAATTAGGAATCTTTTATCAAAGAAAGCTTTATTCATAATGTAGCTTAAGTATAGCTCTAATAAAATTAAGCAGCTTAGCTCTTAACAATTGAGCAATCTTTAAACATGAAAAGAAACAACTCTAATTTCTAATTTATCATTAGCACTGCTGCTCATTTGGGCCAGGGACCCGGTTCAATTCCAGCATTGGGTGAATATCTGTGTGGAGTTTGCATTTTCTCTCCATGTCGGCATGGGTTTCCTCCGGCTGTTCTAGTTTTCTCCCACAGTCCAAAGATGTGCAGGTTTGGTGGATTGACTGTGATAAATTGCACCTTAGTATCCAAAAATGTGTAGATTTGATAGATTGGCCATATTAAATGTTATGGGAATAGGACGGGTGAAAGGATCTGGATAAGAAACTGTCAGAGAGTCTTTGCAGACTCAATGGGTCAAATGACATCCTTCTGCAATGGAAGGTTTCTATGATTACTTCTATGATGTTATTTTGAAAAACACTCTTCTTACAGACTTAAAACCCATTTTAAATATAGTTAGCAAACTCAAATATACTCACTATAATGAATGTAAACAACTTGGAGTTTTCAGAGAAAGGTGTAGAGCTTTCAGAAACTTGCAAAATACCCATAACTTAAAGCAGAATAACTAAATTCACACTCTTTTCTACAAAAGCCTATTTGTTTCTCCTGCAGATCCAGGACTGCACATAAACCACAACATCACATGATTCAGTCAATCACTCCAATCTAAAATCTCAGGGGAGGTTAACTAAACAAAGGCCATTAATTATACTTAACATAACTACTTGCAAATATAGAAATGAATAATTATTCTGCTTTCCCAGCATCTCAGCTGCATTACTCTGGAACATACTGACCTGCATATAGAAAAAGCTGAACTTTAAAACATTCTCTTGAAACATAAAAGGCATAATATATATATTATATACATATCATTTGCACACTTCCATCATACAACTTCTGCAATAAAAAGAATTCACTAACCCCACAAGCACTCTCTCTGGTGAACAGAGGTACTAAGATTTATGACTCTGAAAAAGAATTCTCTTCATCTGAATCTTAAATGGGAGACCTCTTGTTTTTAAACTGTATCACCTAATTCTACTCTCTTGCAGAAGTGGAAATCCTTGCAAACTAGCAAACCTCATTTATAATATAGAGACTAACAGGTCTTGTTTATAAAATAGAAAGTAATAGTTCCTGTTTATAATGTAAGGAATAGCTGCCCCATATCTATACATAGAATAGCATTTCCCTAAGAATAGGAAGCTTGTAGTGGAAATCATGTTAGTGAAATGTTTAGTGTAATGCAGCTCATTGCTTTGCAAACTGATTTTTGTTTTAATTCTCACTCGGCAATGTGGTTTTGATGTTACTGTAGGTAAAATAATATCTCTGAGACAGTGCGTCAAAATATAGTGGTTTTTATTACAAAACTCTGGCATCTTATTCCAGAATTTTGGGAAAAATTCTGGTCCCTTACAATGGATTACTAGACTTCTCATAGAACACAAACACAAGTAAGTATTTATACATTATGAGCTCTAGCAGGAATCACAATTCAAAGTTCCAATTCCTGCCAGACCTCCAGTTCTTTCTTCCTGGGTCGTGATGCAACCCAGAATTAACCAGGAATTATAGTCCTGTAGTCAGGACACAGGAAACCCCTTCTGCAGCAACACTGGCATCTCTGTCTTTGGAGTTATTTGTGCGATTGCGGCTATTCCAGCAGGACTCTTCCTGTTAAGAGTCGGTATCTTAACTATCATCCATCACCTGTCAAAAGCCGGTATTGTAAACTACCATCTGTGTAACGATGATTACTAACACAATTAGATAAAATTTACAAAGTCTACAAAATAACAGTCACATTTAACTATCAGCTGTTATAAAAATGAGAGTTAAAGTATGTGAAACATAAACAAATAACTTATGTTACTGCCAGGAACAATATAAGCAGTATAAGCTTGAGAAGATCAGTAATGATAAAAGGTATGTTTGTGACATATTCTAGGTATAAAATCCATTAATCTTTTGCCTACTTCACTCCCCCCTTTTAGTCAGGGCCAGGCCTAAGCATGACTCCATGACCAATCCAGAGCCAAATGTTACCAGCATATGGGCCCACCCTCAGTTAAAAAAACAAAAACAATAAGCATACCCTCAGCCAACAATAAATACCAAAGTTCAAATCCAATACAAGGCCTCGACTTAACCGTGCATGACTGGCAAGGACCCAAGCAAATACTGGTCTTTATCTGTGCATCGGTCTCGATCGTTCTCTGCGTAGTCTAGTTCTTTGGTCTGGTTTGGCACTTTGACTTTGGTTTTCCTTCCTTCCTTCCTTCTCGGGTGTGGTGGCTCTCCAACTGCTGGTCATCATTGATGATGGTCATCATCGCTGTAACTCATTCTTGGATAGGTTTCATGCCCCTTTTGGTCATTGTCAATCAATCAATCAGGACTTGATTCCACTTATTGATACAAGTCCAGTCAGGTGCTGCTACACCAATCTCTGGGTATCGGCCTTGCCTGTAGACATTGGCAGCTCAGTTCACATATCTTCCTTTCATTTTGAACGTGAAGCATGATGGATCACAAACTCAGGACCAGTGTCCGTCAGGAATTTCCCACTCAATAGTCAAGCAAGCCTAGACATTGGCATGCACAGTAATAATGCATCCCCATAACATATTGATATTCCAAAGTTACAGACAACAACACACTATAAATACAAACAATCACATATTCTAAACACCATTTTTAGGTTCAGAATTATGCACAGGACAATAATAAATCATTGATACAAATGCACAAGGAAATAACATTCAAATTTGGATTTTGGTAGGCCATGCACCCAAAAAGTGCTGAAGTGGTAGGTTTAACTCTCCAAAATATTTGTCATTTAAAAATGATCCAAATTTGCATGATAAATAATCCTTTGTCACAGTTACCATTTCAGATTGAAACTTCCACAGTCACAGCTCAAAATCTACCTCCTTCCAGCATACACATGGTATGTTTTTATGACCGAATTAACACAATGTAACCAAAACATAAACTAAAAGTAATTCAAAAGTTTCCATCAGTTTAACAAATTATAGAGGAAACTCCTCCATCGTTCTATTTTATCAATTTGTTTATGAATAACATAATTTGCACAAATGGTTTATTTGTTCCCCTTTAAGCATTTTAACTCCTACAACCCCAAACAACTAAGCACAAGGAAAAATCTCATTGTAAAGATATTGACATTCTCCAGAGCTCTTAGCTTTTCAGAAAATATATTAGCATTTACTTACATTGAATCAACAAATTTTATATGTGAACATGAGGATTACCACAGATACATTTACTCAGTATAGGAAAGTCACAAAACAAACAGATATTACTTTGTAACATTGTCTCACATTCAAATGGTTACATCATAAACTGAGAACATGTTTCAGTATATCTCTCTGAAACATAAAATCCATACAGACTTCATTTCCATGATCCTTTATTTGTCAAAATTAAACTTATTTATCTTTTTAAGTTCAGACAATTTCCCATTTATAGTTGGTTATTTTGTGCACTCAATTTATTCTATCAATTAAGTGTCAGAAACTGTAATACTTAATCATAACCAATCACTTTAGTTTGAAAGTTAACAATGAGAAAATCTGAATGAACCAAACTCTTCAAGTCTCAATTATCACTAGGTTGTGATAAACACTCTTGCTTGTCATTCACGAACCATCTACTTAAAAAAAAACACAAAAATACTTTCGGCTAGGAGCCTAATGAATTAACTTATTCTCAAACAACTTTTACAAGATAAAGGAAAGAGTATATGGTTCTTCTAAGGTTTAAATCCTTTCCTAACAAAAGTTGAATGCAGATTATTCAAAATTCAAACTGGTTATTTCAAACTTCAATTTATATACCTTGATTTTGAAAGTTTAGTTTACTTTCCAATTTTACTTAAACTCTATCAAACCCACTTATGTAAAATCATAATTCGGGAAAGAACATTAAAATATTAAACACACACACACACATGAAAGCTTCCAACATTCATCCCACATTATCTTTTATTCAAATCCAACATTCTAAACTGGGATGTAAATAAAACATTGAAAGAAAATAAGGAAAACAGATTAAGATAGTCACTTTCATTCTTCTTTCTTCAAACTGTAATTAAACTCAAAACAGAATTAAATTCAAGAAATTCTATACTTAAAATTTAACAGTTTTAACACTTCCTCAGGCCCTTTGAAGTTAAAACAAAGTATAAAGCATTGCACTTATTACTCACAATAAATACTCCACAAGAACAAACAGACTTTTAACAACTCTTGCTCTCAATCTAATACAACAACAACCATCTACATTCAACAAGCAATCTGATCCCACAAACACACTGAAATACGAAACCTAAGATTTCTCCTTAGGGCTCTCATCTGATCCATCTTTAATTCCAGATGCCCATTCTACTAACTCATCATAGTTCATGATAGCCCAACTTTAAACACTTGTTGTAAAAAAAAAGGTCTATCTGTTTGGGCAGGTTCGGGCATTCCTGAACATTCTTAGCATACTCTAAAGAGTTGCTCTCCAAATTCAGATGTGTTGCAAAAATTTGGTTTCTCTTTTCTAGATCTCTGTTGCATAATAAGGATCTTAGTATTCTAAGATCCTTAGGTTAGAGGGATTAGTTTTTATAATATGTAGGGATATGGGGGTAGGGGGTAGGATTGTGGTCGGTGCAGACTCGATGGGCCGAAGGGCCTTTTTCTGCACTGTAGGGATCTATGATTGTCAAGAATTCCAGCAATTTGATTTTTGCTTTGTCATCAGCCCGTTTCTTATCCAAGACTGAGACTTGTTCAATTAATCCAGCCAATTGATGAACTAAGAGAACTCCAATTTTCTTAGTTCTGTCTTTCTTTTCCTTTTCCAACCACTTTCGTTGTTGGTCTAATGGATGAGATGAGTTCATCTGTTTAATGAACTTGTCCCTGTCAGTTAAATATTCATTTGTCACTGTTCTTGAGATTCTATCATAACATAGATAAGTTTATTCTCAACATCTGGAGTCTTCTAAGCTCCCTTCTCACCCTCCCACTCCTAGCCTGCTCTTATCAGAGTCTGGTATTACCTGTCAGGGGTGATCAGTGCCCTCCTACCACCACTTACACTCATAAACTTACATTGTTAAGCTTACACTATTCAACTTAAGCTTAAGCCAGCTTTTCTTTCAACTCTGATGATCATTGACTCTTTCCCACTTACATCTGAACATCACACTCCAGGCATCTTTCTCTTTTACACCCACTTCAAACTCCTAACCATCAATGCGGGGGATTTCCCCTCTTAACAACCGGTCTAAGGTTGGTGTGTTAAAGACAAATGCCTCCTTGTCTGTATATGTTCAGTTCAGACCTCTTTCACACTCTCACAGTCTCTCATTACAGACTCTCATCACATATCATTCCCTGACTGTAGTTTGACTCACCCTACTAAGTTTGGTGATCTGTTCCAGTAGATTGTGGCCATTCAACCTGAGCCCTCAAACAGATCCTGGGTTTCAGCACCGAATGTTATAGGTAAATTAATACCTCTGACACAGTGAGTCAAAATATTTTTATTACAAAACTCTGGCATCTTATTCCAGAATTTTGGGAGAAACTGGTTTCTTACAATGGATCATCATACTTCTCATCAAACACAAATATAAGTGGGTATTCATACATTATGAGCTCCAGCAGGAATTACAATTTAAAGTTCCAATTCCTGCCAGACCTCCAGTTCTTCCTTCCTGAGTCATGATGCAGCCTCAGAGTTAATCAGGAACTACAGTCCTGCAGTCAGGACACAAGAAACCTTCTGCAGCAGTACCAGCATTCCTGTCTTTGACGTTACTTGTGCGATTGCAGCTATCCCAGCAGGATTCTTCCTGTTAAGAGCCGGTATCGTGATCTGCCATCAACAGCTATCAAAAGCCGGTATTGTAAACTACCATCTGTGTAATGATGACTACTAACACAAATAGGTAAGATTTACAAAGTCTACAAAAAAGCAGTCACATTTAACTATCAGCTGTTATAAAAACGAGAGTTAAAGTAATGTGAAACATGAACAAGTAACTTATATTACTGCCAGGAACAGTATAAGCAGTATAAGCTTGAGAAGATCAGTCATGATGAAGGGTTATGTTTGTGACATATTCTAGGTACAAAATCCTTTAACTCTTTGCCTACTTCAATGTTTTTGCTTTTTTGCCAGGTGCCTGGGAGATTAATCCTGTGGACTTAACATTTCTGAGGGAACTGGGGAATGGTCAGTTTGGTGTTGTGAAACATGGCAAATGGCGGGGACAGTATGAGGTGGCCATCAAAATGATCAAAGAGGGTTCCATGTCTGAGGATGACTTCATTGATGAGGCTGAAACAATGATGTGAGTAAAATATATCAGGAAAACAATGAAATGTGAGACTCTAAGCTGTCAATATGTCAGCTTAGAATAGCAACTATACTGACCTAAGGAATAGAACATAGAACATTACAGCACAGAACAGGCCCTTCGGCCTTCGATGTTGTGCCGACCAAAATAAAAAGCAATGCCCCTCCAAACTAAACCATTCCCTTCTCTTCCATATACTTATCAATTAACCTCTTAAACGCCACCAAACTTGGCGCATCTACAACAGCTGCAGGCAGGGCATTCCACTCCCTAATCACTCTTTGAGTAAAGAACCTACCTCTGATATCCGTCCTATAACTCATACCCCTTAATTTAAAGCTGTGTCCCCTCGTGCTAGCTTTCTCCATCCTAGGAAAAAGGCTATCACTGTCCACCCTATCTAAACCTCTAATCATCTTATATGCTTCAATAAGATCCCCTCTTAGCCGCCTCTTTTCTAACGAAAACAACCTCAAATCCTTCAACCTCTCTTCATAGGACCTGCCCTCCATACCAGACAACATCCTGGTAAACCTCCTCTGTACCCTCTCCAATGCCTCCACATCTTTCTTATAATGTGGGGACCAGAACTGCACACACATCAATGTCCGATAGGTAATGTAAAAAGTGTTTTGTCCCCATCAAACACTCTCAGGACAGATACAACACAGGGTAAAATACAGAGTAAAGCTCCCTCTGCATTGTGGCATGGGGGTTAGCACTACTGTCTCACAGTGCTAGGGACCATGGTTCAATTCCTGGTTTGGGTCATTGTCTATTTAGAGTTTTGCACATTCTCCCCATGTCTGCATGGGTTTCCTCCAGGGGCTCTGGTTTCCTTCCACAGCCCAAAGATTTGGGGGTTAGGTGGAATGGCCTTGCCAAATTATCCCTTAGTGTCAGAGGAACTATCAGGATAAATACATGATGCTATGGAGATCAGGTCTGGGTGGGAGTGCAGTCAGTGCAGACACAATGGGCCAAATGGCCTCCTTCTGTCCTGTAGGGATTCTATGATTCTACATTGTCCCCATCAACCACTCCAGGACAGATACAGCACCGGGTTTGACACAAAATAAATCTCTCTATACATACTTTATATCTAATCTTGTACTGTACCTGTCCTGGGAGTGTTTGATGGGGACAGTGTAGAGGGAGCTTTACTCTGTATCTAATTCTATGCGGTAAGAAGTCTCACAACACCAGGTTAAAGTCCAACAGGTTTATTTGGTAGTAAACACCACTAGCTTTCGGGGTTTGCCCCTTCATCAGGTGAGTGGGAGTTTTGATCACAAGCATTCTATGCATGATTCTATGCTGCAGCTATTGTGGGAGTGTTTGATGGGGTCTTCAATTTATTTGCACTAATACCTCTGGGCATGTTTAATTGTATGTTAGGTGCTATAAAGTATAAATAAACATGGGCCAGGTGTCACCTGACCTGGTAAGTGATCTCTTGCTCTGTGTCTGTGTTTCATTAGGAAGTTGAAACATGCCAAGTTAGTGCAGTTATACGGCGTCTGCACGAAACAAAGACCGATCTATATTGTCACCGAGTTTATGGCAAATGGTTGCCTGTTGGATTACCTGAAGAAACATGGAAGAAAACTTAGCAGCTTACAACTGCTGGAGATGACAAAGGATGTGTGTGAAGCTATGGCATACCTGGAGTCACATAGATTCTTGCACAGAGACCTGGTAAGGATTGAGAGATCAGTATCCTGTTACACTGCACACTGTGATCATCAAATCCTGCCTTCATCCAGTGCTGCACTGTGACCGTGACCCTGACATCTGGTGAAGCCACAAGAAGCCAAATATCTATTAGTTCACACCTAGGACCCAACAGAGTCACATTGATTCAAAAACAGAACCATAGCTGGAAAAATTACAAAGTAAATGCCAGCCAACATTGTGTACTTTCTCTATTTTTTCATGGTTTTGGATATTCCTGGCAAGTGCCAGCATTTGTTGCCCATCCCTAATTGTTATTGAACTGAATGCAGTGTTAGGCAGCCAATTAAGAGTTAATCATCTTGCTGTGGATCTGGACCCACTGTGGCAGATTTCCTTCCATAAAGGACCTACTGAACCAGATGAGCTTTTATGACAATAGTTTCTTTGCCATTCATTAGATTTTTATTGAATTAAAATTCTCCAACTGCTGTGGTGGGATTTGAACCTAGGTCTCCAGGGTCTTACCCGAGACCCAAATCCAGTGACAATACCATAACACCACTGCTTCCTTAGTTATAATTATTGACCAACATACCTGATGGACCTTTGTGAGGTGCTAGCTTGTTATAAGTGAATCATAAACTTTTTAAAGTCTTAGCTTCTTTTTAATTAAAGATGCAGATCAGTGACTGTCTGAAGAGGAAGAAGTAAAGTATGGTTGAGGCCCACTAGATCCTGATAGTGGTGGTCAGCAGCTTTCTTGTTCCATTGTGATGAAGACAGAAGAATCTGAACTCAGCAGAAACGCAGTTGTAAAGAAGCTGAGCCTCAACTGGTCAATGACAAATACATTTTATTATAGGCAAATTGAAGATTCTCCATATTGGAAATAACAATAAGAGTGACCTGTGTGCATTGGCTAGCCATCTGGAATACCAGGCCAGGCCTCTGGATTCCTATAGGCCAGACTACTAGAGGCCATGAGGACTCTGGATTATTAGGACAGTTCCCAGATTACTAAATTGGGTCTCTGGATTACAAAACCCTAGAAAGAAAAAAACAGTAAAGTGGAGAAATAGAGTACTGGTTCAAACTGTTTTCTTTTCTACTGGGACGTGGCTCTTAATTACTAGGCCAGGACTCTGCAGTGATCACTTACAGGAACTGTCAGCACTCAGATTTCTGACCCATTCTGTTTCCTCTTTTGTCACCTCAGGCTGCAAGGAACTGCTTGGTTGATGAGTCAGGGATTGTGAAGGTATCAGACTTTGGTCTAAGCAGGTGAGAAGTAATTTATGTTGAGACTGTTTAATTCCAATAGGATTGTTTTGGAATTGATTACCTGCAATGGCCAGAGTGAAACAGCACCCAATTCATCTCGGGGAGGATTGATTCATTCCTGATTTGTGTTGGTGTGTGTGGCTGTGTGTCTTGGTGTGTGGAGGCATGTGTGTCTTGGTGTGGGATGTGAGGAGGGGCGTGTGTGCATTGGTGTGGGGGAGTGTGTTAGGGATGTATTGATGTGGGTGTGTTGAGGGGGTGTTGATGTGGGGAGAGTGTGAGGGTATATGTGCCGGTGTGGGGGGTGGGGGTTGTATCGCAGGGGTGCATGTTGGTGTCGGGGGTTTATGTTGGTGTATCTCTCTCTGTCTCTCTCTCACACACTTACACACACATACACACACACACACACACTTACGAAGATTGGCTAGATATTTGAGGCATTATAAACTCCTTGCAGTGACTCTAGTTGACACTCCAGTGCAATGCGGAGCAACTGCCACACTGTTGGAAATGGCATATTCCAGATGAAATATTAAACTGAATCCCCTTCTACTCTTAGTCTGTAATAAATGCCATTGGACTATTTGAAATAAAGCAAGGGTGCCCTCCTTAGCTTCCAGGCTGATATTTATCTCTCAGTTAACATCAGTAAAAGATTATTTGGCCATTATCACATTCCTCTTTGTGGGATCTTGCTGTGTGGAAATTGACTGCCTCATCTTCTAGTACTTTGTTGGCTGTAAAATATCTTAAAACAGCATGACATTATGAACGGTGCTACACTCGTGTGATGTGGAGATGTCAGCGTTGGATTGAGATGGGCACAGTAGGAAGTCTCACAACACCAGGTTAAAGTCCAGCACATTTATTTGGTGTCACAAGCTTTCAGAGCATTGCTTCTTCATCACCTGATGAAGGAGCAGCACTCTGAAAGCTTGTGACATCAAATAAACCTATTGATTTTAACCTGGTGTTATGACATTTCTTACTATATTCAAGAATGTGAGGTCTATTTATACTGTTATATGCAGGTGAAAACTGCAGCCTGAATCTCAGATTGAAAGTACTATTTCTATTAGGTATGTCCTTGATGATGAATACACGAGTTCACAAGGTTCAAAGTTCCCTGTGCGATGGTCTCCTCCCGAAGTTCTCAACTTCGCCCGATTCAGCAGCAAGTCTGACGTATGGGCCTTTGGTGAGTACATAACCTCTTTGAGCGGCACTGCTATAAACTCTGTGTTAATATCGAGACAATCAGCATTGTTAGGACTAGAGTGAGGTGTTGTGGCTTCAGCAAAATGGCTCCAGTTTACATTGAACATTCAATTGGTGAGAAACTGGATTCAATACCATTGTTGTATAGCTGATTTTGATTTGATTTATTATTGTCACGTGTTTTAGTATGCAATGAAAAGTATTGTTTCTTGCAAACTTTATAGACAAAGCATATCGTTCATAGACAAGGAAATGAGAAAGTGCAGAATGTAGCATTACAGTCAAAGCTGGGGTTGTAGAGAAAGATCAACTTAATGCAAGGTAGGTCCATTCAAAAGTCTGGCAGCAGAAAGAAGCTGTAGCATGAAATTCTGCACTGTCTTCTTTCTGTTTTGAATGGTATGCTTTATCTGCACACAACAAATGATAGTTTTCATTGTATACCAAAACATGTGACAATAATAAATCAAATTAAATCAATAGCCTAGTGGCATTATTGCACAGTCTGACCCTGTGCGGGAACAGGAACAGTCTGACCCTGTGCGGGAACAGGAACAGTCTGACCCTGTGCGGGAACAGGAACAGTCTGAACCTGCACGGCAAAAATCTGACCCTGCGGGCAATAAAACGGGATTAGACTGGTTGGGATATTATTGGCAATAATTGGAAAAAAATTAGCAGATCATGCAGCAGCTGTACAGAACTTTAGTTAGAGCTCATTTAGAATATTGTGTACAATTCTGGTCGACACACTACCAGAGGGATGTGGGTGCCTTGGATGTTGTCTGGTCTGAAGGATATTATCTATGAAGAGAGGTTGGATAAACTCAGTATGTTCTCACTGGAATGGCAGAGGTTGAAGGGTGACCTGATAGAGGTTTTTAAGATTGAGTGGCCTAGACAGAGTGGATAGTCAGATGCTCTCTCCCAAGGTTAAGCAC
This sequence comes from Sphyrna mokarran, assembly GCA_024679065.1. Taxonomy (NCBI): domain Eukaryota; kingdom Metazoa; phylum Chordata; class Chondrichthyes; order Carcharhiniformes; family Carcharhinidae; genus Sphyrna; species Sphyrna mokarran. The sequence goes on along the minus strand of JAGIQG010000004.1, from coordinate 67,149,703 downwards.
TTGGGGACATAGGTTTAAAGTGCATGGGGAAAAGTTTACAGGAGATGTGCGAAGCAAGTTTTTTATACAGAGGGTGGTGAATTTCTGGAATGTGCTGCCAGAGAGATGGTGGGAGCAGAACATGATAGCGGCATTTAAGGAGCAAGTAGATGAATACATGAATAGGATGGGAATGGAAGGTATGGATTCCGTAAGTGCATACAGTTTTAGTTTAGGCAGGCATCATGATTGGTGCAGGCTTGGAAGGATGAAGGGCCTGTTTTTATGCTGTACTTTTCTTTGTTCTTCTTTGTTAAATGATGCAGGGAGTGAAGGTGAGTCCTGTTGGCTAATGTGGTGAAATTCACTGATTCAGGCTTGATGAGCTGAAACATGCTTTTTGCAATATTGGTTGAAAGAGAAGTGACATGAGGCAAAGAGACAAATTGAAGTGGGCACTGGACCAAACTGAGTGAGGGAAGAGAGATGTGTTTTTTGAGCTGTCACTAGTTTTATTGATGGTGATTCTTGCTCTCTTGTATTTATTTGTGTTATTCCTTGCCACAGGGGTCTTAATGTGGGAAACCTTTGCTTTGGGGAAAACCCCCTATGAGAGATTCAACAATACAGATGTAGTGGATCATATACTCCAGGGTCGCCGCCTATATAGACCCCAGCAGGCCTCTGAGAACGTCTACAACATTATGTATAGCTGCTGGGAAGATGTAAGTCTTCTATTTTTATCATCTAACTGCTCAGAAAGGAACTTTGATGGTCTACAGAGCATTCTAAAACCATACTATTTCTGCTGTAGCTCAGATAGAGTGCTCTCAATTCTGAGGTAGAGGCCGTGAATGTTATATTCCTTGTGACTTGACTACAGAAACCTTGCTGGTGCTCTGACTGCCGTATGGAGGGAACACTGAACTGTTATTTGGATGTTACTTTAAACCTCAGCCCTTTCAGGTTGATGTAAAGAGCCCTCAGTATTCTTTGTCCCACAACCAACACCATCTGTTCATTGAGATAATGCTATCTTTGGGATCTTGCTGTGAACACGCTGGCTGCTGTATTTCCTAAATTACACCAGTAACTGTACCTCAAAAGTATTTCAGTAGCTTTAGCAGTCTTCCCAAGGGTCTAAGGTAAAGCAAGGTGCTACAGAAATACAAAGCTTATGTTTTCCTTGTCACTGTCACTGCCAGTTGCAATAAAATGGATCTAGTTTCAACCCTTCATAGGTTGTGGGGTGATGGCCCGATTCTTCCAATGCTACTGTGAGGCTCAGCAGGAAAGAAAAATCACTCAGAATTCCTTCTCTTGATCATGGGGTTCCCCAAACCTCCCTGGCTGAATGACCAAACAAACTACACTCCAGCTGGTAATGAATGGCTGCTTGGGTGAGATAAGGGTGATGGTGAAACCTGTACTAAGGCAAGGGATTGTCTTTCTTTTCACTGCTTCTGGATGGGTAGGCTAACATGGGAGGCTCAGGTTGAGTGGACAGAGGGTGAACTGCCTTGGTGAGGAAACAGGGAGTGTCTCCAGCCTCCTCCCCACTATTTTTTCTCCTGTCCTTTTCTTCCCCTATGATAGTTCTCAACCCTCTTCATCTACCATCTCTCTTGCATTACAACCCTTATCCCTCTTTTTGACTCTCCATCATCCCTCTTCCTCGATCTTCTCCCTTATCCTTGACCCTCTCTCTCATCCCTCTTTCCAACTTGTTTCCCTGACTTTCTGTTCTCCTTTCTTCCTCTTCCACTTTCTCCCCCTTTTCAGCTGCGTTTCACAACCTTCCCCTTTCTCTCACACTCTCTCTCCATCTGTCCTGTTCCTGGTCCACCACTCCCTTTTTCCAGCATTCATTCTCACATTCCCATGTACTCAATAAGGCAAACAGAACAATGAAAATGTCAAAGAGATGATAAAGTAGATAGTTGTTTTCTAATTGATATTTGAAGGATATTTTTAAAAATTAATGATAGAATAACTAAAATCCTGAAAAGAATTCAGCTTATCAGAGAGAGTTAGCATGGATTTGTCAGTTGTAATTTGGTCATGGCTGATGAAGATGATTACGTTTTTTTTGAAGAGGTGACTGAAGTATTTAACATGTGAATGTACTGACATGTAAGGTATTTGCTAAATGCCTTGGAAAAGACTGTTAATTAAAATTGGAGCTCATAGAATTGAAGGTAAATATTAACCTGACAAATAAATCAGGTGAGTGAATGGAGGCAAGTTGGAGTAATGGACTGAATAACTTTAATATTTTACCGGAATTTGGGTGGTCACTGGCTAGGCCAATATTTATTGCTCCTCTCTAGTTGCCCTTGGGAAGGTGGTGGTGAGCTGCTTTCTTGAACTGCTGCAGTCCCTGAGGTGTAGATTCAACCACAGGGTTGTTCGAGAGGGAGATCCAGGATTTTAACCGAGTAACAGTGAAGGGTTGTCGATGTATTTCCAAGACAGGATGATAAGTGACTTGGAGGGGAACTTAGTGTGTTGGGGCCTTGAAAGAAAGCCACATAGCAGCATTATGTCCAGTGTAGTTGGAAGCATTGCATTACACAGAGATATTGATAAATTATATGAATGAGTAAAAATGTGACAAAAGGGTTTCAATGTGAACGAAGATAAAGTTATCTATTTTAGAACTGAACAGGATAGGACAGGCTATGTTCTAAATGTGGAAAAGCTGGAAACAACGGAGTTCTAAAGAGGCTTGGGCAGTCTCGGTACGCAGATCATCAAAACACCATGAACATAAAAAAAATCTAAAAGTCTTTTATTGAGGTTGAAAACCATGACCACAATTCTCCCAACAAAATTCTAAGTGCTGAATTTGGAGAAAACTGCATGCGCACTAGCCCCTATCTGTCAGCCTGCAGTTTACTGGTCAGTTTGTTCCAGCCCAGTACCCCTCAATCCCAGGATCATCTCTAGCCCTTTCCTCAGCTGGCCCCACCCTCCAGATACTGCCCGAAGCCTGATGGGCAGTGCGAAGGTGCTCCCATGGACATGGGCACTTTGCCCCTTGGCAGGGCAAGGGGACACAGGTTGACTTTGCCAGGAAAATTGGTTTACACGACAACTGACAATAGTTTCATGGTCATCATTCTTTATTCCAGATAATTCTAATTAATTCAAATTTCACCATCTGCAATGGTGGGATTTGAATCCAGGTCCCCAGAACTTCAGCTGAGTTTCTGGATTAATCATCTAACAATAATACAACTAAGCCATTACCTCCCTCCTCACTGTTCCTTTAAATTAAATGAGTGAAGATGGGAGCTAAACATGGGGATTAACCATTATGACTTCAAGTAGTGGCTTCAATGGAGATGAGGATGTGACATAACCTAGAGAGCTTTGCAGAGACTGGACATACAGCCAAGAGCCTTCAATAGCCCTGACAGTACAGCTTGAAAAGAAGTTATTCCTGGGATGGGGGCATTCATGGCAAGGCACTAATAATTTCTATTCCTGTAGCTGCACCTTGCTTGGCTGTAGTTGGGAGGTTGTATAGTTGCTGTCTGATCAACATGAATCCCATTCTTTCCATTGAGTAATGCTGTATTCTTTCTTGGGGTGATTTTGTGTTGTCTCTGATTAACTCTTTCACTTTGATCTCTATTGCAGAAAGCAGATAATCGCCCATCTTTCAGCTTGCTACTGAGCAGCATCCAGGAACTGGTAGAAGATGACAGCCAAGGGATATGAGGGGATTCTCCACTGTCTCAGCCAGAGTTCCTATGACATTTTCCCTCTTTACAAGTGAAATGTGTTTACCCTTTTGCTGTTTTATTACTGTGCAATGTGTAAATCTTTTTAAACTGGATCATATGCACACATACACTTACACAATCACATACATAGTTTATTTACCCAGAGGGCGGTGACAGTCTGCCTGGGAAGGTGCAGAGGCAGGTTGCCTCACATCACTTGGCACATCATAACATTCAGGGATAATGGACCAAGTACTGAAAGATGGAAGGTCAGTTGTTTTTAATGTGTCGGTGCAGCCTCAATGGGCTGAAGGGCCTCTTCTATGCTATATGATTCTACAATTCTAAATAGAGACAAGCACACAAGTACACACTGACAGACAGGACAAAATAAATCTTTGATTCTGATTTAAAAGAGTGAGCAATGTGTTCTTTGTGCGTAAGTAACCAGTATGACTGGAGCGGGCAAAACAATGAAGACAGAAACCAGATATCAAAGTCATAATCAGGAGCTACAAGGGCGAGAAATCTGATCTGTTAGTATAAAATAGAACTCTGGAGCACTAGCTGGAACTCAGTAAGAATTTAGCAACACCAATTATTAATCCAACCGATTTATTTGATAGTAAAAAAGCGAGCTTTCAACACTCCCGTGTCTTCCTCAGGCAAGTGCAGGGTTCTGGTCTGCCATAGCACACATCAGCACAGACAGTCAGAGATTGCTGATTAGAATGCGAATCCTTACATCTAACCTGCTATTCAAGTGTTAAGTGGCTAACAATGTGTGTGAGGGATCCTGAGGATTTGAGGTTGTTTTCGTTAGAAAGGAGGCGGCTAGGGGGATCTTATTGAAGCATATAAGATGATTAGAGGTTTGGATAGGGTGGACAGTGATAGCCTTTTTCCTAGGATGGAAAAAGCTAGCACGAGGGGACACAACTTTAAATTAAGGGGTATGAGTTATAGGACGGATATCAGAGGTAGGTTCTTTACTCAAAGAGTGATTAGGGAGTGGAATGCCCTGCCTGCAGCTGTTGTAGATGCGCCAAGTTTGGTGGCGTTTAAGAGGTTAGTTGATAAGTATATGGATGAGAAGGGAATGGTTTAGTTAGGAGGGGCATTGCTTTTTATTTTGGTCGGCACAACATCGAAGGCCGAAGGGCCTGTTCTGTGCTGTATTGTTCTATGTTCTATGTTCTAATTGTGTATTTTCTCCAGACAGCACAGTAAGTGAGGTTTTTTGCTAACCCAGGCAAGTTACGGGGGTTACAGATAGTGTGTCATGAAGCCAAGATCCCTGTTAAGACCGTCCTCATGTGTGCGGAGCTTGGCTATCAGTCTCTGTTCAGCGACTCTGCGCTGTCGTGTATCACGAAAGCCCCCTTGAAGAACATTTACCCGCAGGTCGGAGGCCGAATGCCCATGACTGCTGAAGTGTTCGCCCACAGGAAGGGAACTGTTTTGCCTGGTGATTGTTGAGCGATGCTCATTCATCCGCTGTCGTAGTGTCTGCATGGTCTCCCCAATGTACCATGCTTCGGGACATCCTTTCTTGCAACGTATTAGGTAGACAACGTTGGCCGAGTTGCAAGAGTATGTACCGTACACCTGGTGAATGGTATCCTCACGTTTGATGATGTCGTCCATGTCTATGATCCGGCATGTCTTGCAGAGGTTGCTGTGGCAGGGTTGTGTGGTATTGTGGTCACTGTTCTCCTGAAGGTTGGGTAGTTTGCTGCGAACAATGATCTGTTTGAGGTTGTGCGGTTGTCTGAAAGCAAGAAGTGGGGGGGTGGGGATGGCCCTAGCGAGATGTTCATCGTCATCAATGATATGTTGAAGACTCCGGAGAAGATGTCGTAGCTTCTCCGCTCCGGGGAAGTACTGGACAACAAGGTACTCTGTCCACCGTGTCCCGTGTTCGTCTTCTGAGGAGATCAGTGCGGTTTATCGTTGTGGCACGTTGGAACTGTCGATCGATGAGTCGAGCGCCATATCCTGTTCTCACGAGGGCATCCTTCAGTGTCTGGAGGTGTCTGTCACGATCCTCCTCATCTGAGCAAATTCTGTGTATACGGAGGGCTTGTCCATAGGGAATGGCTTCTTTAACGTGTCTAGGGTGGAAGCTGGAGAAGTGGAGCATTGTGAGGTTGTCTGTCGGTTTGCGGTACAGTGAGGTGCTGAGGTGACCGTCCTTGATGGAGATGCGTGTGTCCAAGAATGCAACTGATTCTGGAGAATAGTCCATGGTGAGTCTAATGGTGGGATGGAACTTGTTGATATCATCATACAGTTGTTTCAATGATTGTTCACCATGAGTCCAAAGGAAAAAGATGTCATCAATGTATCTAGTATATAACCTTGGTTGGAGATCTTGTGTGGTGAAGAAGTCTTGTTCCACCCGAATCCAACGCCGGCATCTTTACATCAGCACTAGCTGGAACCAGGACAATAGGCTAAGCTAGGAGATCAAGGGATCTGGAATTCCAAAGACATGATATGGAGATGCCTGTGTTAGACTGGGGTAAACACAGTAAGAAGTCTGTCAACACCAGCCTGAAGTCCAACAGGTTTATTTCATAGCAAAAGCTACTAACGTTCAGAGTGCTGCTTTTTCGTCAGGGAAATGGGTGTTCTCTTCGCAAACAGAGCCCTAAAGACATAACTCAATTTACAAAACAATGGTTGGAATGCGAGTCTTTACAGGTAATCAAGTCTTAAAGGTAGACAACATGAGTGGAGAGACCATTAAGCACAAGTTAAAAAGGTGTGTATTGTCTCCAGACAGGACAGTTTGTGAGATTTTGCAAGCCCAGACAAGTCGTGGGGGTTACAGGTAGTGTGACACGAACCCAAGATCCTGGTTGAGGCCATTCTCATATGTGCAAAACTTGGCTATCAGCCTTTGCTCCGCAACTCTGCGTTGTGAAGGCCGCCTTGGAGAACACTTACCCGAAGATCACAAGCCAATTGTCCGTGACCGCTAAATATTCCCCATAACGAAGAGAACATTTTAGCGTGATGATTGTCGAGCAATGTTCATTCATCCGTTGTCATAGCATCTGTTTGGTCTCCCCAATGTACCACGCCTCGGGACATTCTTTCCTGCAGCATATCAGATAGACAATGTTGGCTGATTTGCAAGAGTATGTACCATGTACCTGGTGGATGGTGTTCTCATGAGATGATTGCATCCATGTCAATGATCTGGCACGTTTTGCAAAGGTTGCTGTGTCAGGGTTGTGGTCACTGTACTCCTGAAGGCTGGGTAGTTTGCTACAGTCAATGGTCTGTTTGGCATTGTGCAATTGATTGAAGGCAAGAAGTGGGGGTGTGGGGATGGTCTTGGCGAGCTGTTTGTCTTCATCAATGAATGTTAAAGATTCTGTGGAAGATATTGTAGCTTCTCCGCTCCGGAGAAGTACTGAATGATGAAGGGTACCCTGTACGCTGTGTTCTGTGTTTGTCTTCTGAGGAGGTTGGTGTAGTTTTTCACTGTGTTGTGTCAGAACTGTCAATTGATGAGTCAAGTGCCACATCGGTTGCATTCTTGGACACACATATCTCCATCAAAGACAGACACCTCAGCACCTCACTGTACCGCAGCCCACAGAAAGCCTCATGAAGCTCCACTTCTCCAACTTTCACTCTAAACACATTGTCCCCTACGGATAAGCCTTCGTATACAAGGAAAGGATGTCTCGGAGCATAGTACATTTGGGAGACCGTACAGACAGTACAACAACGGTTGTTATGAAGGCATCTTTTAGAGGGCAGATGAGTAGCAATCCTCCGCATCTGAGCAGATCCTGTGTACACGGAGGGCTTGTCCATAGAAGACAATGGGTTTAGGGTGGGAAGCTGGAGAAGTGGACATCGCAAGGTTATCTGTAGGCTGCAGTACAGTGAAATGCTGAGGTAACTGTCTTTGATGGAGATGCGTGTGTTCAAGAATGCAACTGATTCTGGAGAGTAGTCCAAAGTGAGTCTGATGGTGGGATGGAACTTGATGTCATCGTATAGTTGTTTCAGTATTGTTCACCATGAGTCCAAAGGAAGAAAATGTTATCCACGTATCTAGATGCCATCACTGAAACAACTATATGGTGACATCAACAGTTTTCCATCCCACCATTAGATTCACCATGGACTACTCTGCAGGCATCGGTTGCATTCTTGGACACACACATCTCCATCAAAGACAGACACCTCAGCACCTCACTGTACCGCAGCCCACAGAAAGCCTCATGATGCTCCACTTCTCCAACTTTCACTCTAAACACATTGTCCCCTACGGATAAGCCTTCGTATACAAGGAAAGGATGTCTCGGAGCATAGTACATTTGGGAGACCGTACAGACACTACAATAACGGTTGAACGAACACCGCTCGACAATCACCAGTAAGAATGTTCTCTTCCTGTTGGGTAACACTTTAGCGGTCACAGGCATTCAGTCTCTGATCTTCGGGTAAGCATTCTCCAAGGTGGCCTTCACGACACATGACAACGTAGAATCGCTGAGCAGAGACTGATAGCAAAGTTCCGCACACGAGGATGGCTTTAACAGGAATCTTGTGTTCATGACACACTATCTGTAACCGCTATAACATCTTGCCTGGGCTTGCAAAATCTCACTAACTGTCCTGCCTGGAGACAATACACATCTTTTTAATGTTGCTTAACCCTGTCTCCACTCATATTGTCTGTATCTTTGAGACTTGATTACCTGTAAAGACTCACATTCCAACCATTATTTTGTAAATTGAGTTTGTGTCTTTATATGCCGTTTGTGGACAGAACTCCCAATTACCTGACGAAGGAGCAGCGCTCCGAAGTCTAGTGGCTTTTCCTACCAGATAAACCTGTATTCCAAAAAAAATCCAGAAACACCAGGAATATCCTGGTTATAAACACAACTGAGAGTATTGAAAGCAATCTGGGTCTGAGTACACATTGCAGGATGTTCCAAATAGACTGTAAAATCCTGGCGTGCCCTGAACCAGACCATCCTGTACAACATTAGCTATTGTCCAGTCCTCTGGGACCTCACCTGTGTCCAAATAAGAGACAAAGATTTGCGTCAGAGGCCCAGCAATTTCACCTCGCACCTCCCTAAGCAGCCTGTTAGTCTATTAGTACAACTTGACTCAAGACATTTGACAATCTGCGGCTCAGGAGTTGCAGTGCAATAGTTATAGTTAAAGTTAAACTGCAGGTGCATCTATTCAGGGTTACTATGTCCCACTGAAAATGAATGACGAATTGTAGATATGTATGATACATGGTTTAAAACTAAGTAGTTTTCCGTGTGAGAGTTGGCTAAGGAATGTGATAAAATGGATAACACGACACTGCAAAATGTGTAAACATCAACTTTCGGGAATCCAACAAGTTGGAAGTTAAATGATTAGTTTTCAACTAAAGTTTCAAACATAGGCAGAATTCCCAAAAGTGCAAACCAGTTAATTTGCCCTCTAGTAAGGCCATAACCATAGTAAATGTGACATTTATAAGCAATGCATTTCCATAGAATCCTTACGGTGCAGCAAGAGGCCATTCCGCCCATCGACTCTGCACCAGGTTGTTTGCAAGCTTTTGGGTGAGCCGTGGCCTTGTCTTGTTGAAGTGGTTGGTGTTACTGAACAGATCTGGAAGCGTTGGTAGAGAAACTAAGTCCATGGTGTCATTTCAGAGCAGGAGTCTCTTTCTCTCTCACTCTGACCAGCTGCTGTTTGGGTGTTTGGAAGGATTTGCAGATTCGGACTCAACTCGTTTCTCTACACGCCCACGGTCCGTGGACCCGGGAGCTCAAGCTCACTGTCGCAGCTCCGCTACTTCCAGGTCCAGCACGTGTTTACTGGAGGCTGCCATGTTGGGGTTAGTGGGCGGGGCGATGCGGTTTCCGGTTCCAGGTTGTGGGGACGGAACATGTGAAGGTCACAGGGAAAGCGGGACGGAGACTCCCACCTTCCGGGACATGGATAACCAGGCTCAGGCACTGGCCGCCGATCCTCATTTACAACAATTCATTGAGGTGGAGAGTCAGAAACAGAAATTTCAACAACTGGTTCATGGCCTGACTGAGCTCTGTTGGGTAAGTGATAGTTAATATAACCAGTCACTAGCTAGTGCTGTCTCCACCACAGCATAGCCTGACTGCTTTGTTGGATAAGTAATAGTTAATATTACCAGATACCAACTAGTACTACTTCCATCACAGCAGAGCTTGACAGAGCTCTACTAAGTGATCATTAATATAACCAGTCACTAGCTAGTAGTGTTTGTACTACTGCATGCTCTCATTGAGTTCTGCTGGGTAAGTTATAGTTAATATTACTAGTTACTAACTAGTGCTGCCTCCATCACAGCGTGGCCTGATGCAGCTCTGCTGGATAAATGATAGTTAATATAATCAGTGAATAACTAGTGTTGTTTCCGCCGCAACATGGCCTGATTGTGCCCTGTTAGATAAATGATAGTTAAATGTGATCAGTGAATAAAAATGCTATCTGAACCAGAACATGGTGCCACTGAACTCTCTACTATTTATCCAGTGATAGTTAATAATTTGGTTACGTCTGACCTGTAACTAACTGGTTACGTCTGACCAGTAAGAAGTTTGACAATACCAGGTTAAAGTCCAACGATGTCTGTGTTGATATGCGCGATCTTCTTGGAAAGCCTTTCCACTTGGAGTCGGCAGTTTGCGGTGTCAATGGTAGTGTGGAGATGCCGGCATTGGACTGGGGTAAACTTGGTTGGACTTTAACCTGGTGTTGTGAGACTTCTTACTGAGCTTACCCCAGTCTAATGCCTGCAGCTCCACGTTATGTCTGACCAAGGCAAAGGTAACCAAACACTGATAGGTAACTAGCAATATAAACATGAGCTGATCAGTGGTGAGAAAGTCTGCTGAGTGACTAATGATATAGTTAATATAATTAACCAGTGATGTCTGACTAGAGCAGAGGCTCACTGAGCTCTGGTGATTAAAAATGCTGTGGGTGATTTACTGCTCCATGTTGCTGTTTCCATTTCTCTTTCCAGTTTCTATCTATTTCTTCATCCTTTTGACTGTTGCTCACTTGCCCAAGCCTCTCTCTTCAAATTTCCCTGCTCACTGACCAGGCATTTTACATTGTGGTATTGAAAGAGTCTTGCAGATTGCATGGTGCCTGCTCATCTTCTCTGGAATGCATCCTGCCTGGTTACATTCCACACCACCTGCCTCACATCTTGTTGTCCTCTCTTATCCATCACCCTTTTTTTTGCCTCTCAGTCTAGTTCCTTCTATATTGTATCTGGGTTTCTCCTGAGAATTTCTTCCTCGGCCTTTGCAGAGATGTCCTCATCCATCTCTACTTGTATTGCCTTCTCTCCTGAGTTTACTGATCTCCCTTCCACTTCTTATTGCTCCCTCTTTTAAACTCCCCGATTGTTTGATCTTGCTGTCTCTCTTGGCCTCGTCTCTATGATCTGGTTTACTGACTGGTCTGTTTCAGGCTATGGGTGTCTCTTGCTAACCATATCCACTGATCAGAACCATGGACCTGGATGAGCACATCGTAACTCTACCAGACTGGATTCTCCTCACTAAAACTACTCACTACTCCTGGATCCTGGGTGCCTTTGTTACCTCTAGATTCAGTTGTCCCTAAACAACATGCCCATCTAGAGAACAAAAACACCTATATCAGACTGCTATTTATTGACTACAGCTTAGTCTTCAACATCATTATTCCCACGGAACTCATTTCCAAAATCTGTGGCCTGGGCCTTGTCACCTCCCTCTATGAATGGATCCTGAACTTCTTAACTCTCTTAATCAGTAAGAACAGGCAACAATACCTCCTCCATGATCATCCTCGTCACTGGTGCCCCACAAGGATATGTTCTCAACCCTGTATTATACTCCCTAAACACCTATGATGGTATGGCCAAATTCCCGGCCAAATTCCCCTCCAAATTGATTTTCAAATTTGCTGACCACTGAAGTGGGTCGGATTTCAAACAATGATGAGACAGAGTATACGTAGAACATTACAGCACAGAACAGGCCCTTCGGCCTTCGATGTTGCGCCGACCAATATAAAAAGCATTGCCCCTCCAAACTAAACCATTCCCTTCTCTTCCATATACTTATCAACTAACCTCTTAAACGCCACCAAACTTGGCGCATCTACAACTGCTGCAGGCAGGGCATTCCACTCCCGAACCACCCTTTGGGCAAAGAACCTACCTCTGATATCCGTCCTATAACTATCACCCCTTAATTTAAAGCTGTGTCCCCTCGTGCTAGCTTTCTCCATCCTAGGAAAAAGGCTATCACTGTCCACCCTATCTAAACCTCTAATCATCTTATATGTTTCGATCAGGTCCCCTCTTAGCCGCCTCCTTTCTAACGAAAACAACCTCAAATCCCTCAGCCTCTCTTCATAAGACATGCCCTCCATACCAGGCAACATCCTGGTAAACCTCCTCTGTACCCTCTCCAATGCCTCCACATCTTTCTTATAATGCGGGGACCAGAACTGTACACAATACTCCAAGTGCGGCCGCACTAGAGTTTTGTACAGTTGCAACATGACGTTGCGGCTCCGAAATTCAATCCCCCTACCAATAAAAGCTAAGACTCCATATGCCTTCTTAACAACCTTATCGACTTGACTGCCTACTTTCAGGGATCTATGCACAAATACACCAAGATCCCTCTGTTCATCAACACTATTAAGAATCCTACCATTAGCCCTATACTCTACACATTTATTATTCCTGCCATTGTGCATTACCTCACACTTTTCCACATTAAACTCCATTTGCCACCTCTCGGCCCAGCTCTGCAACTTGTCCAAGTCCCTCTGAAAACTATAACACCCCTCTTCACTATCTACCACTCCACCGACTTTAGTGTCATCTGCAAATTTACTAATCCATCCTTCAATACCCTCATCCAGATCATTTATAAAAATTACAACCAGCAGGGGCCCCAAAACAGACCCCTGAGGTACACCACTTGTCACCGAACTCCACGATGAATATCTCCCATCAACCACCACCCTCTGTCTTCTATCTGCTAGCCAATTCCTAACCCAATTAGCTAAATCACCCTCTGTCCCATACATCTGCATTTTCTGCAGAAGTCTTCCATGGGCCACCTTATCAAACGCCTTACTAAAGTCCATATATACCACATCAACCGCCTTACCCCCATCCACCTCTTTAGTCACTTTTTCAAAAAACTCAATGAGGTTAGTAAGGCACGACCTACCCTTCACAAAACCATGCTGACTACCCCCAATCAATTCATTTCTCTCTAAATAACTATAAATCCTATCCCTAATAATTCTCTCCAATACCTTGCCCACAACAGAAGTAAGACTCACTGGCCTATAATTCCCTGGAAGGTCTCTCTTCCCCTTCTTAAACAATGGGACCACATTCGCTATCCTCCAGTCCTCCGGAACCACACCCGTAACCAACGACGACCTGAAGATCAGAGCCAGAGGCTCTGCAATCTCTTCTCTTGCCTCCCAGAGAATCCTAGGGTAAATCCCGTCCGGCCCAGGGGACTTATCCAACTTCAAACCCTCGAGAATATCTAGCACATCCTCCCTATCTACTTCGATACCTTCCAGTTTGCTCCCCTGTACCTCAGTGTTCTCCATAACTACATTTACATCACCCTGCGTGAATACCGAAGAGAAATGTTTATTCAGTACCTCTCCAATCTCTTCAGGCTCCACGCACAACTTCCCACTGCTGTCTATGACTGGCCCTAATCTTGCCCTAACCAATCTTCTATTCTTAACATATCTAAAGAAAGGATTAAGGAGAATCCTAAAGCTATCAGCCAAAGTCTTCTCGTGTCCTCTCTTAGCTCTCCTCAATTCACTCTTTAGCTCCCTCCTGGCTAATCTATAGCTATCCATTGCACTAACCGAGCCTTCAAGCCTCATCCTGACATAAGCCTCCTTTTTCCTTTTAACCAGCAAATCAACTTTTTTCGTACACCAAGGTTCTCTTACTCGACCATTTCCTCCTTGCCTGACAGGGACATACTTATCAAGGACTCGCAGCAGCTGCTCCTTGAATAAGCTCCACATTCCAGATGTTCCCAGTCCCTGTAGTTTCCTAGTCCAATCTATGCACCCTAATTCTCTCCTGATGGCCTCATAATTACCCTTCCCCCAGCTATAACTACTGCCCCCAGCTTCATGCCTATCCCTATCCATCACTAAGGTGAACGTAACCGAATTGTGGTCACTATCACCAAAATGTTCACTAACTTCCAAGCCTAACACCTGGTCTGGCTCATTGCCCAGCACCAAATCCAATGTAGCCTCACCTCTAGTTGGCCTATCTACATACTGAGTCAAAAAACCTTCCTGCACACTTTGTACGAAAACTGACCCCTCTAACGAGCTAGAGCTATAGTTATTCCAATCAATATTAGTAAAGTTAAAGTCCCCCATCACAATTACCCTATTACTTTCACTCCTGACCAGAATTGACTTCGCAATCCTTTCCTCAACCTCTCTAGAACTTTTAGGAGGTCTATAAAAGACTCCCAACAGGGTGACCTCTCCTTTCCTGTTTCTAATCTCAGCCCATACTACCTCAACAGACAAGTCCTCATCAAACTTCTTTTCTGTCACTGTGATACAGTCTTTGACTAATAATGCCACTCCTCCCCCCCTTCTACCTCCTTCTCTACTCCGACTAAAGCATTTGAACCCCGGAACCTGCAACATCCATTCTTGTCCCTGCTCTACCCAAGTCTCTGAAATGGCCACAACATCGAAGTTCCAGGTACTGGTCCAAGCTGCAAGTTCCTCCCCCTTATTGCGAATACTCCTTGCATTAAAGTATACGCATTTCAAACCATGCCCTACCCCACCCGTATGCTGCTGTGTTTTACAGCTTTCCTCTATGACCCCCTTACTCTCATCCCTCTTAGCACCCCAACTACTTAGGATCCCCCCCCCCCCCCGAATCAGTTTAAAGCCCCCTGCATAGCCTTAGCAAATTTTCCCCCCAAGATATTAGTTCCCCTCTGGTTCAGGTGTAGACCATCTCTCTTGTAGAGGTCCCACCTATCCCAGAATGAGTCCCAATTGTTCAGGAACCTGAACCCCTCCCTCCTGCACCATCCCCGCAGCCACGAGTTCAAACATTCCCTCTCTCTATTCTTCTCTAAACTATCCCTTGGCACAGGCAAGAGTCCAGAGATAACCACTCTGCCAGTTTTGGCCCTAAGCTTCCACCCCAACTCCATAAATTTCTGTTTAATATCCCCTTCCCTCGTCCTTCCTATATCATGTGTCCCTACATGAACTATGACTTGGGGTTGACTCCCCTCTCCCTTAAGAATCTTAAAAACCCGATCTGCGACATCCTGGACTCCAGCCCCTGGGAGGCAACACACCAGTCCCTGAGCCACTTTTATTACTACTTACTCTCCTATCTGTCCCTCTAACTATGGAGTCTCCAATTACTAGGCCCAATCTCTTATTCTCCCTACCCACCTGAGCATTCTCAGCAGGCTCACCCCCAGAGACCTGCTCCCTATGGCCATCTCCAGTTGATTCTTCCTCAACTGTAGCCTCCAAGACAGAAAATTTGTTTCGGAGGGGAACAGCCCCAGGGGATTGTCTACCCGATTGCTTCTTACCCCTCCTCCTAATAGTTACCCAAGAATCACTTTTAGAAGTGACTATCTCTTTGTCACTCCTGCCAATATCCTCCTCAACCTCTCGGATTATCCTGAGTTCCTCTAATTCCAGCTCCAGCTCCTTAACACGATCCTCAAGGAGCTGCAAATGGGCACACTTCCTGCAAGTATAATCAGCAGGAACACTACTGGTGTCCCTCACCTCGTACATACTACAGGAGTTGCAACGGACTGCCTGCACTGCCATCCCTGATACTTTAATTTACTTTAAGGAGAGAGAGAAAAAAAAACTTCCCACACACTTTTATTATTAGGTTAGAGGAGGGGAGAGGGTGGGATACTCTACCTGTGTAGAGTATTGGGTTTCCTCTCTGGACCAATTTATAGAGACAGAGAAAACTACAACTACCGGCAGCCTCCTAGTGACGACTTCCGGTTTCCAGTTAGTTTAAATAAAAACGGCAAAAACTACCCCCGCTCGCTATTTTAAACAAAGAGAAAAGTTAAAAAAGTACTTAACACTCGAACTTCACGCTTTCCCAAATCGTTGCCTCTCCGTGCTGCTCCAAGGGAACAAATGAGAGAGAATCTGGTGAACTGATGTGGCAACAATAATCTCTCTCGCAATGTCAACAAAACGAAGGAGATTATCATTGACTTCTGGAAGCGTGAAGGGGAACGTGCCCCTGTCTACAGAGACGAAGCGGCAAGATTCAAGTTTTTTGGTGTCCAAATCATTAACAACCTGTCCTGTACTCCCCCACGCCCCTCTCCCCACCCATGCTGAAACTATAGTTAAGAAAGCCTGTATTTTCTCAGAAGATTAAGGAAATTTGGCATGTCAACTACAACTCTGTCCAACTTTTACAGATGAACCATAGAAAGCATTCTTTTTGTTGTATCACAGGTTGGTATTGCTCCTGCTCTGCCCAAGACCGCTGGAAACTACAGGTTCGTGAATGTAGCCCAATCCATCATGCAAACCAGCCTCCCATTCACTGACTCTGTCTACACTTTCCGCTGCCTCAGCAAAGTAGCCAGCATAATTAAGGACCCAATGCAGTCCAGATATTCTCTTTTGTCAGAAAAAGATAAAAAGTCTGAGGATACATATCAACCGACTCAAGAACAGCTTCTTCTCTGCTGCTATCAGACTTTTGAATGGACTTATCTTGTATTCAATTGATTTTTTTTTTTTCTCCACACCCTAGCTATAACTATACATTCTGCTTTCTCTCTTTTTCTTCTCTATGAACAGTATGCTTTGTCTGTATCGTTGACAAAAGCAATAGTTTACACTGTGTGTGTTAATACATGTGAAATCACTTTGCCCTGTTCATAAACCTCCATTATTTTGCTGCTGGCATTCTCTCTGACATACCTGTCCTAATATATCCTGTGTGATTCAATTACATTACTTCCTTTTGATAATGTTTATAGAATCCCTACACACAGAAGGATGCCATTCAGCCGGTAAGACATAGAAGCAGAATTAGGCCACTCGATCCATTGAGTACCATTCAATCACGGTTGATATTTTTCTCATGCCTGTTCTTCTGCCTTTTCCCTCATATTTTGGTCCAAGGTATAACAGCATCTATTGCCCTCTTGCTGGTAGAGTTTGGTGTTTTCACATCAGAGTTGCATTGAGTTTGATGTTTGTATAGATACCTGATATACTGTAGATAGTGGTAAAATTTTTCAAACTAGCTCAATTTAGACTAGGATTGCAGGAGAGAGGGTCACAGGGATTAGTATCTGGAACAAGCTGAGAGGGGACTGGAGACAGCAATGAGTCAGTAGACATATACTGATAGTGAGTCAGTCACGGTCTAAGGAGAGGTGAACTGGATGGAGTCTCCTCACCTCCACCAAGTTGGAGCGATTCTATCATTTCACCATCCTTTCGTTCAATGTTTTTCGGTTTGAATGCTTCTATTTGCAGGAAAGACATTTCATTATGCACCTTTAATTTTATTTTAATGTCCCTATGTTTCTTTACTTGATTTTTTTTTAAACGTGTAGCTTTCTCCTTACCCACTGACCACTTGAAACAATGTACATGGTCACTCTGGGTTGTAACCACAATCTTCAGTCACCACCCCACAGTTTGTTTCTCATCATTTAGCTGTCTGGGGTTTTGATGGATTTGGGACTTGGATTGCAATGGGAGAGGAGTGAGCAACTGGGACCTGCCAAAACCTGGGACTGATGGTGGGTCTTGAGCCATCGAAGCATGCTTAATTTATTTTGGGGGTGGGTAGGATGGTTGTTTGGGGGTGCAGAAAGTGTGCGTGTTGTGGGGGGAGAGGATGGTTAGTGTAAGTGCAGAGTGTGTGGGGGAAGGGGGAGGGGGTAATGGAGCATTGTTCTGCACTGGGGCTGCTGCAGCCAGTAAATAGGTAGGTGTTAATAGGAAATTTAGAGCATGAGAGGCCCAAGCTTTCCTCATGTCGTCTAGTGTGTATATTGAAAGGTGACCTCAGAAAGAAAGCTTGTTTTTCTCCGAGTTCCTTCTCAGGAGCAGGACATAGAAGGATCAGAAAGCATAGTTTCCTGCCCTCACTTTAATTACCAGCTGAGATAAACATAAAATACTGCAGATGCTGGAATCTGAAAAAAAAAGTGCTGGAAAATCTCAGCAGGTCTGACAGCATCTGTGGAGAGAGAGTAGAGCCAATGTTGCGAGTCTAGATGACTCTTCATCAGAGCTAAGAGGAAAGAGAGTTAGCAGAGATTTTATAGTATGAGGGTAGAGAGGAATGAGACAAAGAGAATGCAGAAGGCTGAGGAATGCTGAAAGTGTCCATTAAGTGATCAGTGTGTAAATGGCAGAACAAAAGTACAGCTTTGTAAAGGATTGCTTGAGAAGTATGGCCTAAAACAGCGGGGGTGGAAAGAAAGAGAGCATTAAAATAGAGAATAAGATGAAATGAAATAAAATAAATGGGGTGGAGGCAAGAGTTCATGCTGTGAAGTTGTTGAACTCAATGTTCAATCTGGAAGGCAGTTAGGTGCCCAGTCTGAAGATGAAGTGCTGTTCCTCCAGTTTGTGTTGGGATTCACTAGAACATTGCAAAAGACCAAGGATAGATTTGTGGGCAGGAGAGCAAGATGGTGTGTTGAAGTGGCAAGTGACAGGAAGATCTGGATTCTGCTTGCAGGTGGACCGAACGTGTTCAGCAAAATGGTCACCCAGTCTGCGTGTAGCCTCTCTGATATAGAGTAGACTGCATTGGAAGCACTGCTTCACCTGAAAGGGGTGTTTAGACTGTGGACGGTGAGCCGGGAGAAGATAAAGGAGTATTGGATAAAGGGACCTTGTACAAAACGGGAAGATCCTATAGGCAAGCAATTCTTTCTCAAATTGTACCTTTGTTTTACCATATACACATTCTGATCACTTAATGGACACTTTCAACACGTGCTCAGCTTCTGCATTCCATTTGTTCCATTCCACCATCCTTCCCTACTCTCTGCTGTCTTTTCTCTCAGCTCTAAAGAAAGGTTTTCTAGACTCACAGCTTTGCTCTCTCTCGCTTCACGTATGCTGTTAGACCTGCAAAGATTTTCCAGCACTTGGTTAGTTATTAGCTATCTGGTTTGTGACAGTTGGGAGAGGTTTGCTTCCTAATGTGATCTGGAGGTTAAAGCACAAGCATGTGTTTGTTTAAGGCAAAGTTAGTTTAATTTTTAACAGCCAGTCACATTCCAGTGTTTGAGCTGATTTTCAGTTGACATACAGTGACATGCTGGCCTACTGGTCAGTGTGGAGAAAGACTGAAGCCAGTGAGATATAGAGGCAGTAGTGTATTTTCTAGAATTATAGGATTCATTGGGACTGAAAGGATTTATAGGGCGTCCAGCAATTGTATTGATATTTCCAACAGCTATCTGTGAATTTGTCAGTGATGCGGATTCCCCCAGCAGTGTGTTAATGTTGACGTGATGTGGGATTTCCCTCAGCAGTGTGTTAGCGTTGATCCATTTTGATCCAATCCACTTTGTGTCTTTACCTATATAAGCAATCTCTTGATATTCTGCACATATCGTGTTCCTGTATTCCTTCATCCCTCTTCCCTCATCCACCTAATTCATAGAACATAGAACATTACAGCACAGAACAGGCCCTTCGGCCTTTGATGTTGTGCCGACCAAAATAAAAAGCAATGCCCCTCCAAACTAAACCATTCCCTTCTCTTCCATATACTTATCAATTAACCTCTTAAACGCCACCAAACTTGGCGCATCTACAACAGCTGCAGGCAGGGCATTCCACTCCCTAAGCACTCTTTGAGTAAAGAACCTACCTCTGATATCCGTCCTATAACTCATACCCCTTAATTTAAAGCTGTGTTCCCTCGTGCTAGCTTTCTCCATCCTAGGAAAAAGGCTATCACTGTCCACCCTATCTAAACCTCTAATCAACTTATATGCTTCAATAAGATCCCCTCTTAGCCACCTCCTTTCTAACGAAAACAACCTCAAATCCTTCAACCTCTCTTCATAGGACCTGCCCTCCATACCAGGCAACATCCTGGTAAACCTCCTCTGTACCCTCTCCAATGCCTCCACATCTTTCTTATAATGTGGGGACGAATTCCTTGATTTGTCGATATGATCTCTGCTTTCATGTATCTGCGTCATCAATAAGATGTCTAATTTCACTGCTGTAACTGTCCAAAATCATACCTGCCTCAGCTCAGCTGCTGAAATCTTTGTTACCTCTCAGTTTGACAATTCCAACATCTTCTACACTTGATACATTGTCACAAAACAAAAGAACTCTTACCAAATCCCATTTACCTCTCTACTCACTGACCTACACTTCGTTAAACAACTTTGTGCTTTCGAATCCTGCCACGACCTCTCCTCTATTTCTGCAATCTCCTCCAGTCCTTCAAGCTGTCAGCTTTCCTACAATGTTTCTGCTCTTGGATTTGCTCTCTAAATTTCTGCACCTTTTTTCTCCTCTTCCAAAAGCCTCCACCTGCCACGTAATGTCAAATTTAGGTTTGAATGCTCTTTGTGATATTTTACTCAGTTAGTGGTGATATATACATAAATAATTTAATCTCAACTCAGAGTATACTTCACAACCTCACTGCTTATTGGATAAATGAGATTTCTCCTGTTTTTTCTTCTAACTGAATCTTTCCTGTTAATCTTGTATCTGTATTCTTTCTAACAAGATCTCTCAATCACTAGAAACAATCTGCAAGTACCTAAATGAGATTGCCCCAAAATTCCATTGGAACTTCACATCCTATCAATTAATCCTGCTTTACCATAACAGCATTATTTACTTTGTTTTCTAATTTAGTTTCTTCTGTAAGTTTGAATGCTATCTCTTTTGGCCTGCGTCTGGACCTTGTTGGATTCCATTACCCATTTCCAACTATTCCCTGACATTATTTTTAAACCTATTTCCTACCATCCCCTCTCATTATGATCCAATCTTTGTGCTATATTATCAGAAGCTTTCTGAAGGTACATAGCATGTATTCTCCTATCTGTCACCTCTTCAAAAAACTCACATTATATAAAGCACAATTGTCCTTTCAAAACTCTGTTCATTACAAAAGGATTGAGTGTAAGCATGTAAGGGAAGTTGGTCGTGTAGTGATAGTGTCACTGGATTTGAAATCCAGCAACCCAGGGTAATGATCTAGGCACCTGGGTTCAAATCCTATACGGCACATGGTGAAATCTGAATATAATAAAAATGTAGAATTTAAAAGTCAAATGATGACCATTGTCGATTGTTGTAAAAATCCACCTGGTTCATTAATGTCCTTTAGGGAAGGAAATCTGCATCCTTACCTGATCTGGGCTACATCCAAATTTTTGGAATTTAATCCAGATAAATGTGAGGTGATGTATTTTGGAAGAAATAATGTAGGGGGGAATTATACAATAAATGGATTATATAAGAGGATAGAAACGCAGAGGGACCTAGGTGTGCAGGTACACAAGTCTTTGAAGGTGGCAGTACAAGTGGAGAAAGTGGCGAAGAAGGCTTATGGTATGCTTGCCTTTATAGAAAGGGGTATAGAGTATAAAAGCTGGCATCTAATGTTGCAGTTGTATAGAATGTTGGTTAGACCGCATTTGGAATACTGTGTCCAGTTCTGGTCGCCGTAATACTGTAAGGATGTGGAGACCCTGGAGAGAGTGCAGAGTAGGTTTACCAGGATACTGCCTAGTATGGAAGGACTTAGCAATAAGGAGAGATTGGGCAAATTGGGGCTGTTCTCCTTAGAAAGATGGAGAATGAGGGGAGATCTAATGGAGGTGTATAAGATTATGAAGGATATCGATAGAGTGAACAGTGGTAAGCTTTTTCCCAGGTTGGATACGAAAATTACAAGGGGCCATGGGCTTGGGGTGAGAAGGGTGAGGTATAATTCAGATGTTAGAGCGAGGTTTTTCACACATAGTTGTGGGGCATGGAATGCACTGTCAAGTAGGGTAGTGGAGGCAGGCACGCTGGAGTTGCTTAAGGCTAACCTAGATAGGTACATGAGCAGACTAGAGATGGAGGGATACTCAAGATTGTTTTAAGTAAGGATCAAGAGCCTCAGGACGTACCTGGGAATCAACAGATTTCTATGTTGATTTCATAGAAATCCATAGATTTTTATGGCTCACCTGTTTTAACGTTTGAGCATCTGGGGATTCCGTGAATGTCTGTATGTGTTGTGTATGTTGATTGATGTCTTTATTTTTACATCCATAGGTGATTCAGTCTGCCTTGTTGCCCAACAAAGGTCTTACACATGGTGGGTCGTACGAGGGCTGCTCTTGGATATTGCTTCAAGAGTTGCCTAGTGCTTCACGTCATTAGTGTACGCTTAAACTGGACCAGCTGATGGGCAACATGACAGCTCAGTGATTATCACTGTTTGCTGTGCAGATACGTGGATTTGGGCCCGTGTCTGGGAGTTTGCACATTCTCCCTGTGCTTGTGTGGGTTTTCTCCGGGTGTTTCGGTTTCCTCCCACACCCCAAAAACGTGCTCTTAGACTGACTGGTGTTAACAAATTGTCCCTGAATTAGGCGTCCCTCAATCTGGTTATAATTCCTTTATTGTGGAGTCCAATAGGCGTAGACAAAGGTCACAGATAGAAGAGGGCACTCACAATGTTAGAATGACGGCACAGGCTTGTTGGATCAAAAGGCCTGTTTCCTGTGCTGTGTTGTTCTTTTGTACACATGACTCCAAATCCACTGCAACATGGTTGACTGACTTTTTCTTAAATTTGTGCATGGGTGGGCCAGTATTCCTGATGGCATTTCAAAGCCTTGATCGTTCATGCTCCTGATTGTGTGTATGACTTTGGTCTGCTTAGCTAAGTAATAATATATTTGCTTTGGAGAGAGTGCAGTGAAGATTCACTAAACTCCTTCCTGCAGTGAGAGATTGAGTAGACCATACCCATATTCTCTCTAGTTTATAAAATCGAACATTGAAACCTAAATTCTTAAGGCATATTACAAGGTAGATGCTGGGTGGACCTTTCTGCGAACTGGGGAATCTAGAACAAGGGATCAAACTTCAGAATTATGGTTTAGCCAGTCAGGATTATGAGAAACTTAAGATTTTGGAATTCTGTACCTTAGAGTGTGGGTGCTTAATTCTCAAGTTTCTTCAAGACAGTCATAGAATCAGTCAGTGCATCATAGAAGCAGGTCGTTCAGCCAGTCAAGTCTACGCCAGCTTTTGATACAATCTAGTCTTTCACTTTCCCTTGCTCCATTCTGTAACGCTACAAATTTAGTTTCCTCAAGTCCCTATTCAGTTTCCTTCTTAAGATCATTGTTCCCACTTCCACCACCCTCCTGAACAATAAGTTCCAGATCATTACCACTTGTGTAAAAATAATCTTGCTTACATTTTCTGTATCTACAAAGAACAAAGAACAACACAGCCCGGGAAACAGGCCCTTCGGCCCAACGAGCCCGCGCCGCCATCCTAACGTCTTAATGACATATAGAGACCAATATAGGGACAATTTGTTACCCAATCAGCCTAAGAGCACATTTTTGGGATGTGGGAGGAAACCGGAGAACCCGGAGAAAACCCACGCAACCACGGGGAGAACGCGCAAACTCCCGCAGACACAGGCCCAAATCCATGTGTCTGCACAGCAACAGCGATAGTCTCTGAGCTGTCATGTTGCCCATCTGATGGTCCAGTTTAAGCATACACTAACGACATGAAGCATTAGGCCACTCCTGAAGTAACATCCAAGAGCAGCCCTCGCACGACCTGCCGAATGCATGCGCCTTGTTGGTCAACAAGGTGGACCGAATAGCCTGTGGAAACAAATAAAGTATTTAAACAGTCCTCATATATCCCTCTATCTGCAGACCGCTCATGTGGCTGTCCAAGAGACCCTTAAACAACCCTAGCATGCCTGCTTCCACCACCTTACTCGGTAGTGCATTCCACACCCCCACTACCCTTTGTGTGAAAAAATGCCCTCTAATATTAGTCTTATACATAGCCCCCTTCACCCTAAGGCCGTGACCCCTCATTCTATCCGAATCTAATGGTGGAAAAAGCTTACCACCATTTACTTTATCTATACCCCTCATGATCTTATATACCTCTAATAGATCCCCTCTCAGCTGACGTCTTTCAAGGGAAAACAACCCCAGTGCATTCAACCTTTCCTCGTAAGACAGCCCTTCCATACCAGGCAGCATCCTGGTAAATCTCCTCTGCACTCTCTCCAGGGACTCCACATCCTTCCGGTAGTACGGTGACCAGAACTGGACGCAGTACTCCAAGTGAGGCCTAACCAACGTTCTATACACTTGCAACATCAAACTCCTACTCTTGTATTCTATACCCATTCCTATGAAGGCTAACATACTATACGCTTTCTTTATCACTTTTTCCACCTGTACTGACACCTTCAGAGACTTGTGAACCTGCACCCCCAGGTCTCTCTGCGTCTCTGTACTCCGGATAGTTTTACCTTTTATCCTATAACTTCCCTCTACATTATTCCGGCTAAAATGCATCACCTCGCATTTATCCGGATTAAATTCCATTTGCCATCTATCTGCCCAATCTACCAGCCTATCTATGTCCTGTTGTATTGCCAGGCACTGCTCCTCAGTCCCCGCCAATCCAAGCATCTTAGTGTCATCAGCAAATTCGCTGATCACACCACCTACCCCCTCTTCCAAGTCATTTATATAAATCACAAATAGAAGAGGTCCTAGTACTGAGCCCTGTGGCACACCACTAGTGACTGATCTTTTGCCCACAATCTTAAAATGTACCCCTTCATCCTCATGTCACTTGATCGCTAATGAGCTTTTGTTTAGTTTCCTTGTCTAAACCTCATAATCTTGTACACCTTGTTAAATCTCCTCTTATGGAGGCAGAGGTTTACAGCATGGAAACAGCTCTTTGGTCCAACTTGTCCATGCTGCCTTTTTTTAAAAATCTCTCAGGCTATCCCAATTACCCACATTTGCCCCATATCCCTCTTTACCTATCTTACTTATGTAACTATTTAAATGCTTTTAAAAGACAAAATTGTACCTGCCTCTACTACTACTTCTGGCAGCTTGTTCCAGACATTCACCACCCTCTGTACAAAAAAATTGTCCCTCTGGGCACTTTTGTATCTCTCCCCTCTCATCTTAAATCTATGTCCTCTAGTTTTAGACTCTTCTACTTTTGGGAAAAGATATTGACTAACTAGCTGATCTGTGCTGCTCATTATTTTATAGACCTCTATAAGATCACCTTCAGCCTCCTATGTTCCAGAGAGTAAAGTCCCAATCTATTCAGCCTCTTCTTATAATCCAAACCATCAAGTCCCATAGCAGCCTAGTAATTTTTTTCTGTACTCTTTCTAGTTTAATAATATCCTTTCTATAATAGGGTGATCAAAGCTGCAAACAGTATTCCAAGTGTGGCCTTACCAACGTCTTGTATGAGTTCAGTGAGAAGTCTCACAACACCAGATTAAAGTGAGACTTTTTACTGTGCTTACCCCAGCCAGCACCAGCATCTCCACATTATTGTACGACTTCAGCAAGACATCCCAACTCTTGTATTCAATGTTCTGACTAATGAAACTAAGCATGCCGAATCCCGCCTTCTTTTGGACCAGATGGGGTTTTTCTGACAATCTACAATGGTTTTATGGTTATCAGTAGGTTCTTAATTCCAGATTCTTTTACAGAATTTTAAATTTCACCAGCTGTTGTGGCAGGATTCGAACCTGGTGGCTCAGAACATTAGCCAAGTTTCTGGATTAATAGTCTAGGAACACTCTTAATTTCCTTTCCCCAAGAAGAACACCTAGCTTCTCCAGTCTAATCTTTTTAGCTAATGGCCCTCTTCCTATTGATCATCTCATACTTCATAAACTATGGTGACTGAAATTGAATACACCTATTCAAGAGTTTTACAAAAGTACAGTCTAATTTCCCTGCTTTCATACACACTGCTACCTATTTATGAAGCCCAAGATCCCATATACTTTGTTAACTCATTTCTCTATGTATTCTGTAACCTTCAAAGCTCTACTTATACAAATCCTCTGTCCTTCTGCACTCTTCAGAAATGTTTCAATAAGTCCGCATTGCCCCTTCCTGTCCCTTCTGCCAAAATGCCTCAACTCTCACTTCTCTTAAGTTCCATCCACCACTCATCTGTCCGTTTTGCTAACTTATCCTGTTGCTGCTGTTTGGGATTTTCTTTTTATTCATTCATGGGACCTGGATATCACTGGCTGGCCAGCATTTATTGCCCGAGTTGATTGAGAGCAGTTGAGTAAATCACATTGCAGTGGCTCTGGAGTCACAAGTAGACCAGACCAGGTAAGGACGGTAAATTTCTTTCCCTAAAGGACATTAATGAACCAAATAGATTTTTCTGACAATCTACAGTGGTTTTAAGGTCATCAGTAGATCCTTAATTCCAGATATTTTTTATTGAATTTAAATTCCACGAGCTTCTGTGGCGGGATTCAAACCTGATTGCTCAGAACATCAGCTGAATTTCTGAATATCAGTCTAGGGATAATACCACAAGACCAGTACCTCCCCATCAATTTCAGTATTTGTCACAGCTTTGTTTGATGTTGGTGAAATTATAAAATTTTACTTTATATTGTAATATTCAAATTCTGAGTATATGTGTAATACTGGCAATCGATTCTGTCTGTACTTGGGGATTAAAGGATATGAATAATGCAAAAAGTTGGAATTAAGGCCATTACTGAATGTTACAGTAGCTGTAAAAGGTTGAGTGGTCCATTCCAGCTCCTGTATATTGACTGCTTCAAATCACTTTTCTCACAAACATTTAATAATTTCATCATGAAAAATTCCAAAATGATCCCTTACCATAGAATCACTACTGTGCAGAAGGAGGCCATTCAGCCCATCAAATCTGCACCGATTCTCCAAAAGAGTATTCCAACTAGACTCACCCCTCCCTCCGCCCTATCCCATAACCCTACAACTTAGTATGGCCAATCCACTTAACCTGCATGTCTTTGGACTGAGGGAGGAAACTGGAACACCAAGATGAAAACTACACAGGTGCAGAGTGAATCTGCAAACTCCAGTGGAACATGGGTGCCTGGCACTGTGCTGTCCACAATATTGTATAGATATTGAACAAATGATCTAGTTTGTTCAGTCACGGACCCCCGTTCAGTCACGGACCCCCGTTCAGTCACGGACCCCCGTTCAGTCACTCAGAGATCTTTGCTATTGTTACCCAGATTCCCTCTGAATCCTTGGATGAGTTTCACCAGATCCTGGTAATTGTCCCTTCTTAAATGTCACCAGATTTGTTGAATGTTTTCCTGCTGACTGTTTGTCCTCTCCCATGGCAGGATAAGTGT
This sequence comes from Sphyrna mokarran, assembly GCA_024679065.1. Classification (NCBI taxonomy): domain Eukaryota; kingdom Metazoa; phylum Chordata; class Chondrichthyes; order Carcharhiniformes; family Carcharhinidae; genus Sphyrna; species Sphyrna mokarran. The sequence goes on along the minus strand of JAGIQG010000004.1, from coordinate 67,122,436 downwards.
ATGGATAAACCAGGCCCCCGGCTTGACAGCAGAACAGAAACCTGTTTTGTGAACTGTGTGGAACGTTTTATCGATACCAGCCAATTCATCCTCAATCGACTGGAACAGACTCAGAAAAGCAAGTTGTCATCAGAGAGCCTGAGCGATTGAGCAGGCAGGAAAGAGTACCATGGATCGACAAAGGATTTGCATCAACAAATGGCACAGTGCAGGGTGGGCACAGCGTGGGATGGGCAGCATTGCTCTATGGTTGTGGCACAGCTCTGCAAGACCTGCTATCCCGTGGCTGCTCTTAAAAGGACCTTAAATCAAGCTAACATAGCTTTGATACTGATTTCCTGTTTGAACATCATACCATCCAGAAATAAAGCACGATGGCATTTTTAACATACAATCCTGCCTTCAATCCAACACAGAATGGGAATGTTCTCCATAGTATCTCCAGGATTAATACTTAAATCTGGGCTTGAAGCAACTATCCATTCTGACTGGTGTTAGCCAGTAATTTTCAATGGAATGAGAGGGGGGAACCGTGTGATTTTTCACACCTTATGGGCTGTAGTCCGTGTGAGTTTTTATCACCAAGACTATTAATAATCACAGGAAAGGGATCTGTGCCTCTGATTGTCATGGTGACAGGATGGGGGGGTCCATGTTTGTGATTGTCACCTGTTGACTGGGCAGAGGTCCATATAAGTTCACTAACAGGACAGGAGGCCTTGTCTATGATTTTCACATGGTGACATGGCAGGGGTCCATTTCTTATGCTGCTCATTTCACATTTTATAAGAGATGTTCTGTGCAGAGATAAAAATAGAAAATGCTGGAAAACTCAACCATTTTTGCAGCATCTATGGAGGGGGAAATAGAGTTAATGATTCGCTCCAAAATGACTTTGGAACTGAAGAGAGTTCTGAAGTTGTATTAGACTGGAAACATTAACTCCATTTCTCCCTGCATAAATGCTCCCAGAATTCTAGATTTTGTTTTGAATTCTGATCTGAGTCACAGTATTTTCCTTTAATGTCGTTTGAATAGTGACTGAGTGACTCATATCACAGGCTTTATCAGCTGCTGTGATACTCAGCTACAGTTCTACAGAAGAGTCCCATTAAATCACACTGCCACAACAGATAGCATGAAAATATATTTTAGTATATTAGACATTATTGCAACTGTTTGAAGTTAAAACGATAAGTACAAAACAGTGGCAGCCAGAGCAACTTACATATGAGTGCATGGAATCTGAAATCATTGGCAGCACCCTCAGAAATTGTTAACTACAAGTGAGTTAGTTTTTAAATCCCTTCTAAAGTTCCCTCTATACTGTCCCCATCAAGCACTTCCCGGACAGGTACAGCACAGGGTTAGATGCAGAATGAAGCTCAACCTGTACTGGAGCATAGCACATGGTTCCGTTAACATTTCTGGCTGAAATCCCAACATTGTGCTGTTGAATTGAGGTTGAGCTAGAATGGGGAAATTTCCTGTGCTGTCAGGGTGAGTACTGACAGCTATTCATCTGAGCCTCCTGTGGTTTAAACTGTAAATGTAGTGGTACCAAATCCTTCATGACATTTTTCAAGCATTCATTACCCCTCTGAGCATTGGCACATGTTGTCTAAGATTTTCTATAATTTAAATAGTCAATTTAGTGCAGATGAACAGGTTCTGTTGGTGCTTTCCTGACTATTTTTGTTGCAATACGCAATAAAAAAATTGACTGCCTATCCCATTAAACTTGTATTGAGATACAGTATTTCAGAGGTTAGGAGCGTATGTATCCCAGCAGCAGCTTCATTCTTTCACGTTTTGAATGAGTGACAAGGGCCGTTATCAATTCCTCTATTCCACCCTTTCAAATATTTTGACAGAAGGGCCACGCTAATTTTTCTGTCAATACTGGAAAACAGGACACTCTACTAGGTGTAGTGACCACATATGCTGATGTACTTGCATGTGAAATTATGGGCTAGTTTCCATTCAGCTTTTTTACATAGCATTGACCCAAGCTGCAAAGGAATTACACCCCAAGATAAAAGGACAAAGAGAATTTCCAACAGCCCATTCTGGCTAAAAGAGGGAAAAGTAGACATTTCAACTGGCAGCAGCCATATCTGGAACTGTGCAGAACTGGATTTGTGTGGAACAATATGAACTGTTCTGATCTCATCGCACAGATCAGTATCTCCACAACTTCCATTTCCTACTAGCCAAGGTTCAGGTGAAGCAATGCATGGTCCCATCTTCACTTGGGTGGATGAGGATTTCAGTCTCCTGGTCAGGCAGAGCTTGATACTGCTGGCTTCTCACTGTCCCATTCCATGTAGTGCCAGGCTCCCTCTTCCTGAGAAATGGGGGCAATGTACCTGTGGTGAAGCTAATGTTCTTGAAGGCATGAAGCAGGAAGATCCCAAGGACAATGATGATAAACCCGCTTATGGTGCCTAAGATGTTGTCAAAGGTCATGTGATACCATTCCTTGAACAGGATGGCTGAACAGGTCATTACAGCCGTGGTGAAGAAGACATAATAGATGGGTGTGACAATGGAGGTATTGAAGATATCCAGGGCTTTGTTCAGATAATTGATTTGTATGCTCACACAAACTATAAGGCAACCAAGAAAGACCCAGATCACTGGCTGTGCCAGTATATGGTGACCTACAAACAGCTCCTTGATAGCAATTCCCAGGCCCTTGACACATGAGACAGACAGGGAGCCTATGACGGAACAGATGAGGATGTAGACCAGAACATTCTTCTGTCCATAACGTGGGGCGACCAGCACGACCAGGATCAGGCAGCTGCTTACAACACACACTGCAAACATAATAAAACCTGCAAGCCAGACACAAGGCTGGGTTTAGACAGCACTGGATTTTGAAGTGATAGCCCTCATTTTACAGCACAATGTACAAGACATATGATTACAATAAAGTAACAGACACTTAACTCCCAAACAAATCCAGCTTGGAATGTTCCAAATTGCTGGATAGAATAGATAGGGAGAAACCATTTCCACTGGTGGGAGATCAGTAAAATGTGATACAAATTTAGGATGACTGGCGGAAGAATATATAGGAGATAAGAAAGGAATTTATGTATTTACTCAGTTGATCTATGACTGATGAATGCACTGTCTGAGAAAGTTGTGCAAGCAGATTTAATACCAATTTTCAAAAGGTTAAATAGTTTGGAAACCTTGCAGGGATACCAGGAAGAGGGAATCGTTTGTTTGCTCTCTTTAAAGAGGCAAGGTCGAAGGATGCTTTTTCTGTTTTGTATGATCCATGATTTTATATAATGATGAAAACTCTTTACCGTGAGGAGCTGCACTGTGCAGTGGTTACAGACTGACAGCTATTTAAAGGAAGTATCAGCCACTAGCAGTTTACTCTCATTCGCCATACCTGGATCTTTGAGCTTTTCTACCATATCAGTCAAGGTGCCAACCTCCTCCTCTTGTGGAGCATGGATTACCATCACTGTCGAACCTAAAATACTCAGGATGCAGCCCATCTTTCCATGTAGATTCAGGCGTTCGTTTAAAAAATAGGAGGATAGAATTGCACTGGAGAGGGAAGCGGGGACATCAGATTAACAGTGCAAGGACCTGGCAACACTGGAATGTACAAGCACTTTTTATGACTACTCCCAAACTCAAATAAATAAACTTTTTCTGTGTCACAATAGAGTTATATTAACACTGCAGTGAAGTTACCGTGAAAGTCCCCCATTCATCACACTCCAGAACCTGCTCAAGTACACAGAGAATTTAACATGGCCAGTGCACCTAACCAACATGTTTCTCGGACTGTGGGAGGAAACTGGAGGAAATCCATGCAGGCACGGGGAGAATATGCAAACTCTGCACAGACAGTGACTGGGAATCGAACTTGGGTCCTTGGCACTGTGAGGCAGCAGTGCTAACCACTGCTACTGTGCCATCTGGTGGGACGAGAGCATTTGGAATTCTCAACATGCTTTAAGTTCTGCAACTCTTGCAATCTTCACATCCTCCTACAAACAGGATTTTAAACTTGGATTTAACAGTATCCATAGCAGCTTTACTATGTTGTGTTCTAGGGGCTCATTCTTTCACTCAGTTTCCTGTGATCTTTTCAAATGTGAAATGGAAAAGAAAACAAGTCTTTCCAATATGCTACAGTTATCGGAATATGTCCTAAAAGATTTGGAACCAATTCCAATAACTAAAAGAGAATCTTCAAACAAAGATGTTATGATGAGAAACTAATAATGACCACTATGTTTCCCGAGGTCTGGAGTTAAATGCAGTTCCCTTATTTACAGACAGTTCATGAATTGAGCGGGAGAGGTCCAGTACTTGCTTTTTCAAATTTAGCTTTGATCATTTGAGGGAAGGGACCAGATACGAGCATATACCTGTCCTATAAATTTTGATTGGGAGGGTGTAGGAGGAGCTTTACCCTCTACCTAATTCCATGTTCTACCTGCCCTGGGAGTGTTTGATAGGGATAGTGTAGAAGGAGCTTTACCATATATCTAACCCCATGCTGTACCTGTGTTGTGAGTGTTTGATGGGGACAGTATAGAGGGAGCTTTATCCTATATCTAATTCCATGTTGTATCTGTCCTATGAGTGTTTAATGGGGACAGTGTAGAAGGAGTTTTACTCTATCTAATCCCATACTGGACTTGCCTTGGAGTATTTAATTGGCTCAGCGTAGCGAGAGCGTTAGTCTACAGCTAAGCCGAGTACTTGATGACAGTTCTAGTCCTGAGCAGCTCTCAGGATAGAGATGGGAAGAATGCCTTTGTGGTGCTTTGCAGGGTTTGAGAGGTGAGAGGGGGTGCAGGGTACTAATTGCCCCGCTCCTGCTTCAGAAAAGTGTGCTGATGTAGACCTCAGGATTGGGTAGCATCAGGCTGCATTGTGCCCAGAGCCAAATCTCAGTCCTGAATACGGTCTGATCATACACAAAATCACCACATATAAATGAATTTTCATGTTGCCAGAATGTCTGGGACTATGGGCTAACAGGGTGATAATTCCTTCAGGACAGCAAGAGGGAGTAATGTTGGAGCTGGAACTAGGAGATGTCAGGGGCTTGCTCACCTTACAAGGACACTGAGGGCTCCCAGCGGAGTGACCAGAGTCGCTGGAGCAAAGGCATAGGCAGCAAAATTGGCAGCTTCTCCCAAACCCACTGAAAAAACAGGATAGACAGAGTTAGAACCCAAACCAGGTGCTCTGTGTACCAACTACAATCACAACCAAATACAGCATGAACATTTCACAAGGTGTGACACAGCCTACAGCCGCATTAAATTATAAAGAGGAGAAACAGAGAGACGCTGAGGTGTAAGATGGCGGGTGGGGGTGGGGGTGGGGGTGGGGGTGGGGGGGAGATAAGCAGGAAGACATGGGTGGGTTTCGGGGTGATGTGATACATACCCCTTCGAGAGAAATGTGATACTTCCTGGGTCGTACGCCAAGATTCCACAATTTAAGATTTTAATAAGTAACACTATTTAGAGGCAAGTTAACCTTTAAACTGTAGAACAGAACTTCTCTTTCACTATGAACACAACTGCCCAGGTATTCATTACACAGTTTCTGAAGTAGACATTCAACTTCCCAGACTTCATCTAAAAGGATCGTTTAGCTCCCAATGTTTTACTTCCATTCTATTCCTTTCTCAGCCTGGTAACTTTTAACTCCAGAACTGTCTTGCACAGAGAGATTTTGCTGGAGATTCTCCTTGTATCACAAGCTAGGCAAATCTAGCTTGTTACAAGTCTTGTTACAAATCTATATGACTTCGATCTTTTCAATCCAGTGCAAGGTTTTGCTCGTATTTCTGCACAGGGAATCAGAGACTTTCAGCCTCTAGCTGTTCCTTCTCTCCCGGATCCTGACAATCCGTTGTTTGAGAGTTTCAGGGATATCTTAGAAATTCTTCGCTTCTAAAAGCCCATCTCCATGACAATATGACTGAAATGGGCTTTGTATCCAAGCAGAAATGCTGATTAGCTAACTTGAAACCCATCTCTCTTTAATCCTAGAAGTAAATGGGCAACTTAAAGCATTATTGCTTACAAATTGACATCTTCAATATCTTCCTAGAACTTGAGAGACCAGCAGTCTAATCATTGTAAACATAGATACTGCTACATCTCCAACTATGTATATCTTGAATTTTCTTTCCAATGACCGGGACTGCCCTTTAATCTTTAACAGCAATATCAGCGAGATCTGTTGGGCAACCTTCAGCATAGGAGAATCACTTAATTTTATCCTACATTAAAGACACAGTAGCAAAACATACAAATACCTGTTTTATAAGATTAACAACACTGGGAGGGAGAAACTGGGATGAGGAAGGGAGAAGCAGGGGGTTATGGCGTAGGAGGGTGAGAGAAGCAGTGGGTCACTGAGGGTAGAGAGTTGAAGAGTGGGGTCATTCGAAGAGAGCTGGAGAAGCAGAAGGTCATGAGGAGGGGAAAGAGAAAAATGGGAGTCATGGGAGGGAGGAGGGAGAAGTAGGGAGTCACGGGAGGAATGGGGACTGGTGAACCTGAAGGTTGCTGGCGAAGTAGGTGAAGTAATGGTCACTGGGGAGGGGGACCGGAAAAGCTGGGGATCACTGGGGAAGGGCGACTGGAGATGCTGGAGATAGGGAACTGGAGAAGCTGGGGGGGCACGGGACAAGCAGGGGTCACTATGGAGACTATGGGGTCATGGGGAGAAGGGTGTACTGGTGAAGTCTGGGGAAAGGTGGGGAGAAGTTGGTTGTTGTATTGAGGTGGAATAAAGTGACAGCACGATGAGCAGGAATTTGCTGTATCTCTCGTGACTTTGCACAATGCTCAGAGTCATGGAGGTTTACAGAAAAAACCCTGCAGCTCATCATGTGTGTGATAAAGTCAAAGTCAAACCATCTACCTATTCTAATCCCATTTCTCATCACTTGGCCTATAGCTTTGCATGTCTTGGCATTGTAAGTGTCATCTAAATACTTAAATGTTATGAGGATCTCTGCCTCCACCAATCTTCCAGACTGGTGTGAAAAAGTTTTTCATCACATTCTCTCTAAATCTCCTGCCCCTCACCTTAAATCAATGCCCCCAAGTCATTGTTCACTCCACAAAGGGAAAACATTTCTGCCCATCTATCTACACCCCTGCTAACTTTATACATCTCAATTATGTCTCCCCTCAGTTTCTTCTGCTCCATGGAGAACAACCCCAGTCTGTCCAATCTCTCTTCACAACTAAAACTTTCCAGTGAAGCAACATCCTGGTAAATCTCCTCTGCCTCCTTTTCAGTGTTATCACATCTTTTTTATAATGTAGATTCCAGAACTGCACACTATACACCAGCTGTGGCCTAACCAATGTTTTATATAATTCCAGCATAATCTCCTTGCTCTTAAACTCTTCTAATAAAGGTAAATATACCATACGCCTTTTTAACCACTTTATCCATCTATCCTGCTACCTTAATGGACCAGTGTACACCCACTCCAAGGTCCCTCTTATCCTTAGTGTTTTCCAGGGTCCTGTCATTCATCATGTATTCTTTTGCCTTGTTTGTCCTACCCAAGTGCACCTCACACTTATTTAGATTGAATTCCATTTGTCACTGATCAGCACGTCTGACCACCCTGTCTATATCCTCCTCTAATCTAAGGCTATCCTTCTCACTCTTTGCTACGCTATCAATTTTCACATCATCTGTGAACTTACTGATCAACCCTCCAATATTCAAATCTAAATCATTAATATAGATTACAAATAGCAAGAGCCCCAATGCTGATCCCTGCGGACCCAGGCTTCCAGTTCAAGAAAACCCAAACATCACCCTCTGGATCCAATTAACCAAATTTCCCCGGATCTTATGGGCATCGACCTTTGCTATCAGTTTCCAATGTGCAATTTGTCAAAAGCATTATTGAACTCTAAGAACACCACGTCAAATGCATTGCCCTCATCTATACAGCTGGTTACTTCTTCAAAAAATTCAATTAAGTTGCTTAGGCATGACCTCTGCTGAACAAACTCATGCTGACTGCTCTTTGTTTAATTTCTGCCTCTCCAAATGCAGATCAAAGAACAAAGAACAACACAGCACAGGAAAGAGGCCCTTTGCCCCAACAAGCCTGCGCCATTTTAACATTCAGTGAGTGCCTCATTCCAATTCTTCTACCTATGACTTTTAACGACAATTCTGTTTCACAGAATTACTTCCAATAGTTTCCCCGCCAGTTAGGTTAGACCGATTGACCTGTAGTTCTCTGGCTTATCCCTTCCATCCTTCCTGAATAATGGTACCACATTTGCTGTCCCCCAGCATATCTCCTGTAGTCGAGAGGAATGGAAAATGATCACCAGCGCTCTTCATCCAGCCCTGGAGATTTATCTACTTTTAAGCCTGTCTCAGGACCTCTTTTCTCCCTGATTTCTATACCCACATCGTCTCTCTACTAGTGAGCACCGACACAAAGTATTCAATACGAACCCTACCTACATCCGCTGGCTCCACAAATTACTACGGTGGTCCTTAATAGGCCTTACTCCTTTGCTAATTATCCTTTTACCGTGATGTGCTGACCAACACCAAAACTTACAGAAAAATGCATTAAAAGATATTCTACATGCCACTATGAACAATACTCACTTGTGAGGAGTCCAGCCCACCACAGCCATTCCTTCAGGTATGCGTGGCCACCCTGGCCTGTAAGGAGAGAATACAGTACATTGAGCAGCACAGCTCTGACAGCTTCTATCACCATCTCCCCCTCCTATTGACTACTTAACCTACGTGTATCCACAAATACATCTAATTTTTGCCAAGTTGGTGAGTAAAGGATCTGATAGGAGATGGTACCTCATATGTCGTTTCCCAGTGTGAGACAAATCTCAGCTTTCAGTTTGCCAAACTTAATAAAAGTGAATTAGCAGTAGTTAACTTCATATTATCAGCAACTCTAAAGCCTGACTGGTATCTACCACTCTCAGCAAAACCACTGAGGTAAATGAGAGGGAGTTTATCCAACACAATGGGCTACTTGGTCATGGAGGTGCAGATATGAATGAGGCAACTGGCACTGTGGATCTTGATATCTGGAGATTTTCAATTTAAAAAAAATTCACAAGAGTGAGTAAGTCAGCGAAAACCAACTTTCTGTATTCTTTGAACATGTCCGAAAGAGCAACTAGGAGACAGAGAGAGTCAGCACCTTCAGGGAAGAGGAGAGAAGTTAACACCTTAAGGGAAGCGGGGGAGAAAGAATCAGTGCCTTCAGGGGAGGAGGAGAGAGAGTCAGCATCTTGAGGGGAGATGGAAGAGAGAGCATCTTCAGGATAAGGGGAGAATCAGCATCTTGATGGGAGGAGGAGAGAAAGTCAGCACTTCCAGGGAGATGGAAGAGAGAGTCAGCACCTTCAGGGGTGGGGGAGAGAGAGTTAACACTTTCAGGAGAGAGGGAAGGGACAGTCAGCACCTTCAGGAGCAGGGGAGAGAGAGTCAGCACTTTCAGAAGGAAAGAACAACTTTGAGTGAGAAGATAACGCAGTGTTCGATGAATGGATAAACTTTGCAACCTAGCTCTATGTGAGGATCCAGTGGTATCATGTCCCTACAACAAAGTATCTTTGCTCACACAACAGAGGACCAGGAAACTGGTGCCTATGCTTCTGTCCAGGTGGTGGATCAGCACAGTGCACTGGGGAAGGGAAGGGTAAATGAAAACATTGTCTTTAATCTTTCAAAACTGATACTGTGCATTAGCTTCAGGAATGTTTATTAGTGACTGACGGGCAGAATCCCATATTCTTCCTCAGTACTAACTTACCTGCTCTGATTATCCCTTTGCTGGCCAGGCGTAACAGACCCTTCTTTTTCAGGATGAAACTACTTCCGATGAAGATGCTGGAGCTGATGGCAAGGACAAGCCCAATGTAGAAATGATAGCCCTCAGCGACACTCCCTATGGTAGAGAGCTAAGAACATAAGGACATGGAGTTACTGCTTTCAGCGCACACATTCACATACACACATTCACACGGGGAACCCCAGTCACTCAACATCACACAGGTACAAGGAGCAAAGGTCCTGCTTCACTGTCATGCATTAAGGCAGGCTTGGCACTCAAATCATAATGAAGTGTATTCGCTGTTGTTTAAAACTTACAAATCTGCTGGAAGGATAATGATTGTATGCTGTATCAGTGTGGCAAAGGGGTTTCAGATTGGGCCAAGACTGTAATGAAGTCAGGAGCTGAGTGATCCTGGCTGAACTCAAACTGAGAATCTATGAGCAGGTTTTTGCTGAGTAGGTACCACTTGATAGAACTGTTGATACTTTTCATCACTTTACTGCTGATTGAGATAGACTGATAGAGCAGTATTTGGCCCAGTTGGATTTGTCCTGATTATAGTGTACAGTACCACTTAAGTATATAAAGTGTATTTTACTAGAGTCACAAGTACGCTCACACCAACATTGCAATGAACCTACGGTGACATAGTTGTAGTGAAGCTACTTAAATCCCTTAGTCGCCACACTCTGGCGCATGTTCGGGTACGTTGACGGAGAATTTTGGCACCTAATGCACATAACTAGCACGTCTTTCAGAATGAGAGGAAACTGGAGCACCTGGAGCAAACCCACACAAACATGGGGAGAATGTGCAAACTCCTCACATACAGTGACCCAAGCCAGGGATCGAAACCTGGCTCTCTGGCGCAGTCAGTCAGCATTGCAATCACTGTGTCACCCTGCTGCCCACACTTGGGCAATTTTCCACATTGTCAGGTAGATGTCAGTTTGATGCTTGTACTGGACCAGCTTGGTTAAGTGCGTAGCAAGTTTTGGAGCGCAAGTCTTCAGCACTACTGCCAGAATATCATCAGGGTCCATTGCCTTTGCAGTTACCAGTGTCTACAACTGTTTCTTGATAATCACATGAAGTGAATCGAATTGGCTGAAGACTGATATCAGTGATGCTGGGACCTTTGGAGAAGGCTGAGATAGATCATCCATGATGTAAAGATGCCGGCGTTGGACTGGGGTAGTAAGAACTCAGTAAGAATTTAGCAACACCAATTTTAATTCCAACCGATTTATTTGATAGTAAAATTGCAAGCTTTCAATCAAATAAATCGGTTGGAATTAAAATTGGTGTTGCTAAATTCTTACTGAGTTCTTAATAGATCATCCACCCAGCACTTCAAGCTGAAGATGGTTGTGAACATTTCACCTTTGGCACTGATGTGCTGGGCTCCTCCATCATTGAGGATGAAGTATTTGTGGAGCCTCCTCCTCAAGTGAGCTGTTTAATTGTCCACCACCATTCATGACTGGATATGGCAGGCCTGTAGAACTTGGATTGGAGTCATTGTGGAATCGTTTAGCTCTGACCGTTACTTGCTGCTTCTGCTGTTGATAGGTAGTTTGGTGTTACTCCTCATTTTCAGGAATGTTTGGTGTTACTCCTGGAAATAACCTCCTACTGCACTCTACATTGAGCCAGGCATGATCTCCTGGCTTCATGGTAATGGTAATTGGGGGGATATGCCAGTCATGAAGTTACAGATCGTGGTAGAAGGCAATTCTGCTGATGGCCCACAGCAGGTCATGGATGCCCAGTCTTGAGTTGCTGGATCTGATTGAAATTTATCCCATTCAGCACAGTAATCATGCTACACAACACGATGGAGGGTATCCTTAATGTGAATATGTGACTTTGACTTCACAAGGACTGTGTAGTGTTACTCCTACTGATACTATCATGGACAGATGCATCTGTGGCATGCAGGTTGGTAAGGATGAGGTCAAGTTGTGCTGACCTTTTGTTTGTTCCCTTACTACTTGTTGCAATCCCAGTCTAGCAGTTATGTCCTTTAGGACTCAGCCAGCTCAATCTGTGATGGCACCACCAAAATACTCCTGGTGATGGACACTGAAGTTCCTCAGAGTACATTCTGCACCCTTTCCATTCTCAGTGCTTCCTCCAAGTGGTGTTCAACATGGAGGAGTGCTGATTTATCAGTAAAGGAAGGGCGGCTGCTAGGCTTGTCTTGTCAGTGGGATAGGACACACCCAGGAATGGTGATGGTGGTGCCTGGGATATTATCTATAAGGTATGATTCAGTGAGTATGACTAAATCAAGCTTGATAAGTTTGTGACTCAGCTGAATTTTGGAAAAATCCCCATCTGTTAATAAGGAGAACTTTGCAGGATTGACATTGTCATTTCCAGTGTCTGGTTGGGGTAGGTGGTCTGTCCGGTTTCAATCCTTTCAGGCTTGAGCATGTAAGTCAGACCAACTAAAGACAGGAGATTTCCCTCCCTAAAGGACGTTAGTGAACCAGACGAGTTCAATTCTCACTATTACTGACAATGGTTTTCAATTCCAAATGTATTATCTGATTGTAAATTTCAGCAGTCAACATGGTGAGATTGGAAGTCATGTTTCCAGAACATTAACCTGGGCCTCTGGATTACTTGTAAGGAACATTACCACTTACACTACCACTTCCTCACCTTCCCCCAACCCCCATCCCTTTAATTATGTGTGCTATAGAGATTCTTTGTATAAAAGTAGATAGAAGTACATGTCAAAACGAACCAAAACCCATCAGTAACCACACTGGAGGAACTGCAGAGCAGCAGCATATTATTGCCACGATGACTGCCTTACAGGTTAGAATTCAACAGCATCCAGAAAATTTGAGTTTTAAGAACCTCACATCACCTACCAAGGGTGAAGAGGAAGACATTGTCCAGGCTGCAGACAAATGTCATCAGTAGAATGCCACAAATTCGGTCCTACCAGCTGGAATCAGAGGCCCCTCACGACACGGCAGTCAGAAGGAGCACCACAACATCCTCACTGAGATTCACCATTCCAGCCCTATCCCCACCCCCAAACCGCCATCTGTCTCGCTCTCTATCCGTTATCGCATCAACTTCCGGTCCGTCATTCTACCCTCTCCGATCCGGAACCATCCTCTCCGTCCTGTGCAGCGACAAATGGCTCCCCCGGCACACTTCCGGCATACTGGAGCGGCAGGTACCGGGTTGGCCCCTTCGTTCTCCTCTCGACTTGCCCCCCCCCCCCCCCCCCCCCCCATTCTTCCCCCCCCCCCCATTCTTTCCCCCCCCCCCATCTTCCCCCCCCCCCATTCTTCCCCCCCCCATTCTTCCCCCCCCCCCATTCTCCCCCCCCCATTCTTCCTCCCCCATTCTCCCCCCCCCCATTCTTTCTTCCCCCCCCCCCCCATCTTCCCCCCCCCATTCTTCTTCCCCCCCCCATTCTCCCCCCCCCCATTCTTTCCCCCCCCCCCATTCTTCCCCCCCCCCATTCCCCCCCCCCCATTCTTCCCCCCCCCCATTCTTCCCCCCCCCCCATTCTTCCCCCCATTCTTCCCCCCCCCCATTCTTCCCCCCCCCCCCTCCATTCTTTCCCCCCCCCCCCCCCCCATTCTTTCCGCCATTCTCCTTCCCCCGTCTCTCCTTCAGCCCCCGGTCTCTCCCCCTTTCCTCCTCCTCCCGATCTCTTTCGCCCACCCCGGTTCCTTCCCTTCCCTTCCCTCTCCCCCCCTTCACTGTTACTCATTCCCGCTCCCCATTTGTCGCTGCCTCTCTGTCAGTGTTGTCCTCACTCTGTTCCATTTTCATTCCAGTTCTAAACTGATCCTGATGGATTAGCAGATAGGCTTGTGGAATATGGACAGGAAAGGATCGACATCCTGGAAAAAAATGACAGGTGACAATACTCACAGTCTCCCAGTGTCTGTTCCTCTAATCTCAGCAAAACCACTGTCAGTTTAAACTCAGCTGCGTTACAGCTTTTAGAAAGTATAATCATGGCAATAGCTATTTGGACTAATGGGGATTAATTAATGAAAGGCAACATGGATTCATTAGGCAAATCAACTTTGAACTGCGAGGAGGGCAGTTCAATAAGAACATTGACAAGTTGGTGGACTGGGCAAATGGGTAGCAGATGAAGTTCAATGTGGAGAGGCGTGAGCTGATGCATTTTGGTGGGAAAAACATGGAGTGACAATGGAAAATAAGGAGTAAAATTCTTAGAAGGGTGCAGATGCAGAGGGACTGCTATGTATATGATATATGCTTAGATCATTGAAGGTGGAAGGACAGCTGGAGTATATAATATTCTGGGCTTTATTAATAGGAGGAGAGTATCATAGAGTTTCTACAGTACTCTACAGTCCATTTGGCCCATCAAGTCTGCACTGACCATAATCCCACCCAGGCCTTATTCCCATAATTGCACATATTTACCTTGCTAATCCCTCTGACACTAGGGCCAATTTAGCATGGCCAATCAACCTAACCCCCACATCTTTGCAATGTGGAACAAACTGGAGGAAATGTATGTAGATATGAGGAGAATGTGTAAACTCCATGCAGGAAGTGACCCGAGGCCAGAATGGAATCCTGGCAGTAAGAGGCGGCAGTGCTAACCACTGTGCCATCCAATAGAATAAAAGAGCAAAGAGGTTATGCTGAAATTATACAAGATACGGTTAGATCAGAGCTGGAATGTTATGTACAGTTCTGGGTGTCACTCTATAGGAAGGATTGAAGACATTGTAAAGAATATGAAAGCGGAAACTCCAATTATGAGAATAGATTGGAGAGGTTGGCACTACTGTCCATGGAGAGAAGAGGTTAGAGTAGGTTTGATAGAAATGCCCAAAATCATGATGGGGTTGGATATAATAGTGTGGTTGGAGTCTGGGATGCACTGCCGGGAAGTGTAGAGGCAGGTTCAATTGGAGCATTCAATAATTATTTGAATAGAAGCAATGTTCAGATGTCTGGGGAAAAGCCAGGGAACAGATATTAAGTCTCAATGCTCTTTCAGAGAGTTGGTGTATGCACAATGGGCCAAATCACCTCCTTCTGCACCATAAACCATTCTGTAATTTAACTTGATAAAATGCCACAGAATGTTCCCCTCAGCGAAATTAAAGCCTGTAGAATAAAATGGAGAGTAGCAGCACAGATATGAAGCTGACTGAGTGACAGGAAACAAAGAGAAATGGTAAATTTATGTTTCAGTTTAGTGGAGGTGTACTGTGGAGATCCTTAGGAGGGTGGTTCTCAACCTTTTCAGTAACATGGCACACTTCAATGAGACAAATAATTCCTCAGCACAACCATATTTTTTTCAGTTGAAGCAATTACTCATAAACAACACATTTACTATAGTTATGAAATGCTATACAAGTTTGTGGCATACAGTGGAAACTTTTTCTGTCTCTTTGCACTTGAAGGGCAAAGGGGATATCAGTGATGATGATGTCTAGAAGATCCAGAGCTTAATACTCCGTATTTATTGATTTTTTTTTCCTCCTGCAATCCACAGCAAAGAGGTCAGTAGAGGTCACTAGAGAGATTTTTAAACTGCTGAGAGACGAAGCTTTGCCCCTGATGTTTTTTGGCTTGTCAGAGCTTGCAGTTAGAAAGGGTTCTCTGTAGTCCAGCTGTGATACTGCAGAGTTGCACACTAACTCGGGCACTGACCCAACCTCCACAAAGCAGGAGGCATAAGTTTATTCCTCAGAGTCTATAACCAGGGCCTGAGGGTGAGCAGTCTCCAGTATTGCCTATTATCTAGTGCACCAAGCTCACAAAATCTCTCAGCAAAACAAAGCATCCCTTGTTTCTGCATCTCCATGTCTGACTTACTAAGTTTAATCTGGTCTGGAATGGTAATATCTAACTGCTGCATGAATTTCCCATTGAAGCTGTTTCACAAGTGTGGCATTTAAAAAGCCCCAGGTCAAGTGTCAAGGATGATTTCATGAAGGTACCTTTCAAGATCTCACACATTGTGATCATTGAAATCCTCCTTATTGTTCTGTGGTCCATAATGTCTGGAACCTGATCCTGCTCTACAGTTCATTCTTGTTTATGGGTTCATACTTTCTCAGATTAACAGTGGGGATGTTGGGTGTTAAACTGCCAGGGCAAGTGAATAACAGGTAGACTTTGTAAAGAAAGCTGTTTAGTCATTTCTGTGGGCTGTTAGAAAGAAGGAGAGAATGCCAGTATTAACATCAGTGATATAAACAAATATCTAAAAAACACAACTTTGTTTACACATAATGGCCAGTTCACTTCACTAGAATTAAAGAGCTTCTCACACGTGATGTCATTGACTTTGAAATCAAGCCAATCCCCTCATTAGATGGTATTTATTGACATCAGGGTGGCATGATGGCATAGTGAATAGCATTGCTGCCTCACAGTGCCAGGATTATGGATTCAATTCCAGTCTTGGGTGAATGTCTGTGTGGGTTTCCTCTAGGTGCTCTGGTTTCCTCTCTATCTAAAAATGTGCAGGTTAGGTGGATTGACCATGGTAAATTGTCCCTTAGTGCCCCAAGATGTCTAAGTTAGATGGATTAACCATGGTAAATAACCATGGTAAACCATGGGTTATGGGGAGAGGGCTTGGGTTAAACACTCTGTCAGAGAGTTGGTGCAATCTTGATGGGTCGAATGGTTTCCTTCTGCACTCCTTACAATAATTCCCCACTCAAATTAAAATACTAATACTTATTTTTGGTTAAATATCAAAAGAGTCAATGCCTTTTACTTGCGTTGGAACTGGATAAACAGTGACATTCTCACCTTTTCTAAGCATGGGAACCATCTCAAGAATGGTTGTGCAGACCACTGGACTTGGACTGCCCCACGGCATGGCCTATAACATTCCTGCAACAGGCCACAGCAGGCTTGCACAGGCACACTGGTTGAAAACCACTGCCCTAGGAATTGGTATTAGGATCACTGCTTTATTGATTAATATTAACATTAAATATACTAAAAACGAGAGTATTGTGAACCATGTGAAGGATAATGATATCCTTAAAAGAGGACAGATTGGCAGAATTTCCTCTCTTCCTTGAATCTTCAGCCAATGGGAATATTTTCTATTGACCATGTCCATACCCTCCCCAATTTTGCAAATTTATACTATATTCCCTCTTAACCTCTTCTCTAAGAACAGCCCAAGTTTCACCAATTCGTTATCCAATAAACTCTGAAACTATTCACGTAAATCGTTTCTGCACCTTCTCCAGATCCTTCACATCCTTTCTAAAATGTGATGCCCAGAACACAAGAATCGTTCAAGGTTGTGGAATGCACAGTCTGAGGTGATGCAAACAGATTGACTTGTGACTTTTAGATGGGAATTGGGTAATAAGAAAGGAGAGTTGCAGGGCAATGGGGGAAATTCTGGGTACGGAACTGGCTCGTGCAAAGATTGGTCACACTCAATGGCTGAATAATCTTGTGTGGTGTAAGCATTCTATGATCCCTAATGCTGGTCTGGCTCCAGGAGAAATGGATGGTGGTGCAGGACTGAAAGCAACTGTAAATGCTGAGAAGATGCAGTTTGTCTGTCTGCTCTCTGCACAGTAGCTGACTGAACTGCTGCCTCTTTTCAGCATTTGCTCTTCCTGATTTCTGGCTTTTGTGGTTGGAGCATGCTGCCTGTGTTGTGGCGCAGTTGGTAACACTCTCTCCTCAAAGTCACAGAATTGAAGTCCGGCTTGACCATTTAAGCACAAAAAACAAGGCTGACTCTTTGGTGCAAGACTGATCTTTCTGATGAAACATCAATTCGAACCCCATCCACTCTCAGATGTATGTAAGAAATCCTGTGGCATTACTTCAAAGCAGAGCAGGAGACTTATTGTCAGAGTCTGGACCAATCTTTACCTTCAATAAATATCAGAAAAACAGATCATCTGTTCATTAACACACAGTTGTGCTGGAGCTTGCTATGAATAAATTGGCTGCCATGTTTTGTACATCCCAACAGTAGCTACACTTAAAAAGCACATCATTGGCTGCAAAGTGCTTTGAGATGTCCTATGGTTGTGACATGCATATGGAAATACAAATTTTTTTTTATTATCAGTGGCTTAGTTGAATCCTTAGATTGGAGTTGAGCTTATTTGTTCCAATTTTCCAAAGAAATTACATCAGGAAAATTCTGACCCATCAGCCTGATATCTGCCATTGGAAAGATGGTGCCAGAAATCCTGGAAGATGCAAAGGGAAACATTCACCTGAAGTTCTCAACATTGCTTCCAAGAAAGGTCATGTCTTACAAACTTGCCTGAGTTTTTGTTTGAAGAGGTTAATAGATGACTGTGATACGTTAGCTGTTGTCTTTTCAGATATCAAGAAATTCTTTGTTTGGTACCTCATGTTCACTGTGCTGGATAAGCAATTGGCTCAATTTCACAGGCAACAAAGTATAGTCAATGTTTATAAACTGAGAGGCGTGTGATCACCCTCTGCGATGGATTTCTGTTATAAATTTAGGTTTTGGGGAAAGACTGCTTGCTGCTCTCTCGTTTCACTGATTGTAATTGACCCACACAATGATAGATGTGAGATTACACAAGAATACAGCTTGAATTGTGTCAAAGAACAAAACAGCACGAGAAACAGGCCCTTCGGCCCAACGAACCCGCATCGCCACCCTGATGTTCCCACTTCCTCGTCTATGTTTATAGATCTTGGATTAAAAACCAAATTTGAGACAATTTAGGGAGAATTTGTTTTGCCAATTAGCCTAAGAGCACATCTTTGGGATGTGGAAGGAAACTGGAGCACCCGGAGAAAACCCACGCAAGCATGGGGAGAATGCGCAAACTCCCACAGACACAGGCCCAAATTCATGTATCTGCGCAGCACAGCGATAGTCACTGAGCTGTTGTGTTTCCCATCAAATGGTCAAGGTCAAATGTACACTAATGACATGAAGCACTAGGATACTCTCGAAAAAAATCCAAGAGCAGCCCTCTCAGGACCCAGTGCGTGTATGCCCCTTGTTAGACAACAAGGTGGACCAAAGCACCTGTAGGAGAAAAACAAGTACATCAATATCATCATCTATTTACACACTTCCCAGGGACTCCCAAGGCTCATGATCCTATTTTAAATCAGTTTTCTATACCCCTCCATTCCCATTCTGTTCATGTGCCCATCTAAGTATTTCTTAAATAATTCCAAACTACCTGCCTCCACCACTTGTCAGCGCATTCCATACCCCCACCACCCTCTGTGAAAAAACTTCCTCTAGCATCCAGATTATAGCTTACCCCCCCTCACCCTAAGCCCGTGACCCTTCGTGCTATTTGAGTCCATCCTAGGAAAAAGCTTAACCCTGTTTACTCTATCTATACCCCTCATAATCTTGTACACCTCTATTAGATCTCCTCTAAATCTACGTCTTTCTAAGGAAAACAGTCCCAATTTGCCTAACCTCTCCTCGGAACTCAGACCTTCCATACCAGGCAGCATCCTGGTAAACCTCCTCTGCAGAGGTTTCCAGAATTGTACCCAAATCTTTGACCTGAAGCAGTTCTTTTCTTGGTCACACAAAGTCCATGTTTAACTAAGCAGAAAATAAGATTTGATTAGAACAGTTTATGATCACTTTTCTGTTTTATGTACATGACACTATGGTTACTGTTGTCTGGTTAGATTAGGCCCGATATTAACCTGGAGGTTGTGGAGTCATAGAACATAGAACATTACGGGGCAGTACAGGCCCTTCGGCCCTCAATGTTGCGCTGAAATAGTGATGGAGTTTGGCTCATGGTGATGGAGTTTGGCTCATGGTAATGGAGTTTGGCTTGAAGTCAAAATTTGGCAGAATGGGCTTCTCGCAAGTTCTGTCAAATTTAATGCAGTATCCAGTTAACGTTTTGAACTGTTTGCAGACTGCAATGAGCCAGGCAGCATGACTAAATAGCAGTCAGACAGGTGAGCTTGTGCCACTCAAGTGAAGAGAGAAAGGATCAAAAAAGCTGGGAGTGGGGTGAATGAATGGAGGCCAAGATCAGGGTCTGGAGGTTAGGGGAAGTTGGAATTACCCTGGATGAGTTTGGGGAAATTGGAAGACATTGAGGAGTAGCATGATGATATGGTGTACAGTTACGGGCAGTTGCTGAAACGAGTATACTGAATCCAGTAAATAGAAGACACTTTATACTTGAAAGCAGCAGTCCTCATTTCCCGTTAGCCACTGGGTTTCCTAAGTCTAGAAAATTTAAGCTTAAAATGGTTGTTAAATAAGTGCCATGTGGCCATATTATAATATCTAAATTGCCAATCTAGCCTCTTGGGAATGGGTTTGGTAGCTATGCCCCCCCTACCACCTCTGTTGAATACAGGAGTTGGTAAGTCTTGTTGAAGTTGTACAAGACATTAGAATACTGTGTGCAATTCTGGTCACCCTATTATAGAAAGGATATTATTAAACTACTAAGAGTGCAGAAAAGATTTACTAGGATGCTACCGGGACTTGATGGTTTGAGTTATAACGAGAGGCTGAATAGACTAGAACTTTTTTCTCTGAAGCGTAGGAGACTGAGGGATGACCTTATAGAGGTTTATAAAATAATGAGGGGCATAGAACATAGAACACTACAGCACAGAACAGGCCCTTCGGCCTTCGATGTTGCGCCGACCAATATAAAAAGCAATGCCCCTCCAAACTAAACCATTCCCTTCTCTTCCATATACTTATCAACTAACCTCTTAAACGCCACCAAACTTGGCGCATCTACAACTGCTGCAGGCAGGGCATTCCACTCCCGAACCACCCTTTGGGTAAAGAACCTGCCTCTGATATCCGTCCTATAACTATCACCCCTTAATTTAAAGCTGTGTCCCCTCGTGCTAGCTTTTTCCATCCTAGGAAAAAGGCTATCACTGTCCACCCTATCTAAACCTCTAATCATCTTATATGTTTCGATTAGGTCCCCTCTTAGCCGCCTCCTTTCTAACGAAAACAACCTCAAATCCCTCAGCCTCTCTTCATAAGACCTGCCCTCCATACCAGGCAACATCCTGGTAAACCTCCTCTGTACCCTCTCCAATGCCTCCACATCTTTCTTATAATGCGGGGACCAGAACTGCACACAATACTCCAAGTGCGGCCGCACTAGAGTTTTGTACAGTTGCATAGACAGCTGTATAGACAAGGCATAGACAAGGTATATAGTCAATATCTTTTCCCAAAGATAAGGGCGTCTAAAACTAGAGTTAATAAGTTTAAGGTGAGAGGGGAGAGATACAAGAGTGTCCAGAGGGGCAATTTTTTCACAAGAGGGTGTATGTCTGGAACAAATTGCGAGAGGTAGCAGTAAAGGTGGGTACAATTTTATCTTTTAAAAAGCATTTAGATAGTTACATGGATAGGATGGGTATAGCAGGATATGGGCCAAATGCGGGCATTTGGGATTAGCTTAGGTGTTTTAAAAACAAAGGACGGCATGGACAAGTTAGGCTGAAGGGCCTGTTTCCATGCTGTAAACCTCTATGACTCTATAACTGTATGTTAAAACTGGAAGTAGGTGAATTGGGGTTGGAATGCAGATTTTTAATGTTTAACATTCCATTAAATAACACCACTCGTTTGAAGTTAAACCCCCTCTGGGTGGGTTCTGCTGTCTAGATACATCATCCCTATTGGTTAGTCCTACTTCAGAACTTCACTTCGGTTATACAGTTTGATGTTTTTGGGGGCAGTGAATTCATTAGGAGAGGTCCTGAAGAAATGTTAGTATTGGGTTTTAATTCCTGGTTTCAAATCTGTCTCAGAATTCCTGAAGCTATATTGCTGGCCCCTCACACGCTCTCTGGGAATTCTTTCCAAACTGTGTGGAATTATTCGATAAACTATACTGAGTGTCCTGGCCAACATTCATTCCTCAACAATCATTGCTAAAACTGGTCATTATCTTGGGGGCTTTCTGTGCTCAAATTGGTTGCGTATTTACATTTCAGATGTGACAACATTTCAAATGCAATTCATTGGTGGTGAAGCGCCTTGGAATGCCCTGAGGTTGCAAACTATGCTATAACAAGGCAGAGTTGTCTGTTTATATACTTCTCCATGGAGAGTTTACACTCCAACAAGGTTTGGTGCTTATGGTAATCCAGCACTGTAAATCATTTGGCTTTTTTCTCTGTCTCTCTTATTCCATTGGTCGTGAGTTTCAGTTAATTTAGCTCCATTGTTATTTCATGTTGCAGCAAAAGGACAGAAACAGGGTTCGAAGAGCAAAGAGGATGCACCTCATGAGTTAGAGAGTCAGTACATTCTGAGGCTGCCAGCGGTAAGTTTCACATTTTCCTCAATAAATGCAGTTCAGGTTTTCATGTCAACAAGACTGATTGAGAGAAATTAATTAACTAATTAATTAACTAATTAATTAATCTTTAATTAGTCTGGCAGAAAATTCAATATAATAATTGCAGGCTCTGGGGATCTGAAACAGAAAATTCTGCAATGGTAAAATTTGCTCACTCACAAAAAGATAATTTAGCCCATTGTGTCTGTGCTGTTTCTTCAAACGAGCTATCCAATTAAATCCCACTTCCCCTGATCTTTCCCCAGAGTCTTGCAAGTATTTTCCTTTTGCACGACAGATAAATCCAGTTTCTACGAGTACAATTTTTTCAGAAATGCCGGTTTTACGGAATGAAAGTGATTGGGTTTTAAACTGACGGTTATGCATGCTGTGGCATTGGCCAATCCCCTTAAACACATGAAATCACTTGAAAACACGCCTGCCTGTTCAATAATCAATATATTCATTATTGTGAATCTATCATTGTGATTATGCAATCATTTGCAATAGTCTACATATTTGTTAATGAAAGACAAACACAACCCTACATGTTTTATTTTCCAATGTTATTAATATCTTTGTATATTTTACTATAATTCTAAGGGTGAAGTACACAATGCCAGCTTTAAAGAAATTCTTTTTCATATGGAATGAATTCAGTCCAAACCCATTTCATATTTATGTAATAACCTGCTGAAAATTGTTAATGATTTCAAGCAGCACATCAGTTTACATCACACTGTATAAAAAAGAAAGTCTCCTTTTTCTACAGCCTTCAACAAGGTACCACAAGGTAGACTCATTACAAAGGTTAACGTGTGAGAAGTCGGGAGAAAATAGGCAAATGGTTAGAAAATTTTCTAAAAAAAAGTCTAATTTAAGAGTAGTTATTCAGATTGGCAGAAAGCAGTGTTCCACAAGGATCACATTTGACACTGGCAGGAGTAGGGATCATTGGATGACTAGAGATATTGAGGCTCCAGTCAATAAAAAGAAGGACGCATACATCAGATATAGGCAGCTGAGGTCAGATGAATTTCTTGAGGAATGTAAAGATGTAGGAAAAGGGAAATCAGGAGAGCAAAAAGGGGACATGAAAAACCTTTAGTAGAGAAGATAAAGCAGAATCCTAAGAGATTCTACAAGTATTTGAAGGGCAAAAGAGTAACTAGAGAGAGAATAAGACCCCTTAAGGATTAACGAGATTGTCTAAGTGTGGAACCATAGGAGATGGGTGAGATCCTAAACAAATATTTTTTTCAGTATTTATCATGGAGGAAGACAGGGAAGCTAGGGAACTTGGGTAAGTAAATAGTGATATCTCAAAAAATATTGACTTTACAGAAGAAAAGATGCTGGAAAATCTTAAAATGCGTATAAGTAAATAAACCCCTGGAACCTGATCAAGTATATCCCAGAACATTATGGGAAGCAGTGTGGGGCCATTGGTAGAGATAATTGTATCATTGACAGCTATGGGTGAGGTACCAGAAGACTGGAGGGAGGCAAATGTCATTCCGTCGTTTAAGAAAGGCAGAGGCAAAAGCCAGAGTACTACAAACCAATGAACCTAATGTCAGTGGTAGTAAGTTATTGAAAGGATTCTAAGATACAGGATCTATGTGCATTTGATAAGGCAAGGACTGATTAGGGATAGTCAGCAAGGTACTTTGTGCATGGAAAATTGTCTTACAAATTTGATGGAGCTTTTTGAAGGGGTGACCAAGAAAGTAGATAAGGGCAATGAGGTAGGCGTTTCCACATGGACTTTAACAAGGCCTTTGACAAGCTACTTCATGGTAAACTGGTCAGTAAAATTACATCACATAGGATTCAGGAAAAACAAGTCAATTGGATACAAAGTTGGCTTGCTGGTAGGAGATAGAGGGTGGTGGTGGTAGCGAATGGTTTTTCAGACTGGAGGCCTGTGACTAGCATTTTGCCCAGTAAGAAGTCTCACAACACCAGGTTAAAGTTCAACAGGTTTATTCGCAGCACTAGCTTTCTGAGCCTCAAGCTCCTTCTTCAGATGAGTAAGGACATGTGCTCACAAACAGAACATATGAAAACAAATTCAATTTACAAGATAATGTTTGGAATGTGAGTCTTTACAGGTTATCATGTCTTAAAGGTGCAGACAAAGCTTACAAAATCTCACTAACTGACCTGACTGGAGACAATACATATCTCTTTAACCTGTGCTTAATGCTCTCTCCACTCACATTGTCTGTACCTTAAAGACTTGATTACGTGTAAAGGCTCACATTCCAAACATTATCTTCTAAATTGAGTTTCTGTCTTTATATGGGGAGCAGGCGGATAAGTGGAACTGATCCACTTTGGCAAGACAGGTTCAAAGGGCTAGATGGCCTACTCCTACTCCTATTTCTTATGTTCTTATATGCCCTGTTTGTGAACACAAGTCCTCACTTACCTGAAGAAGGAGTTTGAGGCTCTGAAAGCTCATGCTACCAAATAAACCTGTTGGATTTTAACCTGGTATTGTGAGACTTACTGTGTTCACTCCAGACCAACGCTGGCATCTTCACATCATGACTAGCAGTTTACTGCAGGGATTGATGTTGGGTCCATTACTCTTTGCCATTTATATAAATGATTTGGATGAGAATATAGGAGACATGGTTAGGAAGTTTGCTGGTGATGGTGTAATGGACAGTGAAAAAGGTTATCTAAGATTACAACAGGATCTTAATCAACTGGGCCAGTGGGCTGAGATACGGTAGATGGAGTTTAATTCAGATAAGTGCGAGATTTACATTTTGGTAAGGGAAACCAGACTAGTACTTGTACAATTAATAGTAGGGCCCTACGGAGTGCTTTTGAATAGAGATACCTATGCAGGCACATAATTATTTGAAAGTAGTGTCATAGGTAGATAGGGTGGTGAAGGTGGCATTTGGCACACTTGCTTTCATTGGTCAGAGCATTGAGTACAGGAATTGAGAGATTATCATTCATCTGTAATGGTGAGTGACAGCCCTTGACATCAAGACCAAGTGTGGTATCAAAGAGCCCCGGCGAAACTGGAATCAGCGGGTATCAGGGGCAAACTCTCTCTGCTGGCTGGAGTCAAAGCTGGTACATAGGAAAATGGTTGTGAGAGTTATACATCTATGCAGGAGTCCCTCAGTGTAGTGTCCTAAGCCCAACAATCTTCAGCTGCCTCGTCAATGACCTTCTCACTATCATAAGGTTAAAAATTGGGATGTTTGCCAATGTTCAGCACCGTTTGCACCTCAGATACTGAAGCAGTCCATATTCAAATGCAACGGGATCTGGACAATATTCAGGTTTGGGTGCCACACAAATGTTAAGAAATGATCATCACCAATAAGAGACATTCTAATCACTGCCCCTTGACATTCAATAGTGTAACTGTCACTGAATCCCCCATTGTCAACATTCTTAGGGTTACCATTGACCAGAAACTCAACTGGACTCACCACATAAACACAGTGGCTACAAGAGCCGGTCAGAGGCTAGGAATACTGCGGCAAGCAGTTTACCTCCTGGCTCCCCAGAGCTTATCCACCATCTACAAGGCATAAGTCAGGAGTGCTTCCAACTTGCCTGGATGGATGCAGCTTCAACGACGGTCAAGAAGCTTGACACCATCCAGGACAAAGCAGCCCGCTTGATTGGCGCCACATCTACAAACATTCAGTCCCTCCACCACCGACATTCTGTAGCAGCACTGTGTACTACTACAAAATGCACTATAGCAATTCACCAAAGATCCTTAGACAGCACGTTCCAAACCCACGACCGCTTCCATCTGGAAGGACAAAGGCAGCAGATAAATGGGAACGTCACCACCTGCAAGTACCTCTCCAAGCCGCTCATCATGCTGACTTGGAAGCATATTGCCGTTTCTTTGCAGTTGCTAGGTCAAAATCCTGGAATTACATTCCTAACGGCATCGTGGGTCAACCCAGAGAACGTGGACTGTGATTCAAGAAGGCAACTCACCACAATCCTCTCAAGGGCAACTAAGGATGGGCAATAAATGCTGGAAAGTGAGTGACACTCATGTCCCACGAATGAAAAAAACTGTACAAGGCCACATTTGGAGTATTGCATACAACTTGGTCACTTTCTTTTGGAAGGATGTTATTAAACTGGAAAAGATTTACAAGAATGTTACTGAGACTGGGAGGTTTGAATTATAAGGACGAGCTGGACAATCTGGGACATTTTTCTTTGGAACATAGGAGGATGAAGGGTAACCTTATAGAAATTTATAAAATCATGGGCACAATAGATAAAGTAAATAGCCAAGGTCTTTTCCCCAGTGTAGGAGAGTTCAAGGCTATAGGGCATCAGTTTAAGATGAAAGGGGAAAGGTTTAAAAGGAATTTGAGGGGGTACTTCTTCACACAGAGAGGTGCATATATGGAAAGAGCTGTCAGTGATGGTGATAGATAGGGTAAAATTCCAATATTTAAAAGACATTTGGACAAGTACAGGGATATGAATGATTTAGAGGGATATAGGCCAAACACAGGCAAATGGAATTAATTCATTTTAGGAAACCTGGTTGGCATGGACGAGTTGGGCTGAAGGGCCTATTTCTGTGCTGTATATCTATATAATTCTGAATCAGTGATTAGTGCTGGAACCAAAATTATTCCTATTTTGTATTGTTGACTTGAACTTGGGAACAGATAATTCATTAAGTTTTTTTTAGGTGATATTAACCATCAGAATACAGCATTGTGCAAGAAGGTATAAGAAACCTTGCAGACTGGGCAGTTAAATGGCAAATCAACTTGCTTAACATAGATAAATAAGAGATGATGCACTTTGCTATAAAAGATAGAAACATCATCCACATCTGCGAAAATAAGAAAACTGGTTGGTTACAGAAAATAATTAATTTCCAGTGTGAAAAAGTGCTTCTTGACAGCCTAACTAATTTTAATAAGTCTCCTGTTCTCCAACGAAACAATTTCTACATATCTTATAAATTCCTTTGTCTTAATGAGACCATTCCTTAATCTTTTATTTTCAAGAGAATAAAAGTCTAATCTTTGTAAACAGCCCTCATCATTTCATTCTTGAAACTGCAAGCTTACCTGAACTGAATGCATTACTCCAAAGGGATCTAATCAGAGCTCTTTAAAAATGAAGCATCACTTCTAACCATTTGTATTCCAGGCTTCTTGAAATGAGGGCCAGCATTCCATTCACTTTCTCAAACAGTTTTTATATTAATTTTTAATGACTTCTGTGTTTGAGTCCCTTAATCTCTCTGCTCCTCCATAGTTTATGGTATATCGCTATATAGAAAATACTTTGATCTATCTTTTCTGAGTCAAAAGAACTTCCCCACAATAAACTCCATCTGCCGGAGTTTTGCCTACTCAATTTATCGATGTTGCTATGCAACTTGCTGCTTGCATCTTCATTATTAATTGTTCTTCCCAGCTTAGCAGACTAAGATATGTGACTGTCTATTTTTTCATTCAAATGAGTTGTTATAAAGAGAATGAAAAGCTGACACCCCAGTATACATTGCTGAGGATACCACCAATCATATCTTTATAATTTGAATCTGTGCCCATTTAGCTATCTCTCTGTTTCCTACTCTGAATGAATTCTCTATCCCAGGCAATAGGTTGTCTCCAATTCCAATTACTCATATGTTTGTTGTTAGTCTGACTAATATGGGAGATGTGTGGAAGTGCCTTGTGGCTGGCTGGATTAGGGTGTATATGATGTCTGGTATATTTTTCAGTCAGTGTTTTTTCGCAACAGGAACATGCAGCTACTGTGCGGAGAGCTGTGCAGTCTGGAAATGTCAACCTTCGGGACCGACTAACCATTGAGTTGCATCGTGAGTGCTTTAGCTAAATGTGTTCTTAATCACTCACCATAATTTTCCTTCTGTGCTACCCCTTTTAAAGCCAGTTTTGTCAATTTCGCGAAGGGACATTTCTTCTAGCTTGGCCCCCTTTGGTGTTATCAATAGTTCTTTTCATGTTGGCTGGATGCTGATGCCTCCTTCCTATGCGAGCCCTAGACAAAGGGTTTCACAGGCAAGCATGATCTGATGTTCATATAGTTCCAGTGGGGCTTCAGTTCTGGATGGAAATTCTGACTAAGGCTGCAATGTTCCTTTAACAATTGTAACTCCCTGTTTCAGATTGGCTGAATCAGCACAATGTGATTTTGCAACCCAGGCCTTTCCCGATTAGCTGTGTCACAGTAGATTAAAGCCCTCACTTAACAGCTCAGACTGTTCAATAACTACCTGTCAAAAAGGCATTGGTAGTACAGAACTTGAGAATTGCTGGAAAAGAGACTTTGTTGCAGCTTTTCATCTTCCATCAGGAGAATTGCAAGAATATCAGATGTAAAGAGAACAACAATTTATACTGCATGTAAAGAGTGCTGATTGGTTGGCAAGTAGATTCTGAGTAGAGAGAGGAATTCACCAGTTGATGGTAACTGACAGTTAATTGCCATGCATGGTTTGAAATTTAAACTGGGCAGGTTGACTCTAGTCAAGACACTATCCAGTGGAATGGAAGAAAGAACGGGGCACACATTATACCTGTTTCAGGTAAACAAATTGAAAGCTGTTCACTAGTTCATTTGCCAATCAATCAGCAGTCTCTTCTCATACAATATAAATTGTTCTTCTCTTTGCATTGCTACCTTGTGAATTATCATGATTAGTGCAAAATGAAATGTTTTGACAAAATTCAGTTTTCTTTTTTTCAGTAATACCTGTCAAAAATATATTCATAACCTTCTTAAAAGTTCTGACATTTGATTTCATTCCCTCCTTGGTAAGCTATTTTACCACATGAAGAAACTAACACCTAGAATTTCCCCACCAGTTTCCTGATTGGTTATGCATTTATCCAGAGTTTCTGCCAGAGGTTCTGCTGAATTTGGATCAGAATTCGGGGTGTCCAGACCATATTCCCTACCACTTTCTAGTGAAGTTCTCAGCATGCAACTTAATCATACATTCACTGTTCCATCCAAATTAAATCTCTGCCCCAGCATTCTGGGTGTTTATAGGATCATAAATCTCCACACAGGTGAAAATGGCTCAGCCCTTTGTGCCTATGTGTGCAAACTCTTCAGCTGGCTGGGAAGTCTAAATCCTGAACACAGGAAGGCCAGCCACTCCATCAAGCCTGCTGCGTATCACAGTGATGCTTGAAGCATTGTCATTTTACATCTCATCACCAGCAGCTTTCAGAGTCTCTGTGAGAAAGGATAAAGCAGATTCAAATTTAATTTAGGACATAAAACTCAGAAATACCTTTCTGAGCCCCATTGAATCAGGTTACCAAATCCTCCATGTTAAATTACCAAATGTTCCACCTTCCTTTTAAAAGGAAGCCAGGAATTGATTTGATTTATTACGGTCACGTCTTGGTATACAGTAAAAAGCATCATTTCTTGCGCTATACAGACAAAGCATATCATACATAGAGAAGAAAAGGAAAGGGTGCAGAATGTAGTGTTTCAGTCACAGCTAGGGTGTAGAAAAATATCAACTTAATACGAGTAGGTCCATTCAAAAATCTGATGACAGCAGGGAAGAAACTAGATTTGAATCGGTTGGTATATGATTCAAATTTTTGTATTTTTTCCTGACAGAAGAAGATGAAAGTGTGTGTCTAGGGTATCCACTATGCATGGGATCCTTGATGATGCTGGCTGCTTTTCTGAGACACAGCTTACTCAAGATTTACAACAAATCAGCACTTAACACATAAACTGGCAATTTGTTCCAGGTATTGACTATCCCCTGGGAAAAGAGGATCCTGAGATTCAAACTGGTCCTTTCCTCATATTCTTTTATATGCCTTTCCAAATCCTCACCTACTCTTTTACTTAATCTTTGCCTCAACACCTAGCTTATAGCAAACAATCCCTTTCTAATAACCTTTTATGTTTATCTCAAATGCCACTTTAGGATCCATTGACGCATCTTGGCTTGCACTTCATAGAACTGTTGGAAATGGTGGAACTTCAGGAAGAGTAGATAGCTAGAGGAGAGAAAATGTAAATGCAGTAACAGAATAGAACATAGAGCATAGAACATTACAGCACAGAACAAGCCCTTCGGCCTTTGATGTTGCGCCGACCAATTAAGAAAAAGCAATGACCCTCTAACCTAAACCATCCCCTTTTCATCCATAAACTTATCTACTAACCTCTTAAACGCCACCAAACTTGGCGCATCTACAACTGAAATAGCACATGATGAACTGACTGTCTTTCTATTTCTGTTCTCACAGCGGATGGTCGGCACGGCATTGTGCGAGTGGACAAGCAGCCCTTGGCAGCCAAGTTAGTTGACCTGCCATGTATCATCGAATCCCTCAAGACCATTGATAAAAAGACATTCTATAAAACTGCTGATCTGTGTCAGGTGTGGTCATCCCATTATTTGTAGAAATGTAAAACAAAATTACGGATGTTGAATTCAAATCAGAAGTGGCAGCAATGAACAAAGAGGAGCCTAGTATCTAAAAGACAAACGATTAGTTGCTTGTTAAGTTGATTATTTACCATTTGTTGCTTTTATATTGAGAGATATGGTGAGAAGAAGTAATCAAAGATGGTCGGAAAGGTGAGTGCACAGTTAGTGAAGTAGACAGTATCCTAGGATTTATTAATAAGGGCATAAAGGAAGAAAATTTGTTAAACTTGTATAAAACACTGATTTGATCTCAGCTGGAGTATTGAGTCTACATCTGAGTATTGCACTTTAGAAAGGACGTAAGGCATTAGAGAGATACAAGAAAGATTCACAAGAATGGTTCAAGATATGAGAAACTTCAGTTATGAAGATAAATTGAAGTTGAGATTCTTTCCTTTGATAAATAGATGAGAGGAGGTTTGACGGAGGTATTCAAAGCCATGAGGGGTCTGAACCAAGTAGATAGGGATAAACTGTTCCCATTGGTGGAAGGATCATGAACCAGAGAGCACAGATTTATAGTAATTGGCAAAAGAAGAAAGGATGATATGAAGGAAAACTTTTTCACACAGCGAATGGATAGGATGTGGAGTGTGCTGTCTGTAAGTGTGATGGAGACAGATTTACATAGCGAATGGTTAGGACCTGGAATGCACTGAAAGTCTGGTGAAGACAGACTCACATAGTGCAAGGTTAGAATGCCCTGTTTAAGTGTGGTGGAGGCACATTCAGACAATGAATGAATGCACTGACTCACTGCGGTGATGACAAACAATCAAAATATTCAAGACGGAACTGGATTATCTGAAATGAAAGGATGTGCAGAGTTACATAGAGAAGGCTCTTTTGAATTGCTTTATTGAAGAGTTTGTAAAGACATAATGGGCTGAATGGCCACCTCCTGCGCTATAGCCATTTGTTGAATTGGTAATAAAGTTAGTGAAGAAGTGAATTTCATGAAATTGAGGCAAGGGCCTGAGGAAGCAAGGGAAAGAACATTGCAGGGAAGCAAGACTGAGTAAGAGGAGATGGGGCAAACTGCATCACCAAAAAATAAGGTTGACAGTGTTAAACGAAGATGAGAGTGATGATAAGTGCTGGTCAAGGCAGCGAGCGAGGGCCAAGCGTAGGTTGAGATGGTTGGTGGGGCTGAGGGTCGGGAGGGCAGCGGTACTGAGGGCAGGGCAATTCAGTGGAGCAGGGCAAGTCAGAGGGCCCAAGGGGTTGAAGTGGCAGGGCAGAGGTGAGGGCACGTCAAAGGGCAGAGTGAGGCAGCATGGTTGAAGGCAGGGCAAGATGACGGCTGTAGCCTTGGGCAGGTTGAGGTGGCAGGACAGAGGATGGGGTGAGGCGACAGCTGGGGCTGATGGCAGGATGAGGTGGTGGAAATGATGGTTAAGAGGCCACAGATGGTCCAAAAGTGGCCTATAAATTGGGACAGTCGATTCAACTGTATTATTTGTTGTTTTTCCCCTGCTCTAGATGTTGGTGTGTACTACTGATGGGGAGCTGTACCCTCCACAAGAAGAACCCATGCCAGCTGATCCCAAAAACAAAAAGAAGGACAAGGACAAGGAGAAGAAATTCCTGTGGAATCACAGCAGTAGGTCTTATATTTATTACAGACTGTGTAACAACAGAAACATTAAAAGCAAGAGACCACTTGGCCCATTGAATCTTCTCTACCATTCAATAAGATCATGGTCGATCTAATTTTACTCTCAAATTCACATTTGTGCCCACCCCTATTTATGTTTCATTCCCTTGCATACATCTAGCTCTGTCTTCAGTATATTCATTCAGAGACTCTCTCAACCACCTTTTAAGAGAATTTTAAAATTTCTCAACCCTCAGAGACCATTTCCTCATCTTTGTGTGTCTTATGTGGACAATCTGTTATTTTGAAACAGTTTTCGATTCTTCCACACGAGGAAACATTCTCTCCATATCCACCCTGTCAACACCCATCAGGATCTTGTATTTTTCAATCAAGTAGCTCTTACCCATCTAAATACCAGCAGATACAAGCCTTATCTCATTAGGCTTTTCTTATTAGACATCCATCATTTCAATATTAGCCTAATTGAGCCTGCCCTGTACAATGCACAGAGGCTGCCGCAGAATGGAACCCAGTGCGTGTGTTTAGTAATTATTTTGGGTTAATCAAAAACATTCAGTCTGTGTTTCACCTTTATTAATATTTGTTGCTTCTTTCCTTGAATTTCAGTCACATGTCCCCTGAAGAATGTCCGTAAAAGGCGATTTAGGAAAACTGCAAAGAAGAAGGTGAGGATTTGAATGATCTATCCACATTGTATTTCTAACTTATGATGTACTTAGCCTGGAAGTGTTTGATGTGAACAGTATAGAGGGTGCTTCACTTGATATCTAAACCCTTGCTGTACCTATCCGGGGTGTGGTGACAGTATAGAGGGAGCTCTACTCTATATCTAACCCAACATGGTGGGTGGCACAGTGTTAGATTCCTGACTTGGGTCACTGTCTGTGTGGAGTGTGCATGTTCTCCTCTTGCCTGTGTGGGTTTTCCCTGGTGCTCCAGTTTTTTTCCCACAGTCCAAAGAAGTGCTGGTTAGGTGCATTGGCATGCTAAACTCTCCCTCAGTGTACCCAAAGAGTTTCTGGAGCATGCGACTAGGGGATTTTTGCAGTAACTTCATGGCAGTGTTAATGTATGCCCCTATGTGATACTAATAAAATTAAATTAAATTTTAAACAATAGCTTGGGGGGAGCTTTTTTCTGTGTCAATAGATCCCTGAAAGTAGGCAGTCAAGTGGATAAAGTTGTTAAGAAGGCTTATGGAGTCTTAGCTTTTATTGGTAGGGGGATTGAATTTAGGAGCCGCAGCATCATGTTGCAGCTGTACAAAACTCTAGTGCGGCCGCACTTGGAGTATTGTGTGCAGTTCTGGTCGCCACATTATAAGAAAGATGTGGAGGCATTGGAGAGGGTACAGAGGAGGTTTACTAGGATGTTGCCTGGTATGGAGGGCAGGTCCTATGAAGAGAGGTTGAAGGATTTGAGGTTGTTTTCGTTAGAAAGGAGGCGGCTAAGGGGGGATCTTATTGAAGCATATAAGATAATTAGAGGTTTGGATAGGGTGGACAGTGATAGCCTTTTTCCTAGGATGGAGAAAGCTAGCACGAGGGGACACAACTTTAAATTAAGGGGTATGAGTTATAGGACGGATATCAGAGGTAGGTTCTTTACTCAAAGAGTGATTAGGGAGTGGAATGCCCTGCCTGCAGCTGTTGTAGATGCGCCAAGTTTGGTGGCGTTTAAGAGGTTAGTTGATAAGTATATGGAAGAGAAGGGAATGGTTTAGTTAGGAGGGGCATTGCTTTTTATTTTGGTCGGCACAACATCGAAGGCCGAAGGGCCTGTTCTGTGCTGTATTGTTCTATGTTCTATGTTCTATGTTCTATGTTTACTGTGAGCATAATGTTTGATAGTTTCATATTGAATGCTTGGTCACAAATGAAATCAAAAAATTGATATTCTAGGAGTCAAAGTACAAAAGGGAAACCTCATGATCCTGTTCTTGTTCCTAGTACATCGAGTCTCCAGATGTGGAAAAGGAAGTAAAGAGGCTGCTGAGCACAGATGCTGAGGCCGTCAGTGTCCGTATCCTTCCTATTTGAAGAGGAAGTGGGGGTTAGAAAATGCTTTTAACAGCCTGACGAGGACAGACTTGAAACCCCCCTACATGGCCCCAAGACTTACAAAAGCACTTCAAAGTCAAAGGAATACTTTTGAAATGCAATTGTTGACAGCCAGTTCCATGCCAAAACATAGTGAAAAGAACAAAATGTTAAATATCCTTATCATTGATGGTTTCCTTCAGGTACTCTGGTTTCTTTCCACATTGTGCAACTTGGGTGGAATAGCCATTGCTAAATTGCCCGTTTGTGTCCCAGGATGGCTAGGGGGTGCCCCTTAGTATCTCATGATGTATAAAGGAATTGGTGGGGTAAATGTGTGGGGATACAGGGATGAGATGGGGTAGGCCTGAGTAAGATGGTCTTGTTAAAGAGTACAGACTCATTGAGCCAAATGGCCTCCTTCTGCACTGTAAGGATTCTGTGATCTGTATTATGTGTTAACATATGCATGCTTTATGTGCAGTGAGATATGAGGACTGTTCCAGGACATAAGTGAGAGATCCAATGATCTTCATCAAAATGTGCCATAGGATCTTTTATCAGATGGAGAGATGAAGCTTAGTCTCAACATGTCACCCGAAAGTCTGACAGTGTAACACTTCTTTCATGAACCTTCCTCCTCAGTTGGAATTTTACTCCACGTGGGAGTATTCTTCACTTGGGATGAGTGGGGGTATTTTTCTCTGTGGGTAAATGGATGAAAGTGTTCCCCAGTGGAGCTTCCTTCTGTGTAGGGGGTGTTCCTCCTCTGGAGTGGGAGCTAATGCAGTTGGGTTCCTCTCTGAGCAGGTGCTCCACTCTAGGGAGAGTGCTATGTTTTAGGGGAGAACGTTCCTCTGCAGTGGGAGTGTTCAGAGATTTCCTCTCTGGAACGGGTGAGGCGTGTGTGTGTTCCTGTGGGGGGCTGAGGGAGGGAAGAGGAATTTTCCTCTTCATTGGGAAGCATTCCTCTGAGGGAAAGCATTTCTCTTCAGTTCAGTACCATTGGCCCTATTTGGTGGAAATAGCACTCTGCAATTGAAACTTTCCTTTTTAAGTGCTAGCATTCCCTTTTGAGTAGTTGCACCAAATCGATCTTGAAATTTTAGAAGATTACAACCAATGCAACCACTTGTTTTAAAACCATGGGATACAGGTCTTTAGGCCCAGGATATTTGTCAGTCTTTAGTTCTATTCATTTCCCTAATTATTCTTTGCTGGTTTCCAAAATTTTCTCAAACTTTAGCCTATCATAATTTTTGCAGCATTTTATATATTTTTTTAATTTAATACTGTCTTTAACTTCCTTAGGTAGCCACAAATGCTGCATCCTTCTCATTGCATCTTTCTTTCTCAATGGAATATATCTTTTCTGAGAGTTAACAGATATCTTTAAGTATCTTCCATTGTCTCTCTACTATCTTATCTTTCAGCTTATTTTCCCAGTCACCAGTTTCCCAGTCCACTTGAATCAAATGTCGTCTTCATAACTGCAATTAGCTTCAAGTTTAAGATGCGTGTTTCATAGAAACTTTACTAACCCACAAATCGAATGTGAAATTTGACCATGTTATGATTACTCCTACCTACATAATTCTTTATAATTAGGTAATTTATTAATCGTATCACATAGCTTGTTTCCAGGTTGGTTTCAGAACTTATTATTCCAGAAATTATTTGAAATATACTCTTATGAATTCATTCTCCAGGCTACCTTTGCTAATTTATTTTATTCAATCGATATGAAGATTAAAATTGCACATAATTACTCCAGTACCTTTTCTATAAGCCCATGTTATTTTGTGATTTATATGCTGTATTACAGTGGCTGTGCTATGAGAGGAGTCTATACATAATTCACAACAATGACTTATTCCATTGCTGTTCCTTATCTCCACTCAAACAGATTCTACATCTTGATCTTCTGATCCAAGATCATTTTTCATCACCGTATTGACCCCATCCTTGATGGACAAAGTTGCCTCACTTTCCTTTCCTTTCTTAATGTCCTTCGAAAGCATCAAATGCTCTTGAATATTCAACTTCCAGCTTTGGCCACCATGCAGCCATGCTTCTGCAATATCTATCATATCATACTAATTTATTTTTATTTCTGTTATGAATTCAGTCTTGTTATAGTATGAACATTTGAGTAAAGAGCCTTTTAATTCCATCTTTTTAATATTTTTCTCTACTTTGACCTTATTTGCTGAGAGCCAACATAGTTTTGTGAAAGGGAAATAGAGTTTGACAAATATATTAAGAGTTCTTCAAGGCTATGATAAAGGGCAGACAATATATGTACTGTGTTTGGATTTCAAGGTGCCATGTTAAAGGTTACCACACTAGATGAGAGTTTGTGATGTGTGTAATACATTAGCATGTATGGAGGATTGGTTACCTAATAAGGAAGAGAGAGTCAGGATAAATAAATCATTTTCAGGTTGGCAGGCTGTAACTAGTGGAGTACGGCAGAGCTCAGCCCTGGGACCTCAGCTATTTACAATTTATATAGTGGCTTGGATGGAAGGACCAGTTGTATTGTAGCCATATTTGCTGAAGATACAAAAAGTGTATATGCCCCTCATTATTTAATAGACCTCTATAAGATCATCACTCAACCTTCTACGCTCCAGAGAAAAAAGTCCTAGTCCATCCAGCCTCTCCTTACAACTCAAACCATCAAGTCCCAGTAGCATCTTAGTAAATCTTTTCGGCACTCTTTTTAGTTTAATATCCTTTCGATAATAGGGTGACCAGAACTATACGCAGTATTCCAAATGTGGTCTTACCAATGTCTTGTATAACTTCAACAAGATGTCCCAACCTCTGTATTTAATTTCTGACCAATGAAACATCATCACTCTGTCACCTATGACTCCACTTTCAAGGAGCTATGAAGCTGTACCCCTAGATCTCTGTACCTCTAACTCTCCCCAGTGCCCGATCTACCCTGGTTCAATCTACCAAAATGCATCACTTTGCAATTATCTATATTAAACTCCATCTGCCATTTGTCAGCCCACAGGGCCAATTGATCAAAATCCAGTTACAATCCAAGATAACTTTCTTCATTGTCCACTATGCCACTAATCTTGGTGTCATCTGCAAATTTACTAACCATGTCTCCTATATTCAGATCCAAATCATTAATATAAATGACAAATAACTGCAACCCACGCACTGATCCCTGAGGCACACCAGTGGTCACGGCCTCCAGTTTGAAAAATGACCCTCACAACCACCTTCCCCCCCTGTATCCTGTGAGATTTAACTTTTAAGTAATGACTCCCATGCTGTACCTTGTCAAAGGCTTTGCTAAAGTCCATGTAGACAACAACAATTGCACTACCCTCATCTATCTTCTTGGTTACTCTTTTAAAAAACTAAATCAAATCTGTGAGATATGATTTTCCACTCACAAAACCATGCTGACTGTCCCTAATCAGTCCTTACATCTCTAAATGACTGTCGATCTTGTCTCTGAAAATACCTTCCAACAACTTACACCACAGATGTGAGGCTCACTGGCTTGTAGCTCCCAGACTTTTCCCTGCAGTCCTTTTTAAACAAAGGCACATTTGCCACCTTCCAACTTTCAGGCACTTCAACTGTGACTATCGGTGATTCAAATATCTCAGCTCAGGGACTTTCAATTTCCTCCCTAGTATCTCACAATGTTTGGGGATACACTTCATCAGGTCCCAAGGATTTATCTACCTTGATGTGTTTTAAGACTTCCAGCTCCACCACCTCTGTATTTTGTATACTCCTTATGACATCATATTTATTTCTCCAAGTTCCATAACATCCATGCTTTTTTCAACAATAAATACTGATGAGAAATATTCATTTAGGATCTCACTCATCTCTTATGGATCCACACATAAGTGACCTTGTTAATTCTTAAGAGACCCTACTGTCTCCCTAATTGCTCTTTTGGCCTTTGTATTTTTTAGAAGCTCTTTGGATTCTCCTCTGTCTTACCTGCCAAAATAATCTTCTGCTCCTTTTTGCCTTCCTGATTTCTGTCTTAACTTTACCCCTGCCCTCTACATTCTTCAAGGAATTCACTTCATCCCAGCTGTCTATGCCATGTGCCTTCTTCTTCTTGACCACAACCTCAATGTCCTGAGTCATCTGGGGTTCCCAGCTTTGCCCTTCAGTCTAAGATGAATGTGCTTACCCTGAACCCTGGTTAATAAACACACTTTCAAAAGCGTCCCACTTACCAAACGTTTCTTTGCCTTCCCACAGACTTCCCCAATTAACTTTTAAAAGTTTCTGTCTGACACCATCAAAGTTGGCCTTGCCCCAATTTAGAATTTTAACTTTTGGGCTAGACCTATCATTCTCCATAGCTATCTTAAAACTAAATGAATTAAGGTCACTGGTCCCAAAGTGATCCCTCACCTAGCACTTCTGTCATTTGCCCTTCCTTATTTCCCAAGAGGATGTCAAGTTTTGCCCCCTCTCTACTCGGGCCATCCACATACTGAATGAGAAATTTCTCCTGAATACACACTACAAATTTATTTCCATCCAGCCCTCTAATACTATGGCTATCCCAGTCAATGTTGGGAAAATTAAAATCCCTGACTGTTATCATCCTATTTTTCTTGGAGCTATCTGTAACTGCCTTACATATTTGCTCCTCAATTTCCTGCTAACTATTTGGGGACCCATAGTACAACCCTATCAAAGTAATTTCCTCCTTCTCATTTCTACCCATATCGACTCAGTGGCGGAACCCTCAGATACATCTCTATTAGGCCTCTTGCATTGAAAGAAATGCAGCTTAATCCAGGCTTCCCTTGCTCTCTGTCTTTCTTTTGACTGATCTGTCTGGTACTAGAATTATTAACACTGCCTTTACTACTTAATGTGCTCTTTTTAACTTCCTCTTTTATGATTTGGGTACGGCAACTTTGATTAAACCAATGATTTCATACCTCACCATTCCTTGCTGAGTGACCTTGCAATTGTGAATAGTTTGATCAATATTCATCATGTTGGAGTTAACAATCAAGAATCAGTCTTTATCAACTTTTTTCTTATCAAACTGGCTTTTTGTGTTATTGTTTTCTAATAAGTGAAAGTTCAAGAGATCAAGATGCAAGTATTAGCAGTTTGAGAAAAAGAAAGGAGGATCCAATTTATGGGTGGCATAGTGGTTAGCACTGCTGCCTCACAGTGCCAGGGATCCAGGTTTAATATCGGCCTTGGGTCACTGTCTGTGTGGAGTTTGCACATTCTCCCCGCATCTGCGAGGCTTTCCTCCGGGTGCTCCGGTTTCTTCCCACAGTCCAAAGATGTGTGGGTCACGTTGATTGGCCATGTGAAATTGACCTTAGTGTCAGGGGATTAGCAGGGTAAATATTGGGGTTATGGGAATAGGGCCTGGGTGGGATTATGGTCAATGGTCGATGGGCTGAATGGCCCTCTGTACTCTAGGGATTTACTCTAGAGTAAAGGGTTTATAGTTAATTAAAGAATGTTGATGATGTACACAGGATATGGGGAGGGGGGGAAGGGGTTTCAAGACACAGACTGTGTGTCTTGAATCCCCTTCCCCCCTCCCCATATCCTACGTACATCAGTCTGTGTCCAGAGAGCAATCTATTTACCATGAGGTCTTAGATGTAAATAATTTTAAGAAAAATGAAACTTCATCCGGCTCTTAGAAGACAACACCAGTAAAGGGTAATGATCCAAAACAGTTTTATAACATTAACCTGGGTGTAAACTCTGTGAAAGAGAAGAGGTTGAAAACATTTTCGGCTTGGAACTCTTCTCATCAATGAGTAATATGAAACAGTACAATGAATTTTGATTTCATTGCATTGATGGTTCAGGTATATGCAGAGAGCTCACTCAAGAAAGATGACAGGGAGATTTTGAGGTGACTTAATGTGTTTTAAAAATAGAGGCAGAGCTTGTGAGGAATGGCTGGACACTTTTTGTTCACGTTTTGTGTCACAGACTCTGAGCATTTTAAAATTAAATGTGTTTTCCTTCCACATTAGTGAGGTGAATACTGGGCACATATTGAGCAGATGGAATAATTAATGTTACAATCCTACACAAGCAGTAACATGCTGTGTCCACTCTTAGAGACCCTGTAAGAGCAAGTTTCTCTATTTCAATATCCTGTAGTGTTATAACCTGG
This sequence comes from Sphyrna mokarran, assembly GCA_024679065.1. Classification (NCBI taxonomy): domain Eukaryota; kingdom Metazoa; phylum Chordata; class Chondrichthyes; order Carcharhiniformes; family Carcharhinidae; genus Sphyrna; species Sphyrna mokarran. The sequence continues at coordinate 67,081,943 of JAGIQG010000004.1, read as the reverse complement.
TTCCTGAAGGACTTCAACTTTCTCCAGCATATGTTGAGGAGAGTTGCTAATGCTTGATTGATGTTAGTTGCTGTGATCTGTTCCTTAACCCTGACCTTGTGAAGGGTGGGAAGTTATAGCGGAGGATGAAACAAAGGAAGTAGAAAACCAGGGCTCACTACCAAACCTCGACAGCTCATCGCCAGGATCATCTGGACACAAACAAGGCCACACCTCAGCAGGTATCTTGCTGAACAGGGCAGAACTCGGTGAATTAATGGAGAGCTAGGCAGGGGTGAATGAGTGCATTGGGGAGCAGTGGACTAATGAACATTTGGACTGGGCAAATGGGATGGCAGGGTATGCAAAGGAGAGTCAATGGTGAGCAAAGGAGGGAGTAGGGTTGAGCAAAGGAAGGGGCAACGTTGGATGGAGGAGGGAGTAGGGTTGAGCAAAGGAGGGGGTGACGTTGGATAGAGGAGGGAGTAGGGTTGAACAAAGGAGGGGGCACATTTGGAAAAATCAAAGAGGGCAGGGATGGCTGTACAGTATGGGGGCAGGCTGGATAAATAGGGAGCACAGGGCTGAATGAAAGGACAGGAGGAGGAACATGGTAGTTTAACAGGGACAGGGTAGCAGACTGGGTTTGACTTGTGACTCAGTAACAGGCCAATATATGACTGAGGCTCGAGCAGTGGTCTGATCTCTGAGCAATCTGCTTGCTGTGTTTTATAGTAGAGAGAGATGAACTACGGGAGATCTTCAATGATATCAGCAGCAGCAGTGAGGAAGATGAGGATGAAGGTGATCGCCATGACGATGAGAACCTGAACATCATGGATTCAGAGGAAGACCTGGCCAGGCGATTGCAACAGAAGCTCGATGAGTCTGAGGGACAGATGCAGCCAAAGCAGGAATCAAACCAAATGGGTAAAGTTAGTGCTTTAAACAGTGGGCACAGAATGGGGTACATTACCAGGGCAATGTCTAACCCATTTACCTTCCTTCCTCTAGCAGAGGCTTTTGTCTGTTGGTTTTCTATCTGTGATGTGTGAGAGTTCAGATTGTGTTCAACTGTGGACGGCATCACACTCATTTCCATGTCTGCAATTATCTATCTCGGGAGAATGACTCTCTTGTTCCCTCCTTCCTTTCCTGCTAGTCTGTGGAGCTCAGCACTCCATGGAGCATAATCTAGACAAGTTAATCTCAATTGATGGTGAAATGTCAGTCGTGTTAGACAACATGCCATGGTGTTAGTGTGATCCAGAAGCCCGCTAATTCCATTTATTGTGTATTTATTGAGTGTTGGTCTCTGCCACACGTATACTCTCCATTTTCACCGGATATCAGGCAACGGAGATGAGTTCTGTGGGAGTAAGGGGCAGAGGGATTTGAGATTCAGTGTTGAGGTTCTTGGCTTTAGGTTAGTGATTGGTGTGATCCCTCCTGTTTCTTGCAGTGCTGGAGTTCCAATACGAGATTGAGAAACTGCGAGAGACATTGCGGCTGACCCAGGAGAAGAGGAAAAGGCAGGAGGACCTGATTATGAAAGTGGAGAATTTGGCATTAAAGGTGAGTACTGGCGCAAAGGGTACACTCCTTAATTTGAAAGTGAACACCGCTCCCCTCAGCATTCCTCAGTAACAGACCAATATATGACTGAGACTTGATATGCCCCAACTCTCCACATTCCACACCACTCCAGATCTTTTTCAACACCTGTTCCACTTCCCCACTTGCCAATTCCCTTCCTTTAGCTGAATCCTATTCTCCCAACTCTGACCCACTAGAGAGTCCTCCCCCTTACACTAGGACCCTCCTACTTAAACTCTCATGTACCCCTCTGTCTCTGTCTCTCACCATTATCCCCTCTCAACCCTCCCTGCACATTCTCTCTTCCCCACTCTCACTGCCACTCGGTTTCTGTCTGCCATTCTGACTCTTTCTCTTGTTGCCTATTTCCCTGTTTCTCTCTGTTTTCCTCTTTCATTATCCCACTCCATCTCTCTCTTCCCCCATTTGCCCCTTCGCTTCTCTCTGCAGTTCTTTATTTCCCCCTGTTGTGCCGCTCCATCTCCCTTCTCGTCCTTTTTCTCTTGACCTCTCCCCCCCCCCGGCGACTCTTGCCACTCGCTCCATTCCCAGCACTCTGGCCCCATTACGCTCCCTCGCCCTGCCCTACCTTGCCCTCACTCCTCTCTCCCTCTGCCTCTTCCGACCCCATCCTTTTATCCACCCCGTGTTGGATATTCAGAATTTTCTGCAACCTTTTGCACCGTATGGTGTGTAATTGTGAGATTGGCACATTGCTCATATATTTTGTCCATTTTGCTTTCTCTTCTAGAATCGCCTGCAGGCTGTGGTTGATGAGATCAAACAACAAGAGGAAAAGGAGAAACTGCAGGTGAGAGTTCATCTTTTCTCTTGCCATCTCATACACTCGCACTCCGCACTCTCTCGCATACACCCAATCTCTTGCACTCGCACACACATATGCTCCTGCCACCCTTTGTGGGGATGTTTATGAGGGGTATAGATAGAGTAAACAGGGTTAAGCTTTTTCCTAGGATGGACTCGAATAGCATGAGGGGTCACGGGCTTAGGGTGAGGGGGGTAAGGTATAATTTGGATGCTGGAGGCAGTTTTTTCATACAGAGGGTGGTGGGGGTATGGAATGCGCTGCCAAGTAAAGTGGTGGAGGCAGGTACTCTGGAGTTATTTAAGAAATACTTAGATGGGCACATGAACGGAATGAGAATGGAGGGGTATAGAATCCTTAAAATAGGGATCATGAGCCTTTGGAGTCCCTGGGAAGTGTGTAAATAGATGATGATATTGATATACTTGTTTTATCCTACAAGTGCTTTGGTCCACCTTGTTGTCTAACAAGGGGCATACACGCGATGGGTCGTGAGAGGGCTGCTCTTGGATTTTTTTTCAAGAGTATCCTAGTGCTTCACGTCGTTAGTGTACGCTTGACCTGGACCATTTGATGGGCAACATGACAGCTCAGTGACTATCGCTGTGCTGTGCAGATACATAGATTTGGGCATGTGTCTGTGGGAGTGTGCGCATTCTCCCCGTACTTACGTGGGTTTTCTCCGGGTGTTCCGGTTTCCTCCCACATCCCAAAGATGTGCTCTTGGGCTAATTGGCAAAACAAATTCTCCCTAAATTGTCTCAAATTTGGTTTTTAATCCATAGATCTATAAACATGGACAGGGATTGCAGGTAGAGGTGGGAACATTGGGGTGGCGGCGCGGGCTCGTTGGGCCGAAGGGCCTGTTTCCTGTGCTGTTTTGTTCTTTGTTCTTTGTTTACAGAGATCATTGACACAAGATGAATTGTGTTTATATGAATCAGTTGTTGAATCTGGCCACAGACTGCATACCACCCCCCGCCCCCCCCCCCCCCGCCCCTCCCCCACCTCTGCTCTGAGGTAGAAGAAGAACGGCACAAAGGCATCTCCTTGAGTTCAGACTAATATTCAAACAGCATCATTGATACAGATTATCTAGTTATAATCAGATTGCTCTAAAGGGGATCTTACTGTGCACACATTGGTTGCCATATTTGCTATTTACAACAGTGACAATTTTTGTTGAGATGATGAAAAATATGTTTTAAAGTCCATGGCCTGGACTTTACCCAGGCGTTTGCTTCCCCCGCACCCGCCAGCTCACCTCTTTCCTCCACCTGCCGGCTCGCCACCTCCCCGCTTGCTGCTGTCCCGCTGTACCCTGCAGTGCTCAGTGTGTGTAAAGATGTGAATCTCTTTTGCTTTGGGCATTCATTCTGCACAGTTGTGGCCACTCATTCCCTAAGCACTAAATGTAGCCACTCTCAGTAACATCATCACACATTTCATACAGAGGACTTCCTGGAGTGATGTCCCAATTTGGCTGTCACCATTGTTAGACAGCTGCTGTAAGTTTGAATTTATTTAAATCACTTGTCTTGCACCCAAGCGTACTCAATATCCATCAAAATGAGGAACATAACGCTATGTCTCTTCCTTTTTCCAGTTGGCTTCTTTACAGGCGCAGCTCGACAACATGCTGAATAAATGAACAACTGCTGACAGAAGCTTTTAACAGAGACAATGCCACAGTATGTGGCTTACTAGAAGCCTGTTTGACCAGACCCTGCCAATATCAGCATTACCGTATATGTGACTTGTACATAAACTTGAGTGGGAAACTTCAATAAATGTGTTTTCTGAAAATACTAACATTAGAATTTTGCACTTTTAATTGATTTTGGAAGTACAAGAATAACAGTCTTGCGACAGTTGTGCAGGACTTTGAGACTGCACCTTGAATACAGTGCACAATTTTGACCTCCATATTTAAGGAAGTACAGTGAACATTCACTGTGATGAGGAAGTTATCCTATGATGAGAGGCTGAATAAATTGGGTTTGTTTTCTCTGGAGTTTAGTAAAACGAGAGGTGATCTCATTGAAACTTTAAAAATCCTGAAAGGGCTTGACAGGATAGGTACTGAGATGATATTTTTCCTTGTGGAGGACATTGAATTAGGGGACACAGTTTGAAATGAAAGTGTCTCCCATTTAAAATGGAAATCTGCTCACTCAACGGGGGCAAATGCACATTGCAGCAACAAAATTGACTTTCTACAGAATAGTGTGAGAGCAGCTGGAGTAAAGCCTCTGCTTGATACTGTCACAACCATTCGTGTGCTTCTGGCTCTGTCTCACATGAAAGAGTTGGTAAAGTTTCTCAGTACTACCAGCTTGTTTTCATTGTTTATATGCAGAGATCTCTGAGCCTGTTTGGAAGCTACTGTGCAAAGATGCACTATGTAACTGCTCAACCACGCAGCAAAAATTGTTTGACAAGTTAGAAGTAAATAAAATCATAAAAAATCGGAGCAGGTGTGTTGACCTTTAGGCTCACCAACCTGCTTCTCCAGTCAATAAGATAGAAAATGGCATATCTGCCAGTCCTCTCACGTTAATGTACACGTAGAAATGTTTGCCATGACATGCATCAGGAAACATGACTGAAGGAAGGAATGGCCAATCACTAACATGTCATACCCATCAGAATCTCAACACACATACTGTAGAGCACACACACCAGTCTACTCATTGGCACATGTATCTCTACAGTAGAAAGTCCACTGTCCACATTGCACCAAGTATTGACTACGTTATTGGCTGGATCAGGTCATCAATTACTATGTATGGTGAGATAGTCTTCGTTATACTTTCACAGGTTCCTTCAACCTAGTAGCGGACGTGTTTAGCTGTAACACTATCACAGATAACAAGGTAATAACGAAGCAACTTACAACATCAAAGACTGTGATCACGATGGTCTCGTGATTGGGGATCTTATGTGAAGGAATTTGAAAGGGGAATCAGCAATAGACAGCATGAGGAAAAAGCAACTGCAAAAATTGAGTGAGTTTGCTAAATAAAAGAAGAATTGGCTCTGAACTATAGAGTACTCGATGAACTTCCAAGTTGTTTAATGATGAATTTTGTACGTGGAACTGAGAGTGCACCAGCAATCTGTATTACATCGTGTCCAGGAAGGGCAGCTGTGTGTTCAGATGAAACAATGATCCTGAGAAGCAGCCTTGGCGGCCAGCAAGATTGCTAATTAGAAAAGTTTGTTAGAAACTGCACAGCTTGTATATTATAGTGAAAAATCTGAGTCATGAACTGTACCTCTAGACTGACTCCATGGCCAACAAAATCGTGGCAATAACTCCAAGTTGATATTTTTGGACAAGTGCAAGCAGCCCTGAGGATTTGTTTTTGGTATATCTCACAAATGGACAGAAATATTACAACAAATTCCATAGCCATCACCTCACTCAATGAAGGAGGCCATTCAGCCCATCAAGTCTGCACTGTCTTTCCGAAAGAGCATTCCCCCCCCCCAAAGCCCATTCTCCCACCCTCACCCCTACCCCACTCCACAATCTTGCACACTCACCATGGCTAATCCACCTGATCTGCACACCTTTGGACACTGAGGGGCAATCATCTAATCTGTGCAGCCTTGGACACTAAAGTGCAATATAGTTTGGCCAATCCACCTAAGCTGCACATCTTTGAATGAGGGAGGAAAAAAGCATCCAGAAGGAACTTGCACAGATATCGGGAGAACATGCAAACTCCACATAGTCACTCAAGGCCTGAATCAAACCTGGCTCCCTGACGCTGTGAGGCAGCAGCGCTGACCACTATGCTACTTCATTCTAGATATGTTACAAAATGGGGTTTACTGGATGTGATTACTCAGGACAATGGAGTGCAGTTTGTTTCTAGTTAATTGGTGGGAACATCGAGGTGGCGGCGTGGGCTCGTTGGGCCGAAGGGCCTGTTTCCTGTGCTGTTTTGTTCTTTGTTCTTTGTTAATTGTTCTGAGCAAGATGCAGAATTAATCATAATCCTCAATCAAATGACAGCATTGGAAATTCAATAGGCTGACAAAGTTCAGTCTGAGTATGTAGGGAGACCAAACATCTGAACAATGATTTCATATCCTACTCCACATATCAATCCACACATACAGTGAACAGGCAGATATCAGCCGGAATTAAAACTGCATGTAACTTGCACATGTCACCAACCATTCATAAACCATCATAACCACATCGGGAGAGGGATAGCTTGATCTTGGTTTTGGATAGCTTGGCACAATATCAAGGGGCAAAGGGCCTGTACTGTGTTGTTCTGTTCTATGTTCTATAATTATCTAACGAGAATCTCAAAGCAACAGTCATAACATATCACAAAGCAGCAATGTATAGCGAAAGTGTACTTTGACAAATGAATGCACACAAGGGAACTATAGTTTGAAGTTGCAGATTGGGTTGACATCTAATGGCCAAATCATGATCACAAACTCATCATTTCTGTCAAAATCAAGTAGTCACTCAATATCAGTATTTATTGTTGGATAAAAACACAAAGTTGAACATAACGTGCTCGATAGCAAGCAGAGAAAGAGATTTCAATGACGATGATTATGAGGATATGTTTCCCTTTGTCATGAACGACTGTGATTAATCATCCATGTCAACAAATTGACCAGCCTGAATCGCAACCTCAAATTCTCAACACGGCCACCAGAGAGCTTCGTATCGCAAAGATTATTTCTGTGCTTGGAGAAAACGGACAAGCTGAACCCAGTAGTCAGTATGGGCGCCAGGTCCAGGGAGGACTCCATAGGTGAAGAGTTATGCTGTTCAATCATTCCAGTCATTGCTCAGGAGTCCTTTGATCTTTCTACTCTGTGATGTTACTGTTAAAATACAATCCAATAACACACTTCATATGAATTAATTATGCTGAATAATATCACACACCTAAGCAGGAGGATATCTTCTATTTCTACAGAATAGGAAAGATCTTGTGCAGCTTTTCTGGGTTGCAAATCTTTTCCATAAACTATGAATTTACTGTCACCATGCTCAAATGGTGCAATGTGCAGAACATGGTAATGAGGCTAAAGCAGTCACCGGAATCGATGTTCTACTCTGCAGTTAATTTAAGCTCTTCCTGACAAATTAATAGTATTGCACAGTGACGTTAAAATAAAATTTACACACCCTGGATTGTTTAATAGTCACAGAGGGATTACCTATTGGACACAGTAACTATATTACAGCACTGCATAATATTTTTGTTGCTCTTTACATATATCGGATGATATTTGCTGTGAGGCAGCAGCGCTGACCACTATGCTACTTCATTCTAGATATGTTACAAAATGGGGTTTACTGGATGTGATTACTCAGGACAATGGAGTGCAGTTTGTTTCTAGTTAATTGGTGGGAACATCGAGGTGGCGGCATGGGCTCGTTGGGCCGAAGGGCCTGTTTCCTGTGCTGTTTTGTTCTTTGTTCTTTGTTAATTGTTCTGAGCAAGATGCAGAATTAATCATAATCCTCAATCAAATGACAGCATTGGAAATTCAATAGGCTGACAAAGTTCAGTCTGAGTATGTAGGGAGACCAAACATCTGAACAATGATTTCATATCCTACTCCACATATCAATCCACACATACAGTGAACAGACAGATATCAGCCGGAATTAATATGAATGATAGGCACTATCGTTCCAGTAGAAACTTTCTGTGATTGGTGAATTTATTTGAGAATCTGGAAAGGGCGAAAAGCATCAGACCTGCTTAAGCAGGAGGGTCAAGTTGGAGGTGGGGGGGTGGTTAAGAGGTCTGGAAAGTGGAGAAGCACCAGGACCCATGATTTCCCTCCCTGAGCTTGGTGTGTGTTGACTCCTCTCTGCTCCGTCTGCTGTTAGCCAAGCTTGGGTGTGGTGGCTAAGAAGAAAAACAAAACTGAAATAAAGAAGTTGCAAGTTTGAGAGAGGAAACATTTTAAAAAGCACTTATTAAAATTTCCTTTGGATTTCACTCTCCCAGAAAGCAGGGGAGGCTGTTGTTGAATATTATTGATGTACTTGTTTTTATCCTACAGGTGCTTTGGTCCACCTTGTTGTCTAATAAGGGGTATATATGCAATGGGTCGTGAGAGGATTTTTTTCGAGAGTATCCTAGTGCTTCAGGTCGTTAGTGTACGCTTGATCTGGACCATTTGATGGGCAACACGACAGCTCAGTGACTATTGCTGTGCTGTGCAGATACATGGATTTGGGCCTGTGTCTGTGGGAGTTTGCGCATTCTCCCCGTGCTTGCGTGGGTTTTTTCCGGGTGCTCCGGTTTCCTCCCACATCCCAAAGATGTGCTCTTAGGCTAATTGGCAAAACAAATTCTCCCTAAATTGTCTCAAATTTGGTTTTTAATCCATAGATCTATAAACATAGACAGGGATCACGGGTAGAGGTGGGAAATCAGGGTGGCAGCGTGGGCTCGTTATAGAACATAGAACATAGAACGTTACAGCACAGAACAGGCCCTTTGGCCTTCGATGTTGCGCCGACCAATATAAAAAGCAATGCCCCTCCAAACTAAACCATTCCCTTCTCTTCCATATACTTATCAACTAACCTCTTAACGCCACCAAACTTGGCGCATCTACAACTGCTGCAGGCAGGGCATTCCACTCCAGAACCACCCTTTGGGTAAAGAACCTACCTCTGATATCCATCCTATAACTATCACCCCTTAATTTAAAGCTGTGTCCCCTCGTGCTAGCTTTTTCCATCCTAGGAAAAAAGGCTATCACTGTCCACCCTATCTAAACCTCTAATCATCTTATATGTTTCGATCAGGTCCCCTCTTAGCCTCCTCCTTTCGAACGAAAACAACCTCAAATCCCTCAGCCTCTCCTCATAAGACCTGCCCTCCATACCAGGCAACATCCTGGTAAACCTCCTCTGTACCCTCTCCAATGCCTCCACATCTTTCTTATAATGTGGGGACCAGAACTGCACACAATACTCCAAGTGCGGCCGCACTAGAGTTTGTACAGTTGCAACATGACGTTGCGGCTCCGAAATTCAATCCCTCTACCAATAAAAGCCAAGACTCCATATGCCTTCCTAAGAACCTTCTCGACCTGACTGCCTACTTTCAGGGATCTATGCACATACACACCAAGATCCCTCTGTTCATCTAGACTACTAAGAATCCTACCATTTGCCCTATACTCTACACATTTATTATTTCTGCCATAGTGCACTACCTCACACTTTTCCACATTAAACTCCATAATTCGTTGGGCCGAAGGGCCTGTTTCCCGTGCTGTTTTGTTCTTTGTTCTTGTCATGGGGGTTTTAGATGGTGTGACATGAACCCAAGATCCTGGTTGAGACTGTCCTTATGTGTGCAGAACTTGGCTATCAGTCTGTGCTCAGTGACTCTGTGCTGTCGTGTATCGTGAAGGCTGCTTTGGAGAATGTCTATCCGAAGATCAGAGACCGAATGCCCATGACCAGTGAAGTTTTCCCCACAGGGAGAGAACAGCCTTGCCTGCTGATTGTCGAGTGATGTTCATTCATCCATTGTCATAGAGTCTACGTGGCGTCCCCAATGAACAATGCTTCGGGACATCCTTTCCTGCGGCTTATTAGGTAAATGACATTGGCTGAGTTGCAAACGTATATGCTATGTACCTGATGGATAGTGTTCTCACGTGACATGGTGTTATCCATGTCGATGATCCGGCATGTCTTGCAGAGGTTGCTGTGGCAGGGTTGTGTGGTATTGTGGTCACTGTACTCCTGAAGGCTGGGTAGTTTGCTGCAGACAATGGTCTGTTTGGGGTTGTGCAGTTGTTTGAAGGCAAGAAGTGGGGATGTGGGGATGGCCCTGGTTAGATGTTCATCTTCATGAATGATATGTTGAAGACTCTGGAGAAGATGTCATAGTTTCTCTGCTCCGGGGAAGTACTGGATGATGAAGGGTACTTTGTGCATCGTGTTTGTCTCTGAGGAAGTTAGTGTGGTTTTTTTGCTGTGGCACATCAGAACTGTTGATCGATGAGTCAAGCACCATATTCTGTTCTTATGAGGGCATCTTTCAGCATCTGGAGATGGCTGTTGCAATCCTCCTCATCTGAGCAGATCCTGTGTATGTGGAGGGCTTGTATACACCATCTCATGTGAGAACACCATCCACCAGGTACACGGTACGTATTGTTGCAACTTCGCCAATGTTGTCTACCTAATACACTGCAGGAAAGGATATCCTGAGGCACAGTACGCTGAAGAAACCATGCAGATGCTACGACAAGGAATGAATGAACACCACTTGACAATCACCAGGCAAGACTGTTCCCTTCCTGTTGGGGAACACTTCAGCGGTCACAAGCATTTGGCTTCTAACCTTTGGATAAACGTTCTCCAAGGTGGCCTTCACGTCACAAAACAGTGCAGAATCGCTGAGCAGAGACTGATAGCCAAGTTCCGCACACATGTGGACAGCCTCAACCAGGATCTTGGGCTCATGTCACACTATCTGTAACTCTCATGACTTGCCTGAACATAGAACATAGAACATAGAACAATACAGCACAGAACAGGCCCTTCGGCCTTCGATGTTGTGCCGACCAAAATAAAAAGCAATGCCCCTCCAAATTAAACCATTCCCTACTCTTCCATATACTTATCAATTAACCTCTTAAACGCCACCAAACTTGGCGCATCTACAACAGCTGCAGGCAGGGCATTCCACTCCCTAATCACTCTTTGAGTAAAGAACCTACCTCTGATATCCGTCCTATAACTCATACCCCTTAATTTAAAGCTGTGTCCCCTCGTGCTAGCTTTCTCCATCCTAGGAAAAAGGCTATCACTGTCCACCCTATCTAAACCTCTAATCATCTTATATGCTTCAATAAGATCCCCTCTTAGCCGCCTCCTTTCTAACGAAAACAACCTCAAATCCTTCAACCTCTCTTCATAGGACCTGCCCTCCATACCAGGCAACATCCTGGTAAACCTCCTCTGTACCCTCTCCAATGCCTCCACATCTTTCTTATAATGTGGGGACCAGAACTGCACACAATACTCCAAGTGCGGCCGCACTAGAGTTTTGTACAGTTGCAACATGATGCTGCGGCTCCTAAATTCAATCCCCCTACCAATAAAAGCTAAGACTCCATATGCCTTCTTAACAACTTTATCCACTTGACTGCCTACTTTCAGGGATCTATTGACACATACACCAAGATCCTTCTGTTCCTCAACACTATTAAGAGCCCTACCATTAGCCCTATACTCTACACATTTATTGTTCCTGCCAAAGTGCATTACCTCACACTTTTCCACATTAAACTCCATTTGCCACCTCTCGGCCCAGCTCTGCAACTTGTCCAAGTCACTCTGTAAACTAAAACACCCCTCTTCACTATCTACCACACCACCAACTTTAGTATCATCTGCAAATTTACTGATCCATCCCTCAATACCCTCATCCAGATCATTTATAAAAATTACAAACAGCAGCATCTTGCAGCATCTCACTTACTGTCCTGTCTGGAGACAATACACATCTCTTTAACCTACACATAATGCTCTTTCCACTCACATTGTCTTCACCTTTAAGACTCGAATAACAGATTAGCTGTAAAGACTCACATTCTAATCAATATTCTATAAACTGTGTGTGCCTTTAGATGCCCTGTTTCTGATCAGAACTTTCCATTCACCTGATGAAGGAACAGCGTTCAGAAAGCTTGTGGTATTTACTATCAACTAAACCTGTTAGAGTTTAACTTGGTGTTGTGAGACGTCTTGCTGTGTTTACCCCAGTCCAACGCTGACATCTCCACTCCAGTGACTTGGCCCAGTTCTCTTTAATTCCTCCTCAATCTCTTTGCCCCTCTCTTTTTCCTCCTCTGGCTCTTGGTAAAATGTTACCTCTTTTGGGCATCTGATCTAGTAAGTCTTTATGTGACTCAGTGTCAAATTGTATTGGATGTCCTTCTATGAATCACCCTGGAATGTTTCAATCATTTGAACGCAAGATATAAACACATTCTGTGTGACTTGGAGTGATGGTTATCCCATAACATTGTTCTTCTTCAGCTTCTAGGCTGGAAAATGGTTTAAGTAAGCTCAAAAACTGTTGCTGTATGTTGTGTGGAATAAAAGCAGCAATCATTCACAACGAGAATGCAATTAGTCCAGAATTGAACTGTTGTGTTCTGGACATTTGTCAGTGTTGTTGGAGCTGCACCCAACCAGGCAAGTGGAGACTATTCCATCACAATCCTGTCCTGAGACTTGCAGGCAGCGGAAAGGTTTTGAGGGGATCAGGAGGTGAGAGACTTGCTGCAAAATATCCACTATTTCCCCCCAATAACCCACTCTCAGCATCATCTACAAGGCACAAGTCTTGATAGAACGCTTTCCACTGTCTAGATGAGTGCAGTTCCAACAAGCTTGATACCATCCAGGACAAAACAGCCCATTATTTGATACCTCTTCCACAAACATTCATTCCCCCCACAACTGATGAATAGTAACAGCAGTATATATCATCTACAAGATACACTGCAGGAACTCATCACTGCTCCATCGGCAGCATTTTCCAAACCCATGACCACTACCATCTATAACGACAACAGCAGACACATGGGAATGCCACCAACTTCCCTCCAAGTCACTCATGTACAGGTTACAGTATGAAAACAGGCCCTTCGGCCCAACTTGTCCATGTCGCCCATTTTTACTACTGAACTAGTCCCAATTGCCTGCGTTTAGCCCATATCTCTCCATTCCCATCTTACCCATGTAACTGTCTAAATGCTTTTTAAAAGTCAAAACTGTATCTGCCTCTATTACTCCTCTGGCAGCTCATTCCCGACCCTCACCACCCTCTAAGTGAAAAGATTGCTCCTCTGAGCCCTTTTGTATCCCTCCCCTCTCACCTTAAACATATGGCTTTTAGTTTTACGTTCCCCTACCTTTCAGAAAAGATATTGACTACTTACCTTATCAATGCCCTTTATTATTTTATGGACCTCTATAAAGTCACTCCTAAACCTCATACGCTCCAGGGAAGTCCCAGTCCACCCAACATCTCCTTACAACTCATTCCATCAAGTCCCAGTAGCATCCTGGTAAATCTTTTCTGCACTCTTTCTAGTTTAATAATATCCTTTCTATAATAGGGTGACTGGAATTGTATTCCAAGAATGGCCTTACTAATGTCTTGTACAACTTCAACATGGCATCCCAATTCTTTTTTTCTCAATGTTTTGACCAATGCATCCAAGCATGCCAAATGCGTTCTTCACTATCCTGTCTGCTTGTGACTCTACTTTCAAGGTGTTACAAATCTATAGCCTTAGATCTCTTTGTTCTGTAACTCTTTCCAATGCCCAATCATTAACTGAATAAGTCTGCCCTGATGTGATTTACCAAAATGCATCATCTCAAATTTATCTAAATTAAACTCCATCTTGGACTATTGTCCCTTTCCAAGATTTAATCCAGTTTGGAAGGTTTTGCTGAATTTACTTACAATGTCCACGTCAGCAGTAACTCACGTATAAAATTAATTCTCTGCTCCTTTTGCTGCTTATTTTATATCTGGGCACTCTAGCTCTCAGTATAAATAATTTCTCCTTATTTACCCCAACATTCTTTACTCAGAGGGTAGTAAGGGCATGGAATGCCCTGTCTGCAGCAGTTGTGGACTCGCCAACTTTAAGGACGTTCAAATGGTCATTGGATAGGCATATGGATAACATTGGAATAGTTTAGGTTTGAAGGTCACATGTTCTTCGAAAATGTGACTGAACACATTGACGAAGGAAGGGTGGTGGACATAGTGTACATGGACTTTAGCAAGGCATTTGATAAGGTCCCACATGCAAGGCTTCTGGAGAAGGTGAGAGGGCATGGGATCCAAGGGGCTTTGGCCTCGTGGATCCAGAACTGGCTTGCCAGCAGAAGGCAGAGAGTGGTTGTGGATGGGTCTTGTTCTGCATGGAGGTCGGTAACCAGTGGATTGCCCAGGGATCTGTTCTAGGACCCCTGCTGTTTGTCATTTTCATAAATGACCTGGATGACGAAGTGGAGGGATGGGTTAGCAAGTTCGCCAACGATACAAAGATCTGTGGTGTTGTGGATGGTCTGGAGGGATGCCAAAAGTTGCAGCGGGACATAGACAGGATGCAAGACTGGGTAGAGAAGTGGCAGATGGACTTCAACGCAGATAAATGTGTCGTGGTCCATTTTGGTAGGAATAATGGGATGAAGGAGTACAATATAAGGGGTAGGAGTCTTAGCTGTGTTGTAGAGCAGAAGGATCTCGGGGTCCGGGTCCATAGGACTCTTAAATCGGCCTCGCAGATGGAGGAAGTGGTCAAGAAGGCATACGGTGAACTGGCCTTCCTTAATCGAGGAATAGAATTTAGGAGTCAGGAGGTAATGATGCAGCTCTATAAGACTCTTGTCAGACCCCAGTTGGAATATTGTGCGCAGTTCTGGTCGCCTCATTATAGGAAGGATGTAGAGGCTATTGAGAGGGTTCAGAAGAGATTTACAAAGATGCTGCCTGGATTGAGAGGCAGGCCTTATGAAGATAAGTTGAGGGAGCTGGGACTCTTCTCACTGGAGAGACGTAGGTTGAGAGGCGACCTGATAGAGGTTTATAAAATGTTGAGAGGAATAGATAGGGTGGACTCTCAGAGGCTATTTCCTCGAGCAGAAATGGTCAATACAAGAGGACACAGATTTAAGGTGCAGGGAAGCAAATACAAAGGAGATGTCAGGGGTAGGTTTTTCACTCAGAGGGTGGTGAGTGAATGGAACTGACTGCCGTCGGAGGTTGTTGAAGCAAACTCACTGGGGTCTTTTAAGAGACTTCTGGATGAGTATATGGAAAAGAATAGGATAGGGGGTTATAGATAGATCTGTGGATTGGTAGATGTGATCGGCGCAACTCGTGGGCCGAAGGACCTGTTTGTGCTATATTGTTCTATGTTCTATGTTCTAAGGTCATTGGATTGGTTCCACTGGTTGGCACAACATCGAGGGCCGAAGAGTCTATACTGCGCTGGTAATGTTCTATGTTCTATGTCCAACAAAACCCTGAGCAATTTTGAGTGACTTTATTAAATTTCCACTTTGCTGCCTCTGCTCTCAGGTGAACAATCAGAATTTCTTGAGCATTGGACATGTGGGGAGTTGCTTCTTCACATACATTACGGACATTTACTAAAAAAAGGTCTTACTGAAATAAAATAAACATCTTTGTCGTAGGAGTAAATATAGGATGCAATTTGTTCACAGTGAGTGCTCTGAGCAGCCTGCGATAGAAAACCTCGTCACTCATTCAGTATCAACACTCTCAGCTGAACAAAGGGATCAAAGTGAGTTCACAGCCCCTGCCCAGCGGACAAATTTACATATGTTTCGCTTGACAGAACCAGTGAATGTATTTCTGAATCATTATTGTCTGTACTCGGGTTGCCAATTGTGTTAAACTCTTTCAGAGATACTATTTATTATTTATTTTCTAAATAAATAATGTTCTGCTTTATATTGCCATAATCCTTCTTGTCATTGCATGGGTTAGGAGCTCCCCTGTTTCTATGTATTTTCAATCATTGAAGATGTTATTTCACACTCTTGACTTGCTGCCTGCCGTCACACTGCAAGCTCTGTCTGTCCCCACTGGGTGGCAGTAAGTGACCAGGGTACTGACTGGCAAGTGACGGCTTACTAGTCAATTCAGTGGTTTCCCTGCTGTTTCTGTGGGTTAATACACAACCGCAGCATGGCACTGGGGTGGGGAGAGCATGTTTACTAAACTAAATCTGGGAGCACACAGGATGGGAGCAGAGCAAAGTAACCAGCATGGAAAATGAAGGCTGTGCAGCATAATGAGACAAAACAAGTTACATTTTATTCATTGCACATGTAGAGTACAAATGGGAAACAAATATACCAATAATTATGCGGATTATACACTACTCGTTCGAAGCACATTCAGATACTGCTTGTACACAAAAAAAAGTTCAGTTATTTTACACTTAGTGTATGAATGACTAAGTCTGAGTTGCCTCAACTTTATGAATAAAAGTATTTGAACTTGCCTGTTCTGTGGTTCAGTTTTACTGTCAGTGGTATCATTGTAATCATAGAATCTACAGTGCAGAAAGAGGCCTTTTAGCCTATCAAGTCTGTACTGACCACAATCCCACCCAGGCCCTATTCCTATAATCTCATGCATTTACCCTAGCCAATCCCCCTGACTCTAAGAGGCAACTTAACGTGGCCAATCCACCTAACCCGCACATCTTTGGATTTTGTAATCCTTTGTAAATGCACAGTCCTCATTTGAAATGCTGACAGGTAAATTTAACACAGCACAAAATTTTTCTTTTCCAGCTGCTGCAAATATGTAAAATTCTTTTGAAATTGGCTGTTGAGATAACAATTACTCTTTCTTGATCAAAAAATGTTCACTTTGCATCAATCGTGGATCCTGCGCTTGCTGCACCACAGACCACTCAGTTAGTCTTGTTGCCGTGACAACTGCAATGATCCTGCATCATTCATGCTACAGCTTATGGCAATAATAATTACAGGAATGTTCTAGATGTTTCTCACAATGTATCATTATTTCAGTATAGAGCGGAGCCTTTATACAAGATGATCTTACATAACACATCTGTACTTCCGTCATTAATCTGACATATCCTAGCGCCAGAAATTAAAACCATTCCTGATCGGTGGACTGCCTGGGGACCTACCATCAAATTCAGCAACCGTCCCCACAAAACAGACGTGTATGGTGGTGACCCAATGCAGAGTCAGGAAGGAGCATTAATCAACTCCCCCTCTCCGCCCCACCAACCCTGAGTGAGAAGTTGTGTGTTACATTTACCACATTGTGGCGGAGGAGCAATAAGGTGCAGAAGAAGGCCATTCAGCCCATTTAGTCTATTCTGTCATTTAATGAGATCATGGTTAATCTGATATAATCCTCCCACAAGGGGAGTGAGGGGAAGATGTGTTGAGCAATGGCATCATGTTGGCAAAAATGATGGAGGATGATCCTTTAACTCAAAGGCTGGAGGGTAAAAAGTGAGGACAAGGGGAACTCTATCCCCGTTCTGTTGGGAAGGGGGAAGGAATGAGAGCAGAGGTACAGAAGATGGGTCAGAGATGGCTGACAGTCCCTTCAATCACCGGTGGTGGGTGTGGGAGGGCGGAGTGGGGCGGGGGGGTAGAGAAGGGGAACCTTGGTTAAAGATGTCAGAAGCAGAACATTTGAGTGTGGCTCCAGCATAGAGAAGAGGCAGAGTGAAGATTTGATGGATTAACAAAAGATGAATAACTCTCCATTTTCTGTCTCATGCATCAGCAATGTCATCATCAGTAACTAACTATTTATTAATTTCACCAATGTCCATTCCTGTTTAGAAAGTCAAGATAATCTGGACAAATGTTAGAGCTGTGTTAATTTGAGTGATAACCATTGGGATATTTGAGTAAAAATTAAAGGGATTTTAGGAGAGTTCAGCCTTCACTACAATCAAATTAGTTGGTGTAATACGAGAGCAGTATTGAATAGTATGATATTAATTTAGTTCAGTTTTGGAATACTAATTAATTTAGCTCAGTATTAGAGTATTAATTAACATAGCTCAGTATTAGAACATTGTGTTTGAAGTAGATTGAAACTTTGCATTTTGTCTCCATATCTCTTAATGATTGCACTCTCCACCTCAGCCTTAAGCTCTCTACTCCTTCCTGTTTTGTTCTGATCTGGCCCACCTACTCCATGTTACGACATCTCTCCCAAGTCCAAGCATCTCTGATGTTCTCGCACTTGACTCCTTGATGAATCCCACCCACAGACAATCCCAGCTTGCCCATACATCTGAGCAACAGACCAGTATATCCAAGACCCTCAAAACCTGCCGAGACCCTCTTGTTTGCTTGAGTCTACATCTATATGGCTATTGCTGGAGCTCAGCTGAATGCCAGCCAAACTCCCAAAATCCATATTACAGCCCCTCTCCACACAACTCAAATCTGTGCACTAATCTTTGTTCATTCTTGCAACCGAGTCCAAAAGCTTCATCAAGATTGATGTTTCCAGTTTTGCACTAATGGAGTGTTGTACTGCCAGAGATGCTGTCTTTTTGATAAGATGTTAAATAGAGACTCTATTTGGTGGATGGGTGATATTCCATGTTACTATTCAAAAGATTGAATGCACTCTTCACCATGTCCCGGGGTCAATATTTATACCTGGGTCAACAACACTAATATATTAATTATCTGCTCATTAGCTCATGATTCCTGGTGGGAATTATGGTACAAATATTGGTTGTAAGATGTCCTAAATTACAGTTTTAAAAGCAACGATTTTTATTGATATGGAAGTAAATTGAAGTCTTTTGGGGGATGGGGGAGAAAGGTTCAGGATTTAGACAGACACTGAAGTCTTGGGTGGCTCATCAGGGCAACAGGAACCCATGTAGGTGTCAATCCATCTCCCATCTCCACGCAACGTTTGGATCTCACAGTAATCTTTCTTCATAAACTGGAGTAACTAGCAGAGAAAGAGGGTTGGGCAGTGGCATTAATGCTGGGATTCAATGGAAAGGACTAAGGGAAGAAAGACTGGGAATAATTGGGGCAAGGAGGAGATTGATCTGATAAAAATCAAAAAAGGCCGGGTAGTAGATCTGGGACTGATTAGCAAGATGAGGGTGGCTGCCTGGAGATGTGGACCTCCATTGGGCACCTCCGTCACCCGGCGGCAATGTGCCAAGATGTATCCGGGTGACAGGCGAGGAGGCAGTGGTGAAATGTGTGCGCCCCGTACAGGAAATGACTCCGTGCGGTGGAAAAGGGCACAGAGGACATTTCCACAAGGTGGTACATGCAGTGGAGCATCTGACCTGGAGGGGGATGGGGATGGTCTAGGCTTTTGGCCAATCTGAAATTCCGTCTGAGCAGGGGAACGTTTGGGCAGGATCCCACTGCACAGCTGCTCCACCTCGAGACTGTGTGCTCACTCAGGGCCGAGTATGACCATCCTAATGTCTTGGATGGTTTTGGTCACACGCCAGACAGTCACCCCCGCGTGCTCAGCCAGCACATGGGGACTCATCCAGCCCACTCCTCTGCTATCCAGCATGTCCCTGATCCTGGTCACCCCAGTACTCACGGCCCTCCCCTCCACCAGCCACCTGTAGTTGTGAGGCTGGAAGTGAGGATTGCTGAGCAGCTTGATAGCCGCTACTCCTGACGGGGCAGAGCTACGCTGCGAGATGACCATGTTCCAGACCGTGAGAAGGTCCCGGTAAAAACATAGAACATAGAACATAGAACATTACAGCACAGAACAGGCCCTTCGGCCTTCGATGTTGCGCCGACCAATATAAAAATATAAAAGACGGGCAACTCCCACAACGAGGACAGAATATGCCCACGGGGTATATGCAGAGGCTGCACATTGTAATTCAGGTCACTAACTGGCAGAAGAAATGTGTCACCAGGCCACGCCATCGTAGAGGAGGCACGAGGTTAATGTATCTCTGCAGAGTCTGAAAGTGGAAGGTCGCTACTGACGTGTGGAGACACATCAGACCTTGGCTGTCCTCCTTAAGCGGGAGTTGCAGAACCTCGGCAGAGACCCAATGCAGTCAATTGTCCCAAAAAAACCACATGAGGGTTTTCTGCATCTTTGTGACAAATCCAGGGGGAGAGGTCAGAGCGGCCAGCCAGTACCACAACACGGAAGAGAGTAGCTGGTTTACGATGAGAACACTTACCCTGTAGGTCAGCACTCAGAGCTGTCCTGTCCAGCGGCCCAGGTGGGAGGTGACTTTGGCCTCCAGCTCCCGCCAGTTCTCTGGCCAGGATTTCTCGGCTGGGCAGAGATGGATCCCCAGGTGAAGTTGGTCCCGCTCCTCTGGAAGTGATTCCATCTCCCACGGGCCAACCAGGTGTCTGGAACACTTGGCCCTGGTGGAGGATGCGGCAGAGTACACTGCCTGGCATTCTCGCATTCCCTGCAGGTCAGCCGGGTCCATGAACATGAGGATCACATCATCGGCATAAGCCAACCTCTACATCTGCGCCACACAGAGTTAAACCCGACAATCTCCTCCACAAGAGGTGCAAGAATTGCTTCATGCATATAGAATACAGTTGGTCAAACAAGGGGCAGCCCTGCCGCACTCCTTTCTCAAATCGAAGGGGAACCGTCAGTGACCCGTTAACCTTAATCAGACACTCTGCGGCAGAGTACAGTAATCGGATCCGGGCAACAAAATGCATCCCGAATCCAAATGCCCGCAGAGTTCCAAGTAAATGCAACATGACAGCTCAGTGACTATCGCTGTGTGCTGTGCAGATACATGGATATGGGCCAGTATCTGTGGGAGTTTGCGCATTCTCCCAGTGCGTGCGTGGGTTTTCTCCGGTTTCCTCCCATACCCCAAAGATGTGCTCTAATGTTGATTGGTGAAACAAATTGTCCCTAAATTGTCTCCCCAATCTGATTTCCAATGTGGATTTCCATAAACATAGACAAGGGCCATGGGTGGAAGTGGGAACTCATGCTGTTAAAATGGCGGCGTGGGCTCGTTGGGCCGAAGAGCCTGTTTCCTGTGCTGTATTGTTCTTTGTTCTAAATACTCATGCTCCACCCTGTAGAACACCTTCTCCTGATCGAGTGATAGTAAGGCGCTCGACAGACCAGCCTTCTGGGAGTGGTGTATTAGGTCCCAGACCACATGGATGTTATCAATGACACATCAGGTAGTTCATACCCTAGCAAGCCAACCTCATTAGGCTTGCTGAAATCATCACACCACCCAAAAGCTGCAGTCACATTATTGCCCTGTGATTTTGCCTTTTTAACTAGACCCCCATTTGTCTGGATTGGATGACCATACTGAACCTGATTTTAACCGGGTCCTGCTCTCCCCTAGCAGAGCTGCTTTAACATCTAGTGTCCTCTCAACCTGGGGAAGGTCATTGAGAAATTGGATTAAGAACAGAGAAGTTTCTTTCTGAAGTTCCTGGCACTGAGATCAATGAACACTGGCTCATGAAGCTGCAGCTGCACCAATACATACGGCTGTGTTTGCACTGGTTATTATTTTTCATGTTAGTTGTAGCAAATAGACCGAATCTTGCTGAACATTATATTCTGCTCAATCATGTATTTAATGTAAGATCAACCAGATTGCTGCTTTGCAATTGACCCTGCCACACAAAGAAACCCTCACAATCTCAGGGAACATACCAAAGTGCGTCACATCCAATGATATCCATCAGTGTAGTCACTGTTGTAACTTAGGAAAAGCACCCAGCAAAATCCCACATAAAATGGGGTATTACCCACAAAATGAGTTCTTTTTGATTTGATTGAGGGATAAATATTGCCCACCATAGCAGGGAGAATTCTTCTGTTACAAAAATGCTGGAAAATCTCAGCAGGTCTGACAGCTTTCTGTTGGGAAAGGATAAAACCAATGTTTCAAGTCTGGATGATTCTTGGTCAGAGCTAAGAGCAGAGAAAATCAGGGGAGATTTATACTGAGAGTGGTGGTGGCTGTAATAGGACAAAGGGATGTAAATGAGGATAAAGAAGACTGAGAGAGGTGCTTAAAACATTCATTTAGTGATCAGAATGTGTGACTGGCAGAACAGAGGTGCAGATGGTTAAGGCAGTTGCCCTGAAGATGAGGGAGGTGGTGGGCACTTCTTCACCTGAAAGGGGTGTTTAGGCACTGGGATGATGAGCAAGGAGGAGATAAAGGGGGCAGGTGTTGACCTACAATTGCATGTGAAGGTACTGTGGATGGGGAACAAGGTATTCAGTGTGATGGAAGAGTGGATCAGGGTGTCTCAGAGAGAATGCTGTGGAATGCTGACAGAGGGAGTGAGGGGAAGATGTGTTAAGTAGCAGCATCATGCTGGAGTTGGCGAAAATGGCAGAGGATGATCTGCCATCTGAAGGCGAAGGCTGGAGGGTAAAAAGTGAGACAAGGGGGACACTATCCTGATTCTGGGAGGGAGGTGAGGGGATGAGAGCAGTGGCCCAGGGGATGGATCAGATGCAATTGAGAGCCCTGTCAATCTCAGCGGGTGGAAAACCATGACTGAGGAAGAGGGAAGACATATTGGCAGTGCTATTTTGGAAAGTGACATCATCAGAATAGATGCGGCAGAAGCAAAAGAACTGGGAGAATGGGATGGGTCCTTACAGGATGTGGGATGCGAAGAGTTGTAGTCAAGGGAGTAAGTGGACTTATAATGGTTACTGGTGGACATTTATCACCAAAACTGGAGAGGAAAAGTCAAGGAAATGAAGTGAAGTATCAGGGATGGACTATGTGAAGGTGATAGAAGGGTAGAGATTGAGAGAAAAATTGATAAATTTCTCCAGGTCTTCAGAAGAACATAAGCAGCACTGAAATAATCATCAATGTGCCAATAAAGGAGTTATAGGATGGGGTCTATCTCTTTCACATGCATCTCTTTCAATCTAGTCTATTGTATTTGCTGCTCCCAATGCGACCAAACACAGACTAGGTGATCGCTTTGCTGAATATCTTCGGTCCATCCACAAGCAGGACCAAGATCTTCCTGTCACTTGCAACTTCAACACACCACCCTACTTTTCACATGTCTGTCCTTTGCCTTTTGCAATGGTCTAGTGAACCTCAATGCAAATTGGAGGAACAACACCTCATCTTCTGATTGGGCACTTTATAGCCTTCTGGGCTGAACATTGAGTTCAATAACTTCAGGGCATGAACTCTCTCGTCCATCTTCACCCCATTTCCATTTGTGTTGCTCCATTCTGTTTATTCTTTCCATCTCATTCATCCACTTCTTTCATCCTTTATCTCATGTCCATTTTTCCACATCTCTATTTCGGTTTTCCTTTCTCTGCCACCCCTTCAGGCCAACTGCCTTAACCATCTATATTATATCTCTGCTCTGCTGTTCATACATTCGGGTCACTTAATGGACACCTTTCTGAGCCTTCTTCGTCTCATTTATGTTCCCTTTGTCCTGTTACAGCGACACCCCACCCACCCAACCTCACAATATAAATCTTTTCTGATTTTCTTTGCTCTTAGCTCTGACGAAAGATTAGCTAGACTCGAAATATTGGCTCTATTCTCTCTGTTTTTGTGTCAGATTCCAGCATTTGCAGTATTTTGCTTTTATTTTAGTGTAGATCTCTCCTGTTCTTCTTCAAAATAATGCCAGAGAATTTTTATGTAAACACAAAATGGTCACAACAAAGAAGGAGGCTCTTCAATCCGTTGTTTCCCCGCTGATTCTCCAACTGAACAGCTTGCCTAGTATCCTTCCCTGCCTCCTCTCTGTACATTTTCAGTAAACTTGAACATTTTCTCTTTTTAGATTACAGTCTAATTTCCTTCCAAATGTTCCAATTAGACTTCCTCTGTCATACATTCAGCTGTGCATTCATCTGGCTCTTGATCTTTCACCAGTGAGAACAGTTTCCCTCTGTTCTCTCCTATTTCACTCTGTTCTCTCTATTTTCCTCACAGAAAAACGTGAGGTGATTCACTTTGGTAAGAGTAGCAGGAGTACAGAATATAGGGCTAATGGATGGACTCTTCGCAGTGTCGACGAGCAGAGAAATCTCGGTGTACATGTGCGTAGCTCTTTGAAAGTTGGCACCCAGGTTGATGAGGTTGTTAAGAAGGTGTACGGTGTGTTAGCTTTTATTGGTAGAGAGATTGAATTTCGGAGCCATGAGGTCATGTTGCAACTGTACAAAACACTTGTGCGGCCGCACTTGTAGTATTGTGTACAGTTCTGGTCACCGCATTATAAGAAAGATGTGGAGGCATTGGAAAGGGTGTAGAGGAGGTTTACTAGGATGTTGCCTGGTATGGTGGGAAGGTCTTATGAAGAAAGGTTGAGGGCCCTAAGGTTATTTTCATTAGAGAGGAGAAGGCTAAGAGGTGATCTAATTGAGGCATAAAAGATGATCAGACGGTTAGATAGGATGGGCAGTGAGAGCCTTTCTCCTCAGATAGTGATGGCCAACACAAGGGTACATGGCTTTAAATTAAGGGGTGGTAGTTATAGGACAGATGTCAGAGGTAGTTTCTTTACTCAGAGGGTAGTAAGGGCATGCAGCAGTTGTGGACTTGCCTACTTTAAGGGCATATGGATAAACATATGGATAATATTGGAATAGTTTAGATTAAAGGGTCATTAGATTGGTTCCATTGGTCGGCGCAACATCGAGGGCCGAAGGGCCTGTACTGTGCTGTCATGTTCTATGTTCTATTCTCTCTCTCTCTCCAGACTGTCAGCATTTTGAAAACTTTGATTAAATCTCTTTTCAATCCTTTTGTCTTCAAGGAAAACAGCCTTAGCTTTTCCAAGTTTCTCATCCTTGGAACCATTCTCATATCCATTTGAGAAGAATTTGGTTTAATGTCACACCTGAAAGATGGCATCTCTGATGGTGCAGCACTCTGCATTGAGTGTCAGACTGGATCCTGGGCTAGAGAGCTACCCCATTGGTTTTGAGAGGGCCCTCTATTGTGTCTGACCCAACTCCTGCACTTCTGTTCTCACCCATTCCCCTCCTTCCCAGAACCAGAATAGGTTTCCCCTCGTTCTCACTTTTCATCCCACCAGCCTCTTCATTCAAAGGGTCATCCACTACCAACTCCAACATGATGCCACCATCAAATACATTTTTCTTTCACCCATCAACCACGTTCCCCTATCCCAACCCCCTCTCCCTAACATCAGCATTCAGCAAAGATTGCTCCCCCTGTGAAGTTACAATTCCTCACTCTTTTCTTATGGTACCTCTGGAGGGATGAAAAGTGAGAACAAGGGGGAAATTATCCCAGTTCTGGGAGGGAGGGGAAAGAGTGAGAACAGAGGTGCAGGAGATGGGTCAGACACAATAGAGGGTCTAGAATCATACGTAGACCAGACCACAGTGAGAGACTGGCATGGGCGAATTTCCTTCACTAAAGTGTTAGTGAACTAGTTTTTTTTTAACAACCAGTGGTAGTTTCATGAGTAGTGTAAAGGGTTAACAGATGGGATCTTCTCGTATGCAACATAGATCATGATGCCTGACCTGTAGCACAATGTGTATGGCGAATTTAAACATGCTGACCTTCATTTAAGCCCTTTTAGCAAGCTCCAAATGCTATTGGCTGGGCTCACTTGGCTCTTTGACCTCACTGGTAAAGGATTGCATCAGTGGGGATCTCCAGCAATGAGAGCCAGACATGTTGGGGTTGGGGTTGAAAGACTTTAAGGTCTCCAGGAGGGGGGCAGTGCCAGCTGGGATCCTGGCAGTGCCAGTCTCTCACCATGGCACTATCGCTGGGCATCCTAGCATGGCCAGTCTGACACACTGGTAGTGCCCTCCAGGCAATGGGCAGTGCCAAGAGTGCAGGGCCTCATGGGGCAGGGCCAGATGGGGCAAAGTCAGACAAGTGTAGGGGTGGGGGGGATAGGAGGGAAGGCGGACTCAGCATTGAGGTGTAGGTGTTAGTAGTGCGGGTAGTGATCAACGAAGCTTTAGGAATTGCAGCTGGTCATCAGAGGTTGGAGCCTATGATCAGGAGGCTGGCAATCGAAGTGGGAGAGTGGGGGTGGGGTGGCGTGTGTGTGTATGTGTGGTGGTGGGGGGGTGGTGTTGGGGAGGAGAGATGGGGTAGATGGGTGGGGTGGAGTAGGGCGTGTGGTGTGGTGTCAAGATCGACACATGCTTAATGGTCCCCCGAGCGCTCTGCTGCTGGTTTCTCCAGCAGGTTCAGGCACCCCTTTCCCAGACTGGTGTGAATCTCCTAATGGCTTCTGTATTTCACAAGAGTGCCATAAATTCACAAAACCCAGTTTGCTCAAAAATGGGCAGGAAAATCTACCATTCTCCTAATCGTTAGACAATTTGATTTTTTTTGGAAAGTCACCCCTTATATCATTGAGCTAATTCTTTGCATGTAAGGACTCTAAAAAACAAATGAATTAATAATTGCATAACTATGTTGCCCAAGTTGAAAACACTTTGGCCACTAACTTATCAGCTTGTTGTGCTGGTCAATCAGCACAGTGAGCCAGTAAGACAGGTGAGAGGTAAAACAAGAGGATCTTACCCAGCTCTTTGTCTTTTGTAATCATATTGGCACTGATTTGCTGGCAAAATACTTTGCGCCCAGAAACAGTGAGCAGCCAATTTCATTATTCAAATGTCACTGCTGAGTCCTAGATGTTATTGCCCAAGCTCAGTTGTTCTTACCTGCTCACTCATCAAGGTCCTCACCAGCGAGGGTGACGTATAATTCCACCAATGGAACCTGAAGCCATTGAAGCCCTAAAGGGTGTTGGGAGCAGAGCTGGGCAAAGCCCATGGGGCATTCCCAGCTTAGCAGTGCCCTCCTGGCACCCTGACACTGGCAGGGGTAGTGACAAGGAGTTAGACGCTGTGAAGGTGTGGCTTGAGAGTTGTGGGGCTGGAGAAGTTGTGGAGCCATGACGCAGGGAGAAGGCATGGGGGTGAATTCCATAGGGAGGGAGAGAGGGAGGGAAGGAGAGAATACGAAGAGGGGGGATTAGCTCGGTGAGGGCGGTGATCAGGGTATGTGGAGATCTCTGCAGGGGAGGCGATCAGGGAGCTGGGGAGGGGAGGGGAGGGGAGGATAATGTCCGGGGAGGTGATCTGAGGGAGAGTGGTGGCATCTCTGCAGGATGAGTGTTCGATGTCCGGGGTGTCGATTGGGATGAACTTTGCAGGGGCAGTGATCACCAGGGTGGCAATATCCAAGCAGGTGGAGGGGAACTGCATATAGGGAGCAAATGGTGATGGATCCCAATGAGAGGTTGGAGCAGGTGTCAGGAGATCTCTAAGTACATCGGTATGCAATGGTGATCCTAGAGCTCAGCAGTGGTTTCACTGGCGAGATTAGATTTTGCCCCTTCCCCTATTAGTTAGAATCTTGTCTGGGCTCTTTGTTTTGTTAAGCACTCTTCGATTGTGACTGGGAACTTCCCAAAAAACAATTGGTGCGATTCTCCCCCATTTACACATTCAGCACTTAGAATTTTTTTCATAAAATTCCACCCTTCAAATTTCTGTAGACCAAAGATGATCTTACATTGTATCAAGTGATCCAGTATGTAAGGCAGGCTGAGTTTAGAGCATTTTATCAAGCTATAATTCAAGGAGATTCTGAGGCTTCATATAGAACATATAACATAGAACATATAACTCGGTAGATTGGGTGGACTCCCAAACACCCAAACAGAAACCCACCAAACCAACAGAAAGGCAGGAAACTCCATGCTAACAGCCAATTGGAGGTGCTTGTGTTGTGGTGTGAAAAACCAGAGTGTGTAGAAGGGAGCGCAAAATGCTTCCAATGTGGCAAAGCTGGACACTTCAAGCATTTCTGCAAATTCAACAATTTAAATTGAAATCGAAGATTGGTGAATATTTAGGATATTGGTGAGTGAGGGAATTTATTGTTGGGTTGGAGGGTGAGTATTGGTAAGTGAGGCATTGTATTGCTGGGTTGGAGGCTGAGTGTTGGTGAGTGAGGGAGTTTACTCTTGGAGAGGGAGGGTGAGTGTTGGTGAATGAGGGAGATTATTCATGAGAAGAGGGGTGAGTGGTGTTGACTGAGGGAGTTTATTAAGGAAAATTTGATGAACAACTGCATCAACTGCAGAGCCAGAAAAATTCCACCCCTCACCTTTACAATGTGATATATATTTTGTTTAAAATGTTAGTGAAGTTTTCTTGCTGATTTGGAATTTGATTTAGAATATGCCTGAATCAGGATAGTTCTCATTATGCTGCAGCGATTTGTATCCCAGCTTTAGAATTATGCTGAGTATTGGTGTTGTCAACTGTGGGTCTAAAATAATCTGGTTGCTTCTACTGGGATCTTTGCAGGAATCAGTGCACTCTCTGATCTTCCACTGCAGTGCAACTAAAAGTGCTGTTAATGTTTTATTAAATGGATTAACTGAAGAATCTCCAGAATCTGTTTTCAAAGGGCAGTGACTATAATGGTATCGCAACATCCACTTGAGGGTTCTAAAAGTCAGGGAACAGGAAATAAACTCTCAGGTTGTCCATGTGAAGCCTGTTCATTTTTTTTCAACTCAGAATTATGTCTCTATACAGAGTCTAGTAGCAGAGAGACACAGCTCAGAATTATTAAAAAATAGATGACTTAAGTGACAGGGATTCAAACTTTTGCCATTAGAGAGCTTTTAATGATCCACAGGGATAATGCTTGATTCTGACCTGAGCTTTTGCATCTCTTTAATTATACATCTCGGGTCTACGATCTTCAATCATACTGTTGTTTCTTTTGACTGGTCTTTATCCTTTCCTGAGGAACTGAGTACAGCTCATAAGTGATGACCAGATCTTCAGTCCAGTGATTTCCATGAGGGACGCTGAGCAGAACAATCTGATATCACCACCTTCCCTAAAGCCAAATGTGTCTGCTCTGCCTCAGAGGTTGCTCTCTAACACTAAGTCAGGAGATTGTGAATTCAAATCTCACTCCAGGGACTCTAGCCTCTAATGTAGGCTGATAGCCCTGGGCTGGACAGAGTGAGTGCTGGACTGTTATAATTGAGAGTGGAGAGAACAGACTTCAATATCTTGGGTGATATTTATCCTTGAACAGCATGGCTAAAACATATTATTTTGTCATTTGCTGGTATGTAACTTGAAAATTGCTGAAAAAGAGACACACTGTCTAAGTTTTTGTCTTGCACACAACAGGACAGATTTGCAAGAACACCCAAGAGAATAGATTTAATGCTATTGGTTGGGCTTGCAATGCGGTTCTTTAATACATGCAAGAAACTACATATACTCACACTCAAGGCCCTTTACATTGCAGGCAGAAAGAACGTATCCACGCTTTGTACCATTTTCAACCAATCAAAAGCTTGGGGTACAACCATTCCCTGATTTATTCCTCATAGCAATATCTGGATGAATCAGAGTGAATCTTCCTGGTTTGAATGTAAACAAAAGAGTGATAGTTAACAGTTCACTGATGCATTCTATATGACAACACTTCAATCAATCAGTATCCACTTGTCAACCAATCAGTATGTTGTTCCCGTGCAGCATAAATTGTTGTTCCCTTTACAGTGGGTATTCTTGTGAATTGTCCTGATGACTGCAAGATGAAAAGCTTTGATAGCATGTCACTTTTTTGCACTAGAACACGTTATCATTATGTTTTACCAGCAGATACATGGATTTGGGCCTGTGTCTGTGGGAGTTTGCGCATTCTCCCCGTGTTTGCTTGGGTTTTCTCCGGGAGCTCCGGTTTCCTCCCACATCCCAAAGGTGTGCTCTTAGGCTAATTGGCAAAACAAATTCTCCCTAAATTGTCTCAAATTTGGTTTTTAATCCATAGATCTATAAACATGGACAGGGATTGCGGGTAGAGATGGGAACATCGGAGTGGCGGCGCAGGCTCGTTGGGCCGAAGGACCTGTTTCCCATGCTGTTTTGTGCTTTGTTCTTTGTTCTTTGTTCTGGGATCTTACTGTGCATAAACTAGCACATGTGTCCATCAATAAAAATACTGACTATTTTGAAAATATGTCATTGGCTCCAAATCAATTTAACACATCTCGGAGCTGTGGAGGATGTGTTAATCTAACATGCCCATTAATTATTTTTTTCTGTGATTTTTTTTAAGTGTGTGGGCCTTTCAGATTTTTTTGTATGGCCGTGCACAAGCAGTATTTAAAGAAGTCAACATGTGTGGGTGGATTACATAGAAACCTTGTGCTTGCACAGCAGCACAAAGTGGGAACAATGTATTATATATCTCCCTCATAAATCTTGCTGTCAATTTTTGTTTAAGTGCAGCTTTGTGCAAAACTTAAGATAGTTTCTCTACTTAAGAGGAACTATTAAAATGTGGTTGTACCTAACTCCCATGCTGCTCTTATCCTGGCAATGTTTGATGGGGACAGTGTAGAGGGAGTTATACTCTGGTTTTAACCCTGTGCTATGCTTGTCCTGGGATTGTTTCATGGGTACAATGCAAAGGGAGCTTTACCCTGTATTTAACCCCGTGCTGCCATAGGAGTGTTTGATGGGTACAGTGCATTGAAGAGACAAAAATAAATAAGGAATGATAGAGAACAGTCATAGACTGTTCAGTCACCACACCTGTGCCCACTCTTTATTAGAGCCAGCCACCTAATTATACTTTACTGATCTTCCTGCAAAGCCTTGTGATTTATTTGCTTAGAATAGAAACAACTAAATCATCTAACACTTTCGAACCAATTCCTCCACTAACCAATCATGTCTACTCTGTGACCTCACTTCATATACCTGCATTTGCCTTATATCCTGTTGCAATCTTCATTGAGACCAATGATGTTTGCAAAGAAAATTTAAACTTCAGCTGAGAAGGATGACATAACAAAGTTTTTCATTTGAAAACCTCTACTGTAACAAATGACTAAAGGAACATTATTGATTAAACACATTTTCTTTTTTCTCAACTTATACCTGAACTTCAATAAATGACATTCTCCTTTTGTACTGACCACTCATCGCATTCTCTATAGAATTGCAGTCCTTCTTGCAAACAGCTCACAGTTGCTCCCACTTATGGCTTTCCAAATCCTTCCTTTGTAACTTCAAATGTCCACCTGTAGACATTTTCTCAGTTTTATCTCCCAGAATCTTTAGAAGGCTGCAGCATGTCTCTCTTTAACTTGAGAACATCTCCCTCCATCTGCAGCTGTGGAAGTTCACAAAGTACAGGAAACTTTTTCTCTCTGTTGACCACATCAAACTGCTATCTGCCTGGGATATTTTGTATGGAAGCCGGTAATATCATCTTCAAAATGGTTTCCTCTGTCCTAATCTGTGCAACACATTAATTTTACATTCAGGAAGAAATGCTAGCTAGCTCTCCTGGCCTCAACTCAGTTTTACCTTAGAAGTAAATAGATTGTTTGCAACACAACAGTTTATAAGTCGATGCCAACAACATCTCTCTGGGACTTTGGGAGATTTGGTGGTTGAAATTTTACCAAAAAATGGCAAAGTGCTGCTTTTGATGTGAAAACTGGTATGTTCCAAAGGATCTTAAAACATAAACAAACACCAACTGTTCAGAAATCAGGGCACCATCTTTAAAGGACACCCTGATCACAGCAATAAACACCTCCCCACGTCACCACGGAGATCTCAGGAGCTGCCCTCCCCACTCCTGATCAGAGCTAGCATTCATTCCTACCACCCACCCTCCCATGATCATTGGCCCCTGTACCACACCCCACATAATCATTAGCCCATGCTCCTGCCTCTGTGATCATCAGCCCCTCCCCTCAAATCTCCCAGACAACCATCGTTGGTATCCCCTACCTGTATGTCTACTCCTGGCCCACAATCACATCTGCATGAATCCTTCTTCCTCCTGGCAAGCTTCTGTCTTTACAAATTCTGACACTCTAGAGGCTTGATACTTCTTCCAGGTTTTGTTCTGTCACATTTGGAGTAATGATAGTCTCAGATGCTTTGGGTTGATTTCATCATTTTGGTGTTGGAATTGTGGTTCTGTATATATCTGGTACATGGTAGTCTCCATTTGATCCTCATTTAGTGTTTCTTCAAATTGTGTTGCTCTTTATCAATAACCCACCTTGTTCAGATATTGTGAGTTTGTTCCTTTCCTTCTGAAGGGGCGTTCATTCTGTTCATTTCTACAGTAGATTGGGATTTTCTTTTTCCCTGGGATCTGCCATGTTTATGCTGGGCATTAAGATTTCAAAACAGGAACGTTCATTTCCACAATTCGAGTTGTATCATTTTTCAAGAACTCAATGATTCTCAGTACATTTGATGCATCCTGTGATTTTTCTTCTAGTTCTTTGTGCTTCAGCATTGGATTTACAGTATCCAATCTTATTTGTCTTTTCTTCCTCTATCTTTTATTTAGGTTTTACTGTTAGCCACCTCTTTTTCTAATGAAGTTTTGATTTATTATTGTCACATGTATTAACATACAATGAATTTTTTTTGCACACCATTAAAGCATACCTTTCATAGGGGAGGAAACAAGAGAGTGCAGAATGTAGTGTTACAGTCACAGCTAGGGTATACAGAAAAATCAACTTAATGTGAGGTAAATCCATTCAAAAGTCTGACAGCAGCAGGAAAAAGCTGTTCTTGATTTGGTTCATGCGCGACTTCAGATCTTTGTATCTTTTTCCCGATGGAAAAAAGTGAAAGAGAGAATATCCAGCGTGTGTGGGGTCTTTAATTAGACTGGCTGCTTTGCCAAGGCAACGGGAAGTGTAGACAGAGTCAATGGTTGGGAGGCTGGTCTTAGCTTGTTTCAGTTCTGTAATTGTGATGCTTGGCTTCATTATTCACTTGCAGCTTGGAATTTCTTTCAATTCCTCCTCTTTATCATTTAATTGGATCTTTAGCCCTTCAGTCTCTTCTCAAACCTCCTGACTTCCTCCTGGAATATTTAATATGGCTGATTCTTCTCTGCCACTTGATCCTTTTACCACTCATCTGTAAACAGAACGTTTTTTCTTATTTGTGTCCTTCTTTATAAGTGACAATGCATTTATGCAATCCAATTTTCTATTAATAAAGCCATGGAAAATGTAACATAGGATGAGTTCAGGTAGTTAGTTTATTTGCGTACATCCATAATGCAGAAGGAGGGTATGAAAGTTGCATCTTTTGCAGAGACTACAGAGAAAAGAAATATTGCTCCACGTGAATCCAGAGTCCAGAATCCAAGTCTGATGGGATATTCCTTTATAGCAGTTGGCAGGTTGAAAGCTCTATGATTTATTTTTCCAATGATATTGATTTCACAGGATGAGACTGGTATGCAGAGATGGTACAATGGTACAGAGGTTCCGACAAATACAATGCAGATTGTGCCGGATGTCTAGCCATGGTTCTGAGTCCCTGGTTTGTGAGGCTGCTAATCAGATTTAAACAAAAGACCAAGACTGTGCAGTTCAACAGGGCAATATTATGGCTCCACAAGTTGGAGGCCCATGTCATATGATGCCCACCTCTCTATGATAAAGGATGTGTATCACTTACTGGGTCCCTTAAATTCTTAAATGTGTCAACAATTAAGAATTGAAAGGAAGGTTGCAGTACACTTTGCCTTAGCAGATGAGCAGATTCCTGTTTACCAGTCTGGGTTATGGAATGCAGATTGCCTTTGTTCTTTTTGAATCTACCCTGTACAGCCCATAACAGGTCATTAGTGGCTCTTCAGAGATTACAATGTGTGAGTTTCCCCAACAGTGCCAATTAGTTTATTTTGTTCAGCCATAAAGAGACGTAGATTCAGCCATTTTTCTGTCCGTCCAGTTTGAAATCTTTAGAGAGGGTAGTGAGCATAACTCTACATATTTCATGAAAACCACATAAGGGTGAGGTCTTAGCCTCTCAAGTCACAGGAAAATGTTCATGTCAGAGCTGAGATGAAAGGACTTAATTAGAAGCAAAGCCAAGCACAACAACAGGTAGAAAAGGTACTCAAAAAAAAGTCACTTCCCTGAAAGACTGTGTGAAAAATTAATAAATATCCCTGGAGAAGTATGAGGAGTAAAAAAATGTGTTGAATTCTGTTTCAGAGAAAATGATACTGGAGCTATCAGTTATGACAAATCAATTCACTGAAGAACATCATAAACTGGCAAGATGTTAAAAAAATAAACAGTTTAAAAAACACCTGATCCTTAACAAATTAATGAACTTTCATAACCACTATCCAAAATATAATAATCTATAACGCTTTGCAACAATCACTCTTAATTTATAGTGTGTTTGGAACATGGTTCAAAGGTTACAGAGTGCAGGTCAGCCTCAAGTCTATCAACTGCTGGCCTGAGTGGAGCCAGCTGGTTTAAACCCTCACTGTTCCTTCCCCATTTGGCAAGCTTCCACATGCCTAATTGGGGAGCTCATATTCCACAAGGCCCGAAGGGAAATCTATTGACGATTCCTCCGCGGCCATCATAAATATAACCATCAGGTATAACGTCCATTCTGGTTCTCTCTGATGTCCGGCTAATTTATCCCTAATTACTCCAGTAATTTCCCAACAACAGATCATTATCCATTTCTCCAACTCTCTTTTATTAGACTTTACTCCTACGATTCTTTCAGGCAGTGTAATCCAGACCATAACTATTCATTGTGCTGACAAATGTTTCTTTATGCTATTTCTACTTCCTTAACTAATCACCTTAACTCAGTGTCCCCTGGTTACTGCCATTGGAGACAGTTTCTAGCTCAGTGAAAGCCACTTATGATTTTGAACAACTGTACTAAATCTCCCCTTGACTTTCTTTTCTAAAAATGCCAGCTTTTCCTATCGCTCCACATATCACTTGCCGATCCTCCAGGAATAGCCAGGCATCTACCAGAAATAATATCAATCACCCAGTGGCCTAAGAAAGTAATCTGGAAGACTAGAATGCTGTTTTCTCAGTACAAATGCTATGCATTTCCTGCATTCTCTGTTCTTGATAAACATGTTGCATGGACACATCCTCCAATTCTGCTTGCAGTACAATGCAAATCCAGGTGTTTGTGCACAAAAACACACATCATTCCCTTCCCAGCAAACTCCAGCTTCATTCAAGCCTCAGTTCAAGGTGTGCATGTGCCTCTGCATGCTGGTGTATTCAATCTGTATTCAAAACAATAGGTTTTAGTTGTGGCTATTGTAGATTTATTGAAAATATTTGCCACCTGTGATTTACTTTCCACTTTTATTGTCTTGATGGAGCTTTGACGTCAGCAAGGTTCATTTGTGCAGAGTCATGAAGGACTTTAGAGAGAGGGAGAGAGCAAAGGAAATGGGATCACGTAAAAAACAAATTAAAAATAGCTGAGATGATGAATGATGGCAACATTAATAACACAGACCAGAAATGGGATCAGGAAAGGACAAGATGTGTCTGCAAAGTTTTAATAGTTCAAGTTTGCACCTATTTATTGTGGCTGTTTTTAAAGACCTGCCTGAAAAACTTTGTGAATTCAGATTCATTCTGTTCAGTGGATAGCTTTCAGATACCAAACTTGTTTCTCAGTCAAGTGGGTAGGTGACCTGTCAACTTTGATGAGTTGTTCTCCATCCCATTTTGGTGATGCCATGGCATCACTTTTGACGCTGCCTCCTGGGCTGTGCCCAGCCCCCATTGGCAACATTACTTCTAGTAAATCGCTCCTGCAGAGCTTCGATATGCTTTCCAATGCATGATGGTCAAAATTAAAAACAATACTCCAGGTTGACTCCGGAGGTTGACTCAACATTTTTTAAAGTTTGTACATAATCCTTTCCCTTTCTATTCTAGTCCTCTATTACCATCTAGATTTTCCAACGGCCTTCAAAGAAATAAGAAGTCTGACAACACCAGGTTTAAGTCCAACTGATTTATTTGATGGTAAACTCACAAGCTTTCGAGCTTGTCCTCTTCATCTGGTGAATGAGATGTTCTGGTCTCCAACAGCATATATAACAGCACAGACTGTTTACAGATTACTGATTAGAATGCGAATCTTTACACCTATCCTGCTTTTAAAATCTTAAAGTCACTGACAACGTGAGTGATTGGAGCACTGAGCAGAGGTTAAAGAGATGTGGATTGTCTCCAGACAGTACGGTAAGTGAGGTTTTGCAAACCCAGGCAAGTCATGGGGGTTACAGATAGTGTGACATGAACCCAATATCTCTGTTGACACCTCAACTATCACACTATCTGTAACCCCCATGATTTGCCTGGGTTTGCAAAACCTCACTTACTGTGCTGTCTGGAGACAATACTCATCTCTTTAACCTGTGCTCAGTGCTCCATCTACTCACATTGTCGACCACTTTAAAATTTGAATAGCAGGTTAGGTGTAAAGATTTGCATTCTAATCAGTAATCTGCAAACAGTCTGTGCTGTTATATGTGCTATTTGAGACCAGAACACCTCATTCACCTGACGAAGAGGATAACCTCAAAAGCTTGTGAGATTACTATCAAATAAATCGGTTGGACTTAAACCTGGTGTTGTAGACTTCTTACTGTGTTTACCCAGTCCAACGCTGGCATCTCTACATCATGACTTCAATGAAGTGTCATATAATAGACTAATGAATAAGGTAAGTCGATGCAAAGTCAGGCATAAAGTAGCAAAATACATTGTTAGCTGGTTGCCAGACAGAAAGTAGGCACTTGGATAAAGCCGAGCTATTCAGAGTTGCAGAAGAGGAGTGAGATCCCATATGGGACCACAGTGCTGGGAACTCAGTTGGTCACAGTTTGCATTAACAGTTTGTAAATTTGCTGATTTATTGATGACAACAATTTGAAGGGAGAATCAATACTGAGAAGGACTGCAATAAATTACAAGAAGTCATTAATAAACATGAAGAATGATTTTATAATTAGCAAATGAATTTCAACAGAAATAAGTATATGAAGTATTATATTCTGATAAGAAAACTAAGGAGATCACATATTACTTCTAAAATTATGAAGGGAAGATAGACAAATCACTAAACACAGCAACATTGGTAAATGAGGCCATAAAAAATACAACGCAAGTAACTGGATTTATTTCTAGAGGGAGAAGATTGAAAAATGATGAAATTATGCTAAACTTGTATCGAACCCAAGTTTGATCATACTTGGAATGCCATATACAGATTACCGTATACACTTACAAACAGAAATATCATATACAGATCAACACTATACAGATCAACATATACAGATATACATACAGAATACTATATACAGATGGACACAATATTATTTACAAAATACTATACAGATCAATACTGTAATACTGTTTACAGAATGTCATACAGGTAATACCATGTACAGAATACCATATGTAGATTTATATACAAAAATACCATATACAGATCAATTGACAATGAATTCCCACTGTTCGCGAACATTCCATTCCCGTGAATCTTAGCACAGTATGAAATCATGAACAGGGAATTTACACGTGAGCAGAGTCAGAGTTTCTCTGTGAAAGTGACATGGGAAAGACGATAGCTTAACATTTGAAATGGGGGAAGACTGAAGATTTTCAAGCTGTGCACTGCGATTATGTGTACAACTACATTTGGGCGGGTAAATAAATTTGCGGTAGAGGGTCACAAATGATAGAATTTGACTGCATTATAAAAAAGGTATATAGATATTCTGGAGAGAGTGCAGGAAGATATTCAGTGATAATATCAAAACTGTAAATTGTAGTTATCAGGAAAGGGTGAACGGCCTCAAAAAGCTGACCTGATAAAGGCCTTTGAAATTATGAGAGATTTTAAGGGCATAGAATGTTCTGCTCTATCAGGTTGTGAGCTTGGAGGTAGGTAGGGCATTAAATTAGGCAATGGTGAAGTATCGTATCCTCAACACCTTCCCACCTCTGCCAAGATTATATTCTGGGTGGGAAGACACGTGGTTGACCTTCCCACCACACCATATATTGAGGCGCTTCAACAACCAATTAATGACCACTTGAAGGCCTTATTCTGCTGTGCTGATATTGACCAGTGGTGCTCAGATCTATTGCAATGCAGCATGGCACAGCAGTTAAAACCATATGGCCAGTTTGTCACCTCCTGGTAAGGTGGGTGGTGTGCTTTGGCAGGGAGGTGGGGGTGGAATCCCTTCGTCAAAGGCCTGATTGAGGAAGTGGACATTTGAAAGGGTGAAGGTTAGCTCGCCACCACCGCACCCCCCCCCCCCTCCCCCCCACCACCTCCGCCCATCTCCTCACCCCATGAAGCTATATTCCTTTTATAATACTTACCCCGCATCCAGTCTGCAGATTCTTGCTTTTTCAGCAGCAGCCTTATCCTCTCTCGTGGCACTGCTGAACATAGGAGCTCCTGGCTTCTGATTGGCTGGCAGATCTTTACCACTGATTTATAGAAATCCTTCTGATTTACAAGCCTAAGGAGTCATTCCGGATCTTTCAGTGGTACTCCAATTGGCAGACAAGACCCTCAAAATCTCAATGAAATTTCACCTATTGAGTGGATGTAGAGAGAATGTTACAGAGATCAGTGTTGAGTCCTCAAATATTTACAATCTATATCAATCATTTGATGAAAGGACAGAATGTATTGATGCTAAGAAAATTTGAATAGGAGGTAAATAATCTATAACAGCATATAAACTGAAGATAGGTTAAGTGAGTGGAAAATATGGACTTGTCTACTTTGCCATGAAGATTAGAAAAACAGCATGTTATTTAAATGGAGAAAAATTGCAAAACTTTTGAGGTACAAAGGGATCTGGGTGTCCAGGTCCTTGAATCACAAAAGTTGGTATGCAATACAGCAAGTGATTAGGAAGTGTTGGTGTTTATTGTAAGGGAAATTAAATATAAAGTCAGGAAGTTTTACTGCAGCTCTTAAAAAAAAAATTCCTTGATGAGGGCAAATCTGGAATCCTGTGTACAGTTTTAGTTCCCTTATTTGAAAAAGTAAATAATTGCAATAGAAACAGTTCAGAGAAAATTCACCCAACTCATTCTAAGGATGGGCTTATGAAGAAAGTTTGAACAGGTTAGGCCTATATCCATTGGAGTTTAAAAGAATGAGACATGACTTTATTAAAGCATAATAAGTCCCGAAGGGACTCAACATGGTGGATAGCTGTAGAACGTTTCCACTGATGAGAATGTAGGGATTCGATCTAGGGAACAATTTAAAAATAAGAGGTCTCTTTTTTGAGACAGCAATGAGGGGAATTTTTTTTCTCTCACAAGGTCACTAGTCTGTGGAATTTTTTTGCTCAGACAGCAGTGGAGGCTGGGTCATTGGATATAGTTGAGACTGAGTTAGTTAGATATTTGACAGGCATAGAAATTAGGGGTTGAGTGGGACAGGCAGGAAAGTGGAGTTAAGGCCCCAATCAAATCAGCAATGATTTTAATGAATGGCGGAATGGATTTAAGGGGCTGGATGGCTTACTACTCCTCCTTTTTCTTATGATATTAAGAGGAAACACATATAATTAGTATGATACACACACTAACACACAGGATTTTGAATTGGTAGCATTTGTTAAGGGATTAGAATTCCCTGTTGTGCTATTTTTGGAGTAGTCATTAGCATATTTGTATCAAATTACTGTCTTTGCTTTGTTAACAAATGTCATATCCTGTTTTTAAAATAAACAGATTAATGACCTTTTATTTCAAGTGAAGGGTGCTGGATTTCACGCAGATTTTATGCTTGATGTAACTGCTGGGGAGCTTAGAGGGTAGTTAATGGGGCCTATGTGAAAATTTAATACCTCAATGAATGATCTGATGAGACAGGTTAGTGTAAGGGTGTTCCCATAGGACTGATAAAGAAAATAGAGGCAGAAACCATGGACAAGGGGGACATTCCTTATAGTGTCCAGAGAAAGCTTGCTGCTAAGAAATAAGAGCAGCCATAAAGGATCTTGAGTATGCACTCCTGATCCTCAAAACCAACTCTATTTCCCACCTCACCCCATATACCTTTATTCCCACAGAATCTAAAGATTTATCGATCTCAAACTTGAATATATTCCATAAACATGGGCCCCGAATGTTCTTAGATAAAAGATTCCCAATCCTTAAATGAGGATATTGTTCCTCACCTCTTTCATGAAATGTAGTTCTCTTCTCCTTAGTTCTGGATTCCCAATGAGGGAAAACAATGCCCCAATATCTACCCTATCAAGCCTCCTCAGAATCCTATATCCTCAAATCATCTCTCACTCTCCTAAGCTTCAAACTATAGACCTAATCTACTCAATCTCTTCTCTGAGGCCACTATTAACAATTCAGGAATCAATCTTATGAACAGTTGTTATACGTCCTCTCAGGTGAATAAAAAAGAAGGGTAAAATTGTATGCAGTATTCCAGCAGTGGATTCACCAACACCTTGTATGATTGTAGCAAGATTTCCTTCTTAGTCTACTCCCTGCATAGCAGCTTTCATGTTTCTTGTATAAGGACTCCTAAATCCTTCTATTGAGAAACTTTGGGTCTGATTTGTCTTTGGGTATGCCTCACCATTGTGCCTTTGTGTGTAATAACTTCACAAGACTTTGATCTGAATAAATCCTTGTCACCATGTTTGATTGTCACACACTTCCTATGGGGTCCTGAATGCAAGCTTGTTCCAGCTCTAAAGTTGACAATTCTTTACCTATATTTTTATCATTCAGGCTGATCATTTTCTGTTGTGATTGAAAAGGTTGATCCCTAATAGAAGACAGAGGGTGGTGGTTGATGGGAGATATTCATCGTGGAGTTCGGCGACAAGTGGTGTGCCTCAGGGGTCTGTTTTGGGGCCCCTGCTGTTTGTAATTTTTATAAATGATCTGGATGAGGGTATTGAGGGATGGATCAGTAAATTTGCAGATGATACTAAAGTCGGTGGAGTGGTAGATAGTGAAGAGGGGTGTTATAGTTTACAGAGTGACTTGGACAAGTTGCAGAGCTGGGCCGAGAGGTGGCAAATGGAGTTTAATGTGGAAAAGTGTGAGGTAATGCACTTTGGCAGGAACAATAAATGTGTAGAGTATAGGGCTAATGGTAGGGCTCTTAATAGTGTTGAGGAACAGAAGGATCTTGGTGTATGTGTCAATAGATCCCTGAAAGTAGGCAGTCAAGTGGATAAAGTTGTTAAGAAGGCATATGGAGTCTTAGCTTTTATTGGTAGGGGGATTGAATTTAGGAGCCGCAGCATCATGTTGCAACTGTACAAAACTCTAGTGCGGCCGCACTTGGAGTATTGTGTGCAGTTCTGGTCCCCACATTATAAGAAAGATGTGGAGGCATTGGAGAGGGTACAGAGGAGGTTTACCAGGATGTTGCCTGGTATGGAGGGCAGGTCCTATGAAGAGAGGTTGAAGGATTTGAGGTTGTTTTCGTTAGAAAGGAGGCGGCTAAGAGGGGATCTTATTGAAGCATATAAGATGATTAGAGGTTTAGATAGGGTGGACAGTGATAGCCTTTTTCCTAGGATGGAGAAAGCTAGCACGAGGGGACACAGCTTTAAATTAAGGGGTATGAGTTATAGGACGGATATCAGAGGTAGGTTCTTTACTCAAAGAGTGATTAGGGAGTGGAATGCCCTGCCTGCAGCTGTTGTAGATGCGCCAAGTTTGGTGGCGTTTAAGAGGTTAATTGATAAGTATATGGAAGAGAAGGGAATGGTTTAGTTTGGAGGGGCATTGCTTTTTATTTTGGTCGGCACAACATCGAAGGCCGAAGGGCCTGTTCTGTGCTGTAATGTTCTATGTTCTATGTTCTATGTTCTAATATCTGAAAGAGTAGAAGGAATAAGAATAGGTAAATCGATATGCGTTGGTCTGCCAAACATAAACTCTGATGGTAATGCAACAGTTGTATTAAAGGTATTGCTGTCAGATGTAATATTGCAACATGTGGGTCTTGCTTAGTTTATCTATGTTTGGGACTTAAAGATTTCACTCTGCAAATCATTCATTCAGCTATGCTTTTAGGTCTAGGATAATGAGTCAAAGAAGTAGTCTGATCACTAGTTCACTTCCAACTCATATCCTGAAATGATTTACCAATAAATTGTAGATCATTATTGATAATGATCTCATTAGCCATCGCAAATAAACTGAAAATAGCATGTTGAGTGTGTGTAGCAATTGTTCTCAACATACCGCGCAAATAATTTGGAAAATAGTCAATGATGATGATGAAATCAGTGCCACGAAAGATGTTGAATGCAATTTTGGACCAAGGATAGATAGAAATTCTTGTGGAATCATATGTTTTTTGTGCCGATTTAATATGTGCTCTTGTATGTTCTTGACATGCCTCACAATTCTTAATGATGATTTCATTGGCATTGTTCATTCCCAGCTAATAGACTGTCTGTCTTATGAATCTTTTCATCCAATCTATGTCAATGTGTGAGTGATGAAGTTGTTGAGTAATATCAGATCACAAAGATCCTAGTACGATGGCCAGCCTGCCTTTAAAAACCAATCCCTGAGAGATACCTAGCTTATCCCGATAATGTATTCATGGATACACTGAATTATATCAGGTCAACCTTCCATGATGGTTTTCTATAGTTTCTGTTATGTAGAATATTTTGCTATTTCATCTTTTAGCTGCTGATGTGTGCATTATGCAAAATGTACCAGCTCAATGTTAGAACATTCATGATATCAATGAAATCAACTTGCAGTTCCAAAGATACAGCTTCTGTTTTCACTTAATTAGGCAAATTGCTGAGTGTGTCCAATGTGATTATGAAGTTATCCAGTCATACCCTGAATATTTTTCAAGACATATTACAATCTTGGTGGTGCATTGGTCAATGGTTTTTACCAAATCATCTCTAATGATTTGTAGTCAGTCTGTATCACAAATCTTTAGCTGAAAAGATCAGTATGAAAACACATGACTCCAAAATCTAAAGCTAATTTTTCCCACGTGATGTTGGAGTAGCTGGATAACGTTATGGACAGAGCTTTTGATAGAAATGAAATTGGTTTGCTTTTTTGTGGAATGCATACATAAATCTTTCTGTGAAGCATCTATCTCCAGTATCATAGTCTTCCCAGAACTGTAAAATTCCAATGTTTGTGCTATTGATAATGACTGCTTCAGTGTTTCACAAGATGGTGGTCTTTGTGTCATAGAAAAGACTTTAATTTTTCAACCATTCCCAATTGGACATATACTAGTGCTAGAATAAACAGAACCAAAGAAATTGATCTGGTGTACACTGATATTGCATTTGAGACTATTCAACACCAGTCCTTCAGTATGCTTACATGGACAATGTTTCACAGCTGCATTTAAATGTTGTGAAATGATCCATCATTTGTATGACATGTGACTCACCTCCACCAATCTGTGTGCACTAGTAGAGTGAAAAGTCAATGGACTTTTCCATGGTCTGCCCCTTGCCCTTTCCAATTCCCATGGTGGGCAGGACAGTAAAATTCTGGCCATATTCTTCTAATGATTCTACCTTTTTCCATTTTGTCGTAAACCTTCAACTTGTCTTGTACGTGGGCACTGCACTTAAATAGTGAATCAATTTGTATTCTCTTTAAATGCTGCAGTTACCTCGAGGCTGCCAATTTTGTTGAAACATTCAAGATATTTCAGTATTACATCATGAATTGAGGTATAGGAGTAGCTTCTCAGATTGAACTGCCTTGGAATGTTTGCTTAATTCTGTAGACCCGCAATCACTAGCTCTTTAGTCTCTACAAAGGCAAATA
The DNA here is from genome assembly GCA_024679065.1 of Sphyrna mokarran. Lineage (NCBI taxonomy): Eukaryota > Metazoa > Chordata > Chondrichthyes > Carcharhiniformes > Carcharhinidae > Sphyrna > Sphyrna mokarran. The sequence goes on along the minus strand of JAGIQG010000004.1, from coordinate 67,038,225 downwards.
TCTATAACATCCAGGAGGAGTAATGATATTTGCACTCCAGTACTATGGATCCTCCTAATAGAATTGGTGAACCATTATATTCTGAGACTTTCCCAGCAGTAAGTTTCATCATGTTCTTCCACATCTGTGGATGTGTTTTTTTTTCAAATTCACAGGGCTAGTTAGCACTTGCCCCATGTTGACCTGTCTCTTTTCAATATTTTCTGAAGACAGGTAATTTGAATCTTGACAACCGCTTTGGATGGTGTGATGGTATGTTTTCTACAAGATTGAAAGAATGAAACAACTATTCATTGCTCTTCATCTCATAGCACATATCATCATTTTCTAGTTTGTTAATGATGCTTTCTGTCACACACTTTGCAGAATTGCTGGACATCTGGGCATTTCTTTGCTGCATGCAGAAGATCACACCTTCTACACCTTCTAGGTTTGTGTGTTCCAGTGAATGTGTCAACAACAGAGATTGCAAGCATCATTGACCTGAGAGAATCACTCGTTTTCGTATTGTCCTTGAGTAGCTCTTTGTTGCTGTTTATTTTGGGCTTGTCTAGCAGATGTTTCTGGAATTCTTCCATTGGAGGGAATGTGATCAACTCAAAAATTCTGTTTGCCTGCTGAGTTTGAAAAATCCCAGTATGTATCCTTTACTCTAAATCTGCTAATGAAGTAGGTCTATGGATTCTGTAGGCTATTGTTGAAATGATGTGAACTTCAGTTAATGAATACAGGAAGTTTGACTTAATTCTGAACCAGTCTTCCAATGTAGCCCACATTTTTGGGGATCTTCTAGCTCTTCTATTGTTAATATGATGTGCTCAGTCTGTAATAGACCTTCATTCCAAATTGCTAGGTGAATTTTTATGGCTTGTTTGTCTGGTTCAAACTGAACGTTTTTATGAACAGAGAGTCAGTACTGAGGGAGTGCTGCACTATCAGAGAGTCAGTTCTGAGAACAAAGAACAAAGAACAAAACAGCATGGGAAACAGGCCCTTCGGCCCAACGAGCCCGTGCCGCCACCCTGATGTTCCCACCTCTACCCGTGATCCCTGTCTATGTTTATAGATCTATGGATTAAAAACCAAATTTGAGACAATTTAGGGAGAATTTGTTTTGCCAATTAGCCTAAGAGCACATCTTTGGGATGTGGGAGGAAACCGGAGCTCCCGGAGAAAACCCACGCAAGCACTGGGAGAATGCGCAAACTCCCACAGACACAAGCCCAAATCCATGTATCTGCACAGCACAGTGATAGTCACTGAGCTGTCGTGTTGCCCATCAAATGGTCCAGGTCAAGCGTACACTAACGACGTGAAGCACTAGGATAGTCTCGAAAAAGATCCAAGAGCAGCCCTCTCAGGACCCATCACGTGTATGCCTCTCGTTAGAAAACAAGGTGGACCAAAGCACCTGTAGGAGAAAAACAAGTACATCAATATCATCTATTTACACACTTCCCAGGGACTCCCAAGGCTCATGATCCCTATTTTAAATCAGTTTTCTATACCCCTCCATTCCCATTCTGTTCATGTGCCCATCTAAGTATTTCTTAAATAACTCCAGAGTACCTGCCTCCACCACTTTACTTGGCAGCGCATTCCATACCCCCACCACCCTCTGTGTGAAAAAACTCCCTCTAGCATCCAAATTATACCTTACCCCCCTCACCCTAAGCCCGTGACCCCTCGTGCTATTTGAATCCATCCTAGGAAAAAGCTTAACCCTGTTTACTCTATCTATCCCCTTCAAAATCTTGTACACCTCTATCAGATCTCCTCTAAGTCTACGTCTTTCTAAGGAAAACAGTCCCAATTTGCCTAATCTCTCCTCGTAACTCGGACCTTCCATACCAGGCAGCATCCTGGTAAACCTCCTCTGCACTCTCTCCAGATTCTCCACGTCCTTCCGGTAGTAAGGCGACCAGAACTGGACGCAGTATTCCAAATGAGGTCTAACCAGCGTTTTATACAACTGCAACATTAAAGGCCAGCTCTTGTACTCTATACCCCTTCCTATAAAGGCTAGCATACTATATGCTTTCTTCACAACCTTCTCCACTTGCTCTGCCACCTTCAGAGACTTGTTCACCTGCACCCCCAGGTCCCTCTGCGTTTCTATACTCTTAATAGGTCTACCCTTTATCATATACCTCCCCCCTACATTCTTTCTCCCGAAATGCATCACCTCACATTTATCAGGATTGAATTCCATCTGCCATCTGTCTGCCCAAGCTACTAGCCTATCTATGTCCTGCTGTATCGCTTGACAATGCTCCTCACTATCTGCAAGTCCAGCCATCTTTGTATCATCTGTAAACTTGTTGATCACTCCACTTACTCCCTCTTCCAAGTCATTTATATATATTACAAATAGAAGAGGTCCCAGTACCGAGCCCTGCGGCACACCACTAGTGACCGACCTCCAGCTAGAAAAACATCCTTCCACTATTACTCTCTGTCTCCTATTACCAAGCCAGTTACTTATCCATCTAGCTACCTGTCCTTGTATCCCATTAGCCTTGACCTTCTCAACTAACCTCCCATGAGGGACTTTGTCAAACGCCTTACTAAAATCCATATAGACAACATCAACGGCTCGCCCTTTGTCCACTGTTTTCATCACCTCCTCAAAAAATTCTACCAGATTTGTAAGGCACGACCTCCCCTTAACAAATCCATGCTGCGTATCCCTAATCAGATCGCAACGCTCTAAGTGCCTATACATCCTATCTCTAAGAATCCCCTCCAACAGCTTCCCTACCACTGACGTCAAACTCACCGGCCTATAATTTCCAGGGTTATCCCTACTACCCTTTTTAAACCACAGTACAACATTAGCTTTTCTCCAGTCCTCTGGGACCTCACCTGTGTCCAAAGGAGAGACAAAGATTTGCGTCAGAGGCCCAGCAATTTCACTTTGCACCTCCCTAAGCAGCCTGGGATAAATGCCATCAGGCTCGAACACTTCCTCCCTTGGTATGGATATTTCCCTCAACTGGTTCACAGCTCCGTCAGAGGCAGGAGCTGTCAACAAGCCCCTCTCCTTTGTGAATACCAACGCAAAGTATTTTTGCGCAGAAAGCGCTGCACTGTCGGAGGATCAGGACAGAGTGAGTGCTGCATTGTCAGATGGTCAGTATTAAGGGAGTGCTGCACTGTGAAGCAATCAGTATGAGGGAGCGCTGCAGTGTCAAAAGGTCAATACTGAGAGTGCTGCACTCTCATAGGCTCAGTATAGAGTGAGCACTGCACTGTCAGAGGGTCAGTACTGAGGGAGGGCTGCACTGTCAGAGGGTCAGTACTGAGGGAGGGCTGCACTGTCAGACAGTCAGTACTGAGGGAGTGCTGCACTGTCAGACAGTCAGTACTGAGGGAGTGCTGCACTGTCAGACAGTCAGTACTGAGGGAGTGCTGCACTGTCGGGGTCAGCCTGAGGATGTGCTGCACTGTCGGGGTCAGTCTGAGGGTATGCTGCACTGTCCGACAGTCAGTATTGAGGGAGTGCTGCACTCTCAGGGGGTCATTACTTAGGGAGTGCTGCACTATCAAGATTGGAAATGTGTTAGTGCTGCACTGCCAGAGGAACAGTACAGAGGAAGTGCTGGATTCTCAGAGGGTCAGTACTAAGGGAGTGCTGCACTGTCAGATGCTCGGTATAGAGGGAGTGCTGCACTGTCAGACGGTCAGTACTGAGGGAGTGCTGCACTGATAGAGGGTCAGTACTGAGGGAGTGTTGCACTCTGTTTGTAATATATATAAATGATTTGAAGGAAAATGTAACTGGATCGATCAATAAGTTTGCAGATGGCACAAAGTTTGGTGGATTGGCAGATAGCAATGAGAAATATCAGAGCATACAGCAGGATATAGATCAATTGAAGACTTGGGCAGAGGGATGGGAGTTGGAGTTTAATCTGAACAAATTAGAGGCAGTGCATTTTGGAAGGTCTAATATAGATAGAAAATATGCAGTAAATGGCAGAATCCTTAAGAGTATTGATAGACAAAGGGATCTGGGTGTACAGGTACACAGGTCACTGAAAGTGGCAATGCAGGGGGAGAAGCTAGTCAAGAAGGCATATGGCATGCTTGCTTTCATTGGCCAGGGTATCGAGTTTAAAAATTGGCAAGTCATGTTGACGCTTTATAGAACCTTAATTAAGCCGCACTTGAAATATAGTGTTTAATTCCGGTCGCCATACTACCAGAAGGATGTGGAGGCTTTGGAGAGGGAACAGAAAAGTTTTACCAGGATGTTGACTGGTATGGAGGCCATTAGCAATGAGGAGAAGTTGGAGAAACTTGGTTTGTTCTCACTGGAACGACAGAGGTTGAGAGGAGATCTGATAGAATTTTACAACATTGTGAGAGGCAAGGACGGAATAGATAGTCAGAAGCTTTTTTCCAAGGTGGAAGAGTCAATTACTTGTGGGCATAGGTTTAAGGTGCAAAGGGTAAGGTATAAAGGAGATGTTCAAGGCAGATTTTTTACAAAGAGTAGTGGGTGCCTAGAACTTGTTGCCGTGGGAGGTGGTGGAAGCAGATACAGTAGTGACTTTTAAGGGGCATCTTGACAAGTACATGAATAGGATGGAAATAGGGGGATATGGTCCCTGGAAGGGTCGAGGGATTTAGTTATGTTGGGCAGTATAGTCAGTGCAGGCTAGTAGGGCTGAAGGGCCTGTTCCTGTGCTGTAATTTTCTTTGTTCTTTGTTCTTCAAGGGTCAGTATTGAAGGAGCATTACACTGATAGAGGATCAGTACTGAGGGAGTTCTGCACTGTTGTAGTGTTAATACTGAGGGAGCGCTGCGCTGCCAGAGGGTCAGTATTGAGAGAGTTCTGCATTCTTAAAGAGGCAGTACTGAGTAAGTGCTGCATTCTCAGACAGTCAATACTCAGGGAGGGCTGCACTCTTAGAAGGTCAGTACTGACTGGAGTGTTGCACTGTCAGACAGTTATTACTGAAGGAGTGCTGCACTGTCAGACCGTCAGTACTGTGGCAGTACTGCACTCTCACAGGATCAGTATTGACAGAGCACTGCACTGTCAGAGGGTCAGTAATGAAGAATTCCTGCACTATCAGACAGTACTGAGGGAGTGCTGCACTGTCAGAGGGTGAGTACTGAGGTAGTCCTACATACTGAGAAGGTCAGTAGTGAGGGAGCGCTCACTGTCAGAGGGTCAGTACTTGAGGGAGCACTGTACTTTCAGAGGGTCAATACTGAGAGCTGCTGTCTCAGATGGTCAATACTGAGGGAGCTCTGCACTCTCAGAGAGTCAATACTGATGGAGTGCTGCATTATCAGAGGGTCAGAATTGAGGGCGCATTGCACTGTCAGAGGGTCAGTACTGAGGTAGTGCTGTGCTCTGAGAAAGCCATTAATGAGGGAATGCTCACTCTCGGAGTGTTAGTACTGTGAGAGCACTGCACTGTCAATGAGTCAGTGCTGAGGGAGTGCTGCACTGTCAGAAGGTCAATACTTAGCAACTACTGAACTCACAAACAGTCAGTACTCAGGGACCACTGCACTGTCAGAGAGCACTGAGGTAGTGCTGCGCTGTCAGGGGGACAGCATTGAGTTCTACACTGTCAGACGGTCAGTACTGAGACAGTGCTGCACTCTCAGAGGGTCAAGAACCCTGGATGACTCGGGATATTGAGACCCTGGTCAAGAAGAAGAAAGAAGCACATGACATGTAGAAGCAGCTGGGATAAAGTGAATCTCTAAAAGAAGATGAAGGTATAGGAATAGCGTTAAAGAGAAATCAGAAGGGCGAAAAGGGGACACAAAATTGTTTTGGCAGATAAGGCAAAGGACAATCCAAAGAACTTCTACAAATACAAAAGAGTAACAAGGGAGAAAGTAGGGCCTCTTAGGGGTCTTCAAGGTCATCTATGTGTGGATCCACAAGAGATGGGTGAGATCCTAAATGAATATTTCTCATTAGTATTTACTGTTGAGAAAAGCATGGATGTTAGGGAACTTGGGGGATTAAATATTGATGCCTTGAGGAGTGTACATATTACAGAGGAGGTGGTGCTGGATGTCTTAAAGCGCTTCAAGCTAGATAAATCTGTGGGACCTGATGATGTATATCCCAGGAAGTTGTGGGAGGCTAGGGAGGAAATTGCGGGTCCCCCAGCCGAGATATTTGAGTCATCAATAGTCATGGGTGAGATGCCTGAAGATTGGAGAGTGGGAAATGTTGTGCCTTTGTTTAAAAGGGCTGCAGGCCGGTTAGCTTCACATTTGTGGTGGGTAAATTGTTAGAAGGTATTTTGAGATACAGAATCAGTAGGCATTTAGAGACACAAGGACTGATTAGGGACAGTTAGCATGATTTTGTGAATGAAATATCATGCCCCACAAATTTAATTGTTTTTTTGAAGGGATAACCAAAAAGTTAGATGAGGGCAATGCAGTTGATGTTGTCTGATGGAATTTAGCAAGGCCTTTGACAAGGCACCACATGATAGATTGTTGCATAAAGTTGAATCTCTCAGGATCCAGGGTGAAAGTATCTAAATGGATACAAAATTGGCTTCTTGATAGAAGCCAGAGGTGATTGTTTTTCAAACTAGAGATCTGTGACCAGCAGTGTGCTTCAGGGATCAGAGAAGGGCCCAGTGTTGTTTATCATTTATATTAATGATTTTGGATGAGAACATAGGGACTTGGTTAGTAAGTTTGCAGATGACACCAAGATTGGTGGACATTGAGGAAGGTTGTCTCCAATTGTAACTGGATCTTGATCAATTGGGCCAGTTGGCTGATGAATGGCAGACGGAGTTTAATTTAGACAAATGCGAGGTATGCATTTTGGTAGACTGAACTAGGGCAGGACTTACCCAGTTAATGGTAAGGCACTGAGGAGAGTTACAGAACAAAGAGGTCTGGGGCGCGTGTTCATAACTCCTTGAAATTGGAGTCACAGATGGAGAAAAGTGAAGAAGGCATTCAACATGCTTGATTTTATCAGACAGAACACTGAATACAGGAGTTGGAATGTCTTGTTGAATTTGTACAAGACATTGGTAAGGCCATATTGGAATACTGTGTACAGTTATGGCCACCCGATTATAGAAAGGATATTATTGCAGAGCCTCTGGCGATGATCTTTGCGTCGTCGATGGAGACGGGAGAGGTTCCGGAGGATTGGAGGATTGCGGATGTGGTCCCTATTTTCAAGAAAGGGAACAGGGATAGTCCTGGAAATTACCGACCGGTGAGTCTGACCTCAGTGGTTGGTAAGCTGATGGAGAGGCTTCTGAGGGACAAGATTTACGAGCATTTGGAGAAGTTTAGGTTGATTAGAAATAGTCAACATGGTTTTGTAAAAGGCAGGTCGTGCCTTACAAGCTTAATTGAGTTCTTCAAAATGTGACTGAACACATTGACGAAGGAAGAGCAGTGGACGTGGTGTACATGGACTTCAGCAAGGCATTTGACAAGGTCCCACATGCAAGACTTCTTGAGAAGGTGAGAGGCCATGGGATCCAAGGGGCTTTGGCCTTGTGGATCCAGAACTGGCTTGCCTGCAGAAGGCAGAGGGTGGTTGTGGATGGCTCTTTTTCTGCATGGAGGTCGGTCACCAGTGGAGTGCCCCAGGGATCTGTTCTAGGACCCTTGCTGTTTGTCATTTTCATAAATGACCTGGATGAGGAAGTGGAGGGATGGGTGAGTAAGTTCGCCGATGACACGAAGGTCGGTGGTGTTGTGGATGGTCTGGAGGGATGTCAGAAGTTGCAGCATGACATCGACAGGATGCAAGACTGGGCGGAGAAGTGGCAGATGGACTTCAATGTGGATAAATGTGTTGTGGTCCATTGTGGCAGATCCAACGGGATGAATGAGTACACTATCAAAGGTAGGAGTCTTAGCTGAGTGGAAAAGCAGAGGGATCTTGGGGTCCGGGTCCATAAGACTCTCAAATCGGCCTCCCAGGTGGAGGATGTGGTTAAGAAAGCTTACGGTGTACTGGCCTTCATTCATCGAGGGATTGAGTTCAGGAGTCAGGAGGTAATGCTGCAGCTTTATAGGACCCTTGTCAGACCACACTTGGAGTACTGTGCGCAGTTCTGGTCGCCTCACTATAGGAAGGACGTGGAAGCTATTGAAAGGGTGCAGAGGAGATTTACAAGGATGTTGCCTGGATTGGGAGGCATGCCTTATGAAGACAGGTTGAGGGAGCTGGGACTGTTCTCCCTGGAGAGACGAAGGTTGAGAGGCGACCTGATAGAGGTTTACAAGATGTTGAGAGGAATAGATAGGGTGGACTCTCAGAGACTATTTTCCCGGGCTGAAATGGTCGCGACGAGAGGGCACAGATTTAAGGTGCAGGGAAGCAAGTACAGAGGGGATGCTAGGGGAAAGTTTTTCACTCAGAGGGTGGTGAGTGAATGGAATCGGCTGCCGTCGGTGGTGGTCGAGGCGAACTCGCTGGGGTCTTTTAAAAGACTTCTGGATGAGTATATGGGATCCAATGGGATTGGGGGTTATAGATAGGTCAATGGCTGGGTAGGTTTTGATGTGTTCAGCACAACTTGTGGGCCGAAGGGCCTGTTTGTGCTGTAGTGTTCTATGTTCTATGTTCTATTATTAAACTAGAAAGAGTGCAGAAAAGATTTACTAGAATGCTACCAGGACGTATGGGTTGAGTTATAAGGAGAAGCTGAATAGACTGGAACTTTTTTCTCTGGAGCATAGGAGGCTGAGCGGGAGGGACCTTGTAGAGGGCTATAAAATAATGAGGGGCATAGATAAGGTAGATAGTAAAAATCTTTTCCCAAAGGTACAGGAGTCTAAAACTAGAGGGCATAGGTTTAAGGTGAGAGAAGAGAGGTACAAAAATGTCCAGAGAGCAATTTTTTTCACACAGAGAGTGGTGACTGTCCGGAACAAGTTGCCAGAGGTAGTAGTAGAGGTAGATACAATTCTGTATTTTAAAAAGCATTTAGATAGTTACATGGGTACGATGGGTATGGAAGGATATAGGCCAAATGCGGGAAATTGGGATTAGTTTAGGAGTTTTAAAAAAAAGAGCGGTATGGCCAAATTGGGCTGAAGGACCTGTTTCCATGCTGTAAACATCTATGACTACTAAGGGATTCCTACACTGTCACAGAATACTGAGGGAGTGCTGTCTGTCAGAGTGTTAGTACTGAGTGAAGCGCTGGCTGTCAGTCAGTACTGAGGGAGTGCTGCACTGTCAGAGGGTCAATATTGAGGGAGTCGGATACTAAAGAGCATAGTAGAACAGAGGGATTAGGGAGTACAGATACATAATTCTTTAAAAGTGGCACCACAGATAGATAGAGTCGTAAAGAGTGCTTTTGGAACATTGGCCTTTATAAATCAAAGTATTGAGTATAAGAGTTGGAATGTTATGGTGAGATTGTATAAGACATTATTGAGGCTGAATTTAGAGTATTGTGTGCAGTTTTGGTCACCTAATTACAGTAAGGATATTAATAAGATTGAAAGTGTGCAGAGAAGGTTTACAAGGATGTTGCCAGGTCTTGAGAAACTTAGTTACAGAGAAAGGTTGAATAGGTTAAGACTTTATTCCTTGGAGTGCAGAAGATAAGAGGAGATTTAATAGAGGTGTATAAAATTATGATGGGTATAGATATTTGAATGCAACCAGGCTTTTTTTCACTGAGGCTAGGGGAGAAAAAATGCTAGAGGACATGGATTAAGGGTGAAGGGAGAAAGGTTTAAAGGGAATATTAGGAGAGGGCTTCGTCACACAGACAGTAGTGGAAGTGTGGAATTGAGCTGCCAGATGAAGTGGTAAATGTGCTTAATGCCCTCTCCACTCACATTGTGTGTACTTTTAAGATTTGGTTATCTGTAAAGATTCTCACTACAACTATTATTCTGTGAATTGAGTTTATGTCTTTATATGCCCTGTTTGTTACTAGAACTCCCACTCACCTGACAAAGGGGCAATGCTCTGAAAGATAGTGGATTTTGCGACCAAATAAACTTGTCGGACATTAAACTTACGTTGTGAGACTTCTTAGTAGAAATTTATCATCATTCCTTCACTGTCACTGGGTCAAAGTCCTGGAACTCCCTCCCTAATAGCACAATGGGTGCATTTACACTTCAGGGACTACAGCAGTTCAAAAATATCGCTCACCACCCCTTCTAGAGTGACAATTAGGGAGAGGCAACAAATACTGGCCTAGTCAGTGACGTCCACATCCTGTCAATGAAGTAAAATTTTCTGTTTATGAAAGGATTGCATATATGAAAATTATATGGCAGATTGCAACAGTGTGACCATGTAAAATAATGAAGTGATGGAAAGCACTTTGGGATGTCCTAAGGTCGCACAAATGCACATCCTTTTCCACCTCCCTATTCTTTGATTCTCTTTGCAGAGTTATTATTATTTATGTTGTTTTGTTCTTGTTTTTGGATTGTTGAGGGTAGTTATTAACTAATATCCAGGAATTAATGAAGCCAGTACTTTAAGTATCTGTGAATCAAACCAGAAAGAAATAAGAGTGGGAGCATAGAACATAGAACATAGAACATAGAACAATACAGCACAGAACAGGCCCTTCGGCCTTCGATGTTGTGCCGACCAAAATAAAAAGCAATGCCCCTCCTAACTAAACCATTCCCTTCTCTTCCATATACTTATCAACTAACCTCTTAAACGCCACCAAACTTGGCGCATCTACAACAGCTGCAGGCAGGGCATTCCACTCCCTAATCACTCTTTGAGTAAAGAACCTACCTCTGATATCCGTCCTATAACTCATACCCCTTAATTTAAAGCTGTGTCCCCTCGTGCTAGCTTTCTCCATCCTAGGAAAAAGGCTATCACTGTCCACCCTATCTAAACCTCTAATCATCTTATATGCTTCAATAAGATCCCCTCTTAGCCGCCTCCTTTCTAACGAAAACAACCTCAAATCCTTCAACCTCTCTTCATAGGACCTGCCCTCCATACCAGGCAACATCCTGGTAAACCTCCTCTGTACCCTCTCCAATGCCTCCACATCTTTCTTATAATGTGGGGACCAGAACTGCACACAATACTCCAAGTGCGGCCGCACTAGAGTTTTGTACAGCTGCAACATGATGCTGCGGCTCCTAAATTCAATCCCCCTACCAATAAAAGCTAAGACTCCATAAGCCTTCTTAACAACTTTATCCACTTGACTGCCTACTTTCAGGGATCTATTGACACATACACCAAGATCCTTCTGTTCCTCAACACTATTAAGAGCCCTACCATTAGCCCTATACTCTACACATTTATTGTTCCTGCCAAAGTGCATTACCTCACACTTTTCCACATTAAACTCCATTTGCCACCTCTCGGCCCAGCTCTGCAACTTGTCCAAGTCACTCTGTAAACTATAACACCCCTCTTCACTATCTACCACTCCACCGACTTTAGTGTCATCTGCAAATTTACTGATCCATCCCTCAATACCCTCATCCAGATCATTTATAAAAATTACAAACAGCAGGGGCCCCAAAACAGACCCCTGAGGCACACCACTTGTCACCGAACTCCACGATGAATATCTCCCATCAACCACCACCCTCTGTCTTCTATCTGCCAGCCAATTCCTAATCCAATTAGCTAAATCACCCTCTATTCCACACATCTGCATTTTCTGTAGAAGTCTTCCATGGGCCACCTTATCAAAAGCCTTACTAAAGTCCATATATACTACATCAACCGCCTTACCCCCATCCACCTCTCTGGTCACCTTCTCAAAAAACTCAATGAGGTTAGTAAGGCATGACCTACCCTTCACGAAACCATGCTGACTATCCCCAATCAATTCATTTCTCTCTAAATAACTATAAATCCTATCCCTAATAATTCTCTCCAATACCTTGCCCACAACAGAAGTAAGACTCACTGGCCTATAATTCCCTGGAAGGTCTCTCTTCCCCTTCTTAAACAATGGGACCACATTCGCTATCCTCCAGTCCTCCGGAACCACACCCGTAACCAACGAGGACCTGAAGATCAGAGCCAGAGGCTCTGCAATCTCCTCTCTTGCCTCCCAGAGAATCCTAGGGTAAATCCCGTCCGGCCCAGGGGACTTATCCAACTTCAAACCCTCGAGAATTTCTAACAGTTTATAAAATTCCCAGATCTGCTAGATTGAGATTCAAAATCTAAAGGGGAAGGCAGCAGTTAGGAAATGAAAGGTCATTACTTGAAATCACAATAGACTTAACACAAGTTATTGAGCCTGTCTCTTTTAGTCTTTCCATCCTCAATATTTCAGGAATGAAGGATTGAATTCTCTTGGAATCATGATAATGAGCAGAGATTTATTTTGCCAGCTGAATTTTAACCTATAGATGATAACACTCATTGAAACCTGACAACATGATGTATATGAATGGCCAGCTTATTTGTTAGTCAAGTTGAGTGGTTTAGACTGGCCAGGTTATGAATCCTTGCTTCCCGTAGTATGACAATGGCTGCCAATTTGCACTTCCCTCTTGTCCCCACAGAACACTCCTTTGACCCAAAATATCAGCAGGCAGCCTCACTTAACCGTAGTGATCCAACTCTGAGGTCGATGCCTATGGTTGACTATTGATCGAGCTTAGAATCTGGCACAAGCCTCACCATCCTGTCCAATGGCACACTTCAACAATTTCTATCGATAAGGAAGCACAGATCAGGAATGGATCCTGGGTGTTTAGAGTATATTTAGGTCATCACACGTCAAGACAACTAACTTAGTTTGAATTTATTCATTGATTTCTGCAAGCTCTTAGACAGAGGAAGAAAACAGCCTGATTATGGATAGCCATTGATCTCTGTGCCAATTCATTAGATCTTTGAGTGATGAAGTGTCACAGAGGATATTGAAGACCGGAGACTCCAGTTCTCGATGCATCTTACTCCCCACCATTGACATTCTCTTTAATAGAGGGATTATTTCTGGCAACAGTGTTTTATTGACTTAAATGCATTGACAGAATATTGGCAGCTTTTTTATGCCAGAGATGGTGAGATGAATTATTTGCTTGCACGAGCATTGCCTTTATTGTTTACAACATGATTAATATATTTCTGTCCTTGAACACTCAAATATCTGCTTACATATTCACACTGTGATGAGGTTCTTGAATGGTGTTTGAAACCAAACTGAAATCAAGGTTGGTTTTGGAATGCAATGAAACATAGACACAAATTGTGCCTTTGAGTGAAAGAAATAAATACGACTGCATTTCTATAGTGACTTTCAAAATTGTAGGATGTTTCAAAGTATTTCGCATCCAATAATATATTTATGAAGTGTTGTCATGATCACAGTGTGGGAAATGCAGCAGCCAATTTGTGAACAGCAAGCCGCCACAATCTTATAAGAAAGATGTGGAGGCATTGGAAAGGGTGCAGAGAAGGTTTACCAGGATGTTGCCTGGTATGGTGGAAAGGTCTTATGAAGAAAGGCTGAGTGACATGAGGTTATTTTCATTAGAGAGAAGAAGGTTAAGAGGTGACCTAATTGAGGCGTATAAGATGATCAGAGGTTTAGATAGAGTGGACAGTGAGAGCCTTTTTCCTCGGATGGTGACATAGCTTTAAATTAGGGGGTGGTAGTTATAGGACGGATGTCAGAGGTAGTTTTTTTTACTCAGAGGGTTGTAAGGGCATGGAATGCCCTACCTGCAGCAGTTGTGGACTTGGCAACTTTAAGGGTGTTCAAATGGCCAGTGGAAAAGCATATGGATAACATTGGAATAGTTTAGGTTAGAGGGTCATTAGATTGGTTCCACTGGTCGGCGCAACATCAAGGGCCGAAGGACATGCACTGCGCTGTAACATTCTACAATCAGTATGTGCACATGCTTTCATATGTGTGCACACGTAGGCATATGCATATGTATTTGTGTGTGCTTGTGTGTATGCATGTATGTGTGTGGTCATGCACGTGTGCATGTGCGTTTGTGTATTTATGTTCAGCCTAAATTCTCTCAGTTGACAAATACATGTGTTTGTCAGGCCCAGTAAACTCTGTTCCTGCCCCAGACTGACAGCCAACAGCAATCAGACGTTGTCTGGCCGATTAACAACCACACAGCAAGAAACTCATTCTGTGAGAGGGAAAGTGCTGCCAGGATAGGGGGGATACAGGCAGGCATCTCCATGAAGTCTGCTGTGGGCAGGGACTTAAGTGGGCAGAAGGAGGAAAGGAGTGAAGTTCATGATAAGGACTTTTGGGAGATTTTTGTGGCACAGAAATTTTAATCATTGCAACCAAATTTAAAGATGGAGCAACTTGTGCAAGGATTGGAGTAATGTTGTCCCGAGGTTAAACCATGGGAGTGGATATGGAAATGGCTGTAATAGATACTCGTGCAGGCAAGAAGAGATCACCAGCATATACTGCTGCCATAGGGTAAGGCTTCCACATCTCAGCAAGATTAAGGTGAGAACATCAGTATCAGTTGTGGGGTTTGCATGTGTTAGTACGAGATGGTTTTAACACTCAATTAAATTGCGCTTAAATTTAATTGCTCAATTGAGCTCAAATTGCTACACTGTCCAATGTTCTATAAGGCTATCTGGGACTAAACAGGATGGCAGGCTTGCCTCATAGGGGGAAGTCCTTCAATGTGTTGAGCACATGGATCAGTGATTCTGGGGAAGAGGATGTAAGCTATTGCCATATCGGTTGCCATATGGTGGCACAGTGGTTAACACTGCTACCTCATAGCACCAGGGACCAGGGTTCAATCCCAGCTTTGGTCACTGTCTGTATGAGGTTTGCAAATTCTCCCCATGTCTAAATGGGGGTTTCCTCCAGATGCTCCGATTTTTTCCCACAGTCCAAAGCTGAGGGAGTTAGGTTGATTGGCCATGTTAAAAAAATTGAACTTAGTGTTAGGGGGATTAGCGGGGTAAATGTGTGGGGTTACAGGAATAGGGCCTGAGTAAGGTTGTGGTCGGTACAGATCCAACAGGCTGATTGGCTTCCTTCTATACTATAGAGATTCTATCATATTGAGAAGGGACTTTAAATCTGTTCTTGTTCTCACAGGGAAAGAGGAAACACATGGAAGCGCATAAAACAATGAAACAATTGAACTGGTGGTGGCATCCTGAATCTGCCTGCCTTGACATCAATGGAGGAGGTCATATTAGCATGAAATCCACTGCTCAAGGAGAGGCTGAAATTTCTGAGAGTGAAATGTGAAGTGGACACATTTTAGATTGGGGCAAGGGCTCAGCATTGGAGGGCAGTGGGTTAAAGATTGCTAGATTACATCCACTGATCCTCAATGTTCTTGCATGAGTGAATGTCTGAATTGCACAATGCCCATTCGCAGAATATAGCTGCAGCTACCTCCGCTGACTCTTTAATGCTCATGAGTATTTCCTGCTGTTTTTTTATCTATCAAATGGATCATCTCAGAGAGCAGTAGAAGATCCAGATGACCTTTTAGTAATCTTGGAAGAGGAACGGCTCTTAGATTCTATAGCTTCGCATCCTCATTCTGGACCCTGTACCACCTCAGACACTGGCATGGATTTAGTGCAGAGGATTGCACACAGTGTAGAAGGCATTACACACTCGCCCGCAGAGCTGTCGGAATGTGTTCCCCGGCCTCCGACAGTGAGTGGAATGTTAAAGACTGGGGAGATGCTGAACCTGTGGAATCATCCAACAGTCAGGAAATGCTGGAATCCGGTGGGATAAATGTGGTGATCTAGCAGGGACCCCTGAGTGTTTGTGTACCGTGGAAGAGTTCATTTGGAGCATGAGCACTGCCATCGCCCTTAGCTTTGAATAAACATGATCCTCCAGCAAGAGACTGATAAGTCTCATGGAGATGCAGCTCCAGGAGCTCAATCAAGATTTCTGAAGTTGCATTCAGATAGCGGGATAATGCCAATGTGAGAGATGGATGTAGTGCCTAGTGACTTTGCCAGCTGCTTGTCCATCTATAGTGAACAGAAAGGTGAAAGCAAACTTCATATTAGTGGGTGATCAGCAGTTTCTGAGTCTGGGGCTCCTCTCAGGCTACTGCTGATAGTAACTGCAGCTCCCCCACCCCTCTTGTCAGTGACCATGTCCTCTGAAAGAACCGCAATGACGGAGGAATGTCCTGTCACTGTGCAGGACTGTCCCACTCAGAATTCACACAGCTTCCAGCAACCAGAGGAGATGCACTGAAATTGCCCAGACAAACAGGACAGCAGATTCAATAGCCTGCCTCCAATACAGCCACCGGCTATGGGAGAAATATACAGACATAGTACTCATAAACAGGTTCCCAATCACTGTAAACACAGTGATCACAGGTGGGATCTTTATCTTTATGACTTGCGTATTTTTGTCTCTTGTGTTCCATGTCATGTTATTAAAATTTCATCTTGTTTCACATGTCCTTACTACGTCATCAATGTCATTAAGATAGGAGGCCTTCAATTTAAAATAAGAGAATGATTGAGCAGGAGGAAGTGCAAGGGGAATAGGGGATGTAGAGAATGTCCAGAGCAAAGAGAGAGAACAGTATTGCAGACAGTTAATACTTAGGACTGTTGGGACTTTAGAAGTGTACTGAAGCTCTTTTGAACCAAAATGTCCTTGAGCTTCCTGGCCTACCAAAAGCTGCTGTCTTGTTGGGCCTCAGCATAATCCTATGGTAGCACAAGTTCTTCCTCAGTCTGCACTGGAATTGTCCTTAAACGTTTACACTTGCACATTGAAATCTTCCTCTTGTTGTCTATGTGGTGATTGTCTCTTTGAGACAGGACAGCAGATCCTCCCTCAGGCAGAATCATCAGAAAGCTTGTTGTAAGCATGAAAAGATTGGAGCTCTGCTCCAGGGCAGCCCAGAGCTACAAACCTCCTGTTTCTCTTATCAATAATACTTTTTGTTCTTAACAAAGCCTCAAGTTTTTTTAAGGATCCCAGACAGCCACACAGAACATCTTGGTGATGAGATGAATCAACTGGATGGTACACCCAACCTGTAATTATCCAGTTTAATTGAAGTTGGAAAAGTAAGATACCCGTTGGGTAAATAGACTCAGATAGAGATGTTGAGCTAGTGTCAGACCTTGAGGGAGAGTCGAAATCCTGAAGCTTATATTGCCTGGGTGTCAAGAGGTTTGAAAAGATATAAAAATAAATTGAAATGCAGAGAACTTAGCTTTCAGGAGCAAGGAAAGTGAAACTTGAGTATAAAAAAAGGGGGACAGGAGTTTGAAATAAAAGAAAGATGTATCCAATTAAATGAAAACTCTGCTTGACATTTAAAAAGGAAAAGTTTGGAAATAAAGTATTTTTTTTAAAGAATATATTGACTGCAGTTACAAGTTCAGAAGTCAAAAGAAAAAACCCAGGAAGAAGAAACAAAGGAAAAAGAACAAAAAAAAACCCGAAAAGACCCCAGATAAAGGAAAACTCTGAAACAAGAGGGCAACTCGAGAAAGGGGGAGCATTAGCAATGTAACATCTCAAAGGATGAAATTAAGCCCTCAAACAAGAGGCAACACCACACTCAGAGTATGCATTAAAGCCCCCTGGGAGGAAGATACTGAGAAACCCCAGAGAGAAGGAAAGCCAGAAGGATAGCAATGAAAGACCTTAGGGACAGGGCAACAGGAGACTCTTATTGACTAAACAAATAGTTGAAAGCAAGATTCTGCTGTGTCCTGTCCTTTTGTACTTTAATGACAAATCTCTTGAAAGCTTTAGCAACTAACTATAAATAAATAATAAAGCTGGAATCAGACAGAAGGTGAGACAATAGAGGAAGAAGAAAGAGCTTAGAGAAAAGAATTGAATGAACTTCACTGAGAACTACAGCAAATTGAAATGAGGAAATGTTTGTGACCCTAATCTAAATAAGGAATGTCAAATCTGAAAAAAAAAAACAAGCACTATGAGTAACCGGTAAACCTGTTAAGGTCAGTAAGTAATAAGAACAAAGAACAGTACAGCTCAGGACATGCCCTTCAGCCCTCCAAGCCTGCACCGATCATAATGTCTGCCTACTAAAACCAAATGCACTTTTGGAGCTCATACCCTTTTGTTTCTATCCTATTCATATGTTTGTCTAGATGTCTCTTAAATGCTGCGATTGTACCTGCTCCCGTCACTTCCTGGGGCAGTCCGTTTCAAATATTCACCACCCTCTGTGTAACTTTAGAAGTTTTGCCTCTAAACTTTTCCCAAGCACCTTAAACCTATATCCTAATAGTGTAACATTCACCAGCAAGCGGTGAAGGAACAGGAGTTAAAAAATGAAGATGTGAATAAGGTTAAGGTAAAAAGAGAACTCAGGCAACAAGGATCATAGCATGGAACTCTAGAATAGCCGAGAAATGTAGTGGATACTACCAGTATTGAGATCAGTGAGACAACCGTTAGCATTAGTGTGAAATATATCAAAGATTTGATTAATGGCACTTAAGTATGACATCTTGTAACATTTACTGTGACAGTGGACGTACTGTTGAAGCTGAAATTAGACCAGAGCTATACTGGGAATCCTTTAGAGATCCAATCAAATGATCAAACTACAAGTCGTGTCGAAAACACAAGTGAGGTGGAGAAATTGACATTCTGCAGAGAGGCAATCTGGTCTTGAGGGTATTGAGGAGGATGTAGCAATGGACAAAACCAAAGAGAGAACACAACTGTTGGGCATGTTAACAATTCAGCAGAATTGTTTAATTAAAAAGAAGCAAAAATTGTTGAACATGAAAGAGTTCAATGCAATCACAATACAAAGGAACACGCTAGTTCTCTGAAAATTTGCAAAGCTTAAGAAGGGAGATATCATTATCTAATGCAGTTCAAAGGGAATGATGAAATTACCTTGGAGGAAATTCAGAAATGGATAAAGTTGATTGCAAAAGCAAATGCATGGAATAAAGAACAACTCGGGTTTAAGCAGAAGATTGATTGATCATAGAAATCAAAGAAATTGAAACCATACAGTACAGAAAGAGGCTACTAGGCCCATCGAGTCTGCACCAAGCACAATCCACTCAGACCCTACCCCCACATCCCTACATATTTACCCACTAATCCCTCTGACATATGCATCTCAGGACACTCAGGGAAAATTTTAGCATGGCCAATCGACCTAACCCGCACATCTTTGGACTACAGGAGAAAACTGGAACATCTGGAGGAAACCCACACAGACATAAGGAAAATGTGCAAACTCCACACAGACAGTGACCCAAATCAGGAATCAAACCCAGGTTCCTGAAGCTGTGAAGTAGCGGTGCTGACCACTGTGCTAAAGTGCCACCCCAGATTGATACAAAAGTTGGAAGGCAGAGTTTGGAAAATGAAGTCATTCAGCTGATGGAGATGCGGCAGACAAAATTCAACAAAGCAGCAATTCAAATGGAAAAGCAACCTGAGATTACAGAGATGCCAAGACAAGGTTCCCGAAATGGTTACACTAATAGAAGTGCACAAGAACTAATATAATAACATGGTTGATGAAAAAAATGCTAATTAAAAATGCCAGGATGAGAAGTAACTTTATCATATGACCTAAGTACCAGAAATAGAGTATCACTACCATCTCGTTCACAAGTGAAAAGTAATATTGTGCGAGGACTGTCAAAGTATAACGCCCTTAATAGTGTTGTCGAGCAGAGGGATCTTGGGGTACAAGTACATAGCTCTTTGGAAGTTGGCACCCAGGTTGATAAAGTTGTTAAGAAGGCGTACGGTGTGTTAGCTTTTATTGGTAGAGGGATTGAATTTAGGAGCCGTGAGGTTATGTTACAACTGTACAAAACTCTGGTGCGGCCGCACTTGGAGTATTGCGTACAGTTCTGGTCGCCGCATTATAAGAAAGATGTGGAAGCATTGGAAAGGGTGCAGAGGAGGTTTACCAGGATGTTGCCTGGTATGGTGGGAAGGCCTTATGAGGAAAGGCTGAGGGACCTGAGGTTATTTTCATTAGAGAGAAGAAGGTTACGCAGTGACCTAATTGAGGCGTATAAGATGATCAAAGGACTGGATAGGGTGGATAGTGAGAGCCTTTTTCCTCGGATGGTGATGACCAACACGAGGGGACATAACTTTAAATTAAGAGGTGGTAGTTATAGGACGGATGTCAGAGGCAGGTTCTTCACACAGAGGGTGGTGAGGGCGTGGAATGCCCTGCCTGCAGCAGTTGTGGACTCGCCTACTTTGGGGCATTCAAATGTTCGGTGGATAGGCATATGGATGATATTGGAATAGTTTAGGTTAGAGGGTCCACTGGCCGGCGCAACATCGAGGGCCGAAGGGCCTGTACTGCGCTGTAATGTTCTATGTTCTATGTTCTATTGTGATGACATTGTAGAGTAGGATGCTTGACAGAGTAAAGGATCAACAATGAGTTGGAGAATGATGTTAGCTACAAAGTATGTTCAGCACAGAATCTAGAATAGGAAGTCAACTCTCAACCCACAACACTTGCTTCATTCTCAGCTTTATATCCGCCCTAGATTTAGAAAGTGCAAAAGATGTACTTTTGCCATTCTTGTACATCGAATATAAAATGCACAAGCCTTTTAAAACTTCAGTTCATTATCAACTTAATTGCTTGCATTGACCATCTGATTGTCATTGGGCTGTTGGCATTTGGGCGCCTCCGTTCATTGAAAATCCCTCCCAATGTCATCACATCCTATTTCACCGGACATGGGGAGTGTCAGGCACGTGAGATTCAAACCAGTGTTTGTATGTCTGGTATACTGGAAGCAATGTTAACCTCATTGCTATGGGGGAAATGCAGAGTATCAGGTGGAACTCTGCTTTTATACTCTGCTGAGTATCACTTGATCCAGTGATGCTGGATGGAGTAAAATGAGCACTGCATCAAATTCCGTCAGTTTCCCAATTAAAATTGCTCCTCATTGACTGGGATGTAAAATCAACATTCCATGTTTCCCACTTTAAGATTGCCACTGAGTCTGTGCATGTATGTATATTGATTTTGAATTCTGATGAGTTTGGATAATGTCAACCATGACAAGCTGTTTGATGTACAGGAACCAAATAACCAGCTGGAGCCTGATGGGGCTGTGGACGGCCATAGAAATGATATTTCAATGTCTGAGTGATTTGTCTACAGAACTAACTCTTCAGAGAATTGGTGGAAGCAGCTGGTATTGATTCCTTCCAATAAAAAATAGATTTCTTTCTGAAAATAATATTTTGGATATAATATAAAAGCAACTTGGGACATGGCATGTGGTGAATATAATTTTCTTGGGAAGAACAGCTGATTTTGGAGCTAAGGTTCCGGAAGCTTCACATCACTGTGATGGGGTTGGTTCCTCATCTCATTTCTGTGTCAGTTATAGACTCAATATAACTGCACCTCCTGCAGTATGTAGGAGGTGAGGGACACCAGTAGTGTTCCTGCTGATTATACCTGCAGGAAATGTGCCCATTTGCAGCTCCTTGAGGATCGTGTTAAGGAGCTGGAGCTGGAATTAGAGGAACTCAGGATAATTTGGGAGGTTGAGGCGGATATTGACAGGAGTGACAAAGAGATAGTCACTCCTAAAAGTGATTCTTGGGTAACTATTAGGAAGAGGGGTAAGAAGCAATCGGGGAGACAATCCCCCGGGGCTGTTCCCCTCAAAAACAAGTATTTTGTCCTGGAGGCTACAGTTGAGGAGGAATCAACTGGAGATGGCCAAAGGGAGCAGGTCTCTGGGGGTGAGCCTGCTGAGAATGCTCAGGTGGGTAGGGGGAATAAGAGATTGGGCCTGATAATTGGAGACTCCATAGTTAGGGGGACAGATAGGAGAGTAAATAGTAATAAAAGTGACTCAGGGCTGGTGTGTTGCCTCCCAGGGGCCCAGGTCCAGGATGTCTCAGAGTGGGTTTTTAAGATTCTTAAGGGAGAGGGGAGTCAGCCCCAAGTCATAGTTCATGTAGGGACACATGATGTAGGTAGGACAAGGGAAGCGGATATTAAACAGAAAGTTATGGAGTTGGGGTGGAAGCTTAGGGCCAAAACAGACAGAGTGGTTATCTCTGGACTCTTGCTGTGCCACGGGATAGTTTAGAGAAGAACAGAGAGAGGGAATGTTTGAACTCGTGGCTGAGGGGATGGTGCAGAAGGGAGGGGTTCAGGTTCCTGAATAATTGGGACTCATTCTGGGATAGGTGGGACCTCTACAAGAGAGATGGTCTACACCTGAACCAGAGGGGAACCAATATCTTGGGGGGAAAATTTGCAAAGGCTATGCAGGGGGCTTTAAACTGATTCAGAGGGGAGGTGGGATCCTGAGTAGTTTGGATGTTAAGAGGGACGAGAAAAGGGGGGTCATAGATGAGAACTGTAAAACACAGCAGCGTACAGGTGGAGTAGGGCATGGTTTGAAATGCGTATACTTTAATGCAAGAAGTATTCGCAATAAGGTGGAGGAACTTGCAGCTTGGACCAGTACCTGGAACTTTGATGTTGTGGCCATTTCGGAGACATGGATAGAGCAGGGACAGGAATGGTTGTTGCAGGTTCCGGAGTTCAAATGCTTCAGTCTGAGTAGAGAAGGAGGTAGAAGGGGGGGGAGGAGTGGCATTATTAGTTAAGGACTGTATCACAGTGACAGAAAGGAAGTTTGATGAGGACTTGTCTGTTGAGGTAGTATGGGCTGAGGTTAGAAACAGGAGAGGAGAGGTCACCCTGTTGGGAGTCTTTTATAGACCTCCTAAAAGTTCTAGAGCGGTAGAGGAAAGGATTGCAAAGTCGATCCTGGACAGGAGTGAAAGTAATTGTTATGGGGGACTTTAACTTTACTAATATTGATTGGAATAGCTATAGCTCTAGCTCGTTAGAGGGGTCAGTTTTCGTACAAAGTGTGCAGGGAGGTTTTTTGACTCAGTATGTAGATAGGCCAACTAGTGGTGAGGCTACATTGGATTTGGTGCTGGGCAATGAGCCAGACCAGGTGTTGGACTTGGAAGTTGGTGAATATTTTGGTGATAGTGACCACAATTCGGTTACGTTCACCTTAGTGATGGATAGGGATAGGCATGAAGCTGGGGGCAGTAGTTATAGCTGGGGGAAGGGTAATTATGAGGCCATAAGGAGAGAATTAGGGTGCATAGGTTGGACTAGGAAACTACAGGGACTGGGCACATCTGAAATGTGGAGCTTATTCAAGGAGCAGCTACTGCGAGTCCTTGATAAGTATGTCCCTGTCAGGCAAGGAGGAAATAGTCGAGTAAGGGAACCTTGGTGTACTAAAAAAGTTAATTCGCTGGTTAAAAGGATAAAAGAGGCTTATGTCAGGATGAGGCTTGAAGGCTCGGTTAGTGCAATGGATAGCTATAGATTAGCCAGGAGTGAGCTAAAGACTGAGTTGAGGAGGCCAAAAGGGGACACGAGAAGACGTTGGCTGATAGGATCAAGGAAACTCCTAAAGCTTTCTTTAGATATGTTAAGAATAGAACATAGAACATAGAACATTACAGCACAGAACAGGCCCTTCAGCCTTCGATGTTGCGCCGACCAATATAAAAAGCAATGCCCCTCCAAACTAAACCATTCCCTTCTCTTCCATATACTTATCAACTAACCTCTTAAACGCCACCAAACTTGGCGCATCTACAACTGCTGCAGGCAGGGCATTCCACTCCCGAACCACCCTTTGGGTAAAGAACCTGCCTCTGATATCCGTCCTATAACTATCGCCCCTTAATTTAAAGCTGTGTCCCCTCGTGCTAGCTTTTCCATTCTAGGAAAAAGGCTATCACTATCCACCCTATCTATACCTCTAATCATCTTATATGTTTCGATTAGGTCCCCTCTTAGCCGCCTCCTTTCTAACGAAAACAACCTCAAATCCCTCAGCCTCTCCTCATAAGACCTGCCTCCATACCAGGCAACATCCTGGTAAACCTCCTCTGTACCCTCTCCAATGCCTCCACATCTTTCTTAAAATGTGGGGACCAGAACTGCACACAATACTCCAAGTGCGGCCGCACTAGAGTTTTGTACAGTTGCAACATGACGTTGCGGCTCCGAAATTCAATCCCTCTACCAATAAAAGCCAAGACTCCATATGCCTTCTTAACAACCTTCTCGACTTGACTGCCTACTTTCAGGGATCTATGCACATACACACCAAGATCCCTCTGTTCATCTAGACTACTAAGAATCCTACCATTTGCCCTATACTCTACACATTTATTATTTCTGCCATAGTGCATTACCTCACACTTTTCCACATTAAACTCCATTTGCCACCTCTCGGCCCAGCTCTGCAACTTGTCCAAGTCCCTCTGCAAACTATAACACCCCTCTTCACTATCTACCACTCCATCGACTTTAGTGTCATCTGCAAATTTACTAATCCATCCTTCAATACCCTCATCCAGATCATTTATAAAAATTACAAACAGCAGGGGCCCCAAAACAGACCCCTGAGGTACACCACTTGTCACCGAACTCCAAGATGAATATCTCCCATCAACCACCACCCTCTGTCTTCTATCTGCTAGCCAATTCCTAACCCAATAGCTAAATCACCCTCTATCCCATACATCTGCATTTTCTGCAGAAGTGTTCCATGGGCCACCTTATCAAACGCCTTACTAAAGTCCATATATACCACATCAACGCCTTACCCCCATCCACCTCCTTAGTCACTTTTTCAAAAAACTCAATGAGGTTAGTAAGGCACGACCTACCCTTCACAAAACCATGCTGATTGGTTAGGGCAAGGTTAGAGCCAGTTAGAGACAGCAGTGGGAAGTTGTGCGTGGAGCCTGAAGAGATTGGAGAGGCACTGAATAAATATTTCTCTTCGGTATTCACGCAGGGAGATGTAAATGTAGCTGTGGAGAACACTGGCATACAGGGTTGCAAACTGGAAAGTATTGAAGTAGATAAGGAGGATGTGCTAGATATTCTTGAGGATTTGAAGTTAGATAAGTCCCCTGGGCTGGACGGGATTTACCCTAGGATTCTCTGGGAGGTGAGAGAGGCCTCCCAGAGGGCCTCTGGCTCTGATCTTCAGGTCGTCGTTGGTTATTGGTATAGTGCCGGAAGACTGGAGGGTAGCGAATGTGGTCCCATTGTTCAAGAAGGGGAAGAGAGACTTTCCGGGGAATTATAGGTCGGTGAATCTTACTTCTGTTGTGGGCAAACTATTGGAGAGAATTATTAGGGATAGGATTTATAGTTATTTAGAGAGAAATGAATTGATTGGGGATAGTCAGCATGGTTTTGTGAGGGGCAGGTCGTGCCTTACTAACCTTATTGAGTTTTTTGAAAAAGTGATCAAAGAGGTGGATGGGGGTAAGGCAGTTGATGTGGTATATATGGACTTTAGTAAGGCGTTCGATAAGGTGGCACATGGAAGGCTTCTGCAGAAAATGCAGATGTATGGGATTGAGGGTGATTTAGCAAATTGGATTCGGAATTGGCTAGCAGATAGAAGACAGAGGGTGGTGGTTGATGGGAGATATTCATCGTGGAGTTCGGTTACTAGTGGTGTACCTCAGGGATCTGTTTTGGGGCCCCGGCTGTTTGTAATTTTTATAAATGATCTGGATGAGGGTATTGAAGGATGGATTAGTAAATTTGCAGATGACACTAAAGTCGGTGGAGTGGTAGATAGTGAAGAGGGGTGTTATAGTTTGCAGAGAGACTTGGACAAGTTGCAGAGCTGGGCCGAGAGATGGCAAATGGAGTTTAACGTGGAAAAGTGTGAGGTAATTCACTTTGGCAGGAATAACAAATGTGTAGAGTATAGGGCTAATGGTAGGACTCTTAATAGTGTTGATGAACAGAGGGATCTTGGTGTATGTGTGCATAGATCTCTGAAAATTGGCAATCAAGTCGATAAGGTTGTTAAGAAGGCATACGGAGTCTTAGCTTTTATTGGTAGGGTGATTGAATTTTGGAGCCGCAACGTCATGTTGCAATTGTACAAAACTCTAGTGCGGCCGCACTTGGAGTATTGTGTACAATTCTGATCCCCGCATTATCAGAAAGATGTGGAGGCATTGGAAAGGGTACAGAGGAGGTTTATCAGGATATTGCCTCGTATGGAAGGCAGGTCTTATGAAGAGAGGCTGAGAGATTTGAGGTTGTTTTCGTTAGAAAGAAGGCGGCTAAGAGGAGACCTTATTGAAACATATGAGATGATTAGAGGTTTAGATAGGGTGGACAGTGATAGCCTTTTTCCTAGGATGGAGAAAGCTAGCACGAGGGGACATAGCTTTAAAGTAAGGGGTGGTGGTTTTAGGACAGATGTCAGAGGTAGGTTCTTTACCCAGAGGGTGGTAAGGGTATGGAATGCCTTGCCTGCGTCAGTTGTAGATGCGCCAAGTTTGGTGGCGTTTAAGAGGTTGGTAGCTAAGTTTATGGATGAAAAGGGAATGGTTAGTTTAGAGGGTCACTGCTTGTTCCTAATTGGTCGGCGCAACATCGAAGGCCGAAGAGCCTGTTCTGCGCTGTAATGTTCTATGTTCTATGTTCAATGGTAGAGATTGATCAATAATTTTATTATCGTTAGATCACGGGACTGCAGGGATGGTAGAAGATGAGTTATATGGACTTTGATATTTTTCTACCCAGTCATTTCTCTGTAGCGATTAGTGTTTGGGTCAGTGATGCTGCGGAAGTGATTAAAATGATTTTACTTGACTATGTCAATAAAAAAGTGAAATATTGGCAAGAATATAGATATAACAAAAAAAAATCCATTGCTTTTCTCTGTGTATCACAGAGCTCTCCTGGCGTGAATAAAGATATTAGATGGGATTCTCCGGTCTACCCATGGGGTGCTTTCCAGTGGCCACTGACCATTGATGTGATGTGACAGTGATGATTTGCAGGCTTACCTGTTTAGAAGATTATGAGGGGTATAGATAGAGTGAACAGTGGTAATTTTTTTCCTAGATTGGATACAAAAATTACGAGGGGCCACGGGCTTAGGGTGAAACAGTGGGGAGGGCGAGGTATAATTCAGATGTTAGAAGGAGATTTCTCACACAGAGGGTGGTGGGAGCCTGGAATGCATTGTCAAGTAGGATGGTGGAGGCAGGCATGCTAGGGTTGTTTACGGTTTACTTAGATAGACACATGAGCAATCTAGAGATGGAGGGATACAGGAGACTGCTCTAAATAAAGGTCAAGTCCCTGGGAATCAATTGATTCTTATGGACCTTCCAACATATTTTATAACTCACTTGTCTTACTTCTGCACTTATGGGGATTCCATGAATGTCCAACGAGGGACATACACACAGTGGATCGTGCGAGAGTTGCTTCGAGAGTTGCCTAGTGCTTCACGTCGTTAATGTACGCTTAAACTGGACCATCTGACAGCTCAGTGACTATCACTGTTTGCTGTGCAGATACATGGATTTGGTCCAGCATCTGTGGGAGTTTGCACATTCTCCCCATGTTTGCGTGGGTTTTCTCCAAGTGCTCCGGTTTCTTCCCACACCCCAAAAATATGCTCTTAGGCTTACTGGTGTAACAAATTGTCCCTAAATTAGTCTTCCCTCAATCTTCCCCAATAGGTGCAGACAAAGGTCATAGGTAGAAGAGGAAACTCACAATGTTAAAATGGTGGTGCGGGCTCATTGGGCCAAAGGGCCTGTTTCCCATGCTGTGTTGTTCTTTGTTCTTTGTACCTGTCCTACTGCTGGGGAATCCATTACAGGGACACATCTTTGGTAGGACCAGAAATCTCACCAGCAGGAAGGGCTGTAAAATCCTGTCCATTGAACATCAGTTAAATCCCAAAGGTAACTTTCTTTCCCATGAAGTAATAGGATATTTCCATCCAAAAGTCACATCCAAATTGTGCAGTTTAGAGCTGCCAGCATTCTAAGCCCCATCAAATTATTACAGAATTAAAGTTGGCAAATTAAAGATTGAGCTCTATATATATACCCCTATGAGCTCTATATGGTTATCTCAGACAATGGGATCAGGTCAACTTCTCAAGCTGTGTAACTTAAGAGGAAGTTCAGAATTTGGTCATATTTGAGGCAAATGCTTTGTTGGATTTATACAGTGAGAGGTTGTATATAAGCTACCTCAATACAGTACAGTAATGTCAGCCTGAATTATAGACTTAGAAGGTGTTGGAATTCTTAATTATATTTTCAGTTGTTAACCTTGAACAGGCACTGAGCAAGAGTTATAAGAAGTGACTGATAGCTTGTTGAACAGATTGGTTTCAAATATAACTTTAGGAAGAAGTATAATGGCAGCCATTGAATATCCAGCAGCGAATTACTAGTGCCATAAGATGCAATAATCCATTTATTTAATATTTGTCTTTCTGGTTACCTACTTGAAGTGGAAATTTTGGAGAAAATTTTACTTATAGCTATTTGTTACATGTAAAATTTAGCAATGGCATCAGCCAAGTCCCATTCCTTTGCATGTCTGAGCCACTATTAAACTTGGTGGGCCCATGGTGGCCAGCTAAAGTAAAAGTTCACCCAACACCATTGCCATCTCAATACCCGCTTTTGGGACTTACCTTCAGGCTAATGCTGATAAATAAACATCCTGATATGCTTCCTAGTAAAATAGATAACAGTCAGAATTAACTTACTCAAAGAACATCAAAGAGGTCTAAGGTCCAATCTCTGACCTCCCAGTTTAGGGCTGTTCCAGGAACCAGACCATTTACCTCCTTCCGCCTGGGGAAATTGGGAGTTCAAATGAGAGAGACAACCTGATCTGGCCTCTTACATGCCCATATCATCAATGTATGGGAAATATGCAAGGGGTGTTAGGGTCATTCCGTCAAACACACCTTTCCCAAGGAAACCAATGAAAATGATAGCAAGAGATAGCCCTAGAGGAATTTATTTTTTTGCAGCATTGCTGAACACTCTTGAATGAGCTAAAAATACACTTGCAAT
This sequence comes from Sphyrna mokarran, assembly GCA_024679065.1. Lineage (NCBI taxonomy): Eukaryota > Metazoa > Chordata > Chondrichthyes > Carcharhiniformes > Carcharhinidae > Sphyrna > Sphyrna mokarran. The sequence goes on along the minus strand of JAGIQG010000004.1, from coordinate 67,009,338 downwards.
CAGTTATCAGTTGGGCTTATGATCAGTTCTCTCATGTTTTCTGGAGGCACAATGTATCACTGTGCTGTGCAGATACATGGATTTGGGCCTGTGTCTGTGGGAGTTTGTGCATTCTCCCCATGCTTGCGTGGGTTTTCTCCGGGAGCTCCAGTTTCCTCCCACATCCCAAAGATGTGCTCTTAGGCTAATTGGCAAAACAAATTCTCCTTAAATTGTCTCAAATTTGGTTTTTAATCCATATAAAAATAGACAGAAACACTATTAGAGCCATAGTCGTAGACATTTACAGCATGGAAACAGGCCCTGCGGCCCAACTTGTCTACACTGCCCTACTTTGTTTCAAATCTCTAAGCTAATCCCAATTGCCCACATTTGGCTTATATCCTTTCGTACCTGTCATACCCATGTAACTATGTAAATGCTTTTTAAAAGACAAAATTATACCCACCTTTACTACAACCTTTGGCAGCTTGTTCCAGACACTCACCACTTTCTGTGTGAAAAAATTTCCCCTCAGGACATTTTTGTATCTCCCCCTCTCACCTTAAAACTATGCACTCTAGTTTTACTCACCCCTATACAAAGAACAAAGAACAAAGAACAAAGAACAACACAGCACGGGAAACAGGCCCTTCGGCCCAACGAGCCCGCACCGCCATCCTAACGTCTTAATGACATATAGAGACCAATATAGGGACAATTTGTTACCCAATCAGCCTAAAAGCACATTTTTGGGATGTGGGAGGAAACCGGAGCACCCGGAGAAAACCCACGCAACCAAGGGGAGAACGCGCAAACTCCCGCAGACACAGGACCAAATCCATGTGTCTGCACAGCAACAGCGATAGTCTCTGAGCTGTCATGTTGCACATCTGATGGTCCAGTTTAAGCATACACTAACGACATGAAGCACTAGGCCACTCCTGAAGTAACATCCAGGAGCAGCCCTTGCACGACCTGCCGAATGCATGCACCTTGTTGGTCAACAAGGTGGACCAAACAGCCTGTGGAAACAATTAAAGTATTTAAACAGTCCTCCTATATCCCTCTATCTTCAGACCGCTCATGTAGCTGTCCAAGAGACCCTTAAATAACCCTAGCATGCCTGCTCCCACCACCTTACTCGGTAGTGCATTCCACACCCGCACTACCCTTTGTGTGAAAAAATGCCCTCTAATATTAGTCTTATACATAGCCCCCCTCACCCTAAGGCCGGGACCCCTCGTTCTATCCGAATCTAATGGTGGAAAAAGCTTACCACCATTTACTCTATCTATACCCCTCATAATCTTATATACCTCTAATAGATCCCCTCTCAGCCAACATCTTTCAAGGGAAAACAACCCAGTGCGTTCAACCTTTCCTCGTAAAACAGCCCTTCCATACCAGGCAGCATCCTGGTAAATCTCCTCTGCACTCTCTCCAGGGACTCCACATCCTTCTGGTAGTACGGCGACCAGAACTGGACGCAGTACTCCAAGTGAGGCTAACCAACGTTCTATACACTTGCAACATCAGACTCCTACTCTTGTATTCTATACCCCTTCCTATGAAGGCTAACATACCATACGCTTTCTTTATCACATTCTCCACCTGTACTGACACCTTCAGAGACTTATGAACCTGCACCCCCAGGTCTCTCTGCGTCTCTATACTCCGGATAGTTTTACCTTTTATCCTATAACTCCCCTCTACATTATTCCGGCCAAAATGCATCGCATTTATAGAACATAGAACATAGAACATTACAGCACAGAACAGGCCCTTCGGCCTTCGATGTTGTGCCAACCAAAATAAAAAGCAATGCCCCTCCAAACTAAACCATTCCCTTCTCTTCCATATACTTATCAACTAACCTCTTAAACGCCACCAAACTTGGCGCATCTACAACTGCTGCAGGCAGGGGCATTCCACTCCCGAACCACCCTTTGGGTAAAGAACCTACCTCTGATATCCGTCCTATAACTATCACCCCTTAATTTAAAGCTGTGTCCCTCGTGCTAGCTTTCTCCATCCTAGGAAAAAGGCTATCACTGGCCACCCTATCTAAACCTCTAATCATCTTATATGCTTCAATAAGATCCCCTCTTAGCCGCCTCCTTTCTAACGAAAACAACCTCAAATCCTTCAACATCTCTTCATAGGACCTGCCCTCCATACCAGGCAACATCCTGGTAAACCTCCTCTGTACCATCTCCAATGCCTCCACATCTTTCTTATAATGTGGGGACCAGAACTGCACACAATACTCCAAGTGCGGCCGCACTAGAGTTTTGTACAGTTGCAACATGACGTTGCGGCTCCGAAATTCAATCCCCCTACCAATAAAGCTAAGACTCCGTATGCCTTCTTAACAACCTTATCGACTTGACTGCCTACTTTCAGGGATCTATGCACAAATACACCAAGATCCCTCTGTTCATCAACACTATTAAGAATCCTACCATTAGCCCTATACTCTACACATTTATTATTCCTGCCAAAGTGCATTACCTCACACTTTGCCACATTAAACTCCATTTGCCACCTCTCGGCCCAGCTCTGCAACTTGTCCAAGTCTCTCTGCAAACTATAACACCCCTCTTCACTATCTACCACTCCACCGACTTTAGTGTCTTCCGCAAACTTACTAATCCATCCTTCAATACCCTCATCCAGATCATTTATGAAAATTACAAACAGCAGGGGCCCCAAAACAGACCCCTGAGGTACACCACTTGTCACCGAACTCCACGATGAATATCTCCCATCAACGATCTCCCATCTCCATCTTTGTGAGGGCCCTGCCCACCCGAGTCTGCTGAAAAGTCTAGGGAAATCCCACCTTTGTAGGGGAAAATCACTAACCTAATGGAATGGCCTGCTGGCTTCTAACGCCTTTGAATATTTTAAGTTGATATAACCAAAGTTCTCTATAAACTTAATATAACTCTTTGTTTCTCAGTAAAGTGAACTTGGGGCTGTGGAAGAAGCTTAAATGGATGTGTAGATTCTATGGTAGGACAGTGCGTGTGTGGGATGTAAGATGACATTGAATAAATGATTTAGGACTATGAAAGAGTATTCTGGTGAATATTTGTCCAACAACACAAAAGTAGACTATCTGTTGTGTGTAAATTATCTGCTATGTTTCCTGCCAGACTTCAGAAGTAATTAATTGACTCTATAATGCTTTGAAATATCCTGTGGTTCTGTATAAATACAAATCTTTTTTTCTTCTTTATTGATCTAGCCTGGATTCTGACACTAACAACCTGATGTGGGAAAGTGTTCCATTCTCCAGCATCATCATCCATCATCTTATTGAGAAGACTATTTCTCAGAAAATGGAACTGAAACAAATTAAACAGATTTGCGTGCGGTGATGTAGATCGGGGTAAAGCACAGACTGTGACCTCTCAGCACTATTAATAACGCATTCAGCTGGACTGAATCTCATTGGAAGGCAGAAATCCCACTTTGCTGATAAGTCAGCACTTTTCCCTTTTCAAACACACACGGAATTGCTAGCTCCTGAGCAGTGTTCCTTAGAATTGGATCTTTGTAACAAAATATTCACCCTTCATTGTGTTCGAGGAGATTTTTTTTTTGCAGAGGTTCTTTATCATTGTTTCTTTTTAATGACATTTCATTTTTGCCCTTGCTTGTGAAAGAAAAATCTGCCGACTCAATTAATCATCCTGCTATTGCTTAAGGTGACAGCTGGCTGCTTGCTCTGGAAGCAATAAATCAGAGCACACCGATCGCTCGCTCGGAATTTAAACACAGATCAAGCAGTTTAACTGCTGAAATCAACTCTTCAACTCTCTCCAAACATCAACAAATCATTTTAAATTAGCAACAGTGTTTCACATGGGATGCTGAGGGATGGTAATTATCTTTTAAACAAATCCAGAGGAAATAAAATCCCCATTAAATAAATATCAATCTTGAGCAGTCTCGTTTAATATCTTCACTTATTACAGATTCTACAATAAGGGTATAGAGCTATTTTACTAGAGTGGGCTCAGGAATGAAAAGCTTCAGTTAATGCAGAGAAACTGGAAAAGCTGGGGTTGTTTTCCTTGGGGCAGAGATGGTTAAGGGAAGGCTGATAGCAGTGTTCAAAATCAGGATGGAGTAGCTTGGGACAAGTTGTTTCCATAGCAGGGGTTGGTAACCAGAGCGACACAGATTTAAGATCTTTGGCAAAAGACTTAAAGGAGTGATGAGGAGTTTTTGTTTTCAGCAGCAAGTTGCTCTGATCTAAAATGTGCTGCTTGGAAGCAGATTCAGTGATGCCATTCTAAAGGAAATATTCTTGAAGAGGAAAAGGGCTGTGGGGAATCAGCAGAGCAGCAGAGGCCTATTGAATAGTGCTTTCAAAGGACCAGTACAGGATCAATGGGCCAAGTAATTTCCTTATGTGCTGCAAGATCCTATGATTACCTCAAAAAGCAAGGGACAGCAAATAGAACATAGAACATAGAACATAGAACATTACAGCACAGAACAGGCCCTTCGGCCTTCGATGTTGTGCCGACCGAAATAAAAAGCAATGCCCCTCCAAACTAAACCATTCCCTTCTCTTCCATATACTTATCAATTAACCTCTTAAACGCCACCAAACTTGGTGCATCTACAACAGCTGCAGGCAGGGCATTCCACTCCCTAATCACTCTTTGAGTAAAGAACCTACCTCTGATATCCGTCCTATAACTCATACCCCTTAATTTAAAGCTGTGTCCCCTCGTGCTAGCTTTCTCCATCCTAGGAAAAAGGCTATCACTGTCCACCCTATCTAAACCTCTAATCATCTTATATGCTTCAATAAGATCCCCTCTTAGCCGCCTCCTTTCTAACGAAAACAACCTCAAATCCTTCAACCTCTCTTCATAGGACCTGCCCTCCATACCAGGCAACATCCTGGTAAACCTCCTCTGTACCCTCTCCAATGCCTCCACATCTTTCTTATAATGTGGGGACCAGAACTGCACACAATACTCCAAGTGCGGCCGCACTAGAGTTTTGTACAGTTGCAACATGATGCTGCGGCTCCTAAATTCAATCCCCCTACCAATAAAAGCTAAGACTCCATATGCCTTCTTAACAACTTTATCCACTTTATCCAATGAAGGAATGAAGGAATAAATGAAGGAATACTGGACTACATGGCCAGGCATTCAGAAGCCTCGGTGAGATACTTCGTAAATATACATAATATTGTACACAGTATTATACAATATTGTGTACAGCATTGGTCTCCTTATTTAAGGAAATATGTATACATTAGAAGAAGTTCAGAAAAGCTTTACTGGACTCATACCAGGAATGAGTGAGTTGCCTTATGAGGAAAGGTTGGAGAGGCTAAACTTATATTTACTAGAATTTAGAAAAGTGAGAGGCAACTCAATCGTCATCTGTAAGATCACGTGTGGGTGTGGACAAGATGTTTCCTCTTGTCAAAGAATCTAGAACTAGTGGCTACTGTTTAAAAATAAGGGTCACTCATTGAAGACAGAGTTGAGGAGAAGTTTTATCTCTTAGAGTATAGTGAGTCTCTGGAACTCTCTTCCTCAAAGGACAGTGGAAACGTAGTATTTGAATATTTTTAAGGCAGAGATAGATAGATTCTTGATTAACAAGGGGATGAAAGATAATCAGGGATAGGCAGGAATGTAGAGTTAAGGTTACAGTAAGATTAGAACATAGAACATAGAACATAGAACAATACAGCACAGAACAGGCCCTTCGGCCTTCGATGTTGTGCCGACCAAAATAAAAAGCAATGCCCTCCAAACTAAACCATTCCCTTCTCTTCCATATACTTATCAACTAACATCTTAAACGCCACCAAACTTGGCGCATCCACAACTGCTGCAGGCAGGGCATTCCACTCCCGAACCACCCTTTGGGTAAAGAACCTACCTCTGATATCAGTCCTATAACTATCACCCCTTAATTTAAAGCTGTGTCCCCTCGTGCTAGCTTTCTCCATCCTAGGAAAAAGGCTAACACTGTCCACCCTATCTAAACCTCTGATCATCTTATATGCTTCAATAAGATCCCCTCTTAGCCGCCTCCTTTCTAACGAAAAACAACCTCAAATCCTTCAACCTCTCTTCATAGGACCTGCCCTCCATACCAGGCAACATCCTGGTAAACCTCCTCTGTACCCTCTCCAATGCCTCCACATCTTTCTTATAATGTGGCGACCATTAGCTATGATCTTATTGAATGGGATAAGGTTAAAGGGGCCAAGTGACTTAGTCCTGCACATAATTCATATATTTGTTTATATGTATGTAGGGGAACATTAAGGTTGAAATTAGTAGCACAGAATAAAACATGGAGTTGTCATCCTAGATAGTGATCCGGTGGGATGATATCCTACTGGTTATAGTATCTGTTCAATTTTCATTCCACTGTAATCAGTTCTACAAACAGCAGGTGATTTTCTCAGTAACAATACCACCCTGTCTTGGAAAACTTATCCTCATGAATCTGAACACGGCAATGAAAATGTATTAATTTGCCTTTTCAACATGAGAAAGACACAAAGCCTGACTTCAAGAGAACATACAAGCAAAGTACTGCAGATGCTGGAAATCTGAAATAAAAGAGGAAAATGCTGGAAATACTCAGCCGATGGCATCTGTAGAGAAAGAAACAGAATTAATGACCATGATTCTCCCATAAGTGCTGAATTGGTGGGAAAACAATTCCAAATCTTGATTGTTTTGTCAGTTTAGCTTCACACCTGAATTGTCGAACTCTGCAGTGCAGAAATTCCACTCATGAATATCATTAAAAATCCAGGTAGACACTGTCTGTGCACACCAGAGTTTGACAGTTTTGGAACTCTGTGCATATGCTTATCATAGAACCTTACAATGCAGAAAGAGGCCCTTCAGCCCATCGAGTCTGCACTAAATGCAATCCCACCCAGGCTCTACCCCCATATCCCTACATATTATACCCACTAATCCCTCTAACCTACAGATCCCAGGACACTAAGGGGCAATTTTTTAGCATGACCAATCAACCTAACCCGCACATCTTTGGACTGTGGGAGGAAACCAGAGCACGCAAAGTGAACTCACGCAGACTTGAGGAGAACTGTCCACACAGACAGTGACCTGAGCTGGGAATCGAACCCAGGGCCCTGGAGCTGTGAAGCAGCAGTTCTAACCTCTGTGCTACTGTGCAGACTGTGAGATCTGTCAGACTCACCATTTGTTGGCCAGCCCGGGGGCCCCACAGTGTTGCTCCTCCAGCTTCTCCATGGCTCGATCATGGCCCTCATATTTCCCACCTCGACCCGCCAGAAAAGTTATGGGTCGCGGCCAACATTTCAAGTCCCTGTGACTCTTTGTAGAACTGGTTCCCTTTCTTTATTCAACTCCATCTCTTTATTGCAACAAGATTAATCTAAAAAAAATCCCTTCCATCACAATCCCCTTTCCCAATCCCAACATTTATGTTTTAAAATGAGCCTATTTAATTAGGAGTCAATGAAAGAGTGAGCAAATTAACTACTAAAAGGCAAGAAAATGAAAAAAAGTATGTATATATGTTCACACAGATTAGAAATGTGAATTGAGTTCAAAGTAAGTAAGTTTCTTAAAAAGTATATGGAACAGTCCTTGACCCATTAGGAGTAGGTGGCGAAACATTACAGCCATTGGGATTGCGATTTGTGCTTCCAATCACGCTAACTTCAGCAGGCAAGTGCTCAGTTTTGAGGTTCTATGATTCTGCAGTTTCAAAGAACAAAGAACAAAGAACAAAACAGCATGGGAAACAGGCCCTTCGGCCCAACGAGCCCGCGCCGCCACCTTGATGTTTCCACTTCTACACGCAATCCCCGTCCATGTTTATAGATCTATGGATTAAAAACCAAATTTGAGACAATACAGGGAGAAATTGTTTTGCCAATTAGCCTAAGAACACATCTTTGGGATGTGGGAGGAAACCGGAGCACCCGGAGAAAACCCACGCAAGCACGGGGAGAATGCGCAAACTCCTACAGACACAGGCCCAAATCCATGTATCTGCACAGCACAGTGATAGTCACTGAGCTGTCGTGTTGCCCATCAGATGGTCCAGGTCAAGCATACACTAACAATGTGAAGCACTAGGATACTCTCGAAAAAGGTCCAAGAGCAGTCCTCTCACAACCCATCGCTTGTAGGATAAAGCACCTGTAGGATAAAAACAAGTACATCAATATCATCATCCATTTACACACTTCCCAGGGACTCCCAAGATTCATGATCCCTATTTTAAATCAGTTTTATATACCCCTCCATTACCATTCTGTTCATGTGCCTCCATGTTTCATGGAGAAGCTTCCCTGTTTCCTTTTCAGCTATGTCCTTATTGACTTGGCTTACTTCAATAGGGAGAGAAATAGCTTTTGCCCAGTTGCTGCTACTGGCTGGCTTATGCTTCTTTGTCAAACTCTCTGAAGTCCCAGGACAGACATACACACGCCCTATACACAAGCTCCACACATAGTGCAGCATTTCAACTGGCTTTTACCCCTGTCTTTGTAGATTCCTGGAAGGCAAAATCTTCAAATCCATCTGGGACGTACTTTGTCGAGATCATATTCATCTCCCCTTATCTTCACTGGAGATGGAAATTAGTTTCTGTTTGCTTTAGAAGTGCCTTTGTCTGAAACAGGATCGTATCTCAGATACCACTCTCCAGCAATTTAGCCAGTCATTAACTTTACATCCTGTCATCTTTGACTGGTATATCCATTTAAAAAATATCACAGGTCTTATTTGAGGTTCAGTATTTCTAGACATGATTCAGTGTTTTTCCTCCATATTCAGATAGTAGTTAATAAGGTAAATGTAATCCTGTGCTTTATATATATAGCCATAGTGTGCCAAAGTTAGGAAATGATAATAAATATTTATGAAACACTGGTTGGCTTCAACTGGAGGATAGTGTCCAATTTAGTTCACCACACAAAAGGTATTCTGTAAAGGCATTAGACAATGTGCAGAAGATTCACAAGAATGTATCCAAGGATGAGACACTGCAGTTACAAGAATACATTAAAGAAAGTATACCTGTTCTCCTTATACCTGTTATTCTGCGCTACTAATTTCAATCTTAAAAAAGAAAGAGGATCTGATTTAGATGTTCAAAATCATGAGGGATCAAGACAGTGTAGATGGAGAGAAACTTTAATGAGCTGAATGGCTGCCCAGTAACCCATAAATTACTATGATTTTAAACTGTTCCTATTGATGGGAGAGTTGAGAACCAAAGGACACCGATTTAAGATGATTGGATGAAGAACCATCGATAACATGAGGAAAAGTCATTTTTACATAGTCAGTGTTTAGAATCTGGAAATGTATTCATAGAAACCCTATAGTACAGAAAGAAGCCCTTTGGCCCATCAAGTCTGCACTGACCACAATTGAACATATTTTACCCACTAATCCTCTCTAACTTATGCATTTATGGTCAATTTAACATGGCCAATCAATCTAACCCACATATCTTTGGACTGTGGGAGGAAACCAGAGGATTAGTAAATTTGCAGATGACACTAAAGTCGGTGGAGTGGTAGATAGTGAAGAGGGGTGTTATAGTTTGCAGAGGGACTTGAACAAGTTGCAGAGCTGGGCCGAGAGGTGGCAAATGGAGTTTAATGTGCAAAAGTGTGAAGTAATGCACTATGGCAGAAATAATCAATGTGTAGAGTATAGGGCTAATGGTAGGATTCTTAGTAGTCTAGATGAACAGAGGGATCTTGGTGTGTATGTGCATAGATCCCTGAAAGTAGGCATTCAGGTCGAGAAGGTTGTTAGGAAGGCATATGGAGTCTTGGCTTTTATTGGTAGAGGGATTGAATTTCGGAGCCGCAACATCATGTTGCAACTGTGCAAAACTCTAGTGCGGCCGCACTTGGAGTATTGTGTGCAGTTCTGGTCCCCACATTATAAGAAAGACGTGGAGGCATTGGAGAGGATACAGAGGAGGTTTACCAGGATGTTGCCTGGTATGGAGGGCAGGTCTTATGAAGAGAGGCTGCGGGATTTGAGGTTGTTTTCATTAGAAAGGAGGCGGCTAAGAGGAGACCTTATCGAAATATATAAGATGATTAGAAGTTTAGATAGGGTGGACAGTGATAGCCTTTTTCCTAGGATGGAGAAAGCTATCACGAGGGGACACAACTTTAAATTAAGGGGTGATAGTTATAGGACGGATATCAGAGGTAGGTTCTTTACCCAGAGGGTGGTTAGGGAGTGGAATGCCCTGCCTGCGGCAGTTGTAGATGCTCCAAGTTTGGTGGCGTTTAAGAGGTTAGTTGATAAGTTTATGGAAGAGAAGGGAATGGTTTAGTTTGGAGGGTCATTGCTTTTTTCATAATTGGTCGGCGCAACATCGAAGGCCGAAGGGCCTGTTCTGCACTGTAATGTTCTAAGTTCTATGTTCTATGTTCTATGAAACGTAGGATGGACTCAAATAGCACGAGGGGTCACATGCTTAGGGTGAGGGGGTTAAGGTATAATTTGGATGCTAGAGGGAGTTTTTCCACACAGAGGGTGGTGGGGGTATGGAATGCACTGCCAAGTAAAGTGGTGGAGGCAGGTAGTCTGGAGTTATTTAAGAGATACTTAGATGGGCACATGAACAGAATGGGAATGGAGGGGTATAGAAAACTGATTTAAAATAGGGATCGTGAGCCTTGGGAGTTCCCTGGGAAATGTGTAAATAGATGATATTGATGTACTTGTTTTAACCTACAGATACTTTGGTCCACCTTGTTGTCTAACGAGGGACATACACGCGATGGATCGTGAGAGGGCTGCTCCTGGATTTTTGGAGAGTGTCCTAGTGCTTCACGTCGTTAGTGTACACTTGACCTGGACCATTTGATGGACAACACAACAGCTCAGTGACTATTGCTGTGCTGTGCAGAAGCATGGATTTGGGCCTGTGTCTGTGGGAGTTTGCGCATTCTCCCCGTGTTTGCGTGGGTTTTCTCCGGGTGCTCTGGTTTTCTCCCACATCCCAAAGATGTGCTCTTAGACTGATTGGCAGAACAAATTCTCCCTAAATTGCCTCAAATTTTGTTCTAATGCATAGATCTATAAACATAGACAGGGATGACAGGGATCACGGGTAGAAGTGGGAACATTGAGGTGGCAGCGCAGGCTCGTTGGGCCGAAGGGCCTGTTTTCCGTGCTGTTTTGTTCTTTGTTCTCTTTGTTCTTTATTCTAAACCCATGCAGACATGAGGACAATGAGCAAACTCCATATAGACAGTAACCCAAGCCAGGAATCGAACCCAGGTCTCTGGAGCTGTGAAGCAGCAGTGCTAACCATTGTTCTACCGTGTCACCTGCGTTGTTTGAGAATGTGATGGAGACGGATTCGCACACTAAGTGGTTAGGTTCTGGAATGTACTGCCTGAGTATGTGGCGGAGATAGATTCACACAGAGAGTGGTTAGGATCTGGAATGTGTTGCCTGCGAGCGTAATGAGGTAGATTTAACCATGGCTTTGTAAAGGGACTTGGAAATGCACTTAAAGAGGATATAATTTTAAAAGTTTTTTTTAAATATTGTCATGATGTGTTGCAACAGTTAGCACTGTTGTTTCACAATGTCAGGGACTTGGGTTTGATTCCAGTTTTGCGTGACTGTGGAGTTTGCACATTCACTCCATGTCTGCATGAATTTTATCTGGATGCTCTGGTTTCCTCCTACAGTCTAAAGATATGCAGGTTAAGTGGATCGGACATGCTAAATTGCCCCTTAGTGTTCAAAGATGTATGGATTAGCCATGGTAGATGTGTGGAGTTATTGGGACAGAGCGGAAAGGAGGGTTTGAGTGGATGCTCTTTTAAAGAGTTGATGCAGACTCAATGGGCCAAATGGCTTCTTTCTGCACTGTAATGATTCTATGATGAAGAATTACATATGGTTATACTGCACTTTTAAAAATGGAGAGATAAGCCATTGATAAAATCTGTAATTGAATGAATTACTGGTGGGTGATACTAAGAGAGAGACAATAGAATTCTGCATTGTATCTAGATAATGATACATCAAAAGCATAAAAGCCACAGAAAAACTAGCTGGAGATAATGGGAGCTGATTATCATCTCAACAGGAATGATATAAATGGCTTGGATGAATGGATTGAAGGAACGGTTACGAAATTTTTTGATGACATAAAGACAAGTAGAAATGTGAAGAGGACATATGAAGGCATCAAAAATATATAGATATTCAAGTTGAGTGAACAAAAACTTGGCAAATTGAGTATAATGTGGGAAAATGTGAAACGGTCCATTTTGGCAAGAAAAATAAAAAAAAGCTTATTTTATGAACGGTGAGAGATTGCAGAGCTCTGGGATGCAGAGGGATCAATGTGTCGTGGTGCATGAATCACAAAAAGGTTGTCTACAGCTACAGCAAATAATTAGGAAAGCTAATAGAATGTTATGGTTTATTGTGAAGGGAATTGATTACAAAAGTAGAGCGGTTATGCTACAGTTGCACAGGGTACTAATTAAACCACACCTTGAGTACTGTGTACAGTATTGGTCACCTTATTTAACGAAGGATGTAAATGTGTTGGAAATAGTTCAGGGAATCTAAAATTATCTTATGAGGAGAGGCTGGGCAGGCTAGGTTTGTATATGCTGGATTTTGGAATAGTAAAGGTGACTTGATTGAAAGATATAATATCCTGAGGGGTCTGATATTACCCAATTAAAAGGAAGATAAGGAGCATTTCTCTTACTCAGGGTTATGAATCTTTGGAACTCTCTTCCTGAAAAGGCAATGGAAGCAGAGTCTGAATATTTCTAAGGTGGATAGATTTTTGGTAAGGGTTTGAAAGGTTTTTGGGAGTAGGTGGGATACAGATTTGAAATTACTATTAAAGCAGCCATGAGCTTATTAAATGGCAGATCAGGAACAAAGGGCAGAATGGTCTTCCTCTGCTCGCAAGATATACTGAGAGCAATGTCTCAGACTGGTTTAGAGATTTTCATTTTCGAAGAATATACAAAGATGTGGCAAAATCCAGCTGGAGACTTGGACAGTGGACTAGTGTTGAATGTGTCAGTATGTGTGACACAAGTGGAAAGACAGCAGTAATCCCCCAGAAGTCTCACTCTCTGATTGCTGAAGCTATTTCATTTCCAGCAAAGCCACAGATGAAACAGAAACAAGGAATTCCTCAGTCAAACTGCAGAACACTGCAATCTTGAAACCAAGTATTAACCTGCTGGCCTGCTGGTCAGCAAGACTGGAATCATGAATTGCAAAGGCTGCAATGTTTCACCATCAACTCTTCACAGACAAGTCAAAGACTGGTTCACATAATTTTTGAGTTTCTTTTGGATTGAATTTTCATGTCTAAGCTGTGTGAATGTACATGCATGTATTTTATCATCTTTTGCACATTCAATAGCTAAACACACTCTTTATGTCAGTTAAATTGGCTCCTTTTAAAACATAAATATTGGGTCTGGGAAAAGGTATCTGCAAGGGAATTTTTGAATTAATCTTTTTGCGACCCATGAAAGGGATCAAATAAAGAAAGGGAGTCAGCTCATCCCTCCCCATCCAGAATAATTAAACTCTGAACCTGATCTGGAGACCAATGGTAGCAATATTCATTTTTATGGGATGTGGGCATCGTTGGCTAAGGCAGCGTTTATTGCCCATCCGTAATTGCTCTTGAGAAGATGGCAGTAACCATCTTCTTGAATTGCTGCCATCTCTGTGATGTAGGTGCATTCATAGTGCTCTTAGGGAGGGAGTTCTAGGATTTTGACCCGGAACAGTGAGGAATGGTGAAATATTTCCAAGTCAGGATTATGAACAGCTTGGAGGGGAACTTATGGTGGTGTTCCCATGTGCTGCTGTCCTTATCCTTCTAGATAGTAGTGGTCATGACCTTGAAAGATGCTGCCTAAGGAGCCTTGGTAAGTTCCTGCAGTGCATCTTGTGGATAGTACACACTGCTGTTACTGTGTATTGCTGGTGGAGGGTGAGAATGTTAACATTAATTAATGGGATGCCAATCAATGGGTTGCTGTTAAAACTCGAGCATTGTTGGAGCTACATTCATTCAGGCAAATAAAGAATAATCCATCACATTCCTGACTTGTGCCATATAGATGGTGGACATGCTTTGGGGAGTGGGGAGAAGAGTTATGTGCCGCAGAATTCCCAGCCTCTGATGTGCTTTTCTAGACACAGTATTCATAGACTGGTCAATGGCAATTCCCAGAATGTTGATAGAATGCAGGGCGGATTCAAGGAGTAATCATTAGGTCCTCACTTGTTAGCATTGGTCATTTCCTGACATTTACTGATTTGATTTATTATTGTCACACATTTCAGGATACAATGAAAAATATTGTTTCTTGCATGCTATACAAAGCATACCATTTTAAGATGGTTTATTTGGAATCATGAGTTTTCAAAGCGCTGCTCCTTCATCAAGTGAGTAGAGTCCACTCACCTAATGATGCAGTGACGTTCCAAAATCTTGTGATTTCAAACAAGTCTGTTGGACTTTAAACTGGTGTTGTGAGACATTTTACTGTGCCCATGCTCGTCCAATGCCAGCATGTCCACCTCATGGCTACCATTCATAGAATACACAGGCAAGAAGGGAAGAAAAGGGAGCAGAATATAGTGTTACAGTCACAATTAGGGTCTAGAGAAAGATCAATTTAATATATGGTAGGCCCATTCAAATGTCTGGTGGCAACAGGGAAGAAGCTGCCTTGAGTCAATTGGTATGCGATCTCAGACTTCTGTATCTTTTTCCTGATGGAAGAGGTATTGAGGGGATTGAATTTAGGAGCCGCAGCATCATGTTGCAACTGTACAAAACTCTAGTGCGGCCGCACTTGGAGTATTGTGTGCAGTTCTGGTCCCCACATTATAAGAAAGATGTGGAGGCATTGGAGAGGGTACAGAGGAGGTTTACCAGGATGTTGCCTGGTATGGAGGGCAGGTCCTATGAAGAGAGGTTGAAGGATTTGAGGTTGTTTTCGTTAGAAAGGAGGCGGCTAAGAGGGGATCTTATTGAAGCATATAAGATGATTAGAGGTTTAGATAGGGTGGACAGTGATAGCCTTTTTCCTAGGATGGAGAAAGCTAGCACGAGGGGACACAGCTTTAAATTAAGGGGTATGAGTTATAGGACGGATATCAGAGGTAGGTTCTTTACTCAAAGAGTGATTAGGGAGTGGAATGCCCTGCCTGCAGCTGTTGTAGATGCGCCAAGTTTGGTGGCGTTTAAGAGGTTAATTGATAAGTATATGGAAGAGAAGGGAATGGTTTAGTTTGGAGGGGCATTGCTTTTTATTTTGGTCGGCACAACATCGAAGGCCGAAGGGCCTGTTCTGTGCTGTATTGTTCTATGTTCTATGTTCTATGTAGAAGGGATGATGTCCAGAGTGAATGGGTCCTTGATTATGCTGGCTGCTTTTCTGAAGCAGTGTAGATAGAGTCAATGGATGGGAAGTTGGTTTGTAGAATATAATGGGCTATGTACACAACACTTTGTAGTTTCTTGTGGACTTGATCAGAGCATGAGCCATACCAAGCTTTAATGCATCTGGAAAAGTTGCTTTCTATGGTGCATCTGTAAAAAATTAGTGAGAGTCATAACAGACATGTCAAATTTCCTTATCTTCCTGAGAAGATAGAAGTGGGCTTATGTGGAATGTACGTTACTTGCTACTTATCAGCCTGGATATTGTCCAGGCCTTGTTGTATTTGAATATGGATTGCTTCATTATCTGAAGAGTCACATATGGTGTTGAACATTGTGCCATCAGTGAACATCTCCGCTTCTGACCACATCATTAAAGGAAGGTCATTGATGAAGCAGCTGAAGATGATTGGGTCTAGGACACAGTCCTAAGGAACTCCTACAATGATGTCTTGGAACTGAGATGATTGACCTCCAAACACCTTCCTTTGTGCCATAAATGACTCAAATCAGTGGATAGTTTTCCCCTAATATCCATTGATTCCAGTTTTGTCAGAGCTCCTTGATACCAGTAAAATGCTGCCTTGATGTTGAGGGCAGTTATTCTCACCTCATCTCTGGAGTTCAGCTCTTTTGTCCATGTTTGAACCAAGGCTATAATGTGATCAGGAGCTGTATGACTCTGGCACAACTCAAACTGAACATCAGTGAGCAGGTTATTGGTAAGTAAGTTCAGTTTGATAACACTATTGATGACTCCATCCATCATTATACTGATGATCCAGAGCAGACTGATGTGGTGGTAATTAGCGGGTTTGGATTTATCCTATTTTTTTGTGTACAGCATATTTTGTTTGGCACGCCTGAGCAATTTTGCATTTTGCAGGGTAGACGTCAATGTTGTAGTTGTACTGGAACAGTTGGGTAGGCGTATGATTATTTCTGGAGCACAAGTCTTCTGTACTATTACAAGAACATTGACGGTGCCCTTAGCTTTTGCAGCTTTCAGATGGTTCTTGATATCACACGGAGCGAATCAAATTGGCATCTGTCATGCTGGGTCTTCTGGAGGAGGCCAAAATGGATCAACCATTGGGCACTTTTGGTTGAAGATTGATGTGAACACATCAATAGTGATATCTTCTTATCTTTTGTGTTGATTTCTTCTGGGTGCTGCAATTTCGTCTCAAGATCCAAAAATGTGCAAGTTAGATGAATTGACCATGCTAAGTTGTCCCTTGATATCAGAGGGATTAGCAGGGTAAATAAGTGAGGTTATGGGGATAGGGCCTATATTTAATTGTTGTCAGTACAGACTCAATGGTCTAAATGACCTCCTTCTGCAATGTAGGGATTCTATGATTCTATGATTCTAGGATAGGATATTTATATAGCCTCCTCATCCAATGAATTGTGTAATTGTCTAACAGCATTCACGATTAGATGTGGCAGCATAGCAGAGTTTAGATCTGACCCATTGGTTGTGGAATTGCTTAGCTCTGTCTATTACTTCCTTTTATTCTGAGCTTCACTCTCTTCAGGCCAGTGCAGAATATTTCATCACAGACATTTCTTGTATCTTGTAGATTGCGGGCAGACCTTGGGGAGTAGGGAGGTGCTAACATTTGACCTCTTGTAGCCACAGTATTTATAAGACTGGTCCAGTTCAATTACTGGTGAATGGTATCTCCATGATGTTAATACTGGAGGGGGGGGGGGGGGTGGATTCAGCATTGGTAATATCACTGAATGTAATAGGTAATGGTTAGACCCTATCTTGTTAGAGATGGTCATAGCCTGACACTTGTGTGGCACAAATGTTGCTTGCCACTTGTCAGCCTAAGATTGACTGTTGTCCAGGTCTTGCTGCATTTGGACATGACTACTTCAGTACCTGAGGAGTGATGAATGGTGCTGAACATCGTGCAACCATCGGTGAACATGCTCAATTCTGACTTTGTGGAAGAAACGGCTGGACACTATCCCGAGGAAGTCCTGTAGCAATATCGTGCAATTGAAATGATTGACCTCTAACCACCATCATCATCTTTGTTTGTATCTGGTAAGACTCCAACCAGTGGAGATTTTTCCCTCAGATTCCCATTGACTGAAGTTTTGCTAGGGCTACTTGATGTCACATTTAGTTAAATGTGGTCTTGATGTCAAGAGCAGTCATTCACCTCTTTTGTCCATATTTGGACCAAGAGGTAAGGAGCTCATTGATCTCAGAAGAACCCTAATTGAGCATCACTGAGCAGGTTAATGCTGAGTAAATGCTGCTTGATAGTACTGTCGACGATACTTCCGATCACTTTGCATGATACCGAGAGATGGCTGAAGGGGCAATAATTGACTCGATTAGATTTCTCCTGCTTTTTGTGGACAGGGCATACCTAGGCAGCTTTCCACATGATTGGGTAGATGCCAGTATTGTAGCTACACTGTTCCCAAAATAGGGACTCTTCATTATCACTTGGTAAGCTTGCAGTAAACAGTCTCAGAGTCATTAATCTTTCAGTGTGGATGCTATCAGCAGTCATCTCCTGCAGCGTACAAACACTACATCTGCTGGAACACCCACTATAGTCACAATTAATCTCCAGAGAATACAGTGATTCCACCAGATAAATTATAGAAAGTGATACAACCGTATTGTGCTGAAATTGCTCACAATCTACTAAAACTTTTCTTTCAGGGTTGTGTGGCTCAGTTTGCTCTGAGATTGAGATGTATTCCAACTCTTGAGCCAGGTGCCCCAGTTGTGAAAATTCTGACCTTTAAAAGACATTGGTTGTGGGTTCAAGACTATTCCTAAGACTTGAGAACATGCTTCAGACGATCTCTTTGTATCGTCATCTATGCCTCGGTGTTAATGTTAGTCTCAGTTGTTGTGGAATACCTTGAGACAATTTGTTCTACTGTAGGATAATGGTCTTTGAGGATTAAATTATGTGGTTTGGTTGCAAAGATTAAGCAGATATTGCTTTAAAAACTCAGAAATGTGTGAGATGATTAAAGGGTTTGATAGTTTCTCTCTATCCTATTTTCACTGATGTGAGAACCCAGAACAAGGGCAAACAATTCTGAAATTGAATTTTGGTCAGTTAGGAGAGAAATGCAGGAGTAGATTTGTGCACTTGGGAAGTAGTAACCTGGATTTCTCTCTCAAAGGACTGTGGCTGCTAGTGGTTACTTGGAACTTTCACAACTGAGATGCCTAGATTTTTGTTAGCTCACGATCTCAAAGCTAAAATGGATAAATGAAGTTGAGATACAGGTCAGCCTTGATCCAATAGAATAACAAAGCAGACTCGCAATAAGGTGGATGAACTTGCAGCTTGGATCAGTACCTGGAACTTTGATGTTGTGGCCATTTCAGAGACATGGATAGAACAGGGACAGAAATGATTGTTGCAAGTTCCGGGGTACAAATGTTTCAGTCGGAGTAGAGAAGGAGGGAGAAGGGGGGGAGGAGTGGCATTATTAGCCAAAGACTGTATCACAGTGACAGAAAGGAAGTTTGATGAGGACTTGTCTGTTGAGGTATTATGGGCTGAGATTAGAAATAGGAGAGGAGAGGTCACCCTGTTGGGAGTCTTTTATAGACCTCCTAAAAGTTCTAGAGAGGTAGAGGAAAGGATTGCAAAGACGATCTTGGACAGGAGTGAAAGTAATAGGGTAATTGTTATGGGAGACTTTAACTTTAATAATATTGATTGGAATAGCTATAGCTCTAGCTCGTTAGAGAGGTCAGTTTTTATACAAAGTGTGCAGGAAGGTTTTTTGACTCAGTATGTAGATAGGCCAACTAGAGGTGAGGCTACATTGGATTTGGTGCTGGGCAATGAGCCAGACCAGGTGTTAGACTTGGAAGTTGGTGAACATTTTGGTGATAGTGACCACAATTCGGTTACGTTCACCTTAGTGATGGAAAGGGATAGGCATGAAGCTGGGGGCAGTAGTTATAGCTGGGGGAATGGTAATTATGAGGCTATTAGGAGAGAATTAGGGTGCATAGGTTGGACTAGGAAACTACAGGGGCTGGGAACATCTGAAATGTGGAGCTTATTCAAGGAGCAGCTACTGCGAGTCCTTGATAAGTATGTCCCTGTCAGGCAAGGAGGAAATGGTCGAGTAAGGGAACCGTGGTGTACTAAAAAAGTTAATTCGCTGGTGAAAAGGAAAAAGGAGGCTTATGTCAGGATGAGGCTTGAAGGCTCAGTTAGTGCAATGGATAGCTATAGATTAGGCAGGAGGGAGCTAAAGAGTGAGTTGAGGAGAGCTAAAAGGGGACACAAGAAGATTTTGGCTGATAGGATCAAGGAGAATCCTAAAGCTTTCTTTAGATATGTTAAGAATAGAAGATTGGTTAAGGCAAAATTAGGGCCAGTCAGAGACAGCAGTGGGAAGTTGTGCGTGGAGCCTGAAGAAATTGGAGAGGCACTGAACAAATATTTCTGTTCGGTATTCACGCAGGGAGACGTAAATGTAGTTGTGGAGAACACTGGGATACAGGGTTGTAAACTGGAAACTATTGAAGTAGATAAGGAGGATGTGCTACATATTCTTGAGGCTTTGAAAATAAATAAGTCCCCTGGGCCGGATGGGATTTACCCTAGGATTCTCTGGGAGGTAAGAGAGGCGATTGCAGAGCTTCTGGTTCTGATGTTCAGGTCGTCGTTGGTTACAGGTATAGTGCCGGAAGACTGGAGGATAGCGAATGTTGTCCCATCGTTCAAGAAGGGGAATAGAGACTTTCGTGGGAATTATAGATCGGTGAGTCTTACTTCTGTTGTGGGCAAAGTATTAGAAAGAATTATTAGGGATAGGATTCATAGTTATTTAGAGAGAAATGAATTGATTGGGGATAGTCAGCATGGTTTTGTGAAGGGTAGGTCGTGCCTTACTAACTTTATTGAGTTTTTTGAAAAGGTGACCAAAGAGGTGGATGGGGGTAAGGCGGTTGATGTGGTATATATGGACTTTAGTAAGGCGTTCGATAAGGTTCCCCATGGAAGGCTTCTGCATAAAATGCAGATGTATGGGATCGAGGGTGATTTAGCTAATTGAATTAGGAATTGGCTATCTGATAGAAAACAGAGGGTGGTGGTTGATGGAAATTATTCATCATGGAGTTCGGTTACAATTAGTGTACCTCAGGGATCTGTTTTGAGGCCTCTGCTGTTTGTAATTTTTATAAATGATCTGGATGAGGGTATAGAAAGATGGATTACTAAATTTGTGGATGACACCAAAGTCGGAGGAGTGGTAAATAGTGAAGAGGGGTGTTATAGTTTGCAGAGAGACTTGGACAAGTTGCAGAGCTGGGCCAAGAGGTGGCAAATGGAGTTTAATGTGGAAAAGTGTGAGGTAATTCACTTCGGCAGGAATAACAAATGTGTGGAGTATATGGCTAATGGTAGGACTCTTAATAGTGTTGACAAACAGAGGGATATAGGTGTATATGTGCATAGATCCCTGAAAGTTGGCAATCAAGTCGCTAAGGTTGTTAAAAAGGCATACGGAGTCTTGGCTTTTTTTGGCAGGGGGAATGAATTTCGGAGCTGCAACGTCATGTTGCAACTGTACAAAACTCTAGTGCGGCCGCACTTGAAGTATTGTGTACAGTTCTGGTCGCCACATTATAAGAAAGATGTGGAGACATTGGAGAGGGTGCAGAGGAGGTTTACCAGGATGTTGCCTGGAATGGAGGGAAGGTCTTATGAGGAGAGGCTGAGGGATTTGAGGTTGTTTTCATTAGAAAGAAGGCGGCTAAGAGGAGACCTTATTGAAACATACAAGATGATCAGAGGTTTAGATAGGGTGGACAGTGATAGCCTTTTTCCGAGGATGGAGAAAGCTAGCACGAGGGGACATAGTTTTAAATTAAGGGGTGGTAGTTATAGGATGGATGTCAGAGGTAGATTCTTTACCCAGAGAGTGGTAAGGGTAGGAAAGCCCTGCCTGCTGCAGTTGTAGATGCACCAAGTTTGGGGGCGTTTAAGAAGTCAGTGGATAGGTTTATGGATGAAAAGGGAATGGTTTAGTTTGGAGGGTCATTGCTTTTTCTTAATTGGTCGGCGCAACATCGAAGGCCGAAGGGCCTGTTCTGCACTGTAATGTTCTATGTTCTATGTTCTAAGCTCTATGACTCAAACTGAATATTCTCCTCACTATTGCTACATAATAGGCTCAAGAGATTGAATGGGCTCTTCCTGCTTTGACGTAGCAGGATAGTATATTGTGTATAAGATATTGTGCCTCCGTTCAATTATGGCTGACATGATTCTGATCCCCAGTCTCCAACCTTCTACCCATAAAGAATTAGACCGAGGAATTGAATGACTTCCTAATGCTCCTATTAGATGTTACTGATGCAGCACTGAGGAAGTATTGGAGTTTCTGTAAGCCATTTTGTCACAGCATAAGAATTAGATGGGCCCTCGATGTGCTACTCACAAAGTCTCATTGTCACAGTAGGTATTGTGGTTACTAAATGAGGAATGGGGCAAAGCCAAAAGACCAACTGATATTTCAGGGTTTGTGCAGCCCCTTCCAATGGGGAGAGGGGATTGTCAGTGGGCTCTAAATACACTACAGCCAGCTTGCAGTCAGGAAGGTAAAAGCTGTGAGGCCTTAAGAAGTAAAATTCTATAAGGGACTGAGAGAAAAAAAGATATGTTTCTAGCTTTTATACAGTACAGGTGGGGACATCAGCTTCCTGGAGTGTAGACAGAGCACTCAGTCCTAATGCCATGTTCAGCTGAATTAGCCTTGGAATGAAAAAGTAGGGATCCGTCAGGAACATTAATCTGCAATAGCCCTGCTTTTAAGCGATCATGGATCCAGGGAGAGTGTAATGGCCCTGCCCTATTTATCCCTTTCTCTCTATTTCACTCTTTCTCTCCTGGTGTCTCTCTTAGTCTGTCTCACTCATACTTGCAATCTCAGTCTGTCCCTACTACATTTGTTACCTTCCCCAAATCTTTCACCAATCCTCAAGCTCACCTTTCCTTTTCTCCATCCTTTCTTCCCCTTTCCCTCTGCCTCTGTTTCATAGAATATAAAACATAGAACATAGAACACTGGAGCACAAACAGGCCCTTCAGCCCACAAGTTGTGCCGATCATACCCATACCTACTAGACCATAGAACTATCTGTAACTCCCAATCCCATTTAATCCCATGTGCTCATCCAGAAGTCCTTTAAAAGACCCCAGCGAGTTCGTCTCCACCACCACCGACGGCAGCCGATTCCATTCACTCACCACCCTCTGAGTGAAAAACTTACCTCTAACATCTTGTCTGTACTTGCTGCCCAGCATATCAATGTCCGTTGATGTGACCTTCCATTAAGGTCCTGTCCAGGGGAATATTGGAGAATCTCAGGCACATCCAGGGTTGCTGCATTGTGTGGGAGTGAGATTTCAGAAGGATTGCTAGGTTGTGTGGGGGTGAGATTCCAGCAAGATTGCTAAATTTTGGGGGTGGGGTGTGAAGTTGCAGTGCACTTTACTTTTAGCTATCTGATTCGCGAGTTCCATTTTATTTTGTTGAAATAAAAGTGTTTAATTTCCCAGCACTGACATCTGTCATTTTGGTAAGTGCAAAATTCAATACAACTATTGGAAAGGAGTTAATTAAAGCACTCATTCCGGTTTGCACTTCCAGTGACACTTATAAACTTCATTGGTTTGCTTTGTGGCATTGTCTGAACAGCATGATTGATTGGCTGCTGTGTCTCTCGCCAGCAGCCATCCATTACAGTGCATACTCTATATAGGATGAAGCAGACTATCACAGCCTTGCTGTACAATAGGGAATTGTAATGTGCTTGTCCAGATGACGTGCTGATTTCAACCTCAGGTCAAAGTCCCATTGGAATTGGATAATCCAGTGAATTAATAGCAAGATCCATATCACTAACAGCAAGCACTGGGGAATTCCTGTAGAAATATACTGAAACTACAACACAGAAGATACTTGGCCCAACTAGACAATGCTGCATTTATACTCTGTAAGAGTCTCCGCCCACTCTCATCACCTTCTCCACCTCGACCTCTCTGCCATGTATTCAAGCCTCTCTTTTAATGCATCAGTGTTTTCTTTCTGCTTTAATATGACAGAGAGTTCCACATTCTCCCCTCTCTGTGTAAAGACATTCTTCCTAAATTCTTTCCTGAATCTGTTACTAACCTATATCCTCATGTCCAGGACTCACAAGTCAATACGTTACCCAATCCAATTACTTTCTTATTTTAAAGACTTCTATCGAGTGCCATAACCTTCTCTTCATTGAGGTAAAGACTCCCTGAATGTTCAGCCTTGCCTGACAGTTGCATCCTCTTCATTCTGGTCACATCCTTTTTAAACTCTTCTGCATTTTCATCAGGGTTTCAATGTCCTTTCTTACATTCCCAAGAGCTCAGTTGTGAAACTCTGCACAAATGTGGCTTGCAATCCAAGAAACTAAGAGAATTGTGAGCCACTGTGTGTGTTACAGTGCGTTCCATAGAATATACCATGATGTCTGCTACAATACATACAACAGTCTGTGCCATAGTGTATGCCATGGTGGGTGTTGTTTACTGTTGGACATTCAGACTTATCTCTTTGGCCAATGGGAAAATCAACTTCCATTCTCATTCCATACCATTTATTATGCGATCAATAATCACAAATAATTCATAACCTCAGGGCACTACAATGCACTTTGCAGCTAATGCAGTAAACATGGTCCCTGTTGTAAGACAGGAACATTGGCAACCAATTACACATGACAAAATCCAACAATAGGAATGAGATAATGACAAGGTGACCTCTCCTGTTGATGTTGGTGAGTAATGAACATCAGACCAGGAGAACTCTTCTGCTCCCCTTTAAAATAGTATGCAGTATCTTTAATGTCACCCTGAAACAGTAGAAGGTGTTTGGGTTTAATATCTCACTGGAAATAATGGCACTTTAACAGTGCAGCACTCCCTCAAGATTATACTAGAGTCTCAAGCCTACATACCAAGATTTAAATCCACAAACATCTGATTCAATAGTGAGAAAGCTGACCACCAAGGCCAAGCTAATGATTACATTAGCAGACCTCTGTGGCTCAGTAGGTACTGCTGGATTAGGAGCTGGCCATAGAAAAAGTATTCAACATGTTTCAATGGGTTGAGAATCTCTTACCCTAATATTCTCCTAAGGGTAACAAAGAAGGACACAGAAGGACATAGGTTTAAAGTGTGGGGGGCAAGTACAGAGGAGATGTTAGAGGTAAGTTTTTCACTCAGCGGGTGGTGAGTGAATGGAATCGGTTGCCATCAGTGGTGGTAGAGGCAAACTCGCTGGGGTCTTTTAAGAGACTTCTGGATGAGTACATGGGATTTAATGGGTTGGGAGTTACAGATAGGTCTATGGCCTAGTAAGTATAGATATGATCTGCACAACCTGTGGGCCGAAGGATCTGTTTGTGCTGTAGTGTTCTATGTTCTAAATGGATGTGAACAAATATTGGCTATTTAATTTCAGAACAAATGCATCAGTAACATAGAACATAGAACATTACAGCACAGAACAGGCCCTTCGGCCTTCGATGTTGTGCCGACCAAAAAAAAAAAGCAATGCCCCTCCAAACTAAACCATTCCCTTCTCTTCCATATACTTATCAACTAACCTCTTAAACGCCACCAAACTTGGCGCATCTACAACAGCTGCAGGCAGGGCATTCCACTCCCTAATCACTCTTTGAGTAAAGAACAATATACAAATAACAAATACTCCCAGGACAGGCATAACATGCGGTTGGATAAAGTTCCCTCTATACTGTCCCCATCAAAAATTCTCAGGGCAGGTACAGCACTGGGTTAGAGATAAAGTAAAATTCCCTTGGCACTGCCCCATCATCACTCCTAGAACAGGTACAGCACTGGGTTACATATAAAGTAAAGCTCTCTCTACACTGTCCCCATCAAACATTCCCAGGACAGGTGCAGCACAGGGTTAGATACAGAGTAAAGCTCTCTATCTCCACATTATCCCCATCAAACACTCCCAGCTTTCCACTGGGTCAGGTAATTCAATAAATACTTGTTAATTTAAGACTGTTTCTATGAACCATCATTCAATACCAATTTCAGCCAGCATTTTCTAGTCATCCCATGGCCCACGGCCAGTACAATTGAGGACAGAGAATTAGGCGCTCAGCCAAATCTTTGTTCACTGCAGCAGGACCAGAAAATCCATTTGGTGTGAAGGGCTAGAAAATTCTGTCCATCACCATCCAGTACCCAAACTCCCATACTCAATCATGGCACGGCCACCAGCCAGTCCCACACATTCCAAAATGTACCAAAACATTGAATGCATTCGAGTATAATACTTGAAGTGAACGGAATCAAAGATCATGGGGAGAAAGCAGGATTAGGATATTGAATTGGATGCTCAGCCATGATCATAGGGAATGGCGGAGCAGGCTTGAAGGGCCAAATGGCCTCCTCTTGCCCTATCTTCCAAGTATATTTCTATTCCATACTTAATTCCAGCATCATCTCCACACAATCCCTGCACAGTCCTCTATTCAGTGCCCACAGCATATACTCCTCTACTTTAACTTCTCAACTTTAGCAGCACCAGAACATCGACCCCAAAAACAGGTTAATAGTGAATGTAAGATAAGCCCACTCTCGGTAAGTGTCCCACTTTAGCCTGATGGCCTGATTTTACCATTTTCATTCTAAGTGCTGAATCTGGGCGCAATTCAGATCCAATTTGGGAATCTGCTTTCAGGTGCCCCCATTAGCACTTTGCCTAAAAAAAACCATGAGTCTGAAATGATCGGAGCTCTGACCTGCGCATGAACAGTGAGGAAAAAAATTGAAAATCATGTCGCTATCACATAGCTCCTGGGCCACAAAAAGTGGATAAAGCGGCTCAGGAGCAATGCCTCCCCCCCGCCCCCAGACATCACCTCATCCCTACAACATAACTTTCCCCTTATCCATCCATTCCCCCCCCCACTACCCAAACGGATTGCAATCTTCTGCCCCCTTCCTTCCCCACCGATTGCTCGCACAGTGGCAGCGAACCCTGGTAAAATCAGGCTGTGTGTCAGAGCAGATCAATTTCCATGGTTTCTATTATAATACATAAAGTGTGGATGCATGAACAATCTTACATCAAACCTCCTATTTATAGATCTAAATTGTGGGAAAGCATTCCTTTTACATCTTAGGTGTTAGACTAGACAGGAGGTTTATTAATCTCAGAATCTCACATTACCAACTAAAAATTCCCTTTGACATCACTCAAAAATAGCAAACATCTGATGCTAGGTTGAAGGCTTGGAGTTCTCCTATTGAGAAACGTTAGTGATGAACAGCATGTTGCATCTCTTCATGTATTTGTCATTGATTTTTATTGCATCATTATGCAAGTGGTTTCTCAGTGAGACAAACCAATGGCAAGCCTGTAGAAGGAGAACTTGATCAGCATCTGTCCCAGACTTTTGAAATTACAAAACATATTTTCCACTTTGACCATAAACAGTTTGATTCCAACGAACTATCTATTTCCTCTTTGCTAGTTTCAGGGCTGGCTATTTCTTTCTGTGTACAAGGTCTTCAGATACTCCAACACTAACTAGTATTGAACAAGTTCTCCAGTGCAAACTCTGAACATGTACTGGGCTGAGAATCACTTCCCCTACTATTTACATTAATAACAACTAATGCATGGTGAAATTATAACATTAGTAATGAGATACCATTCAGCTCCTTATGTATGCTTCCTAGTTGAATTAGATCTTGTCCTATTTATCCACTTTCCTTCTGTGTTCTTTAATACCTTTACAAAAATTGGTTGCTCAGCCTTGAAATTTCCAATTGTCATCCAGAATCCACAGCCTGTAGAGAGTTTCAGATATTAACTACCCTGTGTGTCAGAAAGTGCATTCAGATTTCACTTCTAACTGTTGTTATTGGCACTGAACACTACATTAACTCTATTGAACACACAATTTAAGCTTATTGAGGAGAGAGTATTAACTTTAACTATTAATGAGTGCTCACTGCAACATTGACCAGTAATTATTCCTGTTCTTCTCTTAACTTCTCACTTTAATATTAACCATTGTTCAGTGCTCAAACCAAATGCTTTTCAAAAATTAACTTCTATTAAGTGAAGCATCAAATATTAATTAATAAAGAGTACTCTAACATTGACTAATGAATACATTAATATTGTCTAACACTGAATATTCTCAACAGCATTCATTAGACACTGTAGATTCCATCAGAGAGATTGGAGAGACCTCCAGTCCAACAACCATCAAATCCTTCTAACATTAAATAATAAGTAAAAATATTTATATTAACTAACATTGGTTTGTATTAATAAAGAGACCCTAATCCCAGTATTAGAATCATAGAATCTAGAGAACCCCTTCAGTGCGGAAGAAGGCAATTCAGCTGAGTTCTGAGCTGTTGAAAAGTGGAATAGCGCAGAGTGAACATTAGGAACTGAGGAAACCCTCCTAGGAATTAACTCTGGGTTTATCAGAAAACATTCCCCACAAAACTGGGACTTTTCAAACTTCTGGGTTTCAACATACAAATCCTGGAGTTCCTGTGCCTTTCATCATGTAAACAAAAAGGAAAAAAAAAGACTTGTATTTATATATGACAGCTTTCATGAACTCACGATAGGATTTACCCCCGAATCTCTGGATTGCTAATCCACTGACGTTACCAGTACATAATCATTTAGCCCCTTGTTGACCTGGCAATCTATTTCAAATGATACTGATTGAAGGATAAATATCGCTCTCTGCACTGTTGTGTGACATGGTAGCACAGTAGTTAACACTGCTGTTTCACAGTTCTAGGGACCTGGGTTTGAATCCTGGCTTGGATCACTGTCTGTGTGGAGTTTGCACATTCTCCTTGCATGGGTTTTCCCTGGGCGCTCTGGTTTCTTCTCACAGTCCAAAGATGTGTGGGTTAGGTTAATTGGTCATGCTAAAATTGCCCCTTAGTGTCCTGGGATGTGTAGGTTAGATGGATTAATGGGTAAATGTGGAGGGATATGGGGGTAGGACCTGGGTGGGATTGTGGTCAGTGCAGACTCGATGGGCCTGTTCCTGCACTGTAGGATTCTATGATTCACTGCTTTTCTTCAAAATAGTGACCCAGGATCTTTTATAGTAAGTTCGGGTTAAGTAAGGGTTAGTAAGTTCGCCGACGATACAAAGGTCGGTGGTGTTGTGGATGGTCTGGAGGGATGCCAAAAGTTGTAGCGGGACATAGACAGGATGCAAGACTGGGCGGAGAAGTGGCAGACGGATTCAACACAGATAAATGTGTAGTGGTCCATTTTGGCAGGAATAATGGGATGAAGGAGTACAATATAAGGGGTAGGAGTCT
Organism: Sphyrna mokarran; assembly: GCA_024679065.1. Classification (NCBI taxonomy): domain Eukaryota; kingdom Metazoa; phylum Chordata; class Chondrichthyes; order Carcharhiniformes; family Carcharhinidae; genus Sphyrna; species Sphyrna mokarran. The sequence continues at coordinate 66,980,443 of JAGIQG010000004.1, read as the reverse complement.
TAGCTGTGTTGTAGAGCAGAAGGATCTCGGGGTCCGGGTCCATAGGACTCTTAAATTGGCCTCGCAGGTGGAGGAAGTGATCAAGAAGGCGTACGGTGTACTGGCCTTTATTAATCGAGGAATAGAGTTTAGGAGTCAGGAGGTAATGATGCAGCTCTATAAGACTCTTGTCAGACCCCAGTTGGAGTATTGTGCGCAGTTCTGGTCGCCTCATTATAGGAAGGATTAGAGGCTATTGAGAGAGTTCAGAGGAGATTTACAAGGATGCCGCCTGGATTGGGAGGCACGCGTTATGAAGATAGGTTGAGGGAGCTGGGACTCTTCTCACTGGAGAGAAGTAGGTTGAGAGGCGACCTGATAGAGGTTTATAAAATGGTGAGAGGGATAGATAGGGTGGACTCTCAGAGATTATTTCCCCGAGCTGAAATGGTCACTACGAGAGGACACAGACTTAAGGTGCAGGGAAGCAAATACAAAGGAAATGTCAGGGGTAGGTTTTTCACTCAGAGGGTGGTGAGTGAATGGAAGCGACTGCCGTCGGAGGTTGTTGAGGCAAACTCACTGGGGTCTTTTAAAAGACTTCTGGATGAGTATATGGAAAAGAATAGGATAGGGGGTTATAGATAGGTCAGTGGATTGGTAGATGTGATTGGCGCAACTCATGGGCCGAAGGGCCTGTTTGTGCTGTATTGTTCTATGTTCTATGTTCTATAGCCACGCAAGAGAACAAGTCCAACCTCAATTCAACTTCTAGCCTGACAGTTCAACACATTCATCATAATATTATAGTTGTGATGTTACTACACAGGTAGTCTAGAAGCCTAAGAATACATACTCTAATCATTCCTTGACAGTTGGGAGAGTTAAATTCAATTAAAGAATAAAAAACAAAGAACAAAGAAAGTTGCAGAACAGGAACAGGCCCTTCAGCCCTCCAAGCCTGCACCAACCATACTGCCTGACTTAACTGAAACCCTCTACGCTTCCAGGGACCATATCCCTCTATTTCCATCTCATTCATGTACTTGTGGGCTGGTTCTGTAAAGGTTTGATATAGCTGAGTAGCCTGGTAGGCCATTTCAGAGAACAGCTAAGATCCAACCTTAAAAGCCCCTTAAAAGTCACTATCGCATCCACTTCCACTACCTCCCCCAGCAATGAGTTCCGGGCACCCACCACTCTCTGTGTAAAACATCTGCCTCGTACATCTCTTTTAAAACTTGCCCCTTGCACCTAAAACTTATGCCTCCTAGTAAATGACTCTTCCACCCTGGGAAAAAACTTCTGACTATTCACTCTGTCCACGCCTCTCATGATCTTGTAGACTTCTATCAGGTCTCCCCTCAACCTCCATCACTCCAGTGAGAACAAACCAAGTTTCTCCAACTTCTCCACATAGCTAATGCCCTCCATACTAGGCAACAACTTGGTAAATCTTTTCTGTTCCATATCTTTCTGGTAGTGTGGCAACCAGAATTGAACACTATATTCCTTGCTAAGGTTCTATAAAGCGTCAACATGACTTGCCAATTTTTAAACTCAATTCCTCGGCTGATGAAGGCAAGCAGGCCGTATACCTTGTGGATTAAAATGTTTTTCTCATTAACAATGATCATTACGCAGCGACCAATTGTAGCAAAAATCCATCTGGTTCACTAATGCTCTTCAATGGGTGGAGATAGCCATCCTTACCTCGTCTGGCCTAAATATGACTCCAGATTCAGACAATGTGGTTGGATCTTAACTTCCCTCTGAAATGGCCTACCAGGCTACTCAAGCTATATCAAACCTCTAAAGAATCAATCAACAAGAATAAAACTGAGTCAACCATCTGTCCTCGGCTTTGGCACCAAATCTCAGATTCCACATGTCAATCATCATTCAGTTCATAAAATGATAGAATAATTACAGCACAGGAGGAGGCCATTCAACCCACTGTATCTAATATAACTCTCTAAAGGAGTAACTCACCTTGTGTCACTTCCTTTACCTTGCAATATGTCCTTTTCAGATAAACATACAATACCCGTTTTAGTGACTTAGCTGGACCTGCCTCCATCATATTCTCAGACAGTACATTCCAGACCCTCATTGTGCAAAAAAAAAGATTTTTCTCAAGGCACCCCTTCTTCATTTGTCAATTGCCTTAAATCTGTTTCATCTGGTTATTGATCCTTTCACCAATGGAAACAGTTTCTCTCTATTTACATTATCCAGCCTCTTCATGATTTTGAACACCTCAAACGAATCCCCTCGCAGCCTCTCTTCTTCACGGAGAACAGCCTCACCAGTTCCACTTTATCCATGTAACTGAAGTTTCCTCATCCCTGGAATCATTCTGGTGAATCTATTTTGCACTCTGTCTAATGCTTTGACACCTTCTCTAAAATGTGGCATTTGAACTGAAGGCAATACTCCAGTTGAGGCTGAACCAGTATTTAATACAGGTTTAACATTAATTCTTTGCTCTGTACTCTATACCCCTATACATAAAGCTTAGAAACATGTACAATTTGCTTAACCTGCTTGTCATCTTTTACAATTTGTAGATGCACACTTCTTGGTCCCCTGCTTCTTTATTCTTTTTAGAATTGTGCCCTTTGTTTTATATTGTCTCTCCTCATTCTTCCTATCGAAAAGGACTTGACACATCTCTGTAACTGGTAGCACTCTCAATTCTGAATCACAAGCTTATGGGTTCAGAGTGGCTGACACTCCAGTGGCACTCAGAGAGTACGGCACTCTCACAAGTAGCATATTTAAGATGAGTTGTTAAACCAAAGTTCTGTCTCCCCTCTCAGCTGGATGTAGAAGATTTCATGATTTTGAAGAAGAACTGGGAAATTCTCTCAATTGTCCCGGCCAATATTTATCCCTCAGTCACTTTACTCTATAGGCTATCTGATCATTGTCACATTGTTGTTTGTGGGACCTTGTTGTATATATATTAGCTATTGTATTTCCTTCATCATGACAATAACTACACATCAAAATTTAATTGTCTGTATAAGACTGTGGGACATTCAACAGTTACAAAAGGCACTATATAAATTCAATTCTTTATTTTGTAGGCCAAAAACACACCCAGCCCTGCCAATCCAGCAAAATCCTCCTCATGATACAACCAGGCCTAGTGCCGAAATTCAGAAACTGTCTCACAGACTAGTCAAGCAACAGTTTGATATTTGATATTTAGTAGTCATATTCACAAAATCATATCTTACAGATAAGGTCCCAGACCCCTTCATCACCATTTCTGGATATGGTCTTTCCCAACAGCAAGACAGACCCAGGTGATGGCACAGTGGTATATAGTCAGGAAGGAGCTACCTTGGAAGTCCTCAACATCGACTCTGGACCTCATAAAGTCTCAAGGCATTAGATCAAATATGGGCAAAGAAACATCCTGCTGATCAGCACATACTGTGCCCTCTCAGCTGATGAATCAGTACGTCTCCATGTTGAACACCACTTGGAGGAAACACTGAGGGTAACAAGTGTACGGAAAGCATTCTAGTTAAAGGAATTCAGCATTCAATACCAAGAACGGTTCAGCAACATCACTATTGAATGAATTGGCCAAACCTTGAAGAGCACATCTGCCAAATTGAGCCTGTGACAGGTGATGAAGGGAACAGGTCAGAGGTAAAAACCTATTTGACTTCATCCTCACCAATCTATCTTTTGTGAATGCCACAATCCATTAGTTGAAGTGACCACACCATGGTCCTTGTGATGACAAAGGTCCATCTTTGTTCTGCTGCCACCCTCTATCATGTTGTGTGGCCACACTTGCTAAATTAGGTAGACTCAGAATAGATATAGCAATTCAAACCTGGTCATTATTAAGATGCTGTAGCATTTTAAAGCATTATCAAAAGGTTTCTGGCTTTATTAGGAACAAAAAAAGTCAGGTGATTTACTTCTGCTGTTGGTTAATGAGACAGAACAATCATGAAATGCGGTTGCACCATTGGCAATGGAATAGTTTTCCAGCACAATCTGTAACCTCATAACCCAGCATCTCCTTCACTATATCCTAACAATCAAACTCTTGTTCAATGAAGAGTACATCAGGAGTAGCACTAGGCATGCCTAAAAATGAGGTGAAGCTACAATTCAGGATTACCTGTATGCCAAACAGCAGAGACACCAAGTAATAGACAGAACTAATCAGTCTCACAACAAAGAGTTCAAATCAAAGCTTTGCAGTCCTACCACATCCAGGCATGAATGGTGGCGATCAACTAAACTAACCAAAGGAGACGGTTCCAAACTCAGCCCATGGTTCAGGCATGCCAATGCATATCACTGCTGGTCCCCAGCCCAGACATGGGGAGGGAAAGAGGTAGGAAGGCCATTCAGCTGTTAAACTATCCAGCAAATGCAAAAAAGGATGCTTGATACAAAACTGACCCCCAGTATTGTAGTTCTCCATATACCAGGGAAAAAATTGAATGAGAATGGAAGGAAGGACAGAGGCAATTTCAAAAATATCCAGAACCTTCCGCGTTCCTAGCCAAGTTGTTCCAGTACAACTACAGCACTGACTTCTATCTAACAATGTGGAAAATTGTCCAGGTATGCCTTTTGCACAAAAAACAGGACAAATCTATCTCGGCCAGTTACTGCCCCATCAGTCGAATCTCGATCACCAGCCACAAGATGGACAGTGTTATCAAGTTGCAGTTGCTCAGCAATAACCTGCTCACTGACATTCAGTGTGGGTTTCACCAGGGTCATTGAGCTCTTAACCTCATTACAGACTTGGCCCAAATATGGACAACGGAGCTGAACTCCAAAAGTGAGGTAAGAGTGACTATCCTTGATATCAAGGCAGTATTTAACTGGATGTGGAATAAAGGAGCCCAAGCAGAAGTGGAATTAACAGGCATTAAGAGAAACCCTCTGCTGATTGGAGTTATACTTGGCAGAAAGAAAGATAATCATTATGAAGTATTTTGAAAGGTTAGTCATGGCATTCAACAACACTAGTCTCCCTGATTGCCTGGATCCAATACAGTTTGCCTACTTCTGCATCAGATCTACAGCAGATGCCATTTCCCTAGCCCTACACTCAATCCTGAAACATCTGGATAACAAGGACACTTAGACTTCTACTTATTGTCTACAGATCAGCCTTCATTCAGTACCATCATCCCAACAAAACACATCTCAAAACTTTGTCCTAAGGCTTGGCTCCTCTGTCAAGGTGTATCTGTCAAGGTTGTATGAAGGTATACACCTTCAAGTGTATGCTGCATACACTTTCCACAGCCATGGGAAAGCAGCCAGTATAATCAAGGACATTATGTACCTCAGATATACTCTCTTCCACCTTCTTCTGTCTGGAAAAAGTCTGAAAACTCACATGCCAACTGACACAGGAACAACTGCTTTTCCATTTTTATTAGAGTTTTGAATGGTCTTATCATATATTAAGTTGATTCTTTTCTTCACCCTACCTGGTAGCTGCAATACTATATCCAGCACACTATTCTTTTCCTTTTCCTCTATGTACTTCATGAGAGGTATGTTTTGCCTGTATAGCGCACAAAAAACAATACTCACTGTATCACAGTACATGTGAGAATAAAATCAAGTCAAATCAATAATTGTGGTGGTTGAAGGTCAATCATCTTAGCTTCAAGAAATCACTGCAAGAAATCGTCAGGGTAGTGTCCCAGGCCAACCATCCTCAGCTGCTTCATCAGTGATCTACCTTCCTTCATAAGATCAGAAGTGGGGATGTTTGTTGACGACTGCACAATGTTCAGCATTATTCAACATAGACAGGGATCACGCATAGAGGTGGAAACATCGGGGTGGCGGCGTGGGCTCGTTGGGCCAAAGGGCCTGTTTCCCATGCTGTTTTGTTCTTTGTTCTTTATTCTTTATTCACAATCCTCAGATACTGAAAGAGCCAGACTTGTACAACGTTCTCCTTGGAGTATGTAGAAACTTGTATGTCAATCATAAAGTAAGTTAATGTTACACATTTATTTCCAAACTAAAAACAATTTATTCCCATGCAGCACATAATTCACTCCATTAGTCTGAATATCACTCGATACCAAAAAGTCTCACAGCTGTTGAAGTTGATTTGATTTGATTTTTCAATGCTGCATCATCTAGTACCAACTTCATTAGATCTCAATTAGTGATGACAGCAGCAGCTCCGTGGGTAGCACTCATACCTTGAAAGATCATGGGTTCAAGTTCTACACAGCAAGAAGTCTGACAACACCAGGTTTAAGTCCAATCGATTTATTAGATAGTAAACTCACAAGCTTTCGAGGTTCTCCTCTTTGTCCCGTGCATGAGGTGTTCTGGTCTCAGACAGCACATATAACAGCACATACCAGAACACCTCATTCAACTGACAAAGAGGAGAACCTCGAAAACCTGTGAGTTTACTATCAGATAAATCGGTTGGACTTAAGCCTGGTGTTGTCAGACTTCTTGCTGTGTTTACCCCAGTCCAATGTCGGCATCTCTACTTCAAGTTCTACCCCAGATAACAGAACTGTGCATATAATCCAGTCTGATACTCCCAGGGCAATGCAGTGGATGTTTTGTAAAAATCAACTTTTGGGATGTGGACACTGTTTGTTGGGCCAGCATTTATTGTCCACATCTAATTGCCCTTGAAAAAATGGTGGTGGGCCATCATCTTGAGCCACTGTAGTCCCTGTGACATAGGTAAACCCACAGTGGTGTGAGCGAGGGAGTTCCAGCATTTTCACTCAGTGGAACAATGAAAAATTTTTCAAGTCAGGATGGTGAGTGACTTGGAGGGGAACTTCCAGGTGGTGGTGTCCTCAGGTAACTGTGCTCTTGTCCTTCTAAATAATAGAAGTCCCAGGTTTGTATGGTGTTATTGAAGGAACTTTGGTGAGTTCCTGCAGTGCATCTTGTTGATGGTACACACTGCTGCTACTGTGCGCCAGAAACTACAAAAGATCGTCAATGTAGTCCAATCCATTATGCAAACTAATGTCCTCTCCCTTGACTCTGTCTACACTCCCTGCTGCCTTGGAAAAGCAGTCAACATAAGAAAGGGCCCATGCACCCTGGAATTCTCTCTTCCACCTGCTTCCTTTGGGAAAAATACAAAACTCTGAAATCATTTACCAATTGACTCAAGAACAACTTCTTCCCTGCTGCTGTCAGACTTTTGAATTGACTAACCTTGCACTAAGTTGATCTTTCTCTACACCCTAGCTATGATGGTAAGACTACATTCTTCACTCTCTCATTTCCTTCTCAGTAATCAGTATGTTTTATTTGTATAGCACTCAAAAAATAATTTTGGGCTCATGTACGTTAATATATATGACAATAATAAATCAAATCAAATCAGTGGTGGAGGGATTCAATATTATAATTGGTGGATGGAGTGCCAATCAAATGGGATACTTTGTCCTGGATGGTGTTGAGTTTATTGAATATTATTGGAGCTGCATGCATTCAGGCAAATGAAGAGTATTCGATCACTCTCCTAACTTGTGTCTTGTGTATAGTGGAGAGGCTTTGGGGAATCAGGGGGTGAGTTACTTCCCTCAGGATTCCTAGTCTTTGACTGGATCTTGTAGCTACAGTATTTATATGGCTAATCTAGTTCAATGGTAACTGCCTGGATGTTGATAGTTGGTGATTCAGTGATGGTAATGTTATCAAATGTCACAGAGAGATGGTTAGATTTTCTATTGTTGGAGAATTTTGCCCTGAATCTAACTTGATGATTATTGTTGGCTAATTGAATAACATAATTCTTTTTATGTGAACAAAATTAACCCAAACATTTAAAAAATTATGTAATTGATAAATTAGATAAACTAAGCTCAGAACATCATTGCGCATACTAAAGGTGCACTTGTGAAACTCTCATGCTTTTGATAGGTAATTATCTGTTGAAGGAAGTTTCTCAATTGCAATGAGAATTATCCTTGAGATGAAATGTCTGTTTCTCTATTGTTTAGATCTCGAGTAGATTGAGATACATAGCAATTCCATCAGGTTAGATTTATGGCCTCTTTGTGACCAAAATTGAAAATCCAAGGTCTGGTAAATTGGAAGGCAATGAATGATTTCAGTTTTGATGTGTTGTATAGACCTGAGCCTTGAGAACTGGTATTTCACTGTGACAGGGGAAGCTCAAATCATTTCTCCCATGACAGAATTGACAGCTATCATTCAAATCCAAGACCTTTATTCACCCTCTTTCCTTCTCCTGTTGCTGCTCTCACTAACACTGGCGATGTTTGATGAGCCAGAATAGATGGAGCTTTACTCAGGCATCATCACAACAATCAATCATTCAAAGGTGTAGAGACTTGCAAAGTGAGAGCTCAGGCTGGTCCTCAGGATGAGACTAATTTTTTTGCCTACTTCTTGTTGCCCCTAATAATAGACATGTAGAGCAGCCATATAAATAAATAAATCTGGATTTCTCCTGCCTTTTGTGTACAAAATATACCTGGGCAATTGGCCACATTGCTGGGTAGATGCCAATGTTGGGGCTGTACTAGAACAACTTAGCTAGAGGCATGGCTAGTTCTGAAGTGCATCAAACCTATTGCTGGAATGTTGTCATGGCCAATAAACTTTGCAGCATTCAGTGTCTCCAGATGTTTCTAGATTTCATGTGGAGTGACCACTACAATTCTTAGGACTTCAGGTAGAGGCAGAATGCGCATCATCCACCCAGCACCTCAATCGGATGATGGCTGTAAATACTTTAACCATCAGTAAGGGTAGTGATATTTTGGACCTTCCTTCCCTTTGGTTTAATTAGTGGTTTAATTTTCTACCACCATTTATGACTGAATGTGGCAAGTTTGTAAAATCTTCAGCAACTCAGTTGACTGCGAGACTGCTTAAGCTCTGTCTGTTGCATTCTGCTTGCATCTTCTGGCACACAAGTAGCCGTGTACCGTAGCATCATCAAGTTGGCATCTCATTTTTATAAATACCTGGTGAACGCTCGCTCTTCATTGAACCAGGGTTGATCCCCTGGATTAGTAGTAATGGTAGACTGGGGGATATGCTGGACTTTGAGATTAAAAATTCTGGTAGAGTACAATGCTAAATTGCCCCTTAGTGTCCAAAGATGTGTTGATTAGGTGGATTGGCTATGCTAAATCAGGGTAAATACATGGGTTGCAGGGGATAGGACCTGAGTGGGATTTTTGTCGATGCTGACTCGATGGGCCAAATGGCCTCTTTCTGCACTGAAGGGATTCTACGATTCTATAAATTCTGTTGTCGTTGATGGCCCATGCCTCATGAATCCTAGTTTTGAGTTGCTAGATCTGTTCGAAATCAAACCCATTGCTGCTACTAATTTTTCTCTCGCATTCTCTTCATGAAAGTACTTTGTGGCAAAGTAGCGCAGCGGAAGCGTGCTGAGCCTGTAACCCAGAGATCGATAGACTGAAACTGCTGTTCTTATTAACACTCGTAATGAAACAACTTGACCAGAACTCTGAAACAATTTTGGGGTGGCAAGGTGACACAGTGGTTAGCACACTGCTCATAGCTCCAGGGACCTGGGTTCAATTCCGGGCTTGGGGTCATAATCTCTGTGAAGATTGCACATCATGTGTTTGTGTGGGTTTCCTTCCATAGTCCAAAGATGTGTGGGTTAGGTTGATTGGATATGCTAAGTTAACCCTTAGTGTCCTGGACATGATAGGTTAGAAGGATCAGCAGGTTAACTAAGTGGGACAAGGCCTCGGTTGGATTGTGATAGGTGAAGACTTGATGGGCCAAATGGCCTCCGTTTGCACTGTAGGAATTCTATGGTTCTATGAAACTGGAAAATTTAATCAACTTTGTTACAAATTCCCACCACTCCCTTGCACTCACATGGTCTATCTCTGACTTTAACCATCTAAGGCAAATGTTCTCTCCCAGTGGTGCATGATTTCTTGTACTTCTTTTAATTGAACATACCATTTTCACTTTCACCTTCTCTGAATTGGGACAACAAACACAGAATCCTCTGTTCAGTTTGCAGGCATGACTCCGAGCTCCCTATAACCTGCCATTTCAATTCTTTTCCTCATTGCCACTCTGACCTCTGCCCTTGGAGTCTTTTACAGTCTCAATGAAGTGAAAGTAATCTTGAACACCTCATCTTCAGTTAAGCACTTTACAGCCTCCTAGATTCAATAGTGTTTAACGGTTTTAAATTGTAATCACTGTCTCACGTTTTGAGTAGCAGTTGCTGATTATGCTTCTGCTGCTGCCTCCTTTAGACACATTTTTATTTTTTTTCTTGTCCCATTAACATCTCTCTTTCTGTGTGCCATTAATTCTCTCATCACATAACTGCTGCTGATTTCCACCTGAACACAGACCTTTCATCTTGGTAAACTCCAACCTCCCTTACATTGAGATTGGTTTAAAACTTATTAAACCTCTGAACTATTCCAGTTTTGCTGAAAAGCTATCAATCTGAAATGCTAACCTCCATTTTACATCTCCCTTAAAATTCACTCTGGTGATGACAGAGCTGAACACTAAGATAAGCAGGAGACCATGCTGGAACATGGGATGATATAAAAAAGAAACACTAGGGGGAGGTGCAGCTAAAGGTTTGCAAAATAATTTGGATGAGCTCTACAATGGAACAAATCAATATTAATATAACCACAATACTGAGAAATAGGGAGCTCTCAAAGCATGTATGTTTTGTATGGACCAGAATTAGCACAGGGCATTGAGGGAAGGATAATAGACACATCTCAAGTAATATTCTGACAAGGTGAAGAATGAATGAAACAAATTGAATACTGGATCACTAGGCTGACACTGCGTTATAGTTGGTGAAAAATGTTGAAACTTGAATAAAACCTGCCAATGGGCAACTTTTGTAAACTTGCACAGCATTACAAGCAGCTGGTGCCTTCTCTGAGAAATGGTTGCTGTATGCATTGGAGCATTTGAAGAAGGATTGGCTATTTAACCTCCCCCCACCTCCCCTCAGCCTATTCCTTGGGGCGACATGGTGGCACAGTGGTTAGCAATGCCGCCTGACAGTGCAGGGGCCCAGGTTCAATTCCCAGCTTGGGTTACTGTCGGTGTGGAATTTGTGTGTTCTCCCTGTGTCTGTGGGAGTTTCCTCCAGGTGCTCCTGTTTCCTCCCACAGTCAAAAAAATATACAGGTTAGGTGAATTGGCCAGTATACCAAACAGGCATCAGAATTTGGAGGCGAGGAGATTTTCTCCATAGCTCATTTCAGTGTGAATGTAAGCCTACTTGTGACTAATAAATAAATTTTACTTTTACTTTTTTATTCAGCATTCAATAAAATCATGGATAAAATTGCAAATCATAAGCTTCACTTTTTGACAGATTCAGACATGAGAATTATGAGACACCACTCAAAATCCAAATTAAATATGTGTAACAACACAATATACTCGTTAGCAACAAACCTATTAGACACAAATAATTACAAGGAATTATACATATTGTTACCCAGCAACCAGCCAACTTCTTGTCATGCCTATTGCTGGCATGTCCAATCTGAACTTCAAACTAAATTTGATATGTAAAAACTGGACACAAAGGGTGGAAAGATGGCTCTCTGAGGGTCACATAATCTCTTTTATGGCTTAGAAAAACTGCCTTGTCTCAAGTGGGCACAAAGGAACATTCCAAACTGATATGAATCAATGTCCTTCCCTGAGACAAATCCAAAGGGTGTTATCAGGTGGAATGAGACATTTTAAAAACAAAGGCACTGAATCTCTCAACTCTCGGAGATGTTAACCCACCACCCAGTCTGTACAATCAATGTGAAAACCACCTCCTCATTTGAAAAAGACTTCAAACATCAATTACTAGGGGGCAAAGGTTTAAGGTGCGAGGGACAAATTTTAAAAGAGATGTACGAGGCAGATTTTTTACACAGAGAGTGGTGGGTGCCTGGAACTTGTTGCTGGGGGAGGTAGTGGAAGTGAATACAGTAATGACTTTTAAGGGGCATCTTGACAAATACATGAGTAAGATGGGAATAGAGGGATATGGTCCTTGGAAACATAGGGGGTTTTAGATAAATTGGGCAATATGGTTGAAGTAGGCTTTGAGAGCTGAAGGCCTGTTCCTATGCTATAATTTTCTTTGTTCTTTGGGAAAAGTGATGTTGCGAGACAGCCACATTTTCTTTGTCTACTAAAGGATATCAATGAACTAAATTTTATTATCTGAACACCCCGTAATCTGATCTGAGTAGACAAACAAGCATTGAAAAAAATAATTTATTTTAGCCTCATAAAAATATTAAACTAAGCTAGTACGTTCCTTAAAGCTCTCTGTTGCAATCCTCCTCATCTGGGCAGACCCTGCACGTACAGAGGGAACTTCTCTATATTCAACCTAAACTTGTTAAGGTAGCCATCCCTATGGACAAGCCCGTCGTATACAGAAGACCTGCTCAGATGAGGAGGGTTGCTACAGACACCTACAGAAGCTGAAAGATGCCCTCCTAAGAACAGGGTATGGCATTTATCTCATAGATCGACAGTTCCAATGTGCCACAGTGAAAAACTGCAGAGACCTTCTCAGAAGACAAACACGGCACACAGCGGATAGAGTACCCTTCATCATCCAGTATTTCCCCAGACTGGAGAAGCTATGACATTTTCAACATGTCATCAATGAAGATGAACATCTCGCCAAGGCCATCCTCATACCTCACTTCTGCTACTTGCTTTCAAACAACTGCGCAACCTTAAACACACTGTACACAGCAAACTACCCAACCTTCAGGAGAATAGTGACCACACACACACAACCCTGCCACAGCAACATCTGCAAGGTGTGCCATACCATTGACATGGATGTTATCATCTCACAAGAGAACACCATCCACCAGTTACACAGTGCATACTTTGGTGACTCGGCCAATATTGTCTATCTGGTATGCTGCAGGAAAGGATGTCCTGAAGAATGGTACATTGGCAAACCCATGCAGATGCTACAATAATGGATGAATGAACATCACTCCACAATCATCAGGCAGGAGTATTCCCTTCCTGTCAGAGAACACTTCAGCAGTAAAGTATATTCAACGTCTGATGTTCGGATGAGCGTTCTCTAAGGCGGTCTTCATGACAACTGACAACGCAAAATCACCGACAGAAACTGATAGCCAAGTTCACATATGTGAGGATGGCCTCAACTGGGATCTTGGGTTCACGTCACACTGTCTGTAATACCCACGATTTGAATGGGTTTGCAAAATCTCACTAATAGTCCTGGCTGGAGACAATTCGCACTTCTTTAATCTGTGCTTAACCCTCTCTCCACTCATATTGCCTGCACCTATAAAGACTTGATTGCTGTTAAGACTCACATTCCAGCTATTATCTTGTAATTGAGTCTGTGTTCATGTCTGCTCTTTTATGAATTGAGCTCTTCATTCACCTGATGAAGGGGCAAAACTTGGGCTACCAAATAAACCTGATACTGTGAGAGTACTTACTCTGCCTACTCCAGTCCAACACCGGCAACTCCACATCATGGTCTCAATTCTGTTTAAGTGGAATCCATCTTAACAGTTCGCCATTTCCCCAGTACTGGTACCAATTGCCTAAGAACCATAGAATCCATAGAATCCTTACAGTGCAGAATCCAGCTCATCAAGCCTGCACTGTCTCTCCAAAAAAGTATTCAACCAGACTCTGCCTTTCGCCCTATCCCCATATCTACCATGCCTAATACCCTTAACCTACAGATTTTGAGAAACTAAGGGGCAATTCAGCATGGCCAATCAACCTAACCTGCACATCTTTGCATTGTGGCAGGAGACTGGAGTACCCAGAGGAAACTCACATAGATTCGGGGACAGTGTGCAAACTCCACACAGAAAGTCACCGAAGTCTGGAATCGAAACCCGGATCCCTGGTGCTGTGAGGTAGCAGTGATAATCACTGTGCCACCATGCTGCCCTGAAGCTAAACTTAACAACATTACTTCAGTCAGACATTTTACCTCCTAATCTGTTTACCCTATATCAATTTGCATGTGACTCAGATAACAATCGAGAATTTTGAAATTTTGTTTTTAAATTTGGATGTTACCTTTTCAAACTTTCTCAGCCGAACATGTTCTTGGTCCTTCCCACGTTATTCATTCCAAAATGGGCAATGTCCAAACTAGCTCCTTCCTCTTCCACTCCAATTTCTTCTCCAGTCCCAAGGAAATGTTTACAGCCCTGGTATTGAGCAGACATCAAAGCTGTTGGTTCATCTAATTTCAAGCCCTTTTTCCTCCTTTGAGACATACCTATCTAACACTGTGACCAAGCTTTCTGCCATCTACCTCACAGCTCCTATACCTCCTAGCAGCTCCTTCAGATCCTAATGGAACTCAGTGTCAAATTTAAAAGCTCATTTGCAAGTTTGTTCACAATAATAACAGCAACAAAGGTATTTACATAGAGCTTTCAGCATAATGAAAGGTCTGGAGTTCTTCACAGGAGCTGTGTTTTGAACAGTAAAAGAATTAAAAGTTATGGTGAGTGGGCAGGTAACCGGAGCTGGGTCTACGAAAAGATCAGCCATGATTTTATTGAATGGCGGAGCAGGCTTGAGGGGCCAGATAGCTTACTCCTGCTCCTCATTTTTATGTTCTTATTAAATGAAATTTGACACTGAGCCACATAAGGGGACATTAGATCGGATGACAGAAGCTTCATCAGAGAGGTAGGTTTTAAGACTTGGCTTAAAGAAGAAAATCAAATTATAGAGGGGCAGATGTGAACGGAGGGAATTTCAAAGCCTGGGGCCTAGGAAACTGAATCCTCTATCACTAAATGTGAGGGATGGTCCAGAAACTTGAAATTATCTGTGTCTTTACTTGCACCAAGTCCCATTCCTTCATCAGCCCCTTTGCTCATTGGCCTACATTGCCTTCCAGTTAAGCAACATTTTGATTTTAAGATTTTTATTCTTGTTTTCAAATCCCTCTATGAGCTCATTCTTCCCTATCTCTGGAATCTCCTCCAACCTCACAACCCACCAAAATATCTATGCTCCTCCAATTCTGATTTCTGGGCCATCCCTCACTTGATGAAGGAGCAGTGCTGATCAACCTTATTTAAAAAAGTAACAGAAAGGGTAAACAAAGCTGATAATGTAGATGTGATAAACCTGTATTGTCAATAAAAAATGAATTATAGACAAGCAGTAAAATTGCATAATAAACATTCTCAAAACACTAGGGATTGATTAATTACTGAATATTATTGTTAAACCTTTGACAAGCGCATTTTTGTTAAAGTGTGTGTCATTTTTCTCTGTATATTTCTCTTTGTCTTTTTCTCATTTCTTATTTAACCATTTTGTTAATTCTCATATTTTTTGCCTTTATTAAAATCCTTATTGTTCCTTTATTCCTCTGCTTATCTTCTCACTCATGGCTGTTTAGAGAAGCTGGAATTTCTTATAAAGATATGTGCTGATGTCCCAGTAGAAACATTTTGTTGCAGAGAGAGAGCCAATTCTCAATATAAAAGTACACTAATGGTACAGAAACACAACCAGAACAATCCCAGCTACTGTGTGTCCCCCTGTTGACCAATATGTTCCCCTGTCAGCTAGTGTGTGTTCCTCTGTCAGCCATACTCAGCCTATGCTTACTGCATAGTCACCAGTGTGTGTTGCTCTTTCAGTCAGTGTATTTTACACTGGTAGCTTGTGAAGCCTCTATTGCCAGAGGGCCATGGCCGAGTCACAGCAGGCCACAGCTGAGGCCCTCAACACACTTCCCGGGATTCTGCAGCCTATGGCTTGACAGTTTGCAGGAGACCCAGTGGAACAGTGTCAAAACACAAAGGCACAAGAGCAGCACGGAGGCAGAGTGGTTAGCACTGCTGCCTCACAGTGCCAGGGATCTAGGTGACTTGGGTCACTGTCTGTGTGGAGTGTGCATATTCTCCCTCTGTCTGCATGGGTTTCCACTGGGTTCTCCAGTTTCCTCCCATAGTCCAAAAATGTGCAGGTTAGATGCATTGGCCATACTAAATTCTCCCTCAGTGTACCCAAACAGGCACCAGAATGTGGCGACTAGGGCATTTTCACGGTAACTTCTTTGCAGTGTGAATGTGTACCTACCTTTGTGTAATAAGTAAACTATAAAAAAGGAATCACATTCAGCACAGGTGCAAGAGATTAAAGGGAAGAAATTTGCTGTAGGTTTTTTTTTTATCATTTCAACATGTTTCAGACTTGAAAATCAGCACTGCCATGTTTATTGCCTCAGTCCAAGATTAAAAACATCTTGGAGTAGATGCTTTATGGACTTCAGTGATATCAAGGTCATCTATTTAACAATTTGTATCGCATCCCTCAAAATTCAGCAGAAGTGTAACCCATTTCCTTTCACAGGATTGGG
This sequence comes from Sphyrna mokarran, assembly GCA_024679065.1. Taxonomy (NCBI): domain Eukaryota; kingdom Metazoa; phylum Chordata; class Chondrichthyes; order Carcharhiniformes; family Carcharhinidae; genus Sphyrna; species Sphyrna mokarran. Next base: position 66,964,035 of record JAGIQG010000004.1, on the reverse strand, counting down.
GATTGAGTTATGTGAAGAGAATATAGGAGTTCTGCTTGTTTTCCTGAGGGCAGACCTATTATACAGCTTTTGAAAATGATATGGGATTTTGATAGAGCAAATAAGCCAAAATGTTTCCAGTGTATATTACATTGGCAGCCTGTGTACATATATCATAGAACATAGAACACTACAGCACAAACAGGCCCTTCGGCCCACAAGTTGTGCCGAACATATCTATACTTACCAGGCCACAGAACTATCTGTAACTCCCAATCCCATTAAATCCCATGTACTCATTCAGAAGTCCCTTAAAAGACCCCAGCGAGTTCGCCTCTACCACCACTGACGGCAAGCGATTCCATTCACTCACCACCCTCTGAGTGAAAAACTTATCTCTAACATCTCCTCTGTACTTGCCCCCCAGCACCTTAAACCTGTGTCCTCTCGTAGCCACCATTTCAGCCTTGGGAAATAGCCTCCGAGAATCCACTCTATCTATTCCTCTCAACATCTTATAAACCTCTATCAGGTCACCTCTCAACCTTCGTCTCTCCAGGGAGAAAAGACCTAGCTCTGTCAACCTATCTTCATAAGGCATGCCCCCCAATCCAGGCAACATTCTTTTAAATCTCCTCTGCACCCTCTCAATAGTTTCCACATCCTTCCTATAGTGAGGTGACCAGAACTGCGCACAGTACTCCAAGTGGGGTCTGACAAGGGTCTTATAAAGTTGCAGCATTACCTCCCGACTTCTAAACTCAATTCCTCTATTAATGAAGGGCAGTACACCATATGCCTTCTTGACCACATCCTCCACTTGCGGGGCAGATTTAAGAGACCTATGGACCCAGACCCCAAGATCCTTCTGCTCCTCAACACTGCCAAGACTCCTACCCTTGATATAATACTGCTTCACCCCATTGGTCCTGTCAAAATGGACCACTACACATTTATCCACGTTGAAGTCCATCTGCCACTTCTCCGCCCAGTCTTGCATCTATATCTCGCTGCAACTTCAGACATCCCTCCAGACTATCCACAACACCACCAACCTTTGTATCGTCGGCGAACTTACTAACTCATCCCTCCACTTTCTTATATTGTCTCTATTGTAGCCTCTATTGTCAGCCAGTGTGTGTTTCACTGCCCACCTGGCTGACTTCCCAGATGTGGATATGCAGTGTTGGACTGAAGTAAACACAGTAAGAAGTCTCAGAACATCAGGTTAAAGTCCAACAGGTTTATTTGGTAGCAAAAGTCATTAGCTTTTGAAGTGCTGCTCCTTCATCAGGTAAGTGGGAAATCTGTTCACAAACAGAGCATATAAAGACATAAACCCAATTTATACACTGAGATGATGCACAAACCTTTCTTTCTTTCAGTCTGCTTTGTTCCCTCCCTCTCTCTCTCCCCCCCTCCATTTAAGTTTGGCTTCTTCTCTCTCTCACACATTCACTTTCAATCTGCATTCATCCTCTTTTACAGCCTTCTCACACCCGCCTCTCCCTCCCACTCAGTTTCACCCTCTCCGCCTCTGCTTATTTGATTCACTCAAGTGTTTGGAACCTGTGCAATCACAATGCAGCACCAGTTTAACAAAGGTTGATGTGATTGAACTGCTGAGCAATTTAAACAGAGAAATTCTGCTTATTAACTTTATGTAACCTTCATGCGATGGAAATGTGAGGAATGTCCCTGCAAGTAGCATGCAATAAATTGGGCTGGAATTGCGTCCAGCATAGGTGAGAGAGGCTGAAAGGGAAGAAATTTGATGTAGGTCTGTTTTATTTGACTGTAATATATTTAGGATTCATTTTGCTGTCATTTCAACATGTTTCAGACCTAAAATCAGTATTGCCATGTTTATTGCCACAGACCAAGGTTAAAAACATCTTCAAGTAGATGATATATGAACTCCATGAATGCATTCATATCACATCTCTCAAAGTTCAGCTGAAGTGTAACCCATTCCCTTTCACAGGATGTGGAGATTGAGTTATATAGGAGAACATAGGAGTTCTGCTTGTTCTCCTGAGGGCAAATCTATTATAGAGGTGTTGAAAATGATGGAGGATTTTGATAAAGCAAATAAGTTAAAATGTTTCCACAGGCAGAAGGGTCAGTAATCACAGAACAAGATTTTAACATATTTGGTGAAAGAACCAAGGTGGAGATGTGGAGACAGAATTTTTTAACATGCTGCATTGTTACAATCTGGGATGCACTGTCAGGAAGGGCAGTAGAAGCAGCTTAAATAGTACAGTTCAAAAGGAAATTGGATACAAGCTGTCATGTTTTTATAATGATACAAGAATCATTATGTAACCAGCTTGTGAGTTCATTCACTTACACTAGATACATGAGAACATATAGGAATTAATAGAAGAGCTATGTTCTTCTCAGACAAAAGAAAAACTGAAAATGGATTATGAGACACACTTCCCATTCTCATGATGTTAATGTTGCTGTTCCATAAAGGCATAATACAACAAAAATTCGATAAACAAATACAGGGCTTTGTGGAAGTAGTAGGAGCATAGCATAAATGAGATAAGTCAAAGGACTTGCAGAAGGATAACGGACCCTTTCTAGTGCTATGTTCAATGATTCTAGAATCAGCACAACTTACAGATTTATTTAACAAAAGAAGAATAGCTCCAGTGCAACTCAAACAAAATTGCAGGTTGTTTAATTTGGGACTGATATCATACTTTGGAATGGGTATTTTATGATTGCAGCACTGGACTTCTGGGAGCAATTGCCAGCTTGACTAAAATCAGAGAGCATCATGTTATTGTGCTATCTGCCTCAACATACAAAGGACGATTAGCTCAGTTTCTTGTTATTGTTCTCCAGGACAACAACAGATAAGCAAGAATTGGGAATAGAGCTGACAGGCTGGATTGCGGCAAATAGAAGAGAAACAACAGATAACAGCTGGACTGGAATTGGATCAGAGATTTGACACAGGAACCCAACCTGACTCGAACTCACCACTTCCTGTTTTCATCGAGGGAGGACAAGGGACAATCATCACACAGGCGGCAGGTTGGTCATGTAACCAATTTAGTGAGACTGCAAGCTTTCATTTCAATATATTTTCTCTCTTCAATTCATTGAGCTTCAGGTAACCAAACACTTAAAAGAAAATGGATAGTTGTTGAACTCATGAGGTAAGTGCTTTTACTGCACTGCCTGTGGGCCAGCAGTACAAGAGAACAAGGCATCGAATAAAGCCCCTCCAGATTCACCTGCTCCCTGCCAATATTTGCCCTCTTCTGGCCATCATTTTCTTCTCTTTCTTCCCCCAAATCACCATCTATTCCTGCCTCATCATCCCACCACCCCAGCAATCATCCCACCCCACCACAATTGGGGTCACCTCCACAATCCAGGCTCTGTACTTTCCACAATCTTTCAGACCATCCTCAATCAACCTCCCTGCCCTCCTTGGATGTGGCCTTGTGCAGTAGGCTTCCCATCTGATTGGCCTCTAGACTATCAAACAGATTACTTGTGGAGGACAACTGGCAGAACAAATTTAAAGGAACCCTGCAGTGAAGAACTTTTGAATTTTCCACAAACTTATCCTTCTTTGTTTCCTGATCTCACAACAGCTTCCCCTTTCTCATCCTCCAATCAAATTCCCTCTGGTCTAAAGTCCAGGTGAAGTTTGTTCTGTCTAGCCACAGAAATGGAAAGGATATTGAACACAAGGTAATTTTTGGGAAATCACAAGCGGCATTCAAGGAAGTCATGGAAAATTCAACTTGCTCAAATCATCAGAACAAAAAGCTGATTATACTTCCTCCTGAGTTGTGCTGTCATATGACATTGTTCCCTATACATAATATCTTGGCTTTATGGCATTATTTACTGCATTTAAAAACATTATAGAATCATACTTGTGGTAGGACTTTATCAATCCAGATTTCTCTTTGGGAACACACAGCAATTATAGTCCTTTCATTGCTCCCCAGGCCAAGATTATCAAATTCTCTTTGTGATTTAGATCAGCTGCTGACCTCAGATGGACAGTAAGGATTCAGTAATGCTTTGTCTATACAGAATCACATAGTCCGCCACTCATCACTACCCTAACACAAGTATAATGAATGGCTGCTAGGTAACTTGCTGGAAAGTGGCCAGTACATGCTGATGCGGTTAAGAGTTGAAGGGGGTAGGGGAGGGGGTGGAGGGCAGGGGTGCGGCGGGTAACGTAAAGGTTGAGATAGACAGAATAACAATAAACCAAACTACACCAATCTGGCTGAGTGAGCTTGTAATCAATCAAAAACTCCCAACGCTAGAAACAAATAGCAACCTGGATACAGAGTATACAGGGTAACTGTCACAGGACTAATTGTTGGTGAGTCTGTTTGTGCTGACAGAGTCAAAGCTCAGCAGCTCAGTAGCAAAGCAAGGCTCACTGGGAACATTCCTTAACAATTATTGAATAAAAATGATCGAACGCATCAAGGTGCTGACTCTTACAATTCAGTGGAACAGAAATCTGGCTCTGTGGGCAGCGAGCTCCTGTTCAACAGGAACCTCCAAGGTGAGTTCTTTGAAACTAGAAAACCTCACAAATAAAAGGCCTCATCATTTCTCCAGGGTATCTCACAGTACTTCACAATCTGCGGATCAATTCTGAAGAATAATTCTTGTTATTTCTGAAAAGATGATGTGGAGATGCTGGTGTTGGACTGGGGTAAGCACGGTAAGAAGTCTCAACATCAGATTAAAGTCCAATAGGTTTATTTGGTAGCAGAAGCCACAAGCTGTCAGACCACTGCCCTTCATTAGGTGAGTGGGAGTTGTATTCACAAACAGGACACATAAAGACGCAAACTCAATTTACAAGATAATGGTTGGAAAGTGAGTCTTTACAGGTAATCACATCTTAAAGTAAAGACAATGTGAATGGAGAGAGGGTTAAGCACAGGTTAAAGAGATGTGTATTGTCTCCAGCTAGGACAGTTACCGCCCCTTGGCTGGCTTACATGTGACTCCAGAACCACCAACAATGTGGTTGGTTCTCAACTGCCTTGGGCAACTAGGGTTGGCCAATAAATGCTGGCTAACCAGTGATGCCCAAGTCCCATGAATTAATTTAAAAAATCAATGAAGCACACACTCTAATTGTAAGTGAGAGCAGCTGCTATTACCTGAGGCAAAATTAGGTGTTATTTTAAGAATATATAAGAACTGGTTTTCACCTGTGGTGAGGGAAGAAAGGCGGAGATTGTGCCCATGTCCTCTGGATTTTGTGAATGAACCTATGTTAACGAAAGTTTGGCTTCAGTGAATGAGCAGAAACAACGTACAAATGGCATAGACCAATCATCATCACCATAGAAATCATAGAAAGCACCACTTATTTTGCTGGGTAATTATTACATTGTTGCTTGTGGGAGCTTGCTGTGTACAAATTGGCTGTGTGTTTCCTACATGACAATAATAACTGCAATTCAAAAATACTTCATTGATTGTAAAAACCCTTGTGACAACGTGAGAAAAACTTTTTTGTAAATGTCTCCCTTAGAATGCAGTAGATCATCAGAGATAAAGAACAAAGACAGCTTCCTACTGAGTAGTTACTGCTCATTATTCTCCAAGGTTAGATAAAGGGCAAAATCATGCAGTTATAATCTGTCCTGCCATTGCCAATGTAACAGGATGCCAACAAGAGAAAGAAATGTAAACTGAATATGCCGCCCCTTCATATAGCACTCAACAAAAATTGAATTAAAAATTTCAGCGTGAGAATCGTAGAATGCCTACAGTGCTGAAGGAGGCCATTCAGCCCATTGAGTCTGCATTGACTGAGTGAAAGAACATCATACATAGGCCCACTCCGTCCTCCCTGTCCCCATATTCCCACATGTTGACCATGGCCAATCCATTTAACCTGCAAATCCTTGGACACCAATTATCAATTTGCTGTGGCCAATCCACCTAACCTACAAATCTTTGGACTGTGGGAGGAAACTGGAGCCTGGAGGAATCCCACGCAGACTGAGGGAGAACATGTAAACTCCACGCAGATAGTCATCCAAGGCTGGAATTGAACTTGGGTTCCTGGCGCTGCGAGGCTAACTACTGTGCCACCCTAAAAAGTACTTGCTTACTTGCTTCTATGTATATGTGAGTTTGAGCACTGAGCATTGTCAAGATGTGACTTGTGCAAATGTATCTTTGAATTTATCAGCTGATCAAACATATGTTCTACAATTTAAAAAAGACTTTCAAAAGACAAAGCAAAGAGACTTAATCAAGATGGTTGTCACGAGTGATCTGATGTCTGGCATTACAAGTTGACAATTTGTGAGTCTGTGTCGATATGCACGAACAAGTTGACCAGTTTTCTGGAAGGTTCCAATGGGAAATAAATTAAGATTTTCACATTGGCTTATGTCCAGAACTACACTGAAAGATTTAGTGAAATTGTACTAGACTCATGTTTGCATTCCATGAAGGCTACCTCTCAAGTGTCGACAGAAAGTCTCTCAGATAGTAGCTATCTATTCTCCTATTTTATCCAGAGGAGATAATGGACCGTTCAGGAGTTAGTGACTGAGTATTTACAGGATCTAAACACTTCAGCCATAAAACAACAACCACACTCTGTCCAGACATGAGTGAAGAAATGGTATTCTGAAATCAATATGGGGGAAAGGTCAGTTGTCTGAAGTGACCAGTTTTGATTGTCTTTTACTACAACGTGCAATTGCTAATGAGTAGTCTGGGACAAAAAACCTGACAATAAGGGCATTAATACTTTGCCTCTCCCCTTCTCTTCTAAATTCAAGATGCTATCTCTATCACAGTTTGACATCCAATACAGACATCAAGAATTTCTATCAAAAGGAACCTCAGCTGCAAAAATCATCGGCTCTTGAAAAAGGCTGATTACATTTTAAAAAGAAATTGGCTCCAGCAATTGCAGGTATACATGAGCTTCAGCTTTACTGAATTTTCAAGACCACCATGAAAAAGTTCTGCTCCAGTCAGGTACAGCAAAGAATCGATAAACATTGAATTCTTTATTTCTTTTCTTTTGCATTGAAGTTTAATTTTGCTAAGCTAGTAACTTCCTTCTGATCAAAATGTAAGCCTACAAGGAACAAAGAAAATTACAGAACAGGATTAGGCCCTTCAGCTCTCCAAGTCTGCACCGACCATGCTGCCTGGCTGAACTAAAACCCCTTACACTTCCGGGACCATATCCCTCTATTCCCCATCTCATTCATGTACTTGTCAAGATGCTCCTTAAAAGTCACTACTTTATCCACTTCCACTGTCTCCTCAGCAACGAGTTCTAGGGACCCACCACTCTGTGTAAAAAAGCTGCCTCATCCATCTCTTTTAAAACTTGCCTCTCTTACCTTAAATCTGTGCCTCCTGGTAATTGACTCTTCCATCCTGGGAAAAAAACTTCTGACTATCCATTCTGTCCATGTCTCTCATAATCTTGTAGACTTCTACCAGGTCTCCCCTCAATCACCATCGCTCCAGTGAGAACAAACCAAGTTTCTCCAATTTCTCCTCATAGCTAATGCTCTCCATACCAGGCAACATCCTGGTAAATCTTTTCTGTACCCTCTCCAAAACCTCCACATCCTTCTGGTAGCATGGCGACCAGAACTGAACACTATATTCCAAGTGTGGCCTAACTAAGTTTCTGTAAAGCGTCAGTATGACTTGCCAATTTTTAAACTCAATACCCTGGCCGATGAAGGCAAGCATGCGCTATGTCTTCCTGACTACCTTCTTCACCTGCATTGCCACTTTCAGTGATCTGTGTACCTGTACATCCAAATCCCTCTGCCTATCAATAATCCTAAGGGTTCTGCCATTTACTATTTCTTATCTGTATTAGACCTTCCAAAATGCATTACTTCACATTTGTCTGGATTAAACTCCATCTGCCGTCCAAGTCTCCAACTGACCTAAATCCTGCTGTATCTTCTGATAGTCCTCATTGTTATCCACATATCCACTTTGAGTCGTCCACAAACTTACAAATCAATCCAGTTAGATTTTCCTTCAAATCATTTATATATATTACAAACTGCAAAGGCCCCAGCTTTTAAATATTATTAAAAATATTTTTTAAATGATTAAACATTTTTAAATTTTTTATATCTTTTTCTGGGTGGTTTTTTAACTCACTAAAATATTAATTCCTTTTTGTTTTAAGTTACAACAAGCATCCCCATTAGTTTTTTTGCAATCAGCACATGAATTGATAAGCACAGACAGTGAATATATATCTTGATCCTTACAAAGAAGCCTATTATGGTCAGGCTTGGAGTAGTAAAAATGGGGAGTCATTTTTATTGCTCCTCATGCAGCTGTAACAGTATATGTGTAGTTCTTCATGTGTGTCATTGATTGATTGAGGATTGGTTATCTAACAGGAAACAGAGAGTTGGAATCAATGGGTGCTTTTCTGGTCGGCAGTTGGTGACTAATGGAGTGCCGAGGGGTCGGTGCTGGGGCCTCAACTATTTACCATATACATAGACAATCTGGAAGAGGGGACTAAGTGTAGAGTAACGAAATTTGCTGATGACATGAAGATGAGTGCAAAAGCAAATTGCGTGGAGGGTGTGGAAAGCCTGCAGAGAGATCTGGATAGGCTGAGTGAGTGGGCAGATGGAGTATAATATTAGCAAATATTAGGTTATCCACTTTGGTAGAAATAATAGTAGGAGGATTATTATTTAAAGGTTGAAAAGTTGCAGCATGCTACAGTGCAGAGGGACCTGGGTGTCCTTGTGCACGAATCGCAAAAACTCAGTCTGCAGGTGCAGCAGGTGATCAAGAAGGCAAATGGAATGTTGGCCTTTATCGCGAGGGGGATAGAATATAAAAGCAGGAAGGTCTTGCTGCAGTTGTACAGGGCACTGGTGAGGCCGCAACTGGAGTACTGTGTGCAGTTTATGTCCCTTTATTTGCAAAAGGATATATTGGCCTTGGAGGGAGTATAGAGAAGCTTCACCAGGCTGATACCTGAGATCAGGTATTAGCTTATGAAGAGGGATTGAATAGACTGGCTTGTACTTGTTAGAGTTTAGAAGGCTGAGCAGGGATCTTATAGTGACATATAAGATAATGACGGGGCTAGATAAAGTAAAGGTCTATGAATTAGACCTTTACTTTTACCTTTACCTTTACTTTACCTTTACCTTTACCTTTACAGGTAGAAAGATTCTTCCCGTTTAGAAAGGAAAACAGAACTACAGTCTCAAAATAAGTTGGCGGGTGGGGTCAGTTTAGAATGGAGTTGAGGAGGAACTTCTTCACTCAAAGGGTGGTGAATCTCTGGAATTCTCTACCCATTGAAGTGGTGGAGGCTGCCTTGTTGAATGTATTTAAGTCACAGGTAAATAGATTTCTGATAGAGAAGGGAATTAAGGGTTATGGGGAGAAAGCGGGAAAGTGGAACTGATCCACTTCAGATCAGCCGTGGTCTTATTGAATAATATTGAATAATAGTCGGGCAGGCTCGAAGGGCTTACATGGCCTATCCTGCTCCTACTTCTTATGTTCTTATGTCACTATTTGTATGCATTTTATGCTGTTTGTATGCATGCTATTTGTGGTTCCTTATGTGCATGTTATCCATGCATGTTCGTGTATGTTTGTCCATGTGTTTGTATGTGCATTTATGGTTCTATATGAGCCTATTTGTGAGCATGTGTTTGCATGCAATAGTAAATATCAGAGTACACAAATTCAAGAATAGCTCACTGGTTAATCTAATGGAAGTTTTTGATGAAGTAACAGGGAATAGTAATGAAAGGAATACAGGTAGGTTGGCAGAAGGGTCAGACAAATCACAGATGGAATTTAATATTGAGAAGTGTGATTGATTGAAAAGTTAAGGAGGGGTAATATAGACTTAATGGCACAATTTTAAAGAGCATGCATAGTATCTGAGATCTTGGGCTTCATAAATAAATCATTGAGTACAAAAGCAGGAAGGCTATTTTGAATCCGTGGGCCAAATCTCAACAAAGTTCATTTCCCTGGTTCTATCATGGGATGTACTTCAAATTTTACATCATTACTAGTTCATTATTAGCTCTCCTCTTATTTTTTTTTTATTTTTTCACTGAAGTAGACCACATCACAAAAATCAATATTGCCACCTACAAGAAGTGATCGTTTTGTAGAAAATGTTGTTATAAAATGTGCAAGACTCATAGAAAAACCTAGGATGATAATATAAGTGTGAGTACCCAACCAATGCATTTATCAGTTTTATAAAATTAACCAATCACAATCTCATTGAAACAATCACAAAGTAAAATACTGCAGAAGCTGGAAACCTGAAATAAAAACAGGAAACGCTGGAAAAATTTAGCAGGTTTGGCAGCTTCCACAGAGAGAGAAACAGAGTTAATGTCAATGGGTTAATATTTCTACTGCAGTACAAAAAAGTTACGTGAGCCAAAGGACTATTTTCTTTTCAGACTGTACCTGAAGCAAACTCCTTGTTCATGCTCCACATTGAAAGTTTTCTGGAATAAGACAAGCTAAGATTGCAAAAAGTGTCATCAAAATATTAGATTTGGAGCTGAGTGTTGCACCAGAAACACTTGTATTAATGAAAATGTGATTGGCTATCATCAGTAGTGTCACATACGTTTCACTGATAAATGCAAGATTGATGGAGCCAAGAAGAAGCTGGAAAAGGAAATTCTTATCTATGAATGTAAATACATATGACTTTCAGCATTTCACGTAGAACTGTGGGCAGGATTTTCCAGCCAAGTGCACCCCAAGACCTACCCAAAGTCAACAGACATTTAATTGGTCCACAACATTTTTTTTCCATTCATTACAGTCCCACAGCAGAAAATCTCACCCTACACATGTTTATATTTATATTTCTCTCAGTAGTTGAGTTGTCACGCCATTTGACTTACCTATTCCATGGGCTAGCTTTAACCCCAGGTACTTCAGACATTCATTCCACGCTGAAATGAGTTGATAGTTCCCCAGCTCTGTGTGCCCTATTAGTTATAAAATTTAAGAATTGGGTTTTGGAAAACCATTAATAATGACTATCACATTCATTTACTTTTTCCCTCCTTTTACTTTGTCTACCATTTCTGTTTACACTTTATGACTCAATGTTTTTCTCTCATCTTTTTTTTATTTTTGTGCTGAAGTACCTGGCAAACAGAACAGAGAGAAGAGAACAAGAGTGAAGTCACTACCTATCTTTGACTGCTTTATTCAAAAATGGCAGATACTCGAAACATTCCTGCAAAGCCCCTCTATCTTCTCTGAGTGCAAGAAAGACCAGACATTGTGAAGTGATATCAACTGAAGAACATAGAACAATACAGCGCAAACAGGCCCTTCAGCCCACGAGTTGCGCCGATCACATCTACCAATCCACAGTCCTATCTATAACCCCCTATCCTATTCTTTTCCATATACTCATCCAGAAGTCTCTTAAAAGACCCCAGTGAGTTTGCCTCAACAACCTCTGATGGCAGTCGGTTCCATTCACTCACCACCCTCTGAGTGAAAAACCTACCCCTGACATTTCCTTTGTATTTGCTGAGATAAGAAGCAAGATTGATACAATAAAAGAGCAGAACAGCAGATGAACTGCTTCTCACAGCAGTGACCTACAAGGATGAAGAAATCTTATTTCATTTCCATGGACAAGATTACATCACCTTTGGAGCTCCCAAAAATAATCAACACCCAACAGAAACCAACATCTCTCAGACAGAATATCAACCTATGGGGATATAGAATCTGTAGAATCCACAGAATCATAAAATCTCTAAGGAGCTGAAGATGGCCATTCAGCCCATTGAGTCAGCACTGAATCTCTAAAAGGACATTTTAACTAGACCCAGTCCTGCCCTATCCCTGGAAACAACTGTATTTACCATGGCTAATCCAACTAACCTATACATCTTTGGAGTGTGGGAGAAAACTGGAGCACCCAGAGGAAACCATGCAGATGTGGAGATAATGTGCAAACTCCACACAGTTACCCAAGGCCAGAATCAAAACCAGGTCCCAGGCTGGTGAGGCAGCAGATATAAAGAGAAGAATAATGAAGAGTCAGTGTCTTAGAATGACAAAACTAAATAGTTTGTTTCAGAAGTGCATTTTGCAGAAAGAGGTACTGAAGCTACCTCGTATTAGACAGGTAATAATTAGACTTTTATGATATTTTTTTCAAAGTGTGCAGCTAGCATGAAAACAAAAGGGTTCCTCGCTTATTTTTTTTTGGTTGAGTTTTCACTCCATATCTTACAAACTTAGACATTGAAAAATTGGGCTAGATCATTTATAGCCGCTAGAGGCAGTGGGTGGGGCTTAACTTGCCAGATAACCTGTGGCTAGATTTGAGCCACAAACTGGTCACGCACAGAAAGAGGTAAAAAGAAAAGCAGCTCTCCTGACAGAGCTCTCCTGGGCCAGGTACAGCCTCTCCTTCATCCCCACGGACATCAGAGACCACCCCCCCCCCACACACACACACACATTACTGATGCCCTTGCTATGTCCCCTCAGAAACCATTGCACATGGCTCCCTCATTAACACCCTGGCCCTAATGACTGACAGACATGACAGTCTCTTCGTCCTGCCCCTGATCTTCACAGAGGCACAAATCCCCCTCTACCTCCATCCACACATCTGCAAGTGCTTGACTTCCCTACCATGGTAACAAGGCAACTGCATTAAACTCACTGGAATGCTCTAATGGGTATTAACTTACCCAAACTGCCCCTAACTGATCTGCCCTAACAAGGAAAAACTCCTTAAAACCCCCAAGGATAGACAGATAGGCAGGCATTACAGGAAAAATGGCTTTCAGGAATGCAGTTCCCTAGATGCTGATCTGGCCAGATTTCTGGAGGCAGTGGAGGCAAAACACCCTCTTCCCCCCAGCAGGATACTGTCCGGGGGAAGGGATGAAAATGCAGCTTGGGAGGTAGTGGCAGCATGTGTCAGAGCCAGGGAATTGGCCAGGAGAACTGAGAAGCAGTAGAACAAAAAAACTGACTGACTTAATCTGGGCAGCAAGGGAGAGTTTTTAATCTCATCTAGTATTTTCCCCCTAAATGACTCCTAGATCTCCCCACCCCCAGCACCCTGCATGCTGCCAGCCCATGACTTCCAAGCATCTCTCTCCACCTTCCCCTTCCTCCTCCCGAGTCCCACAAACCTTGCTCTCTGAGACCCACCCCTGAAAACCTTTAGGATTCAAGCCGTCAGATTTTACATGGTTCCTGCTATACACAGAGAAGAATGGCCATCATCACCGGGAGAAAGCAAAGACAGGGCTTGGTTGCCCGATACTCAGGTCCTCTCCCACTTTGAGAATCAGGCATTGGAGCTTGCGGGAGAGGAGAGGATATGGACCATTAGCGACAGCATGGTCAGACTGGAGCACAGTGCACTTAACCCTTGTGTCCTGCATTGCAGGAAGAGACCATGACAGGTCTGAGTCATCTGGCATTGCGGCCTTACTGCTGCTCCCAAATATCCAGCCCCTGATAGAATTAAGAACAAAGACGAAAGAAAATTACAGCACAGGAACAGGCTCTTCGGCCCTCCTGTCATGCTGCCAGACTTAACTAAAACTCTGTGCCCTTCTGGGACCACATCCTTCCATTCTCATCCTATTCATATATTTGTCAAAATGCCCCTTAAAAGTCACAACCAAATCCACTTCCACTACCTCCCCCAGCAGCGAGTTCCAGGCACTCACCGTCCTCTGTGTAAAAAATCTGTCTCACTCATCACCTTTAAATTTTGTCTCTCACACCTTAAACCTGTGCTCTCTCGTAAATGACTCTTCCATGCTGGGAAAAAGCTTTTGATTATCCACTCTGTCCATGCCTCTCATAACCTGGTACACTTCTATCCAGGTCCCCCCTCAACTTTTGTCGTTCCAGTAAGAACAAACCAAGTTTTTCCAACCTCTCCTCCATACGTTAATGCCTTCCATACCAGGCAACATCCTGGTAAATCTTTTCTGTACCCTCTCCAAAGCCTCCACATCCTTCTGGTAGCATGGCGACCAGAATTGAACACGATATTGCAAGTGCAGCCTAACTAAGGTTCTATAAAGTGTCAACATGACTTGCTAATTTTTGAACTCAATGCCCTAGAAATAAAAGCAAGCATACCGTATGCCTGCTTGACTACCTACTCTATCTGCATTGCCACTCTCAGTGATCTGTGTACCTGTACATCCAGATCTCTTTGCCTATCAATACTCCTAATGGTTCTGCCATTTATTGCATATTTCCTAACTGTATTAGATCTTCCAAAATGCATTATTTCACATTTGTCAGGATTAAACTCCATCTGCTATTTCTCAGCCCAAGTCTTCAACTTGGGCTGAGAAATATCTTGCTGTATCCTCTGATGGTCCTCATCGCGGTCCACAAATCCACCAACCTTTGCATCGTCCGCAAACTTACTAATCAAACCAATTACATTTTCCTCCATATCATTTATATATATTTCAAACAGCAAAAGTCCCAGCACTGAACCCTGATGAATGCTACTTGTCACAGCCCTTCATTCAGAAACCCACTCTTCCATTGTTACCCTCTGTCTTTTTTGACTGAGTCAGTTTTGTATCTATCCTGCCAGCTCACCTCTGATCCCATTCGACTTCACCTTCTGCATCCCAATCTGTGATGAGGGACCTTGTCAAAGGCCTTACTAAAGTCCATGTAGACAACATCCACTATCCTACCCTCATCAATCATTTTTATCACTCGATCAAGTTTATGAGACACAACATCCTCTTCACAAAAGCATGCTGCCTTTCATTAATATGTCCACTTATTTCCAAGTGGGAAGAATTCCTGTCTCAAAGAATCCTCTCCAATAATTTCCCACGACTGATGTAAGGCTCACCAGCCTGTAATTACCTGGATTATTCTTGTTACGCTTCTTAAACATTGGAACAACATTGACTATTCTCCAATTCTCTGGGATCTCCCCTGTAGCCAGTGAAAATACAAAGATTTCTCTCAAGATCCCAGCAATTTCCTCCTTTGCCTGTCTCAGTATTCTGGAGTATATACCATCAAGCAGTGGGGATTTGTCTACTTTAATGTTTCTCAAGAACCCCAATACTTCTTCCTTTTCGATGTCGGAAGACTCCTTGAAGGAAGCCGATTAAGGAACCTTCAAGGCCTGCATTAGTTTTGCACCCACTTCCACTCACAATTCACCATCGCAGAGGCTTTCACATCAGTGAGTTTAGTTAGTGGCGAAGCATCTGGGTCACTCTCTGGTGAGGTTGACGTATCTCCTAATGTTTATCGGTGGAAGAAGGAACATTTGAGGCCTCTGACATGCACGAGTCTGTCGGAGGCAAGGAGTCAGCCGACCCCAGGCCATGTGCTGGGCCTTAGGACCACTCCTCCCTCAACTGCTGAAGATACAACAATAGAGCAGGAAATGCAGGAGGGGCTGACAGCAACACTAATCTGACTGTGAGGCTTTTAGGAAGAGTCCCAAAGCTTTCAGGCAGACCAGCTATTGCTTGTCTTGTGTGGCTCCCAGGCCAACACTCCAAGGATGGCACCCACAGTGGAAAGTCTGGGACACAGGATCCTTACCATAAGTGGCAGGGTCCAAATGATAGGTAAGTTACAGCAGGTCATGGCGGAATTTCAGAGGGCCACAGCTGAGTCGCAGCTGGCCACAGTTGAGGACCTCAACAGGCTTGTTCAGATTCTGCAGCCCATGATTGAGAAGCTCGAGAGCTTTCAGGAGATGCAGTGAGGCAGCACCAAGGCACAGGGGCACAGAGGCAGTACGGTGGCATAGTGGTTAGCACTGTTGCTTCAAAACACCACTGATCTGCCTTCGAGTCATTGTCTGTGTGGAATTCGCACGTTCTCCCTATAGGCTTCCTTCAGGTGCTCTGGTTTCCTCCCATAGAGCAAAGATTTGCAGGTTAGATTGATTGGCCATGCTAAATTGACCCTAGTGTCTGGGGTAAGCAAGGTAAATGTGGGGTTATAGGGATAGGGCCTGACTGGGATTGTTGTCTCCTTCTGCACTGTAGGGATTCTATGATTTTATGACAGCAGCCTTTGAGAATGTGGCCCAGTCAAAAGATGATAGCTGATGGATTGTAGAGTGTGGCAGTCTCAGATGGCACTTACTGCTGCTATTGACAGGTGGCCATCACAGAGGACTCAGCCATCATGGCAAGAACACAGGTGGTCCTCCAAGACTAACAGGGCCAGGTGACACTGGAGCTTCTGGAGCTCACTGCAGAATCACTACCATCCCATTGTGTGACCCTGGGGCAAAAAGCAACCCTGAGGGAGGAGGAAGAGCTTGGGGAATTCCATCCAGGAGACACCTTCTGACTGCTCTCTTCCTGACACTGGAGTATCTCAAGGGCAGCAGGATTGTGATAGAGTATGAATGAAGCAGTGGCATGATGGGAAAAATGGTCATGTTTAGTGTGAAATAAGGCAGGCAGACCAAGCCATTTCAAAATGCCAGACCCCTGTAAAATTGACTGACTCCGAACAAAGAAATGACTACAACCAGAGAAGGCCAAATGCTTGGCCTCAGTCTGTTTTAATTATATGCACAGCCTGAGTGAGACATGATTAACACCAGGAAAGCCTATCTTAACCACAGTTGACTCCATATACCATGAGATAACATACAAGACATTAGGTAAGATCGGGGAAGAGGGAGTCACAGAATTTGTTTTGTTCGATGTACCACTGCTTGTATTACTAAAATCATGTAAGCTGATAAGAAAAAGGTATAATTATTGAACTGATCCGTATAGTTGGCACGATCTTGGGATAGAATCAGCAGTTAGTGCGGACTGCTCTGTGTTCCCAAGATTCGGCCATATACTGCATGCAGTCTTGTGATAATAAAAACTAGCTGACTTTT
Organism: Sphyrna mokarran; assembly: GCA_024679065.1. Lineage (NCBI taxonomy): Eukaryota > Metazoa > Chordata > Chondrichthyes > Carcharhiniformes > Carcharhinidae > Sphyrna > Sphyrna mokarran. The sequence continues at coordinate 66,947,111 of JAGIQG010000004.1, read as the reverse complement.
AGAAAAGCAAACATTGTTAAGTTTAATTATCGCAACTGGGGAAACAAGAAATTCTCCAGTACAGACTGTTACCTGGAAGCTATCCAGAGCCCTCAAGGTCCAGGCCCTCCAGAGGACAATTGTCTCATATGGGGCACAATAGGCAGCTGGCCACCTCCACATCTGATGTACGTCCATGGAAGACACCAAAGACACTCCCTCCTTCTCCTGCCTGCCCCCCGCCATTCAGGGAAAATAGCAGCCATGCCCTGCCTCCAGACACAAGACAGCACTGGTGAAGGGCAACACCAAATAGATAGAATATTTAGGCACTTTAAAGTTTTACGTTCACTTGATGTATGAGCACTTATTTTGAAGGCACTTTTACTGACACCAATTAATGTTATTTTACCTCACAACTGCAACTAATGCATCTCTGATTGACCTCTAAGAGGAATGTACTTTACCCAATGGTTGCTGGAGGGACCCTGTATGTTGATGCCAGTGGGAGAAGCCCCTCAATGCACTGCTGCTGAGAAAATTAAGGAACTCAAATAATTCACTGCCTAAAGTGGTTGGCATGCATTAGCAGCAACTTACAGCATCAAACATGGCATCCCCAGACCCCATGAGAGCTTTCCTCCTCCCCCTGGGATCCTGCATGGGTGTTTGATGCTCCCTTACCCAGATGTAGGCTCTGTGCCCACATGCATGCGGAGCTCAGAAGGAGTCAGACTAGTTTGCACCAGGGGATCAGCACAATCATTCATAACGAGTCATCATCACTCTCCTGCCTGCCACAGAAACTCACTAACGCAGCACATCAAACCCACCACTCTTTTACTACAATTTTGCAGAAGATCGCAGGACTGCACTGGACTTGCGGATAGTGAGGAGCATTTTCAGGCGATGCAGCAAGACATAGATAGGCTGGTAGCTTGGGCAGACAGATGGCAGATGGAATTCAATCCTGATAAATGTGAGGTGATGCATTTCGGGAGAAAGAATGTAGGGGGGAGGTATATGATAAAGGGTAGACCTATTAAGAGTACAGAAACGCAGAGGGACCTGGGGGTGCAGGTGAACAAGTCTCTGAAGGTGGCAGAGCAAGTGGAGAAGGTTGTGAAGAAAGCCTATAGTATGCTAGCCTTTATAGGAAGGGGTATAGAGTACAAGAGCTGGCCTTTAATGTTGCAGTTGTATAAAACGTTGGTTAGACCTCATTTGGAATACTGCGTCCAGTTCTGTTCGCCCTACTACCGGAAGGACGTGGAGAGTCTGGACAGAATGCAGAGGAGGTTTACCAGGTTGCTGCCTGGTATGGAAGGTCTGAGTTACGAAGAGAGGTTAGGCAAATTGGGACTGTTTTCCTTAGAAAGACGTAGACTTAGAGGAGATCTAATAAAGGTGTACAAGATTATGAGGGGTATAGTTAGAGTACAGTAAGAATTACAGTAAAATCGGTTGGATTAAAAATTGGTGTCGCTAAATTCTTACTGAGTTCTTACTACCCCAATCCAATGCCGGCATCTTTACATTATAGTTAGAGTAAACAGGGTTAAGCTTTTTCCTAGGATGGAATCGAATAGCACGAGGGGTCACGGGCTTAGGGTGAGGGGGATAAGGTATAATTTGGATGCTAGAGGGAGTTTTTTCACACAGAGGGTGGTGGGGGTATGGAATGTACTGCCAAGTAAAGTGGTGGAGGCAGGTACTCTGGAGTTATTTAAGAAATACTTAGATGGGCACATGAACATAATGGGAATGGAGGGGTATAGAAAACTGATTTAAAATAGGGATCATGAGCCTTGGGAGTCCCTGGGAAATGTGTAAATAGATGATGATATTGATGTACTTGTTTTTATCCTACAGGTGCTTTGGTCCCCCTTGTTGTCTAACAAGGGGCATGCACGCAATGGGTCGTGAGAGGGCTGCTCTTGGATTTTTTTCAAGAGTATCCTAGTGCTTCACATCGTTAGTGTACGCTTGACCTGGACCATTTGATGGGCAACACGACAGTTCAGTGACTATCGCTGTGCTGTGCAGATACATGGATTTGGGCCTGTGTCTGTGGGAGTTTGCGCATTCTCCCCGAGTTTGCATGGGTTTTCTCCGGGTTCTCCGGTTTCCTCCCACATCCCAAAGATGTGCTCTTAGGCTAATTGGCAAAACAAATTCTCCCTAAATTGTCTCAAATTTGGTTTTTAATCCATAGACATATATAAACATGGACAGGGATCACGGGTAGAGGTGGGAACATCGGTGTGGCGGCGCGGGCTCGTTGGGTCGAAGGGCCTGTTTCCCGTGCTATTTTGTTCTTTGTTCTTGCACAGTAGTTGGGGAGGGAGGATGCAGGTCCTTAGTGACCAAAGTGTGCGGTGATCAGGGCCTCTCTGATCTTTGCCGTCACCAGCCCTCTGACAGCTAGGTGGCATTGATTGTCATTGTCCTCCTCATCTTCCTCCTCCCCTACCTCCTCCTGCTGGCCAACCTCCTCCTCAGTGAAACTCCATGAGTATACATGACAGCCCAACTGCTCAGCCTCCATGTCCTCTGCCTCCAGAAGGTCTCTCGCTTCTGCGCCAGCTTGTGCACGTCATCGCAATATGGCATATTGGGGGGTCCTGCCAGAACAGTGCAGGCACCTGAACTACATCTGGGGATCCACTATTGGACGGGTTACAATGTGGGCCTTATTATACTGGGTCACCTCAGTCTCAGGACTCTGCACAAGCATCATCAGCCAAGTTCGAAACGGGTACCCATGTTCCCCACAAGCCATCCCTGCATATTAGTCTCCTCCTCAAAGACCTCCAGGACACCGGAGCCCTTCTATATAAAACTGTCATGCACACTGTTGGGGTGTCAGGTGCAGTCGTGCATGATATTCAGTTGATGGTCGCACACCAATGTCACATTAATTGAATGAAAGCCCTTTCTGTTCATGAATCTTTCTGGATTCTTCACTGAGGGTGACATGGGTGCAGTTTATAGCCCCCCCACACATTTGGCTGCGAATCCTGCAGCCTAGGCTTCCTGCTGGGCCTCTTTCAGGTCAAGTTTAATATACTGGCCGGTTTGGGACCACAGGACATCTGAGACCTCCTTCATACGCTTGTGGATGGATGATTGGGAAATGCCACAAATATGTCCGCTAGCAGGAAGGACATAGAAGGACCCAGGAGCACTAAGGTTTAAGGTGTCTGTTAGTTTCATAGCCACTGGGTGGGGGTACCTCCTGCCTCCCCTGCTTGTTCTGAGGATCCAGGTGCAACAAATGGCACAGGTTTGCACTGTCCGGAGACACTGAGCCGGAGCCATCGGCAACGTATGGTGTCCTACAGTTGTTCATTAGGATACTCACGTGTAAACTGCCGAGGTCTCTGCTCCCACATTCTCCTGCCCGTCCCCCCCACCATTCGAGGCATATGGCAGCCATGCCCTGTCTCAAGCAGCCGTCTCCCTCAACTCCTGCGAGTGGTAAGGCCTGGGTCTCTTCTGCGATTCGTCCTCCTGCTTCTCCTCCTCAGCAAGAATTTAGCAACACCAATTGTTAATCCAACCGATTTATTTGATAGTAAAAAAGCGAGCTTTCAACACTCCCGTGTCTTCATCAGGCAAGTGCAGTGTTCTGGTCTGCAATAGCACACATCAGCACAGACAGTCAGAGATTGCTGATTAGAATGCGAATCCTTACATCTAAACTGCTATTCAAGTGTTAAAGTGGCTAACAATGTGTGTGAAGGGAATCCTGAGCATTGGTTAGAGAATTGTGTATTTTCTCCAGACAGCACAGTAAGTGAGGTTTTTTGCTACCCCAGGCAAGTCACGGGGGTTACAGATAGTGTGACATGAAGCCAAGATCCCTGTTAAGACCGTCCTCATGTGTGCGGAACTTGGCTATCAGTCTCTGCTCAGCGACTCTGCGCTGTCGTGTGTCACGAAGGCCCCCTTGAAGAACATTTACCCGCAGGTTGGAGGCCGAATGCCCATGACTGCTGAAGTGTTTGCCCACAGGAAGGGAACTGTTTTGCCTGGTGATTGTTGAGCGATGCTCATTCATCTGCTGTCGTAATGTCTGCATGGTCTCCCCAATGTACCATGCTTTGGGACATCCTTTCTTGCAACGTATTAGGTAGACAACGTTGGCCGAGTTGCAAGAGTATGTACCGTGCACCTGGTGAATGGTATCCTCACGTTTGATGATGTCGTCCATGTCTATGGTCTGGCATGTCTTGCAGAGGTTGCTGTGGCAGGGTTGTGTGGTATTGTGGTCACTGTTCTCCTGAAGGTTGGGTAGTTTGCTGCGAACAATGATCTGTTTGAGGTTGTGCGGTTGTCTGAAAGCAAGAAGTGGGGGGTGGGGATGGCCCTAGCGAGATGTTCATCGTCATCAATGATATGTTGAAGACTCCGGAGAAGATGTCGTAGCTTCTCCGCTCCGGGGAAGTACTGGACAACAAAGGGTACTCTGTCCACCGTGTCCCGTGTTCGTCTTCTGAGGAGATCAGTGCGGTTTATCGTTGTGGCACGTTGGAACTGTCGATCGATGAGTCGAGCGCCATATCCTGTTCTCACGAGTGCATCCTTCAGTGTCTGGAGGTGTCTGTCACGATCCTCCTCATCTGAGCAAATTCTGTGTATACGGAGGGCTTGTCCATAGGGAATGGCTTCTTTAACGTGTCTAGGGTGGAAGCTGGAGAAGTGGAGCATTGTGAGGTTGTCTGTCGGTTTGCGGTACAGTGAGGTGCTGAGGTGACCGTCCTTGATGGAGATGCGTGTGTCCAAGAATGCAACTGATTCTGGAGAATAGTCCATGGTGAGTCTGATGGTGGGATGGAACTTGTTGATATCATCATACAGTTGTTTCAATGATTGTTCACCATGAGTCCAAAGGAAAAAGATGTCATCAATGTATCTAGTATATAACCTTGGTTGAAGATCTCGTGTGGTGAAGAAGTCTTGTTCGAACCTGTGCATGAAGATGTTGGCATACTGAGGTGCGAATTTGGTCCCCATGGCTGTTCCGTGTGTCTGGATGAAAAGCTGATTGTTGAAGGTGAAGACATTGTGGTCCAAGATGAAGCGGATGAGTTGTAAAATTGCATCTGGAAACTGGCAGTTGTTGGCATTGAGTACTGAGGCAGTTGCAGCAATACCATCGTCGTGGGGGATGTTGGTGTAGAGCACCGAGACATCCATTGTGACAAGGAGTGTCCCTGTTTCTACTGCTCCATGTGTGCTGAGTTTCTGTAGGAAGTCCATAGTGTCAAGACAAAAGCTGGGGGTTCTTTGTACGATGGGTTTCAGGATGCCCTCGATATAGCCGGAGAGGTTCTCACACAGGGTCCCATTGCCAGATACGATGGGACGGCCGGGTATGTTTGCCTTGTGTATCTTTGGGAGGCAGTAGAGATCTCCAATGCGGGGAGTACGTGGAATGAGAGCCCGGAGGGTGTTCTGAAGGTCCGGATCAAGGGTTTCGATCAGAGTGTTGAGTTGACGAGTGTGTTCTTTGGTCGGATCTGCTGGTAACTGTCTGTAGTGTTTCTCATTGTTTAGTGGTCGGTACACTTCTTCACAGTAGTCCGTTCTGTTCAGTATGACGGTGGCGCCTCCTTTGTCTGCTGGTTTGATGACAATGTTGCGGTTGGTCTTGAGAGCACGGATGGCCTTGCGTTGTACTTGGGTGATGTTCGAGACTGTCTTGTAAGTGCGGTTGATAAATCTGGTGTTCACGTACCTCCTGATGGCTTGGGCATACATGTCCAGTTGGGGGCAGCGGCCTTCCGGAGGAGTCCAATTGGATTCATTCCTCTTCGGTTGCAGCACTGCGGATCCCTCTGTCAGCTGTTCTGGTTCATTCGCTATCTCATTGAGTCCACTATTGGCCTCTTGGGGTTTGTGGAAGAACTCTCGCAGCCTCATTCGCCTGATGAATTCCTCTGTATCTGCTGCAAGACTGATGGGATCCATTTTGGTGGTGGGACAGAAATTGAGCCCTCGGCTGAGAACTTCGATTTCCTCTGATTGAAGTGTGTAGTCCGACAAGTTAACAATGGACCTCCCTGCGGTAGTGTTGTTTTCTACTGTGGTGCCAAGGGAGGTTTGGTTGTTGCTGGTGGCGATGCCAAGTTTTTCAAGTTTCCTGTTCTTGGTGTGCATGTAAATGGTGTAGTTTCTTTGTCTCATCTGCTTGGCAAAGTTTCGCAGCTGGTCTGCGTCCTGAGTGCAAGTTGAGAATATGTATTCCATTTTACTTTCCAGGGTGCGGCGTTTGCTATAGAGCTGGTGTATGAGGTGATTGAGGAGTGTGAGAGAGGTGCGACGGCAAAGCCTCTCAGCGTAGTCCGTGTTATAGGTTGACCTGAGTGGGTTCGTGATCTGTAGTCCCTTTGGTATCCTGTCTGCTTTCTTGCATCTCTGTAGAAACTTGATGTCTGTGTCGATATGTGCAATCCTCTTGGAGATCCTCTCCACTTGGATTCGGCAGTATGCGGTGTCGATAGTAGTCATGATGTAAAGATGCCGGCGTTGGATTGGAGTGGTAAGAACTCAGTAAGAATTTAGCAACACCAATTATTAATCCAACCGATTTATTTGATAGTAAAATAGCGAGCTTTCAACACTCCCGTGTCTTCATCAGGCAAGTGCAGTGTTCTGGTCTGCAATAGCACACATCAGCACAGACAGTCAGAGATTGCTGATTAGAATGCGAATCCTTACATCTAACCTGCTATTCAAGTGTTAAAGTGGCTAACAATGTGTGTGAAGGGAATCCTGAGCATTGTAGAGAATTGTGTATTTTCTCCAGACAGCACAGTAAGTGAGGTTTTTTGCTAACCCAGGCAAGTTACGGGGGTTACAGATAGTGTGTCATGAAGCCAAGATCCCTGTTAAGACCGTCCTCATGTGTGCGGAGCTTGGCTATCAGTCTCTGTTCAGCGACTCTGCGCTGTCGTGTATCACGAAAGCCCCCTTGAAGAACATTTACCCGCAGGTCGGAGGCCGAATGCCTATGACTGCTCCTCCTCAGCTCCAGCAATAACCAAAAGAATGACGAGATCAATTGATTGCACTACAAAAGCCATCTCATTGCTTTGAAGATAGAGGGAGTTTAGGGAAGGGAAGAGATAGATGAAGAGGTGGAAGAATTCTGCTTGCCCCCCTGCCCTTCTCCGCAACTCTGCAAGACACATTCTCCACACTCCCCCCCACAGTCCCACCAGCAACACAAGAACCTCTTACCTGCCACAGCAATACACATTCCCTGCTACTTCCCCCCAGAATGGCAATACAGCTCCCACCACTTACTCCACATTCACAAACACACACACACACAGAACTCATGCAATAGTATCCACAGACAGTGCTGCTTGACAAGTTTAGAGACTGCAGCACTGCCTCTTCAGAGTCTTTCCAGCCCATCCCACACTTGCACCAATGCTTGCTGCTATCAGCAGTAGAATCCAGAGTCAGCGCTAAACCCAAAGGTCAGTTCTCGGCTGAAGTCGGACTCAATGAACAACAGCTTTCCTCTACATCCCCACATACTTATAGTCTCCAACGAAACACAACATGAAACAACTCACCCACCCCCACTGCCCCCTTCCCCCGAACAGCACGGAGCAGTTTAAAAGCAGAGACATCTCCTCACTCACTCTCACTGCTCAAGTGCCTCAGTGTGCCTTAATGCTTGAGGTGATTTCCTTACCAATCCGGCTGCAGCAAACAAGATTATTAAGCCATGTGACCTGGGGCGATTGGGAATGAAGCTTGCTAATTACATTGTGATAAATGCAAAAGAATATAAAATTACATTTTACCCATTTTGGGCAGGATTCCAATCGAGCCAATTTCTTTTCTTGGTAAAATGGGAATGGTGCGAAAGCAGGTGCCTCTCTCTTATGGCTGGGATTCTCTGACCCTGCCCACGGCTGGGATTCTCTGACCCTGCCCACGGCTGGGATTCTCTGACCCTGCCTACGGCTGGGATTCTCTGATCCCGCCCATGGCTGGGATTCTCTGACCCTGCCCGAGGCTGGAATTCTCTGATCCTGCCCACGGCTGGGATTCTCTGATCCCGCCCGAGGCTGGGATTCTCTGACCCCGCCCGAGGCTGGGATTCTCTGACCCCGCCCGAGGCTGGGATTCTCTGATCCTGCCCGAGGCTGGGATTCTCTGATCCTGCCCGAGGCTGGGATTCTCTGACCCCGCCCATGGCTGGGATTCTCTGATCCTGCCCGAGGCTGGGATTCTCTGATCCTGCCCAAGGCTGGGATTCTCTGATCCCGCTCACGGCTGGGATTCTCTGACCCCGCCCGAGGCTGGGATTCTCTGACCCCGCCCACGGCTGGGATTCTCTGACCCCGCCCGAGGCTGGGATTCTCTGATCCTGCCCGAGGCTGGGATTCTCTGACCCCGCCCACAGCTGGGATTCTCTGATCCTGCCCGAGGCTGGGATTCTCTGATCCTGCCCGAGGCTGGGATTCTCTGATCCCGCTCACGGCTGGGATTCTCTGACCCCGCCCGAGGCTGGGAATCTCTGACCCCGCCCACGGCTGGGATTCTCTGATCCCGCCCATGGCTGGGATTGTCTGATCCCGCCCACAGCTGGGATTCTCTGACCCCGCCCGAGGCTGGGATTCTCTGATCCCGCCCATGGCTGGGATTGTCTGATCCCGCCCGAGGCTGGGAATCTCTGACCCCGCCCACGGCTGGGATTCTCTGACCCCGCCCGAGGCTGGGATTCTCTGACCCCGCGAGGCTGGGAATCTCTGATCCCGCCCACAGCTGGGATTCTCTGACCCCGCCCAAGGCTGGGATTCTCTGATCCTGCCCACAGCTGGGATTCTCTGACCCCGCCCGAGGCTGGGATTCTCTGATCCTGCCCACGGCTGCGATTCTCTGACCCGCCCGAGGCTGGGATTCTCTGATCCTGCCCATGGCTGGGATTGTCTGACCCCGCCCGAGGCTGGGATTCTCTGATCCTGCCCATGGCTGGGATTGTCTGACCCCGCCCGAGGCTGGGATTCTCTGATCCTGCCCATGGCTGGGATTGTCTGACCCCGCCCGAGGCTGGGATTCTCTGATCCTGCCCACGGCTGGGATTCTCTGACCCCGCCCGAGGCTGGGATTCTCTGATCCAGCCCATGGCTGGTATTGTCTGACCTCACTCGCTGCTGGGATTCTCTGACCTCGCCCACAACTGGGATTACAGAGAACAAAGAACAACACAGCATAGGAAACAGGCCCTTTGGCCCAACGAGCCTGTACCGTCATTTTAACGTTGTGAGTGCCCTCTTCTACCTATGACCTTTGTCTACGCCTATTGGACTCTACAATAAAGGAACCATAACCAGATTGAGGGACGACTAATTTAGGGACAATTTTTAAGCACCATTCACCATTCAGAGCATGTTTTTGGGATGTAGGAGGAAACTGGAGCACCTAAAGAAAACCCATGCAAGCATGCGGAGAATGTGCAAACTCCCGTAGACACTGGCCCGAATCCATGTTCTCTGACCCCGCCCGCGGCTGGGATTCTCCAACATTGCCTGAGATTGGGATATTCTTGCTGGTGGTGGTAATGGGATATGCCAGACTGGAAAATTCTGGATCTTATTTTTGTTGAGGATTTTGATACAGATGGAATTATTGAGGAGCAAGTCAGAGATTTGTCTTCAGGAACAAAAATCAAGGCTGAGGCATTGGATACCATCATGGATCCTGGAGTTACAGATCCCAATCAAACTGCTAAATTGAAATTCTCGTTACCAATCCTTGTATCATATTGCACTGGAACTGAGGAATTCAAATCAAAGAAAAGTCTGACACTCCTCGACTTAAATGGTCATCAGCCATTGAAGACCAAACTGCCAATGCAGCAAACAATTTGTCCTCATGAGCTGTTCAACAGATTGCATGGACAACAGAAATAACAATTGAACTTCCAGATGATAACCCACAAGTCCCTAATGGACAATATCAACAGCTGAAAGGTTATTTGCTCGTTCCAGGACCCGTGATTGAAGGGGAGGAGGCCCTAGCCAAGATAGTTGGCTATAGCAATGTCCAACAAACCCATGACTGACTCAGCAGAGTAAGAAGTTTGACAAGACCAGGTTTAAGTCCAACAGATTTATTTGATAGTAAACTCACAAGCTTTTGAGGCTGTCCTTTTCGTCAGGTGAATGAGGTGTTCTGGTCTCAAACAGCACATGTAACAGCACAAACTGTTTGCAGATTACTGATTAGAATGCGAATCTTTACACCTAACCTGCTCTTCAAATCTTAAAGTGGCTGATAATGTGAGTGGAAGGAACACTGAGCACACATTAAAGAGATGTGTATTGTCTCCAGACAGCACAGTAAGTGATGTTTTTTGCTAACCCAGCAAGTCATGGGGGTTACAGATAGTGTGATATGAACCCAAGATCCCTGTTGAGACCGTCCTCATGTGTGCGGAACTTGGCTATTAGTCTTTGCTCAGCGGCTCTGCACTGTCATGTGTCTTGTAAGCCGCCTTGGACAGCAGGACATAGATAGGCTAGTAGCTTGGGCCGATAGATGGCAGATGGAATTCAATCCTGATAAATACGAGGTGATGCACTTCGGGAGAAAGAATGTAGGGAGGAGGTATATGATAAAGGGTAGACCTATTAAGAGTATAGAAACGCAGAGAGGGTGCAGGTGCACAAGTCTCTGAAGGGGCAGAGCAGGTGGAGAAGGTTGTGAAGAAAGCTTATGATATGCTAGCCTTTATAGGAAGGGGTATAGAGTACAAAAGCTGGCCTTTAATGTTGCAGTTGGATAAAATGTTGGTTAGGCCTTATTACAGGAAGGACATGGAGAGTCTGCAGAGAGTGAAGAGGAGGTTTACAAGGATGCTGCTTGGTATGGTAGGTCTGAGTTACGAGGAGAGGTTAGGCAAATTGGGGTTGTTTTCCTTAGAAAGATGTAGACGTAGAGGAGATCTAATAGAGGTGTACAAGAGTATGAGGGGTATAGGTAGAGTAAACAGGGTTAAGCTTTTTCCTAGGATGGACTCAAATAGCATAAGGGGTCACGGGCTTAGGTTGAAGGCAGCAAGGTATAATTTGGATGCTAGAGGGAGGTTTATCACATAGACGGTGGTGGGGGTATGGAATGCGCTGCCAAGTAAAGTGGTGGAGGCAGGTACTCTGGAGTTATTTAAGAAATACTTAGATGGGCACATGAACAGAATGGGAATGGAGGGGTATAGAAAACTGATTTAAAATAGGGATCATGAGCCTTGGGAGTCCCTGGAAAGTGTGTAAATAGACGATGATATTGATGTACTTGTTTTTATCCTACAGGTGCTTTGGTCCATCTTGTTGTCTAACAAGGGGCATACACATGATGGGTCATGAGAGGGCTGCTCTTGGATCTTTTCTTCGAGAGTATCCTAGTGTTTCACGTCGTTAGTGTACGCTTGACCTGGACCATTTGATGGGCAACACGACAGTTCAGTGACTATCGCTGTGCTGTGCAGATACATGGATTTGGGCCTGTGTCTGTGGGAGTTTGCGCATTCTCCCCGTGCTTGCGTGGGTTATCTCCGGGTGCTCTGGTTTCCTCCCACATCCCAAAGATGTGCTCTTAGGCTAATTGGCAAAACAAATTCTCCCTAAATTGTCTCAAATTTGGTTTTTAATCCATAGATCTATAAACTTAGACAGGGATCACGGATACAGGTGGGAACATTGGGGAGGTGCTGCAGGCTCGTTGGGCCGAAGGCCCTGTTTCCCGTGCTGTTTTGTCTTTGTTCTTTGTTTTTTGGAGAACGCTTATCCAAAGGTCGGAGGCCGAATGCCTGTTACCGCTGAAGTGTTTGCCAACAGGAAGAGAACAGTCCTTCCAACCAGTCTTGGGTTCATGTCACACTATCTGTAACCCCCATGACTTGCCTGGGTTTGAAAACCTCACTTACTGTGCTGTCTGGAGACAATACACATCTCTTTAACCTGTGCTCAGTGCTCCGTCCACTCACATTGTTAGCCACTTTAAGACTTGAATAGCAGGGTAGGTGTAAAGATTTGCATTCTAATCAGTAATCTGTAAACAGTCTATGCTGTTATATGTGCTATTTGAGACCAGAACACCTCATTCACCTCTTGAAGAGATCAAAACACCTTGAAAGCTTGTGGGTTCACTATCAAATAAATCTGTTGGACTTAAACCTGGTGTTATCAGACTTCTTACTGTGTTTACCCCAGTCCAATGCTGACATCTCTACATCATGACTCAGCACAGTCAGTAAGAAGTTTCACAGCACCAGGTTAAAGTCCAACCAGTTTATTTGATAGTAATCCCACAAGCTTTCGGAAACGATGTTCCTTCGAAGGTTCCACACACCTGACGAAGGAACACTGTTTCCGAAAGCTTGTGGGTTTACTATCAAATAAACTGGTTGGATTTTAACCTAGTGTTGTGAGACTTCTTACTGTGTTTACCCCAGCCCAACGCCAGCATCTCTACATCAGCATAGCTACTTAGCCTTCTAAATGGTTTAAGGTACTGCTCTTCAAATTCTCAGGTTCTGGAGCAAGCCCCAGCATTATTGGCTGGGCTTCAGATTTGATAAGATGAGCAATAATCCCAACCAATATTAAGCACAATGTACACAAAACACTAGTCCAGGATAAAAATGATTTTGAACAGGAGGAATTGTCATAAAAAGCTTCAACTCACAATCCAAATGGCATAATCATTCAAAGAGAGGAATTAGCCAGAACAAAACAGAACAAAGGTGCTGAAGAAAACTGAAAAGAAAACACACAGACCCCAGTAAATAGTAATTTGTATTATGGAGGACAGTCACTTGCTGATGGATTACAATTAGATCTTTGAAAACAGTTTACACTTTCAAGAAGATACAAACAACTTGGATAATGCATACTTACACAGCAAGTTGTCAGAAATGAATGATTATATTTTCCTGGATGAACTTGTTGCAATATTCTGCTTCAGAGAATTTCAATCCCACAGAAATCAAACATCAGACACAGGCCAACCATTGATGCCAATTCTACAGATCTTGGTCCAGTGAGCACAATCTTGCAATAATGCATTGATATTGTAAACAAACTCAGACTAAGTAAGATTTGATTTAGTAATCATTATATATTTGAAAAGGTTGCAGGTTGCTTTAAGAGCTGATTACATGATTTGATGATGATGCCACAGGCTGCTGTTTTACTTTCGGTTTTGTAATCTGTACTTTGCAGGGAACAGCTCTTTTAATAAAATCTGTTGTGTGTCAGTTTGAATCCACAAGTGGAAATCGTAGCTTTTCGTTCTGTTAAAACACACAAGCCTAACATAGTTAGGGCATGGCTATCATTACAACAAGAATGCTAGAACTCCAACAACTGTGTGCAAAGCTCTACAGAGATTGACATGACATGCTATATCAGCATCTAACCAGATGATAAACAAAACGTGACTTACCATCTAGGAGTTGAACATCTGACCATTTCTTTCAGTGATAAATTGAATGAGATCCTCAACTCTGAGTGATTCAAGATACTCATTAGTTGCTACAGCAACTGTGTTAATAATTTGAAAAGCAGCATGACTTTTCAGCTCTTGAGCAGATACATCAATATAGAACATAGAACATAGAACATTACAGCACAGAACAGGCCCTTCGGCCTTCGATGTTGTGCCGACCAAAATAAAAAGCAATGCACCTCCAAACTAAACCATTCCCTTCTCTTCCATATACTTATCAATTAACCTCTTAAACGCCACCCAACTTGGCGCATCTACAACAGCTGCAGGCAGGGCATTCCACTCCCTAATCACTCTTTGAGTAAAGAAACTACCTCTGATATCCGTCCTATAACTCATACCCCTTAATTTAAAGCTGTGTCCCCTCGTGCTAGCTTTCTCCATCCTAGGAAAATGGCTATCACTGTCCACCCTATCTAAACCTCTAATCATCTTATATGCTTCAATAAGATCCCCTCTTAGCCGCCTCCTTACTAACGAAAACAACCTCAAATCCTTCAACCTCTCTTCATAGGACCTGCCCTCCATACCAGGCAACATCCTGGTAAACCTCCTCTGTACCCTCTCCAATGCCTCCACCTCTTTCTTATAATGTGGGGACCAGAACTGCACACAATACTCCAAGTGCGGCCGCACTAGAGTTTTGTACAGTTGCAACATGATGCTGCGGCTCCTAAATTCAATCCCCCTACCAATAAAAGCTAAGACACCATATGCCTTCTTAACAACTTTATCCACTTGACTGCCTACTTTCAGGGATCTATTGACACATACACCAAGATCCATCTGTTCCTCAACACTATTAAGAGCCCTACCATTAGCCCTATACTCTACACATTTATTGTTCCTGCCAAAGTGCATTACCTCACACTTTTCCACATTAAACTCCATTTGCCACCTCTCAGCCCAGCTCTGCAACTTGAATATGTTGGAATTTCAAATGTACAAGTCAGCTATGCAAAGTATTTTTCAACATATTGGCTTGAGATATGCAGTTTGAAGGAAAGTCATCCTGATTTCAATGAAGAAAGCGAGATAATTTGTTACCCAGTGACAACGAGAGTCTGGCTTCTCTCAAACAGCAAGTGGTCAAGTAATTGAACAGACAGCTAACCATGACTCTATGACAAAGGGATATTTGACAGATTTCCTCCCATTGAGGAAGCTGTATAAAGATAGGCTTTGTCGCAGCATGGGAGGGCTGCCATTAGCAGAAATTGTCAATGGATGGCTGATCACAGAATGTCAACGAGATCTCATGTTGACCTGACCAAGACAAGAATGGAGTGGGATGAAGAAAATGCGAGAAATGCCACATTTAAAATATGGTTGATCTTTTTTAACTTTTCTTAGGAGACAGATCAATTGTTTCACATCACATCAGGCCAATTTCCACCAACACCGGTAAGCAAAGACTGTAGAGAGGCCAAGAAAAAGGGAAAGGAAGTATCCATGTCTTTTTGTCAGAACAATTACCACACCAAGATATCAGCTTTCAACACCCTGTCAGGAAGATGAAACAGAAGACTTTCAAGATACAGGAAAATGTACTCTGGTTACTACTCAAGTGTAGGATAGGGAATTGGCTTTGAAAGCAGATTGAAACTTATTTACTCAACTATTAATTGATGGAGCAGTGACAAAAGTGGCCATTGATAAGATGTTAGTTCATTTATTGGGAACATTACACGTTAGCTAATCACAATGGATCCCTAAACAAGACAAAGCAAATCTTTTACACTTTCTTGAGCTACATATCAACTTACCCTTTCCATTGATTTGACATCCAAGTGGGAAAATATGGTACGGGATGCTATAACATTGATTCAAGTCATGAAAGCACAATCAACATTTGGACAGTTTGCTGACTAATTACTGAGAGTTCTTGTATGACGAGTAGAAATAGAGAAGTCAAGAATAATCCACTCTGTTCTGGATAGATACAAGACCAATAGTACCAAGAGTGACAAAAGAGGACATGTCAGTTGGAGGAACTCAAATCACCCAAATTTTTTCTCCTGACCCAAAAATCCAAAGTAAGTGTTTTTCTTTTCTTTTGCAGTGACAATAATGAAGATCTACTCCAGTTCCTCTGGTGCAAATCTACAAGAGATATTACTGATGACATAGTACTACTTGTTAGACATGGAAGTGAACATTGTGCTCTTCATCAGAAAGGTACTAAAACAGATTGGTACCAATTCTAGTGTTATTCCCCTCCCAAGAAGAAGCTAACACATAACAATTGCTGCACCATGTATCTGCAGCCGGTTCCAATTGTCCTAAAGCAGTGCCAATGCTGATGTCCTTGTACTTTGTTTAACATTCTGAAAGTCATTAATGCTAAACTCTACCTTCACACAGGAGGAGGAAACAACATGCATGAAATTGAGGTTCATTACATCTTTGATCAATTTGACAGAGACGTATTGCATTGCATGAGATTTCATTGTTCTTCAGTGTGTGACTGTGTATGGAATTGTAAAGGTGAAGTCAGTGAAAGTCCTGATGTCCAGCAAAGAGCACTATGCAACGTTTGAGAACTTAGGGACATTGCAATCCCTATGTGAAAAACAAAAGGCGTATCCTTGTGAACTCTACAGGCAGGTTAGATGTAGAGATGTGAACCAGGCCCACATGTCAGATGTTCTGGAAGTACTTGCCACAAAATAAGGACTCATGTGTATGTGTACGCAGCATGGCAATTACCAATAATTCATAAATTATGTCTTGCGAACGTTCTATTTCCAAACAAACATGATGGAAACTAGAAAGCAATGCACTTGACCTAAACTGATGGCAGTTCCTCCAACAGTGGCCAGAATAGTGGAGTTTGCAAATTGTTTGTGCAAAAACAAATTATCTTTTCAGCAAATTACCTTCGCTGGCAATTTTGCATGGGTAGAATGTGTGGATGTCACATCCAGTGCTCAGGAAATAGGTATCTTCAACTTGGTTGATGATGATGATGATCCATAGATATGTAAATGTTACACAAAATGTACAAGCAAATCATAATGAATGAAAAAAAAAACAAGTGCAGGAGAAGATACGTCTCATCTACCCCACTCAAACATTGATCACCAATCTCTACTACTCTTCCCCTATCTCAGACATCAATCTCTACTGATACCTCCCCAGCCGCATTATGGAAACCAATTTCTACCTCTCTCCCCACATCAGACACCATTTGTGTGTCACACATAACCCCTACAACCTTAGACACTAACCTCAGCCATGCACCTCTCCTATCTTGAGTGCCAATCTCTAACCTCAATCTGACCATGGATAGCGATGTCTAATTCTGTCCCCTTTAATGAATAAAAGACAATTCACAATTAAATAATAAGAGTATGCTGGATGATAATTGAGTTCAAGTATACCTTTGAAGGTTCAGTAATTTTGCATGGAACAATTGGTTGCTATGAGTTTTTTTTTCCTTAGTAACGCACATGAAAAATAATTTTGATTCTGTGTAAATGCACCACAGTGTATCACATCTCAGATACACTTAGTGATAACTTCTACAACCACATCTTATATTATCCATGTTTAAAAAATAACAGTAGCAGTAACATTGCACAATTACTAGAGAAAATAAAGTCTATAGAATACTTATATTTTTCAGTGTTTTGGGTAATTTCTCAGTAACACTCAATTTTCAGAGTTGAGGAAATGAAATCTTTGCTGCAGATTAATATTTCAAACATATTTACACTGGATCTAGATACTTCCAAAATGAGGACTTTGGAACTCAAAATCTAGACAAGAAAGCAGGCTTTGGCTTATAGTTTGTCTAAAGTTCTGGGTGATGGATCACCAGCCTCCTGGCATGCTTTTAAAAATCCACATAGACCAATATGCATACATAAACTACACCTTACTGCTAGTGCTAATAAATTCTGTTCAGTTTATTTGTACTTTCAGCTTTCCCTGTCCAAATGCTGCACTTGCGTAGATCTCTGTGGTTGGGAGGTTCCATGGTCACAGGTGTTTTCTGAAAATGTTTTAGTGCACTTGTACTTCAGTTTATTCTGTGTTTCATGTATATTTAAAACCCAGATTGTTAATTTATACGTGTTTATAATCATGCATGTGGATTTTTTGAAGCATGTCAGAGATTCAATGACTACACTCCCCATCTTGCTCTGTATAAGGCACAACTAGAATATGGTCACCATGCTTTAGGAAGAATGTGAGAGTTCTTGATAGGGTACAGGGGTGATTTACCAGAATGGCTCCAGGGATGGGGGTAGTTTTAGGTCCAAGTTTAGGTTGGAGAAGTTGAGGGTTATTTCCTTGGAACAAAGGTAATTGAAGGGAGACTTAATATGGGTATACAAGATTATGATAGGTTTCAATGAAGTAGGTATTGATAACCTGTTTCCATGAGTTGATGGTACACGAATTAAATTTTGGTCAAGAGCTACAGGGAGGGATGTGGGCAGAAAAGCATCTGTATACAGTGAGTGCCAATGAGTAGGAAGATGCTACTTAGGAGAATGATGGAAACAGAAATGATTAATGATTTCAAACTGAAATTGGGTGGTCATTTGAGAAAAGTAAACTTGCAGGGTTACAGGGAAATGGTGGGAACAAGGTACAGAATGGATTGCTCTACAGTATTATGGGCTGAATGGCCTAATTTGGTGACTTCATAACCCTATGACATGATATAAATCATGGAATCCGACAGTACAGAAGAAGGCCATTTGGCCCATCAAGCTTGCACTGACCACAATTCTACCCAGGCCCTAATCCCATAACTGCATATATTTACCCTATCTAGTCCCCCGATACTAAGGGGCAAAAACCCATACATTTTTGGACTGTGGGAGGAAACGGGACTACCCGGAGGAAACCGAAAGGGAGAATGTGTAAACTCCAAACAATCAATGACCCGTGGCCAGGATTGAACCCGTGTCCCTGGAGCTGTGAGGCAGCAGTACTATGCCACCCAAGAAAACAACAGAGTAATGTTTCACAGTAGAACATAGAACATTACAGCGCAGAACAGGCCCTTCGGCCCTCGATGTTGTGCCGACCATTTAAGAAAAAGCAATGACCCTGTAACCTAAACCATTCCCTTTTCATCCATGAACCTATCCACTGACCTCTTAAACGCCCCCAAACTTGGTGCATCTACAACTGCAGCAGGCAGGGCATTTCATACCCTTACTACCCTTTGAGTAAAGAACCTACCTCTGACACCCGTCCTATAACTACCACCCCTTAATTTAAAGCTATGTCCCCTCGTGCTAGCTTTCTCCATCCTAGGAAAAAGGCTATCACTGTCCACCCTATCTAAACCTCTAATCATCTTATGTGCTTCAATAAGATCCCCTCTTAGCCGCCTCCTTTCTAACGAAAACAACCTCAAATCCTTCAACCTCTCTTCATAGACCTGCCCTCCATACCAGGCAACATCCTGGTAAACCTCCTCTGTACCCTCTCCAATGCCTCCACATCTTTCTTATAATGTGGGGACCAGAACTGCACACAATACTCCAAGTGCGGCCGCACTAGAGTTTTGTACAGTTGCAACATGACGTTGCGGCTCCGA
This sequence comes from Sphyrna mokarran, assembly GCA_024679065.1. Taxonomy (NCBI): domain Eukaryota; kingdom Metazoa; phylum Chordata; class Chondrichthyes; order Carcharhiniformes; family Carcharhinidae; genus Sphyrna; species Sphyrna mokarran. Next base: position 66,928,033 of record JAGIQG010000004.1, on the reverse strand, counting down.
ATTTCAATCCCCCTACCAATAAAAGCTAAGACTCCATATGCCTTCTTAACAACCTTATCGACTTGATTGCCAACTTTCAGGGATCTATGCACATATACACCAAGATTCCTCTGTTCATCAACACTATTAAGAGTCCTACCATTAGCCCTGTACTCTACACATTTATTATTCCTGCCAAAGTGAATTACCTCACACTTTTCCACATTGAACTCCATTTGCCACCTCTTAGCCCAGTTCTGCAACTTGTCCAAGTCTCTGTGCAAACTATAACACCCCTCTTCACTATCTACCACTCCTCCGACTTTGGTGTCAGTGGCAAAGGTTTGGAAGTGATTCCTACAAGGATCAGTGCTGAGGCCATTTAACAATTCGCTAATGACACCAAATTTGGAGAGAAGGTGGGACATGGTCAATGCTGCTAAAGGGTATAACAAATTACAAGACGACATTGATAATCATGTAGAATGGGAGTATAATTAGCAAATTATTGTCAACATCGTTAAGTGTGAAGCATTATATTCTGGTCAGAAAAATAAGAAGGTCACATTTACTTGGAAAATAAGAATCTAATGGGTTAAAGGAGCAAAGGGATCCAAGAGTTCAAATAGACTCATTACTAAAAAGTAGAGCTGCAAGTTAAAATTAATCAAACATTCGGCTTTCTTTCTAGGGGATTTAAATGAAAAATAGAGAAATTATGTTCACCTTGTATTGAATCTTATTTAGGCTTCACTTGTTATAGTGTTGTTATTCATGTGATAATGAAAAGGATATGACCCCTAACTCCTTGGTTCCTGAATGATGGATTTGGGATGTACCCTAAGGATGTCATGGGCAAATCTCTCTCGGAACTTTCAGGTAAGGCTTTCCCTGCAATTGTCCGTAAGTGCTAACTTCCCCCAAGCAATTGCACTGTGCTGGATACTATCTGACAAAGTGATTTAAATCATTAACTTCAGGTGGTTTTCAGGTTTACATCAATAGTTACTCTGAGAGAGTTAGAAGAATTAAAATCACTTCTAACTTCAATGCAACCAATTTAAACCCACAGACTGATCCCCACACAAGATGTCCCCACACTATAGATCAACCCCAATCCTCCCCCACCAACACCTCTGCCTGCAGCCAATTCTAACCCCCACCCGCACCAGGCGCCCCTTTTCCTTTCCAAGCTGTGGGCTCGACTCTAAGTCCCCCACCTGACACTCCCCTAACTGAACCCAACTCCCCACGCCCCTCCCGCCTAACCACCAATTTGCGTGCTCGTTCCCCAGCACCCTCCTCCACAAACACAACTCCCCCCCCAGAAACTAAATCCAGCCCTCCCTGAACAAAGCCTGTCAATCTTCATCCACTTACCTGAACACTGGCCTTCTGCTTGGCCTGTCAGGTTCACTGGGATCTTTCAACCTACCTATGGTAACAGCCAGTACAGTAACAAATGGAGACAGTTCCTCCCTAATGAGGCTGGGTAACACTATTCTGGGGTCAGTGGAGACTCTTTCACTGTAGCTTTTAAAATCCAAATAACAAAGAATAGTATAGAACAGGAACAGGCCCTTCAGCCCTCCAAACTTACACCGATCATGTTACCCTATCTAGACCAACAGTTTTTATCCCTGTATTCCCCATCTATGTAAGTGTCTGTCCGGATAAGTCTTAAATGTTGCTACCATATTTGCCTCAACTTGGCAGTGCATTCCAGGTCACCATTATCCTCTATGTAAAAAAACGTCCTCTGCACATCTCCATCAATTTTTTCTTCCCTTACCTTGAACTTGTGCTCCTTTGTAATTGTCATTTCTGCCCTGGGAAAAAGCTTCCAGCTGTCCACCCTATTTATGTCCCTCTTAATTTTATAAACTTCTCTCAAGTCACCCCTCAGCCTTTGTCTTTCCAGGGAGAACAATCCCAGTTTATTCAATCTGTCCTCACAGCTAATACATTCTATACAAGGCAACATCCTGGTAAACATTTTCTGTACTCTCTCCAAAAGCTTCCAAGTCCTTCTGATAATGTGACAATCAGAATTGGACACAGTATTCCAAATGTGGCCTAACCAACATTCTATATAACTGTAACATAATTTGCCAACTTTTAAATTCAATGCGCCTTCTAATGAAGGCAAATTTGCTATATGCTTTTTCACCACCTTTTCTGTTCTACCTGTGCTGCCACTTTTAAGGATCTGTGAACCTGCATGCCCTGTGTCTATGCTCCCGAAGGTGTTGCTATTTATTTTATAGATCCTACCTGAATTGAACCTACCAAAATGTATTTGCCTGGATTAATTTCCATCAGTCATTTCTCCCCCCAATTTTCCCACCTATCTATATCCTGCTGTTTTCTCTCACAATCTTCATCACTATCTGCAGCTTCACCAATCTTCGATCATCGACAAACTTGCTAATCAGATCATCTTTCTTTCAAGTCATTTATAACTATTACAAACAGCAGAGGTCCTAGCACAGATCCCTAGCTACAGACCTCCATTCAAAAAAACATTCTTCCACTGCTACCTCTGTCTTCATTGGCCAAACCACTTCTGAATCCACCTAGCTAGTTTATCCCTGATCCCATGCGATTTAATCTTTTGCACCAGTTTTCCATGAGGGATGTTGTCAAATGCTTAACTGAAGTCAATGTAGACAACATCCATTCTTCCCTCATCAATTATTTTTGTCACCTCCTCTAAAATCTCAATTAACTTAGACATGACCTCCCTTGAACAAAACCATGCTTTCTGTGACTAACAAGACCATTCCATTCCAAATGTGTATAGATTCTATCTCTAAAAATCTTCTCCAACAATTTCACTATCATTATTAAGCTCATTGGACTATAACTATCCAGGTTATCCTTGCTACACTTTTTTAAAAAAAGGGACAACATTAGCTATCCTCCAATCCTCTTGGACCTCCCCAGCTAACAGAGATTTGAACAAAGTTTTCTAGAGTGTGTGAATGTGCTTTAAATTCTTGTCATTCAATGGAACATGACATTACATCACTACCACAACTATTCATGAATAGTCATGGATAGTTAAAAAACTACTAGGAGGTTGGGACTCCTTGAATGATCCTATCATTAATTATGGAGAAACTCAGCACATCAAACGCAAAAGACAACATTGAAGAGTTTGCAGCCACCTTCTGTCAAAAGTGTCTCATCCCAAAATCACCATAGTATGGGAAGCCAATCAAGTCAGGGGAATAAAAAGGAATAATTCTCTGGATTGTTACACACATTGGCAGAGATTTAAGCAGGTTGGAGTATTAAAATGTGGCTGAAATAGTAATGTGGGAGTTCAATATTAACACTCGTATTCAGGAAAGAAGGAGCTGTTACTTTTGGATGGATTCCATTGAAATTGGGCTGGGGTCAGTGTGCTGGTGAATTGTGTGACTGAGGCCATGAATGAGGCTTTAGAATAACAAGGAGTAAAAGGAACAGAAAAATTGAGACAATTGAAAAGTGTAGTGACAAGGTAAGTGGAGCGGGTCAGAAAGGGACAGAAAGTCTATCAACAATTGAAAATCAAAAATAAAGTCCATGCAAAGAATATCAATAAGAAAATACAATTTAAAACACTTTATCTGAAAGTTTGAAGCATCCAAGTAAGACAGACAAACTAATGGCACGAATAGAGATAAATAGGACAGATCTAATAGGCATTGAAGAGACATAGTTACAAAGTGATTTTGGAAAATAAATATTCCTGGGTACATAATTTTGAAAAGACAAGTAGAATGAGAAAGGAGGGGAGGTAATGATCATAAAGATGATAGAAAGATATTCATGAGGAAGAATCTTAGCTCACAATGTCATAGAATCATAGAACTTTACAGTGTAGAAAGAGGCCCTTCAGCCCATTGAGTCTGCATCGATCACAATCCCACGCAGGCCCTACCTCACATCTCTACATATTTTACCCACTAATCCACGCATCTTAGAACAGTAAGGGGCAATTTTTAACATGGCCAATCAACCTAACCCGCACATCTTTGGACTGTGGGAGGAAACTGGAGCACCTGGAGGAAAGGTCACAAAGTAGAAATAGTATTGGCCAGAAAAAAGATGGTGAGAGCAGTTTACTGTCATTATACTACTAGTTAGAGTATTAATCAATGAATTATTGGAGCTTGTAATATATCTTCATAGATTGGATAAAGCTAATTAGCAATGGTAGACTATAAGATAAATTTGTAAAATGCTGATCTGTTAATTTCCTGAAGCAATATGTTGCAGAACCAACTGGAGAAAAAGTTATTTTTATATTATTATGCAACAAAACAGGGTTAATTATTATTGTTTAAGTAAAAGATTCACTGGGGAATAATGATCAAAATAGCATTGACTTTCATGTTAAATTTAAAAGTATCACACTTCAATTATTAACTTAAATGAAATCAAATATATAATTATGAGGGGAGAACTGACTAAGGTTAATTGGGTAAATAAACTAAAAGGTATGGAGATAAATAAAAAGTGGGAAATATTTAAAGAAACAATACAAAATTTTCAGCAAAAATATAATCCATTAAAAAAGAAAAATACTATAAGAAAGATCTTTCTGTGGCTTAACAAGGAAACACAAGAAATAAAAGCAGGAGCAGGCCACAGGCCCTTCAAGCCTGCCCCATCATCCCATATGATCATGGCTGATCTACGCTGGCCTTAACTCCTTTTCTGTACCATTTCTCTGTAGCCCCTCTATTCCTTGATCTATCAAATATTTATCCACTTCCACTTTTATTACTGTTAAAGATCCAGGAAGTTAAGGATAGTATTAATTTAAAGAAAAAAAGTACGCCCGAGGATTGAAGGTGTTTTAAAAACAATCAGAGGATTACCAGAAAGTTGAAAAAGAGAGAAAAGAATGAACTTAAACAAACTAGGCAGCAGGAATATAAAAACAGATTATTTCAGCCCTTGCAAGTATACTAAAAGAAAGGAAGTAGCTAAAGTAAATGTTGGTGCCAGAAGAAGAAACAAGAGAAACAATCCTGTGAAATGAGGAGATGGCAGAAACATTGAACAAATATTTTATATCTGTCTTCATAATAGAAGACGCAAGTTGCATACAAGAAATAGAAGGCAACCAAGAGGCTAATAAGACTAGGAAATTAAGGTGATTAGAATCAATGGAGAAAAAAAGCTGGAGCCATTTAAAGAATAAAAATTGAATAAACCCTTAGGTTACATTCTAAGTTCTAAGCAACACTGATGCAGAGACATTGGATGCACTTGTTACAATTTTCCTAAATTCTTTAGATTCTGGAGTAGTTCCACTGTATTGGAAATTTGCACAATTCAAAGAAGGAAAGGGAAAACAAGGAGCTCTAGCCCACTTAACCTGACATCACTTGTCAGGAAAGAGCTGCAATCTATTATTAAGGAAGTTTGTTGGAGTTAGCATTAAGATCAAGAGATAGGCATTTAGAGTTTAGGTTAGGATTAGAAGATTTTGTGGCAGCTCTGATAACTTTCTTGGGAACTCAGACTCTTGTCATCATGGATCTCCTCAGGTTTTTAAGCTATGAAGGAGAGCAAGAGTTGGGCAATAAGAAGTTCTTAACATCTAATTGAATGGGGGATAGGCTAGAGTAGCTGAATGGTCATCTCCTGATTCCATATCTGTTTTACATTTTCACAATGTTACTTTGAAAGAATCTTGCATATAGTTATTAATTATGAATAAGGATGACAAATAATCAATTATTATGAAGCTGCAGTAATATGCAATTTCAATTTGTCTATTTTCTACATATTAATTTTTATGAAGCTGTAATCACAGAGTTACACATTCATTTATCATAAAATACATTGATTATTAATGTTTGTCTGGGAAGTCTCCAAGAAGGAGCGTTCTAGACAAAAAGATTAATTACACTAAAACACACTCAACAAATGTAAAGTAACAGTGTGCAATACTGTCAGTGATGAAATTTGGCAAAGTTTTCTAATGAAATAAATATTCAGATAGAAAATGTGTTAGAATTGAGTGAGAAGCTTGGCTAACGACATGTGATTAATGAGCAGGGTAAAGAAAGTTGCCATACAATCAGATAGCACCAGTCCTGAAACACCCTGCCAAAGAGTGCAGGAGGAACAATCGCTCTCAATGGACTACAGTGTTTAAAGAACATGACTCACCACTATCTCCTCAAGGTCAACGAAGAATCAGTAATAAATGCCAACTTTACCAAAGATGGCCACTTCCCAAGATTGATTTTAAAAATACTATACCGGGTCTTGACCTGGTTTCAGACTGACAGTGCCAGGCAGTATAGCCACAGAGAGATTAACACTGCATTCAGTCAACAGATCTCAAATCATGGATAGTCAGATAGGTGAAAAGCTCTTCTCTCTGATGTGAGATTAATTAGTATTATACATTAAACACTTTTTTTTTAAGCTTCTGGGCCTTAATTTGAATCTATCTCAAACAATTGAGATGAGAATTTTCTGTCAATTGCGGTGCAATAGTTCTCCTTCTGCCTCTAAGTCACAGGGCTGTGTTTTCAAGTCATAATTCAGAGACCTAAGGACAGAATTTAGGCTGATGCTCCAATGTAGCATTGAGAGAGTGCTTCTCTGTCAGAGCTGTCAACATTTGGATGAGATGTTGATGGGTACAGTCCACCTACAATCAGAGGCTTGAGAATGCTGCTGGATCTCAATCCAAAATTCAGACTGGAGCTCTGATCTCTGCCCTCCAAAATGATCTGGAGTTGGGTTTGAACCTGGTATCCTCCACCTCATAAACAGAAATTTTGCCACAGAGCTAGAGGTTCACATTGCAACTGCTTACATCTACAAATCTGCTGGGAAATCTGGAGAAAGAATAAAACAAACTGGTAAAATGTTTTGTTTACATTTTAGTTACAAGAAAGGAAGATTCGTATTTCTGAACAAGCTTCATGACTTTAGGGGGTCTTAAAGTGCTTCAGAGCTGATGAATTATTTTTAAAGTGTGGCTACTGTTGCTATGTCAGAAATGTAAAGGCCAAATTACTCTCAGCTCAACTCAGATGAGGCAGCCAAGGAAGTATCTGAAGAAGACCCATCTTTGAATCCAGTTGCGCTCCCGACCAGCTCAGAGACACACACTTTGATGGGTTAGAGATTAGCAGGAGGCAGTGACACTCAGGATTATGTGAGATCAGGAACCCAGTGGATCCAAGTCAGATGATGAGTTTGTCAGGAATGGCTGTCAACACAATGCTTGAGATTTTACAGCAGGCAGTAAGAAATCTGACGGAGATAAGAACATAACAGCTAGGAGCAGGAGTAAGCCATTTGGCCCCTCAAGCCTGCTCTGCCATTCAATAAGGCTGATCTTTTCATGGACTCAGCTCCACTTACCTGCCTGCTCACTATAACCCTTGATTCCTTTAATGTTCCAAAACATTATCTATCCTTGCCTTAAAAACATTCAATGCGGTAGCCTTAACTGCTTCACTGGGCAGGAATTCTACAGATTCACAACCCTTTGGGTGAAGAAGTTCCTCCTCAACTCAATCCTAAATCTGCTTCCTGTTAATCCGAGGCCAGGCCCCCTAGTTGTAGTTTCACCCAACAGTGGAAACAACCTCCCTGCTTCTATTTTATTGATTCCCTTCACAATCTTATATGTTTTTATAAGATCTCCTCTCATTCCTCTGAATTTCAATTGAGTATAGTCCCAGTTTACTCAGTCTGGCCTCATAAGCCAACCTCTCAACTTCAGAATCAACTTCACGAATCCTCTTTGCATACCCTCCAGTGCCAGTATGTCCTTTCTCAAGTAAGGAGATCAAGATTGTCCACAGTATTCCAGATCTGGCCTCATCATATCTTATACAGCTGCAACATAATCTCCCTGTTTTTAAACTCCATCCCTCTGGCAATGAAGGACAAAATTCCATTTGCCTTCTTGCATATCAGAGTCATGACATTATATGGAAGATGAATGGATTCCTCTATCCTTCCATCTATTTTTCTGAGTGACTCTGAATGACAGAAGACATAGTCAGGTATCAACATTTTGTGACTCATGTGCAGGCATACTTTTTAATTTGCAATTTTTTACCATTTAAATAATGGTCCATTTTGCTATTATTCCTACTAAAATATGACCTCACATTATCAACATTGTACATCATTTACCAGACCCTTACCCACGACCTATATCCTCTTGCAGACTTTCAGCGTCCTCTGCACACTTTACTCTGTCACTCATCTTAGTGTCATCTGTGAATTTTTACACTACACTTGGTCCCCAATTCCAAATCATCTGTGTAAATGGTAAATAATTCTGTCCCAATACTGATCCCTGAGGCACACCACCAGTCACTGATCGCCAACCAGAAAAACAGTCATTTACCCCACAATTTGTTTTCTGTTAGTTAGCCAATCCTTTATCCATGCTAATACATTATCTGTAACACTGTGCACCTTTATCTTAGTCAGAAGTCTCACAACACCAGGTTAAAGTCCAACACGCTTATTTGGTAGGAAACACCACTAGCGTTTGCTACCAAGTAAAACTGTTGGACTTTAACCTAGTGTTTGAGACTTCTTACTGTGTTTATCCCAGTCCAACGCTGGAATCTCCGCACCTATGCAGCAGGCTTTCGTGAGATACCTTGTCAATCAGTCAATGCCTTTGGTCAATCAGTCACTCAGAAGAATAGAGCAAAGGATAGAGGTATCCACCCCACATTCCATCTGATGTCATGATTCTGATATGCAAACACCTCAAGATCACCATGGGAAGGGAGGCAAGTGCCTTGGAGAACATAGCTTAGTAGATTTTGCCAGATTTGCACTTAGACCTGCTATTCTACTCAGGGGCAGATTCATTCTCCTTATCTTTTATGTTTATGTTTATTAGTGCCACAAGCAGACTTACATTAAAACTGCAATGATTTTACTGCGAAAATTTACTGCTGCACTCCAGCACTTGTTTACGTACATTGAGAGAGAATTTAGCATGACCAATGCATTTAACCGGCATGTCCCTGGACTCTGGGAGGAAACTGGAGCACCGGGGAAAATCCAGACAGACAGGGGGAGAACATGTGGACTCTGCACAGATAATGACCCAAATGAGGAATCAAACACAGGTCCCTTTGCTTGTGGCACTAATAAACATAAACATAAAACATAAAGAGAGTGAATCTGCACCTGAGTAGGAGGTACCTACAAGAATACAAATATACAATTAAGAAATAGTGGGCTATCCAGCCCCTTGAGCCAGCTCCACCATTTAACATGATAATGGTTGATCCAATAGTAATCTCAAACTTACATCCCTCCTACTACCACCACCCCATGATCTATCACCCACTTGCTTACCAAAAATCTATATAGCTCTGCCTTATTCAAAGACTCTGCTTCCACCACCTTTTCAGCAAGAAAGTTCCAAAGACTCATGACTCTTTGAGTGAAAAAATTTCTCCTCGTCACTATACAATAAACAAGAGGGATAGAGAAAGAAAAAATGACATGGCAAAGACCACAGAGGAAAGAATTATTGTTTCACTTGAGTGCAGATTGCAGACTCAAAGTCCAATGGTATATTCCTTCACAGAGGTCAGCAGGTTAAAAACAGATGCTGGATAATTCACTTTTCCTGTAGAGATGACTTCCAAGATGAAACAGATAAACAAAGATGAATCAGTCTTGTAGTCTATATTAAAGAACTTCTAGAAAAAACTGTTGATGGTGCCAGGCATTCAAATCTGGACAGAATCTCTTTTTTGGCCATTGTTGGTAGGTGGAAAGATGGCAAATTGAGCTTTGCACAAAGCATTATTAGTGGCTTCCAAAGCTAGTGGGGGAGGGGGTCATATCACATGACTCCTGTATTTCCACTTTGGTTTTGGCAGAGCGTATGTCCCTTTGACTGGCTTCCTGAGATTGTTAATGTTCCAACCATTAATAATTGAACAGGAAGGTCACATGACTGCTTGTCCTAGCAGATTAATAGACTCTGGTTGGCCAGCCCGAGTGCTGAAATGTAGTTGGCCTTTGCATAGTTTCCTTTTGTCTCTGCGAACGACAAGGGTCATTACTGGATCACCAGCCAGGCTATCATCATCAATTGTTAACCTCACATTATGATGAGCCTTGCAGTAGGGAGCATCAATAATCCACTTGATTCATTTATGAATGGCAGTCTGCAAGATGTCACACAGGTCCCTTGTGGGTCACTGGAAGGAGCCATAGTAAAGAAATTAAGCACAGTGATGACCTTCAGGGGCATGTCTTCCTAATCCATTCATCCAGGGGTCTTTGATCCTTCCACAAAACATGAAAGATGTGATCCACCGGATCTTTAGGCAAATCAGATGAGCGCGATATTATCTCTCATTGTTCTGCAGATGGCAGAGTCTTCTTAGGTGGACCCTTGATTGAGCAAATTGCCTCAGTGTTATAAGACCAACTTCCTCATCTGTTGGTTGTTGATAGGGCTTCCTTGCACTCTAAACCTCAAATAATATTGACACTGTGCTTGGTGCACCAGGATTTTCTTCTCTTCTATCGATGTGCAGTAGTTAGCACTATTGCCTCACACTACCAAGGACCTGGGTTTGATTCCCGGCTTGTGTGACTGTGTGAAGTCTGCACATTCTCCCCATGTCTGTGTGGGTTTCTTCCAGGTGTTCTGGCTTCCTCCCACAGTCTGAACGATGTGCTCATTAGGTGCACTAGCTATACTAAATTCTCCCTCAGTGTACCCGAAAAGGTGCTGGGGTGTGGCAACTAGGGGATTTTCACAATAACTTCATTGTAGTGCTAATGAAAGCTTATTTGAGACACTAATAAATAAACTTAAACTTACCCCAAATGCACAATCAAGAAGACAAGATTGAGCCCGGGATCCGTTCCTGTTTGCTCCTTCTTTCTGCAGAATGGGAGATATGAATGAGTAATGAATCATAGGGAAAAAGACTGAAGCTCCCATGTGCAAATTACAAGCCACTGTCATAGCCTCAAGCAGTGTTTGCATTAATAGCCTAGTTACTGATCCAACCTTATAGCTGATGTGCCAATGTACAAAGTAATGTGATAAGATGCCAATCCTGACATTTAACATTTCAATCTCACAGAGGTTGAAAAAGGTTTGGTTGCCTTAATGACATGAGTCATCTTACGAAATTCTCTGCTCCAATCTCAGATATGATATACTAATTAAGTTAAATTGTGCATGTATTGTGACTAGATGCCCTTTACAATGTTATCCATATCAACTGGAGAAACCACATTAGATATTTTCATTGATGGTCTCCAGTATATAGCACAGCTTAGCCATCTTAATGTTTGTCTATATTACAAATTTTCACATTCCTATGTGTTAATATAGTTAGGAAACCAAAGGTAATTTTAAGTGATTTATATTTGTAAGGGTAAATATTAGAAATAAGGTCCAGTTTTAGGTAGGTTTAGTTTAAAGTTTTGGGTGCCTGGAAAAGAGCTATACTTAGATTTCATGCTGAACAGAAGTGTTTGTCTGTGTAGGGGTTAACTTCGGTTCCAACTGAGATACAATTGTGTTTAGTAAGCTGTGGTGTGAAGAAAGATAGTTGCTTAACATTAGAGAGGCTCTGTAAGGGGAGCAGAAACTTTCTTTGTTCTTTTGTTTCAGCTGAATGCCGGAGGCAAACAATGAAGCAGGTCTCTTTACTTTGCTAGAGAAAAACTAAAGAGGTACCAACTCTTTAAACTTTGCTGTAAGAAAAACCCTACCATACAGCGATGATTCAGATGGTGCCAAAACTCTAGGAGGGGCAATTCCCCCAGTCCATTGCACTGCTCGAGTATCAGAACAGGCCAGGAGACATCAGCAGAGGTGTTTAATGGGCTGCCCACTGAACGCCACTACTGCCGCTTGTCTCCCAGATGACGATTTTTCATGTAATCAGCTCCTTGCTGGAAATCCTCCAGTTTTCTCCTGCAATCCAAAGATGTGTGGGTTAGGTGATTGGCTATGGTAAATTCCCCCTTAATGTCAGGGGGACCAGTAGGGTAAATATGTGGGACTACAGCAATAGGGGCTGGGTCCGATTGTGGTCGGTGCAGACTCAATGGGCCAAATAGCCTCCTTCTGCCAGGGATTCTATGATTCTATTCTATGATTCTAACTTGTAGTTTTACACCGCTGGAGGGAACAGAGACCACAGAAGCCCCTCCAGAAAGTTGGTGGTAAGGAAGGATGCACCCTGGGCAGCGCCATCCTGCAATTTACCTCTTGGCATTGCTCAATGGGTAAGTTCCAATGCCTAAGGTACACCTAGGCATAGTCCACCAGCCATCAAGGAATGTCAAGCCAAAAGGGTTGAGGTCTATTGAGCAGCGGGGCCCACTCAATGGGGTGAGGTACCCGACTGCTACTTAGCAAAGGGATTATGGAAGAAAGGGGTGATCAGGACTGGCCATTGGAATGGGGGAAGAATTATTGGGACTTGCCCAGAGAGGTCGGGGGTGGGACAGCGATCGGAAGGGGGAGGAGTTGCAGGGCTGACCAGCAATTGAGCTGGCCAGTGATCAGGAGGCCAGCAATACAGGGCTACCGTGATTGCGCCAATCTTCTCTCTGACAGATTGGTGTAATGCGCAGTGACCCACTCAGCGCTATAGCGCTGGAAATAGGCCACATTCTCAGATTTTCAATGTGAAACTCACTAGTGCATTCTGCAGTGCTCAGAATATGGGAGATTCATTTTGAAAATTCCACTGAAAAAAAAATCAGTGGGAGTTACTCCAGTTTTCAAGTGAATTTGGTATTTAGAATTTTTTTGGGAGAATCCTGGCCCTAAAGAGCAACTAGTTAAGAAGCTAGAGAAATGAGGAAAAGTTTCTGGAAGCTCTGGAGTTAAATGAAACAAAGAAGAAACTGGGAAATAGAACAGGATTCTGTTGAGATACACCAGACAAAGCTGAGAAAAAATTGATTGATGGTGAAACTTTTTAAAAGTTTTCTAAAAGTAATCTGGAATTTTGAGTTGTCTTATTACAGCTTATAATGAAATGATAAAGTATTGACTAGATATCAGAATTGGTGCAAGAGTGAAAACCTGAAAGGGTTAATCCAAAATCCTGGCACAAATCTTCTGCAAATAATAGAGTGGAAGAGCCAGATTCTTGAAAAAATTGAATTGGATTTTGGATTGCAGATCACTGAATGTATTGCTGCAAGAAAAGATTTTAAAGGTGTATTTTCAGAGTGGAATTGGAAAATCTCGCATGACATCATCTGGGATAATCTGAGGAGAAATCTGTACACACTAACTTTGTACGCTAATGAGACCCCCTATGGACCTCAACCCTCTCCATCTCGAGACTGTGTGCTGAGTCATATTCAGAAAAGACCCCCATATCCCCAGGAAAGTATCACACATCCCATTTGCGTGACATTTTTTTCCTTTATAGGCCGAAGTTACTTCTGTTCAATCCGACCATCCCAGATACAGCCCTGCACTAACCAGACAAGACTATAACCGGCAACAGTAAGACATGACATCTAAGCTTTGCCTTTTTCTAGTTGAGCAAATAGCCATTGCCTCTACATGGAGTGGGACTAGGACAAGTAATCCATACACAGCCCTGTAGCGTGGTCTACAAAGCCAGAGCATCAACATCTCTCTGACATGCTGAGACTATTTGGTTCAGACTAGGGACTATGACTATGCATAGCTTTGTTCTACCATTCCTTCCTAATTGCTGACAAAACACTGTCCCTTTCCTCTACCTGCACCCATTCCACATTATATGTAATCCCTTCCTCATGTGCAATTCATTTCCCTCTCCCACCTTCATGAGTTTTTGTGTAAGTTTTATTCTCTTGTGTCTAACTAATACCACTCCCTCTTCTATCCTGGAGTCTGCGAGCTTTCCCTCCAATTTGTGCCTTTCTGTTCCAATGCCATCCGCTTCTATGTCAACATCCTGTCTTCCATGTTGGGCGCCACCTCTCCTCCACCCCCTGCCCATCAGATCTCCCTTTACTTACCAACATCTCACTACTCGCCCTCCCACATCCTTACCTCTGCTCATTGTCCCCATATCACTTGATAAGGAGGAGTTATGTGACTCCGATGAGTAATGAATATGAATATGAATGAGTAATAATGATGGTAATGTATGCAAATATGGTCACTGCCCTAAATCAACAGAAAAACCAACCTGCTCCCTGCCTGCAAAAAAAGTGGTGAGGAGAAAACTCTAAACTCTTCCTGTTAGCAAGTTTCCCATCTGACACCACACGAAACATTCTGGCCTGGCCCATCACAAAAGCTATCATGAGCAGGAGGGGAAATTTCCACCCTCTGACTTTGGGCCAGTATCAATTGATTTTGCTGATTATGTACTTATGAACATTTTTGAGACATTTTACTATATCAAGAAAGCTTTAGAAATGCAAGCTGCTGTTAAGACTATGAGTGTTTACAAAACATTAGGATATGTGGTTCTTACTGAGTCCATTATCAGATATTGGAAGAATATGATGAAAAACTTCTTTGCGTTAAACAAGATGGTTCTCGTTTGAATTTCAGCTCATCCTCGGGGGGATAGGAATGACAATTTGATTCACATCACTCTATTTGCTCCCAGTTTAATCAGATGATGAGTCAACCATAGCTTTGTTTCATTCTCACTCTGTAATGTATGAACAAGAAGCAAGGAAACACCCAGGGACCTGATTAATTAAATTTACTCATGTGATCACAATTCATGGATCAGTGGCAATCATTTAGCAAAAGTACACTTGCTAAGGACTTGCCTCAGCTGCTGCTCTGTAGTAGCACTCCTGCATTCTGGATCAGATGAATGATTAAGACTAATCATTTGGACAATCATTTGGGACCTTGGCTAAGAAAGCTCTGTAGACATGAGCTAATCAAGTTAATCATGGAATACATGGACAAGGACAAAACTTGGATTCCCGTGACAGTTGGAGGAGGAAGGTCAGATGACAAGCTAATCTTTTGTGAGTTTTAAGCAGATTTTTTCTCAGCAAAACTGAAGAAAAACATTACAGAAAAAAGACCCGAGTGGGAGAGACCCTGTCTCTCCCACTCATATGGTAAAATCTAGAATTCTGTTTGCTGAGTGGGACTATCTCAAGATTACCTGCTTCAGACAGGAATTTCTGTAAAGCATTCAAGTCAGCATATTTCATCTCCCAAAGAATATCCATCTTCATCTATATCTTTAAATTCGAGGCATCGAGATCATCGAATTCACCCTGAAGCTAGCTGAGTCACCAGATATGTGTGTGTGTATGTATGTATATGTAGGAAGGATTAGAAATGCACATAACAATAAAGGGTTCTACTATAATTATAATTTTGGGCAGTTAAATGCATCAATAGGCCCAAGGATGGGCAGTCCAGTGAACATGTTATCCACCCATGTATTATGGGGAACAGTTCTGGGGGAGGGGCAGAGACGAAGGTAGGCTGGGCACTCAGCATATTATATTTGCCAACCCCCATCTTTCCCCTAAATCAAAAATACACTCAGCAGAGAGAGGTCATAAAATCTAACCCTATAGATTTCCTAATGCAATGAAAATTTCCACCTCATTGTTAACCTCAATCAGTTTGTAAAAATTAAGTTTTGACTGTAAACTTCCATTGGCATGGTGGCACAGTGGGCAGCAAGTGGCACAGTGGTTAGCGTTGCTGATTCACACCTGAGGACCCAAGTTCAATTCCTGGCTTGGGTCACTCTCTGTGTAGAGGTCTGCATGTTCTCCCCATGCCTGCGTGGGTTTCCTCCAGGTGCTCTGGTTTCCTCCACAACCCAAAACTTCTCCCTCAGTGGAGCCAAAAAGGTGCTGGTGTGGCAACTAGGGGATTATCAAGGGTACAGCAAACAGTTAGGAACGCAAATGGTGTGTTGGCCTTCATTACGAGAGGATTTGAGCACAGGAGCAAGAATGTCTTACTACAGTGGTACAGGGCTTTGGTGAGGTCACACATGGAGTATGTGAGGAGTTTTGCTTTCCTTATCTAAGAAACAATATATTTGCGATAGTGACAAAGATTGATTAGACTGATCCTGGGATGGCAGGATTGTTTTATGACAGAGATTGGACCAACTGGATCTGTATTCAGACGAATGAGAAAGAATATGATTGAAAGGCCAGATAAGGCCTGGATGAGGAGAAACCTTCAATCAGACCTATGAAATTCTCTACCACATAAACCAACGGAGGCCAAGTCAGTGAATTTAGTTAAGAATGAAATAGATCTAAAGGCAAGTATAGATGGCATTGAGATAAAGTATCAGCCATGATTATAGTGAATGGCCGAGCAGGCTTGGAGGGCTGAATGGCCTACTTCTGTTACTATAGAATATAAAACATAGAACACTACCGCACAAACAGGCCCTTCAGCCCACAAGTTGTGCTGATCATATCCCTACCTACTAGGCCTATATATAACCCTCAATCCATGCTTCTCTTAAAAAACCCCAACGAATTCGCCTCGACCATCACTGATGGCAGCCAATTCCACTCACCCACCATCCTTTAAGTGAAAAACTTACCCCTGACATTTCCTCTGCATCTACTCCCAGCACCTTAAACCTGTGTCCTTTCGTAGCGACCATTTCAGCTCTGGGAAATAGCGTCTGAGAATCCACCCAATTTATACCTCTCAACATCTTATAAATCCCTATCAGGTCACCTCTCATCCTTCTCTCTAGGGAGAAAAGACTAGCTCTCTCAACCTATCTTCATAAGGCATGCCATCCAATCCAGACAACATCCTTGTAAATCTCCTTTGCATCCTCTCAATAGCTTCCACATCTTTCTTGTAATAAGGCAACCAGAACTGTGCACAGTACTCCAAGTATTCTATATTTCTATAATGCATTTATTTGTGTGAGTATGTATATGTAAGTGGAGGACAACTTATTTTACTTAGATTAGCTTAAACTTAAGAAAACCTGTTGTATTGTTCTTTTAGGATCATAGCACATAAACAGCTAAGTACAGACCGAACTAATAAGCTTTTCCTTTTCCAGACCAAAAAATATGTTGTGGTTAAACAAGGAGAGAGAAAAGGGTGTAGCCATTCGAACCTCTCCTCACCAGATCATAACAAGTGTTCAAACTCAACAGGAAAATAAATGGCTTGTTAGTATTCATATTTATTCATATTTAACTCTGACTCCAGGAATTCATGATTGAAACAAGGCACTTTCCAAATAGTGGAGGCATACTGGAAGATTGGAATAATATTTAGATTGCAAAGTGAAGTGAACTGTTTGGCATCAAGTTGTGCCCTGCTGTTTGCACAAATTATCCTTGGATTAGCTCAAACAGAAAGCTCCTGCCCATCTCCCAAATCTGAGAACATCCCATTAACTACTTGAGAATCTTAGTGAATAGTTCATCAAATCCATTGAATCAACTCCCTTCACTGCTAATTCATTCTCTCACTCCAGGTAGTTTCAATGACATTGATGTGTGGTGAAAATTAAAAGGCTGTTCATAAGATACCAAACCACTTTGATGTGGCTCCCCTACCATTTCATAACTTAATATGAACATTTCATTCAAATAGAAAATGATGGGTGATGGGACTGCCCTTGAATCCATTTAGTTAACTAATGTCCATAAGGGGAGGAAATTTGCTGATCATATTCAATTTGCCTACGTGAAACTCCTGTATTATTGACTCCGAATGGAAGACAGCTGTGGTAATTGACGGTGCACAATAAATGCCTGCTTTGCCCATACCTGCCCATATCAAAGCTGACATATTTTTAGGATGGACAAACGAATGGTTTAATCACTCCTGTGAGGAGAGAGCTGTGTTGAATCTATAACTAAATAAAGTAGAAGCAAATCGAGTTCTTATTTCCACTGTAAAATTGTTATTTGCAATCCAGGCAACACCTCTGTAAATCTTATCTGGACCCACTCTAGTGTAATCATATCTTTTCTATCAAGCATAGATGAGTGCTGCACACAGTACCCCAGCTATGTCCTAACCAAGATAATAAAGTGAATTTGACTTCTTGACCATCTTATCAACCTGCTCTATTGCCTTCAGGGATCTGTGGGTATATATCTTGTACAAAGAACAAAGAACAAAACAGCATGGGAAACAGGTCCTTCGGCCCAACGAGCCTACGCCACCACCTCTATGTTCCCACTTCTACCCGTGATCCCTGTCTATGTTTACAGATCTATGGATTGAAACCAAATTTGAGACAATTTCGGGAGAATTTGTTCTGCCAATCAGCCTAAGAGCACATCTTTGGGATGTGTACTGTGGGTGTTTCACTATATTTCTCAACATCCTTCCATTTGCTGTGCATTCCCTTGCCAGTTAGCCTTCCTCATCTGAGTAGTTTAGAAAGAACATTTCTGGAGGGCTGAATAGCCTCCTCCTTTTCCTAAATTAGCTCGTAGCTGAAGCAAAGTATTGTTCAAATAACTGGAAGATATTGAGTGAACAGAACAAGGGGCAGCAGATGGAAATTGGAGTAACTGTGAAGAGATGCGGGGAGCAGTTCCTGTGAATTGATGTTTCAGTGTTTCTCCAGAATTGTAGCTTTCAGAACAAGAGAGAGAGAGAGACTTCTCGGTTAAAGTTAAAACAACTTGAGATTCACAAACTGCAGATTTAGCAGCCAAGTGTTAGATGGGTTTTCACAACATATTTTCTTTTATTCATGGGCCAGCTGAGGTCCTAGTTCTGGTGTTCCATTGGTTGACAATTATATGAATGATTCATTAGACTGATTGAGGTGTTAATGATGCTAATGAAATACTCAACAAAATGATAAAATTTTATACTGTTGATGTGCACTTGTGACATCTGTTTCGCTGGGAAGAATAAATCAGATTGGATTTTTAAAGGGATGGGTTCTGATAGAGCAGGCAACTTTCACCAGGGTCAACATTACTGCTATCTGGGAAAAGGTCTCTGAAACAAAGCCATGCTGATCCGTGGGGTTAACTGGCTTGGCATCAGGTCCTGTATCTGCCAATGAGTCAGATTTAAAATATGCACATCCTAGATCTTTAACTTTCATGTCCTTTCAACTCCAGCAATAATCTCAATTGACAGAAGTGGCTGCAGCTGCAGTTGTGTTTTGGGGGTCATGTTCTGGAAGAAGTTTCACAACCGCTGAAGAAAACTTTTGATCAAATCGTTTCTCCTCAGTTGCTTTGGCAGGAGTACAATGAAAGAGTTTGTAGAACTGCTACACAAATTTTAAAATAACACCCCAATGAATTAAATCTGGGCATGGAACAGATTGGGAAAAGAGATCGGAAGGTTGGTCAGATTTGTCAGAAATGAGACTATTAGAACATAGAACATAGAACATTACAGCACAGAACAGGCCCTTCGGCCTTCGATGTTGCGCCGACCAATTGAGAAAAAGCAATGACCCTCTAACCTAAACCATTCCCTTTTCATCCATAAACTTATCTACTAACCTCTTAAACGCCACCAAACTTGGCGCATCTACAACTGCAGCAGGCAGGGCATTCCATAGCCTTACCACCCTCTGGGTAAAGAACCTACCTCTGACATCCGTCCTATAACTACCACCCCTTAATTTAAAGCTATGTCCCCTCGTGCTAGCTTTCTCCATCCTAGGGAAAAGGCTATCACTGTCCACCCTATCTAAACCTCTAATCATCTTATTTGTTTCAATAAGGTCTCCTCTTAGCCGCCTTCTTTCTAATGAAAACAACCTCAAATCCCTCAGCATCTCTTCATAAGACCTGCCTTCCATACCAGGCAACATCCTGGTAAACCTCCTCTGTACCCTCTCCAATGCCTCCACATCTTTCTTATAATGTGGGGACCAGAACTGTACACAATACACCAAGTGCGGCCGCACTAGAGTTTTGTACAGTTGCAACATGACGTTGCGGCTCCAAAATTCAATCCCCCTACCAATAAAAGCTAAGACTCCGTATGCCTTCTTATCAACCTTATTGACTTGATTGCCAACTTTCAGGGATCTATGCACATATGCACCAAGATCCCTCTGTTCTTCAACACTATTAAGAGTCCTACCATTAGCCTTATACTCTACACTCTACATTCTACATTCTACATACATTCGGCAAATGGAGTTTAATGTGGAAAAGTGTGAGGTAATGCACTATGGTAGAAATAATAAATGTGTAGAGTATAGGGCTAATGGTAGGATTCTTAGTAGTCTTGATGAACAGAGGGATCTTGGTGTGTATGTGCATAGATCCCTGAAAGTAGGCAGTCAAGTCGAGAAGGTTGTTAAGAAGGCATATGGAGTCTTAGCTTTTATTGGTAGGTGGATTGAATTTCGGAGCCGCAACGTCATGTTGCAACTGTACAAAACTCTAGTGCGGCCGCACTTGGAGTATTGTGTGCAGTTCTGGTCCCCACATTATAAGAAAGATGTGGAGGCATTGGAGAGGGTACGGAGGAGGTTTGCCAGGATGTTGCCTGGTATGGAGGGCAGGTCTTATGAAGAGAGGCTGAGGGATTTGAGGTTGTTTTCGTTAGAAAGAAGGCGGCTAAGAGGAGACCTTATCGAAACATATAAGATGATTAGAGGTTTAGATAGGGTGGACAGTGATAGCCTTTTTCCTAGGATGAGAAAGCTAGCACAAGGGGACACAGCTTTAAATTAAGGGGTGATAGTTATAGGACGGATATCAGAGGTAGGTTCTTACCCAAAGGGTGGTTCGGGAGTGGAATGCCCTGCCTGCAGCAGTTGTAGATGCGCCAAGTTTGGTGGCGTTTAAGAGTTAGTTGATAAGTATATGGAAGAGAAGGGAATGGTTTAGTTTGGAGGGGCATTGCTTTTTATATTGGTCGGCGCAACATCGAAGGCCGAAGGGCTTGTTCTGTGCTGTAGTGTTCTATGTTCTATGTTCTATGTACTCTAATATGTACAATTAGATTGTACATCTTCAAGAAAGCATTCTTTTCTCAGCATTTAACTGGTTGGTCTGGCTGATTTCAATGGTAGCTCCCAGGATGTTGATAGATAGAGAGTCAAGGATAGTAACATAATTGAATGACAAGGGGAGATGGTTAGATTGTCTCCTGATGATGATTGTCACTGCCTGGCATTTGTGTTGTGTGAATGGCCAAGTTTGATTGTTTCTCAGTCTTGCTGCATGCAGGCTGGTAGTGCTTCATTATCCAAAGAATCATGAATAGCCAGCATGCTCAATGTTGTTTTTCAGGAATATCAGCATGAAATCATGAGAAAAGAAACATATCATGTAATCCAATTTTAATTTCACTTTAGCTCTGAGCAAAGAATTCATACACTGCCCTGATATTTTCAAGTTTTATACCTACAAGGGAATCCAGAATGTATTTACTCAATCCCTTATGAGAGATTGGTACCTAGTGCATTGTACTGTAACTAAGCCTAAGGCATTGTTTCAGCATAATGAGACAAACCGGTGATCAGCGGCGGTGCGAACGGTGGTAGAAAGATTAAGTATAGGTACTGCATAGCGAGCATTCTTAGATCACGCCGCGTGGCACAAGAAAACCCTTAAGGTTTTTGATGAGGCTATAATAAAGTTGTAGCTTTGCAAAGTGTTGAAAACATAGTGTCATTACTCCTAAGAAAAAATTTGGAGACACATCGCCAATCTAATGCTCAAGTAAGGAACTGATAAGTGGATGGATGTTTTGTGGTGAAATTATAGCACATATACTGTCCCTATCATTTTAGTGACAGACTATCAAGAGGACCAGTGTTGAGCTGGGGAAGCTGAGTGACTGGGGGTGGGTGGATCAATAACAAATAAGAGAGAATTAAGCAAAACAACACAATAAATAATTTACAAAAATCAGACCAGCGAATATTGTGACTATAACTGGTGACATCAATAGTTGTTGAACAATAAATTAAATTAAAAATCAGAAATACTATTACTGTATTGTGAGTTCCTACCAAAATTCATCTTCATAGGTGGAGCTTTGGAAAATCACACAAAATCAGCTACAATAACCCTCATCCCAGATAGTAGAGGAAAAGGAGGGTCACAGGGATATTATCAGAGTGTCCACAAAATCCCCCAATTTGAATTGGGATGCAACTGACTACCATTCAAATTCAAAACATTTGAACAGTATACAGAGGTTTAGTTTCTTGATTCAGGAGTTTCTGAATCAGACAGACAAGCCATAAATAATCACCTGGCAATTCAGAGTGAAGGTCTACACAAACTGAAAACATCAACATTAACAGTAAAAGAGCTAAAAAAGATCCCCAAAGATGTGGACTACATTGGAACACCACTTCGGAGATAAGATAAACCTCCTGTATTAATTGATTAGAGTTTATGTAATTTCAACAACAGAATCCATGGACTACTTCATCAGCAGATAAAGAGTACATAATGGAAAATTTCAAACACAGAGCCAGCAAACAGAATTGATCACATCCATTCCCATGAAAAGATTCCAGAAAGATCTACTAAACAAGCCCAAAATGTACAAAGAGCTACTGAAGAATGAACATAACAGAAGGATCCTTGCAGGAAACAAAGCTTGCAGGTCCGAAACCAATTGTTGACACACTCACTAGACCATCCAAACCTAGTGATACATGTGGAAGATGATTCTGCATGGAGCAAGGAAATGCCCAGATTTCTAGCAATTCTGCAAAGTATATGATAGAAAAGGCCATTGGCAGTAAAAGAGCGAAGACTGGTGCTGCTACAAAGAGCTGTGCACTGATCGACACAGATTGTACACAACAGGTACCTTCTACTAGGAAGAATGACTATCCGTGTCCCGTCAGAAGCATCGACATAAGGGGATTGACAAGTCAGGTAAAACTTGATGGTCAGATCAGATACACTTAGCATATTGCCTAACCCAGAAAAAACAGAAGGTATATCTTTGGATTACCAATTGAATTCATTTACATTGAATTTGATGATATTCTCCAAATTAATCTAGTACATTTTGCACAGAGAGTTGTGTTGAGGTGAGTTGTGGTGGGGAGGATGTGTGGAGGTGTGTGGTAGTAAGTTGGAGAGATACATGGAAGTGGAAGGGGTAGAACAGAGCCTAGACATGAGAATTAGATTCTTTCACTTTATGCAAATATATTTGCTTTGAACCTTTTCTATCTCCTCCTTGAGTACCTCCTACTGTTCTGACATGGATTTACCTACAAAGTAGATGTTCCCAATCCGGTTTTGACAAATAATATTTCGGTCTACTAAAATTATTGATCGATTATTACACTTTTTCCGTAAGCAAGTATGTAAGTGAATCATGTTCACTACTATCTGTTCCACCTCGGCACTAAATCCTGACACTAAATCCTGAATGACCTTTTGTTTTGTTGAGTTTGTTATCTATTGGCAAATAGTTCTCCTGAATGCATTTGAAGAATTATATGCTCTGTACACATATTACACTGATTTGAACCTTGTTAATGTGATTAGAATCCCCTGTTACTGCACCATTCTTTCTGCACATCTGAACAATTTGCTTACAAATATGCTTTTCTATCTCCCTCTGACCATTTAGGAATCTATGATTCTCTTCCAGCAGTGTGAATGCTCCTTTTTTGTTCTTCTGTTCAACTCATATGGCTTCATTTTTCAATCTTTTTGGCATATCATTCTTTGTGACAGCTGTGTTTATTTATTTAACTAATTTAATTAACCCCTTTATTTTCTGAAAACCTTGTGACCAGCGAAGTTGAGCTGCTATTCCTACTCTTCTTTAAACTTGTTTCAATCGTATCCATACTATCATACTTACAAGCATATATCCGTGCTTTCAGCTTGTCTGCCTTCATGAGAAAGTTTACATTGAACTTTATAGCACGGATCACTGAACAACTCCTGTGTTATCAATTTAATAGCCTTTGCATTCTGTGCCTTCCAAAATCACTTTCTAAGTTCCTGCCTTCCATTTGCTGTTTTACTTCTCTTCCTTCTGCCTCTACTCTGTTGTTTGCATTTCTCCATCGAGATAGTTTAAACCTTCCCACTGGAGAATCACATCTCCATCACTCATCTGGTATTAATCTCCAGTGATCAGGATTCATGCCTGACAACCATTTGGCCCATCGACTCCTTTTGTACTGTAGGGATTTTTAATTCTTACTTTCCAGAACTTATTTGTGGTGAGCTGACCAATAAACCATCCTTTACCTGAGCCTGGCTGCATCCTACTCATGGCCGGATAACTCACCATGTTCAAGGTGAGCTGGAAGCTGTAAGCAAGAAAACAGAAGCAAGGAGAGGGAAAGGGCAATTCAGGAAGCAGGAAATCCCTTGTCATACCATTGGTAGCTAGTTCATCATTGCCTGCCAGCAGGATGAGGATGCACTGAGAGTTTAGAAGGGACAGAAAGCAGAAACATACCATAATGCAGAATATTGTCAACCCTGCCAAATGCTAGGAATCCCAATGCAGAACAACCCATGATTTTATTTTATTGTTCATTCCTGGGATGTGGGCATTGCTGGCTAGTCCATCATTTATTACCCATTCCCAACTGCCCTTGAGAAGGGTGGTGGTGAACAGCCTTCTTGTACCACTGCCATCCATATATTGTGGGTACAGGCACAGTACTGTCAGAGAAGAAGTTCCTGGACTTTGTCCCATTGACAGTGAAGGAATGGTGATATATTTCCAATTCAGGATGGCATGGGGTTTACAGTGAAATTTGCAGGTGGTGGTGCTCCCATGCATCTGCTGTCCTTGTTCTTCTAAATGGTAGAGCTCATGGATTTGAAGGTGCTGTGGAAGGAGACTGTGGACCAGATGTTCCCAACCTGAATCCCACCCATGCATCAATCACAATCCTATTCCCATAATACTGCATATTTATCTTCCCAATCTCCCTGACACTAGGATCAATTTAGCATGAGCAATTAAACTAACCTGCACATCTTTGACTGTGGGAGGAAACAGGAGAAGAAACCCATGCAGATATGGCAATAATATGCAAACTCCACACAGGCAGCGACTCAAGGCTAAAATTGAACCCAGTGATATCTCCACTGAACTAGTATTCCAGAGACCTATGGCAAAATCTATGGACCTGGGTTTAAACACACCACCACAGCAGCTGTGAAATATGAATTCAGTGAAGAAAATCTGGAATTAAAAGTCCAATGATAGCCAGGGAGCCACTGGTGATATTGTGAAAACCCATTTTTTAGGGAAGGAAATCTGCCATCCTTATCTGATATCCAAATCCACAACAAAGTGGTCAACTCTCAAACATCCACTGAAATGCTGTCCCAGCCAGTGACATCCAAATCCCGTAAATGAATAAAAATGATCCAGAAAAGTACTTTATAATTATCTTACCTGCAATTTTGGTACCTGGACCTTCAAGTAATGATAGCTCAGGGTCCATCTTGCAGCTCAGTACTTGGTGCTTGCATCTATTGATGGGCAATTTTTTTGCCTAGAATTACAGGTTTCCAAATGATATGATATGAAGGAATCCAGCATACCAAGGGTTGATATGAGAGTGGGGTACACTAACAATATGATGTAAAGTGACGCACGATCTGAGACAACAGTCAACTGTGTATTGGATTGGGCAGAGGCCTATGTAGAAGTAAGAGTGGAGTTACCTTATAGCTTGGACTACATATATATAGTATATGTAAATAACTATGTACCAGCAATAAACACTTAATGTTCAATCACACAAGGATTGGAACCACTTCGTAAGACTTAGTGAGAATACAACAATTAGGTATCTCAGTATTGCATTAGCCTTCAGGGTGCATGATGTAGGATACTGCCCTTTCACAATGTTC
Organism: Sphyrna mokarran; assembly: GCA_024679065.1. Lineage (NCBI taxonomy): Eukaryota > Metazoa > Chordata > Chondrichthyes > Carcharhiniformes > Carcharhinidae > Sphyrna > Sphyrna mokarran. The sequence continues at coordinate 66,902,254 of JAGIQG010000004.1, read as the reverse complement.
TGGCACACACATTCCCCTCCAATTTAATTTTCAAGTTTGCTGATGACACCGCCATAGTGTGCCGCGTCTCAAATAATGGTGAGACAGGGTACAAGAATGAGATAGAAAATCTGGTGAACTGGTGCGGCAACAAAAACCTCTCCCTCAATGTCAAAAAAGAAAGGAGATTGTCATTGATTTCAGGAAGTGTAGTGGAGAACTTGCCCCTGTAGACATCAGTGGGGACGAATTAGAAAGGATCAAGAGCTTCAGGTTTTTTGGTATCCAGATCACCAACAACCAGTCCTGGTTTCTCCCATGCCTGTAGTTAAGAAAGCTCACCAACGCCTCTACTTTCTCAGAAGACGAAGGACATTTGGCATGTCAGCTATGACTCTCATCAACTTTTACAGATGCACCATAGAAAGCATTCCTTCTGGCTGTATCACAGCTTGGTATGGCTCCTACTCTGCCCAAGACCACAAGAAACTACAAAAGGTTGTGAATAAGCCCAATCCACCACGCAAACCAGTGTCCTATCCATTGACTCTGTCTACACTTCCTGCTACCTTGGCAAGCAGCCAGCATAATTAAGGACCCTATGCATCCTGGACATTCTCTCTTCCATTTCTTCCACCAGGAAAAAAATGCAAAAGTCTGAGGTCATGTACCAACCAATTCAAGAACAGCTTTTTCCCTGCTGCTATCAGGCTTTTGAATGGACCTACCTTGCCTTAAATTGATCTTTCTCTACACCCTAGCTATGACTATAATACTACATTCTTACATTTCCTTCAGTATTAATGCTATGCTTTGTCTATGTAGTGTGCAAGAAACAATACTTTTCACTATATACTAATACATGTGACAATAATAAATCAAATCAAATCAAATCAAATTAATCTAGCATCTGTGATGGCCACACCAGAAGCAGCTGGTGGTGCAATGAATCCCAGCACAACGATGCTCAGTTTTCCTGAAGCAAAGACATTTGCATCCATGCTCCACTAGTTCAGAAAGGGGAATGCTACCACCTGAGCCATTGCTGTTATGTTGACCAAGTGGTGATCAACTTGTCGATTCAGACCATGCTGAGCAGCTGGTATGTTCCTGCTTTAGAACATAGAACATAGAACAATACAGCACAGAACAGGCCCTTCGGCCTTCGATGTTGTGCCGACCAAAATAAAAAGCAATGCCCCTCCTAACTAAACCATTCCCTTCTCATCCATATACTTATCAACTAACCTCTTAAACGCCACCAAACTTGGCGCATCTACAACAGCTGCAGGCAGGGCATTCCACTCCCTAATCACTCTTTGAGTAAAGAACCTACCTCTGATATCCGTCCTATAACTCATACCCCTTAATTTAAAGTTGTGTCCCCTCGTGCTAGTTTTTTCCATCCTAGGAAAAAGGCTATCACTGTCCACCCTATCCAAACCTCTAATTATCTTATATGTTTCAATAAGATCCCCCCGTAGCCGCCTCCTTTCTAACGAAAACAACCTCAAATCCTTCAACCTCTCTTCATAGGACCTGCCCTCCATACCAGGCAACATCCTGGTAAACCTCCTCTGTACCCTCTCCAATGCCTCCACATCTTCTTATAATGTGGGGACCAGAACTGCACACAATACTCCAAGTGCGGCCGCACTAGAGTTTTGTACAGCTGCAACATGATGCTGCGGCTCCTAAATTCAATCCCCCTACCAATAAAAGCTAAGACTCCATAAGCCTTCTTAACAACTTTATCCACTTGACTGCCTACTTTCAGGGATCTATTGACACATACACCAAGATCCTTCTGTTCCTCAACACTATTAAGAGCCCTACCATTAGCCCTATACTCTACACATTTATTGTTCCTGCCAAAGTGCATTACCTCACACTTTTCCACATTAAACTCCATTTGCCACCTCTCGGCCCAGCTCTGCAACTTGTCCAAGTCACTCTGTAAACTAAAACACCCCTCTTCACTATCTACCACACCACCAACTTTAGTATCATCTGCAAATTTACTGATCCATCCCTCAATACCCTCATCCAGATCATTTATAAAAATTACAAACAGCAGGGGCCCCAAAACAGACCCCTGAGGCACACCACTTGTCACCGAACTCCACGATGAATATCTCCCATCAACCACCACCCTCTGTCTTCTATCTGCCAGCCAATTTCTAATCCAATTAGCTAAATCACCCTCTATTCCACACATCTGCATTTTCTGTAGAAGTCTTCCATGGGCCACCTTATCAAACGCCTTACTAAAGTCCATATATACTACATCAACCGCCTTACCCCCATCCACCTCTCTGGTCACTTTCTCAAAAAACTCAATGAGGTTAGTAAGGCATGACCTACCCTTCACGAAACCATGCTGACTATCCCCAATCAATTCATTTCTCTCTAAATAACTATAAATCCTATCCCTAATAATTCTCTCCAATACCTTGCCCACCACAGAAGTAAGACTCACTGGCCTATAATTCCCAGGAAGGTCTCTCTTCCCCTTCTTAAACAATGGGACCACATTCGCCATCCTCCAGTCCTCCGGAACCACACCCGTAACCAACGAGGACCTGAAGATCAGAGCCAGAGGCTCTGCAATCTCCTCTCTTGCCTCCCAGAGAATCCTAGGGTAAATCCCGTCCGGCCCAGGGGACTTATCCAACTTCAAACCCTCGAGAATTTCTAACACATCCTCCCTATCTACTACAATACTCCCCAATTTGCAACCCTGTACCTCAGTGCTCTCCACAGCTACATTTCCAGCACTCTGCGTGAATACCGAAGAGAAATATTTATTCAGTGCCTCACCAATCTCTTCAGGCTCCACGCACAACTTCCCACTGCTGTCTATGACTGGCCCTAATCTTGCCCTAACCAATCTTCTATTCTTAACATATCGAAAGAAAGCTTTAGGATTCTCCTTAATCCTATCAGCCAACATCTTCTCGTGTCCCCTCTTAGCTCTCCTCAATTCACTTTTTACCTCCTTCCTAGCTAATCTATAGCTATCCATTGCACTACCTGAGCCTTCAAGCCTCATCCTGACATAAGCCTCCTTTTTCTTCTTAACCAGCAAATCAACTCTTTTCGTACACCAAGGCTCTCTTACTCGTCCATTTCCTCCCTGCCTGACAGGGACATACTTATCAAGGACTCGCAGCAGCTGCTCCTTGAATAAGCACCACATTCCAGATGTTCCCAGTCCCTGTAGTTCCCTAGTCCAATCTATGCACCCTAATTCTCTCCTGATGGCCTCATAATTACCCTTCCCCCAGCTATAACTACAGCCCCCAGCTTCATGCCTATCCCTGTCCATCACTAAGGTGAACGTAACCGAATTGTGGTCACTATCACCAAAATGTTCACTAACTTCCAAGCCTAACACCTGGTCTGGCTCATTGCCCAGCACCAAATCCAATGTAGCCTCACCTCTAGTTGGCCTATCTACATACTGAGTCAAAAAACCTTCCTGCACACTCTGTACGAAAACTGACCCCTCTAACGAGCTAGAGCTATAGCTATTCCAATCAATATTAGCAAAGTTAAAGTCCCCCATCACAATTACCCTACTACTTTCACTCCTAATCAGAATTGACTTCGCAATCCTTTCCTCAACCTCTCTAGAACTATTAGGAGGTCTGTAAAAGACTCCCAACAGGGTGACCTCTCCTCTCCTGTTTCTAATCTCAGCCCATACTACCTCAACAGACAAGTCCTCATCAAACTTCTTTTCGATCACCGTGATACAGTCTTTGACCAGTAACGCCACTCCTCCCCCCCTTCTACCCCTTCTCTACTCCGACTAAAGCATTTGTACCCCGGAACCTGCAACATCCATTCCTGTCCCTGCTCTACCCAAGTCTCTGAAATGGCCACAACATCGAAGTTCCAGGTACTGGTCCAAGCTGCAAGTTCCTCCCCCTTATTGCGAATACTCCTTGCATTAAAGTATACGCATTTAAACCATGCTCCACCCCACCCGTACGCCGCTGTGTTTTACAACTCTCCTCTATAACCCCCTTACTCTCATCCCTCTCAGCACCCCAACTACTTAGGATCCCCCCCCCCCCCCTTTCTCTGGCTATGGCACTCACTAAGGCCCTGGAGAAATACTTTGTTTGTTTCTGCACATACTCGAGATTGCATTAATCAACATTTCCACAGCGAAGGTATTTCCCAAATCACTGTCCTAATCAGTACACAGCATGCCTGTTCCAATCACTAAATATTCACTAATTTGATTTTTCACTCTCAAAGATCTTTTATTTACTCAGAGTGAATTCCAATTTCTGTCACCTGGCACAATGCACTGTTCTTTCATCCTGTTTCATTGCTCATTATGTATTCTGCTCACAATCTTACAATGTTCTGCAGATTTGGTTTTGTATAGATATACATCTTATTTCATTTATCTACCTACACTCATAGTTACCTATCTACTTATCAATCTATTTATCTCTCTCAATGTTGATCTATCTCACTATCAATATACATCCATACCAATTGATTTATCTCTCAAGCTTATGGATGTATCTCTCACTAATCTATCAATCTCTTTATTGATCTATCTCTCTATTGATATATTTCTATATCTCCTGACTCCACCCACACTTGCCCCAGAGGACGCAAAGGCACCACTACAAAATGCCACAAATTGATCGCTGCTGAACTGCTTTAATGCTTTTTAACTTATAAAAGCATGATTGTAATTGCTGAATTGAAATCTAAGCTTATAGCTTGTCATGATAATGATGGTCATTTACCATAGTAAAAATGGTCAATGTGACATGTGTGTCTTGAGGTGAGTAAGAATGAAACTTGCGATGAGAGCAAGATAGAAAAATCAGCCAATGACATGACTGCAGCACAGGTCAGTACAGGATAAAAGAGCCAGTCCAGTGCAGGAGCAAATACCCCAATCAACAAGATACACATGTTGCCATTTTGTATATTTCAGAATCTCAGTTTTAGTTATGTAACTTCCTTACATCCGCTTGCAAAATCAAAGAAGTTATTACCATAAACTTATATGAGTGTCTAATGAGTCCAGTCATAGAACATAGAACATAGAACATAGAACAATACAGCACAGAACAGGCCCTTCGGCCTTCGATGTTGTGCCGACCAAAATAAAAAGCAAGGCCCCTCCAAACTAAACCATTCCCTTCTCTTCCATATACTTATCAACTAACCTCTTAAACGCCACCAAACTTGGCGCATCTACAACAGCTGCAGGCAGGGCATTCCACTCCCTAATCACTCTTTGAGTAAAGAACCTACCTCTGATATCCGTCCTATAACTCATACCCCTTTAATTTAAAGTTGTGTCCCCTCGTGCTAGCTTTTTCCATCCTAGGAAAAAGGCTATCACTGTCCACCCTATCCAAACCTCTAATTATCTTATATGCTTCAATAAGACCCCCCCTTAGCCGCCTCCTTTCTAACGAAAACAACCTCAAATCCTTCAACCTCTCTTCATAGGACCTGCCCTCCATACCAGGCAACATCCTGGTAAACCTCCTCTGTACCCGCTCCAATGCCTCCACATCTTTCTTATAATGTGGCGACCAGAACTGCACACAATACTCCAAGTGCGGCCGCACTAGAGTTTTGTACAGTTGCAACATGATGCTGCGGCTCCTAAATTCAATCCCCCTGCCAATAAAAGCTAAGACTCCATATGCCTTCTTAACAACTTTATCCACTTGACTGCCTACTTTCAGGGATCTCTTGACACATACACCAAGATCCTTCTGTTCCTCAACACTATTAAGAGCCCTACCACTAGCCCTATACTCTACACATTTATTGTTCCTGCCAAAGTGCATTACCTCACACTTTTCCACATTAAACTCCATTTGCCACCTCTCGGCCCAGCTCTGCAACGTGTCCAAGTCACTCTGTAAACTAAAACACCCCTCTTCACTATCTACCACTCCACCAACTTTAGTATCATCTGCAAATTTACTGATCCATCCCTCAATACCCTCATCCAGTCCAATATCTATGGCTCTGTCCAGCAGAATTTCATTCTTTGTTTAAGAGACTTTATAAAGACTTAATCTTGACAGTGATGATTGTCAGAACTATCAGCATGTGACCAGCTGGAGCCATTATATCAGATCAGCAATGGTTCATTTTGAAAAACAGAATTTAAACGAGAGAATATGGAGGAGGAACATATTTTTAGGGTTTTCCCGCTTCATCCTTTGTTGGCATAGCAACTTAGATAGCTTTTCTTCTACACTTTTTCTTTAGAAAATCATCACTTAGATCATTGTAGGTGGCATCTTGTAAAGGTGCTCTTTCAATTGTCAGTATTGTTGTGCTTGTCAAATGTTCCTGATTCATCATATTTCACAAACGATTTTTAACTCCTTTCAGTACAGTGTAAGAATGTTCACTGGAAGTACTTGTGACACAGATTGTTAGAAATATTTTCAGAATAGTTTCCATGTTTTAGAAAGTTGCCTGCAAGCCATCATGTACAAGTCAATACAAATCAACTGGTGATCTCGAAGCACAGAGCTAATCATTATTAATAAATTGAACAAATTGTTTTACTTTATCCACAAACAATTTATATTTATGTCCTCCGAGTAGAATTCACTTAATTCCTTTCTGCAGTGGATTTTAGCATTCTCATCCAAATTTCTTTTCGAAAGCACAGAAAATAAATCAACAGTTTTCTACAGGGATGTACTTCTACTCTGCAAGTGCACCGCAAATAAGATTGACAGTCTCAATAGACACCTTCTTTTTCCCTTTTAAAGTGATTTAATTATCTCTAGTTTCATCAAACAAAACTTCCTGTTTCTTGTGTGCTTCTCATCATCAGACCAACTTGCATTTTGAACTTCCATGACAAAACTTAACTGAGGCTATCATTTCTGCACCACTTAATAAAGTTGTATCTACATTTTGCAGCAATTTGCTGATAGCAATAATTATTTGAAGTAAAACTGTTCCACAAAACAGTAAAAATTACAATATTATATTTTTCAAACTCCTTTGCAAAGGATTTTGCTTCAGCTTTCACAGATGGTTTCTCTAAATTTAATGTGGTTCTGTCTGATGAAGTTTCCTTGAGGGTAGACTTCTTCCCTCACTTCAGCAGCTGAAGAGTGAGCTCAAGCAGCATCTTGTAGTTCCATTCCAATTTCAGAGCCAACTTATCTTGAACTTCTTGTTCAACTTTTTCAGCCAATGTGGTATCTCTGGAAATTAACAAAGTCAAAATTATCAGAAAATTCACCCACACATTTGTGGATAAGGATGAATGTACAGCTTGTGAACTACTCAATACTTCAAACTTTCTAAAGTAAAAAAACAAACTGTCTTTGTACCTAGCTTGATCCCCTTCCTTGCCTTCAATTTTTTTTGCAATTTTGACTGCCATATTGGTAGTGTTGTTCCAGATTGACTGATAGTTACTAATTTCAATGAATTAATTTTCTGAAAGAGCAGGGGGTTTTTTTACCCTCCATAGCTCTGGGGGTGGAGTGCAGCCTTCCTGTGCCCTGGTCTCATGGCAAATCACCGTTTCTGCTGTCCCCCTCAAAGACCTTGTCTTGTTGCTGCCTCAGGCGCATGCCTGGATATGTGGCCTCATGCCCCACCATCAGTTACCCAGCCCTGGTTTGGACTTCGAGTCTTTCTTTGCTCCATTCAACCACTGTTGACACTCACCCAGCTTTTCCATTTCCTCATTTCCAGCTCAATAACCTCACTGTGTTGGCTCAGGCTTGCTATTTGGCCTCTCACCTTACCCTTGCTCAGTTGCCTAAACCTCCTTATCCCTGGCTTGGCAGTCAATTTGCCCTGCTCTCCCCTCGACGGCCACCAGTGCCTCTTACTCGGCTCTTGCACTTCATGCCTGATGATCTTGTTTTGTTGGCCCAGCTTGCATGCCTGGCTGTCTGGCATCCTCAGCCCCGGCTCAGAAATATGCTGCTGCCTTTTTTAAACAAGAAGATTTTTGCTACTGCTCTCTCTCCCTCCAAGTCCCTTCATCTCTCAACGACTTTTGACAATATTTTCCTTATCTAAGAAGATACGACCAATCAGAGCCTAATATTGTTCTGCATTATCTGTTGATCGGCTCAATATTATAAGCCTATCAACAAATTCAGAGCTATTAGGCTCTGATTGGTGCCTCTGTAGAGCCCCATTGGTGGGGCCCTTTGCCTAGGTACAGTTTGTTTCATTGTTAAGTCTACCTTTGAGTTAAAGGATATTGAGGAACTGCTGTGTTTGTGAAATCTCATCCTGGCATTAGTCATTAAATAAATAGTTCAGTTACCGATAGCACACAACTGGCTATTCAGTGCAAATAAATTTATCCTGGGGTTTATGCTCCACTTGAACCAGTTCTTACTCTATTTGATACAATCTGATCAGCTTAACATTCAATTCCTTCCTCGCTTATGTGTTTATTTAGTTCCCCCTTAAATGTGTCTATGTGATTAACCTCAACAAGTCCCTGTGATAATGAGTTCCACATTCTCAACACGCTCGGGGTAAACAGTTCTTTTCTTTATTGGCTTTTTATTTTTTCTAATATTGCTGATTCCTCCTCTCTTGTCCTTTGAGGTGAAGATGAACATATTCATCATCTGGAATGTTTTTAGGTCATGATGTAGAGATGCCGGCATTGGACTGGGGTAAACTCAGTAAAGTTTTACAACACCAATTTTAAATCCAACCAATTTATTTGATAGTAAGTTTACTATCAAATAAATTGGTTGGATTTAAAATTGGTGTTGTAAAACTTTACTATGTTTTTAGGTTCCAGGGGTGACTTCTAAGGGCTGAACGATTTTGATGCAAATGGGACAGAATGTCATAGATATTTTTCTATTTTAGGATTTTCACTTCTTTTTTTCTCTCTCTCTGATCTGTGCCTGCCTTTGAATGAAGCCAGAATGATTTTTATTTGATCACAGCATGTACAGTGATCCTGAACGAGATTCTTCCAGGACTCAAATTCAATATTTAAACTCTTGGGTGAAGCCTTCAGAGCCAAGTTGTCACTGAGTATCCACCCTCTCTCTCGATTTACACCCATTTAAGTAATAATCTATCTTCTTATTATTGCCAACAAAGTGGATAATTCACATTAATCCACATTATATTGCATCTGCATGCACATGCCCACAAACTCAGCCTGTCCAAATCATATTGAAACATCTTTGTATCGCCCTCCTTCCAACTTTGTATCATGCACAAATCTGGAGATAATACATTCAGTTCCCCCTTCTAAATCATTAATATCACATGTGAACAATTGATTTCCAATCAGAAACAGATCCATTTTATGCCAACTCTTTGCTTCCTATCCATTTCAAGACATTAACTGTGCTTTAATGTTACATTATAGTCTGTTTTGTAAGACCTTGTCAAAAGCCTTCTGAAAGATTAAATAAATCATATTAGAACATAGAACATTACAGCACAGAACACATATTCACCAGTTCTCCTCAGTCAATTCTACTAGTTGCATCCTCAAAAAATTTCAATAGATTCATCAGGCATAATTTCACTTTTGTAAGTGAATGTACCACTGCGTTCCTAGTGATGAGTTATGAACATAGAACATAGAACATTACAGTGCAGAACAGGCCCTTCGGCCCTCGATGTTGCGCCGACCAATTAGGAACAAGCAGTGACCCTCTAACCTAAACCATTCCCTTTTCATCCATAAACTTATCTACTAATCTCTTAAATGCCACCAAACTTGGCGCATCTACAACTGACGCAGGCAAGGCATTCCATACCCTTACCACCCTCTGGGTAAAGAACCTACCTCTGACATCTGTCCTAAAAACACCACCCCTTAATTTAAAGCTATGTCCCCTCGTGCTAGCTTTCTCCATCCTAGGAAAAAGGCTATCACTGTCCACCCTATCTAAACCTCTAATCATCTTATATGTTTCAATAAGGTCTCCTCTTAGCCGCCTTCTTTCTAACGAAAACAACCTCAAATCTCTCAGCCTCTCTTCATAAGACCCGCCCTCCATACCAGGTAACATCCTGGTAAACCTCCTCTGTACCCTCTCCAACGCCTCCACATCTTCCTTATAATGCGGGGACCAGAATTGTACACAATACTCCAAGTGCGGCCGCACTAGAGTTTTGTACAGTTGCAACATGACGTTGTGGCTCTGAAATTCAATCCCCCTACCAATAAAAGCTAAGACTCCGTATGCCTTCTTAACAACCTTATCGACTTGATAACCCTTGAAATGAAATCCTTTATAATGGACTCTGGCAACTTCCCCAGTATTAACATTAGGCTCACTGGTTTATAGTCTATGGTCTATATTTCTATGACTTTTGTCAGAATTGTTGTTTCTCAATTGAACTGTTACAAAGGCATGTTTTACAAAAATGACTTTATGAATTTACTGGCTAGAAACTATTAATTTAGTTTGAAAAAGATTAAGTCAATGTCTATTAATTTGAAATTACAGTCAAAGTTGCTGAAAATTTGCATCAAGTGCACCATTTACATTATAATATCATTGAAATGGGCACAATCTGACTGCAAAGCCTCACCTCGAAGAAATGTAAATGGGAGTCATCAGTAAAACATTCCAAACTGGGCACTCAAGTAGGTGGGAGCAACCATTAGATGTAATCATTTGTTCAGTGGAATTCAGGCTATAAATGGAATATGTCAAAGCATAATCTAATCACATAAGCGAGGCAACTGGAATCCAGCAGCCAGGACATATTTGAGTCATTGGATGGTTAGGAAAGAGAGGATAATATGATAAGTCAGGTAACATTTTGCGTGTTTTCTCTGTAGGCCAGGACACATGTTAATGAATTGCTGAAGAAGTGAGCCGTTTAGTAGTTTTCACCGTCTCTCTCTCGTCCTCCCTCCAACTTGCAGATTTTGAACCTTAACAACTGTTTGATTATCCACATGCCCCTGACAGAGATTTTAAAAAGAATTCAAACCAGAAGCTGCTCTCTCTGAAGAACAGATACATTATCTGTCTACATCTTTAAACCACATTGTCAGTAAAACCTGAGGGAGCACTGAATGTAACCTGAATCATTAGCTTTACTGGACTTTTAAATATATCACTGTGTGTAGGCACTTGCATGCGTGTTTGTATCTGCATATGTGTGCATGCATGTCTGTGCATGCTTATGCATGTGCGTGTGTGTCTGAGTGCATATATGTGTGTTTGTGTAAAAGTTGAAGCATTTGTCTTAGAATGTATTAAGTACAATAAGAAGGTTTTTTTTGAGAAATCCTGTCTGTTTTTGTCCTTTATGGTCACAGAATGTAAACAGTTGAACACGCACTGAGTTGGCAAGCATATCCTACTTTAAAAAAAATCTGTTGTATTCAAACAAGGAGCAGTAAGAAAAGAAGGGAGCCATCCTATCTCTCATCACCTGAATGTAACAGGTGTTAAAAGCAAGTCCCTTTCCGTCCTCTCAGGTGGATATAGAGGACCCCATGGCAATGTTTCAAAGATAAATAATCCCTGCTGTCCTACAAAATATTCTTCAATCAATGCCATAAGTAAAGATTACCTAGCCACTATCATATTGTTGATTCCAGGAGCTTGCTGTGTGCAAATTAGCTGTTGTGGTTCCTACATTATAACCCTGATTACACTTCAAAAGCACTTCATTGGCTGCAAAACCCTCTGGGTGATTTAATAACTGTGAAAGACAATGATCCAATAAGTACTGAGGGAATTAAGGGTGGAAATTGTGCAGGCCATAATATCCCATAGACTTGGGGTGGTCCCAGAGGACTGGAGATTTGCAAATGTTACACCCTTATTCACAAAAATAAGCCAAAAAAACTACAAGCCACTTGGCTAATTTCTGTAATGGAGAAACTGCTAGAAATAATAATGAGAGACAAAAAGAATAGTTGCAAGACTTTCCAAAGCCAATGGCAAGGAAAGTAATTTAAGTACTTGGTACACAGAGTTATTGCAGGAGACTCACAGGAGGACAGAGGAAATGCTTTTGAGGTATTCTCAAATATCCCTAATGAGGGACCCTAGCTTGTAACTGACCAAAATGGAGAAGGTTCTTTCAGGAACACATTGAGATACTTCATTGGAAACATGCTAGGATGAAGTCAAAGCATCAGAGAGAACCCACAAACCTCCAAACAACTCAACCACTCTGCCCTTCAAACACCACCTGTCCCACTTGGCAGAGTCTGAAATTGTGCATGAGACTGTCAGCCATCACGGAACCCATGGAACCAGAGTGGAAGCAAATCATCTTCAATCGCAAGAGACTGCCTAAGAAAAGAAGCAGTTTGTGGGATCTGTGTGACTTGATTACTGTGGTGGCTATTCTTCACCTGTGTGGCACCCAGCACAAAGCCCATTATGTTAGGAAAATACCTGGAGATTCCTAAATCGAGGTTTATGCCAGGCGCTAAACAGCTTACAATAATCCTGAGCTATCCCGGCAGATATAATCAGGTTCATGTTCAGCCGGGGACTGAACCTGATTGCCATTCATTTAAATAAATTTGAATGTGGTGCAGAATCTTCTGGGAACATGCAATGCTCCCATCCATCAGTGTGTTGTGACATTGGTGGGAATCAGTCCCGGTCTGCATAAATGAAGACCAGATGTGATGACCATAGCGGGGGGCTTGGAGGCAATTGTAGCCCTAGGTGGTCGGGACATGGCAGGGCATGGAAGAGTTAGGGAATTAACGGTAGGGCATGAATGAGGTAAGACGTGAAGCGAAAGTCCTGATATCTGTGGGGAAGGAGGACTTTAATTGGAATTTGAGATTGAGGTACCCTTTAAAAATCACATCCCGATCTCTGTGAAGACAGGCTTTCTGGTGTGATTAGGCCCTGCCCCTCAGTGTTGGCATGAAATCTCTGCAGGAAACTGGCCTGTGACTGAACCTGACGCTTTGCCATTTTGTTGGAGGATTCCGCCCATGTTTTCTACATTAGCACAGTAACTATACTGTATAAGTACTTCATTGACTGTGATATGCTTTGGGATGACCTGAAACATTGCAAGATGCAATGGAAATGCACATCATTTTTATTCTGATCTAAAATATTCATAAATTATAGCTGCTGTGTCATGCCATAGTCCAATCAGTCTACTCAAAATGCAAAATCTGTTAAAAAATAATCAATTTGCCACATTTTGAATTGATTCAGTGTTCACACTTAACTCTGCAGCTACTTGACATGAAGTTCCGCAGTTTCCATAGAAACTATAGTAATAGACTTGTCATTCTTGGTTCAGTTGCCTCAATATAAAGAAATCATCAGTCGCACTCCACTGCAGCAACCCAGGGTGCCAGGCTAATTGAGTTTTCCACCACATTAGCATGTCCCCTCCCCCAGCTCTCCCACATTGCTCTTACTCTCACACACTGGGAACTGGCATTGCAACTGAATTTGTTTGAAATGGTACATTGCGTACAGACACACTCCATTCCCTAAGTGAATATTTACAAAGAAAATTCAAAAAAATATTGAGTTTGAAGATAAGCTGTGTTATGAATTCTTTTCAGTTCCATAGTCTAATGCTGGTAATGTTGGGAAGCAGACCACACAAAGCAACTCGCATTTATATAGCACTTTTCACAATAGTAAAATTCCCACAACTCTTCAAAGGACTGGGATTGGATAAGAATTTACATCTTGTGATATAGGAAGGATTTACCTCAGAAACTTGGTCCACGAGGTTGGGTGTAAGAAATGGATCAAAGGAGGAAAGCACAATACAGAGATATAGAGATGGAATTCCAGAGCTTATGGCTACAGGCAGTTGGAAATGCAGCCACCGATGGTCAGAGATGCTAAAGAGGTCAGAATTAGAAGAGCACAAATATCTCAGTGACATGGGACCAGAAGAGATTAAAAGAGCACAGATAGCTCAGGAGTGTGAGGCCAGGGAAGATTAGAGGACCACAGTTAGTCCACGGGTGTGAGGGGCAGGGGTGATTACAGCTGCACAGATACCTCAGTGACATGGAGGCAGGGGAGATAGGAGAAACACAGATCTTAGGAGTGTGAGGTCAGGGGAGATTAGAAGGCACGTATACCTCAGGGTGTATGTAGGGCCAGAGGAAATTGTGTGCGTTCCTCCTTTAATATCAAAGATGACCAGGGTAGCAACAAGAATTCATGGAGTTACCTTCCAGGTCTGATATGTTTGAAGGTTACCAATCAGCATAAACTGAGCATAGCAAGTGTGGTAATGTGGTCCTTTTAGGAGCCAAGCATTGAGGACCATGCGATCTGGCCAGTCCATATGGAGAGGCAACATGGGAGCAGACCCAATCAGGAGCAAAGGCTCACATCCAGGGAGGAAGAGGAACATCAGTTGGAGGCAGGGAGGAGAAGAGATTTGCATAAAGATATTCAGATCTTTAACATGTATATATATTGTTAATTAATCAATTATTATTTGAAGCCACAACATGTCACCTTTGATTTTACTATGGCAAGGTTTGTTGCATGAAGGACAAATGTGTAATGTTGGTGCCAAAAAGATGCTTGCACCTCTGAAGTTTGGAACTTCACGTTTCCTGTTGGTCAGTGTGATTCTGTTCCGGTCATGGGAGATGGTGTCTTTGGGAATGAGGCTGTGCCATATAGAATGACAGGACTGATATTGAGATTTTGCAAGCCCAGGCAAATCTCACTAATTGTCCTGCCTGGAGACAATACGCATCTCTTTAACCTGTGCTTAACCTTCTCTCCACTCAATGTCTGTACCTTTAAGACTTGATTACCTGTAAAGACTCACATTCCAACCATTATTTTGTAAATTGAGCTTGTGTCTTTATATGCTGTCTTTGTGAACAGAACTCCTACTCACCTGATGAAGGAGCAGCACTCCGAAAGCTTGTGGCTTGTGTTACCAAACAAACCTGTTAGACTTTAAGCTAGTGTTTTGAGGCTTCTTACTGTGTTTGCTCCAGTCCAAAGCTGGCACTTCCACATCCTAACTCACCAAAACAGCATCCTAACCAGGCTCTCTCCTCTGTCTAATCCTTGTATTTATCATGGCCAATCCATCTAACCTGTACATCATTGCACTGTGCGAAGAACCAGAGCATCCAGAGGAAACTTACACAATCACGGGAGAGTGCAAACTCCCAGAATTGAACAGGAATTCCTGGAGTTGTGAAGTAGCAATGCTAACCATTGTGCCACCATGGCACTCTAGAGTAAGTGTTTCCTCAAAATTGACATTGCTTCAAACTATTGATACAGGAGCATTTTTTGGTGCTGATTGTGACACTTAATTTAGCACAAGCAGATTTAGCAGAAGCAGTCCATGCTGTTCTGAATTTTTTTGTTCTGAACAGGCAGTCATAGAGAGAAAAGAGTGTCACGATCCACAGCTTCACATATTATACCATCAGCTTGTGGCTGAAGACTTTGCTTTCTGTGTGATAATGTGGGTGCCGCAACAATGTGTCAGAAAGAATGATAGGGAACATCATGCTGAACAGAGTAGGAGGCCACGTACAGTCCAGCTTCACTCCATTTCTGACTGGGAAGATATTGGAAAACTTGTCACCATTGAGGACACCAGCAAACACGTTGTCATGGAATTGTCATAATAAAATGTCTACTTGTTCTATAGTTCTTTCACTTTTCAGTAATAGAACTACATTTTTTTCTCTCTATATGTTTTCCAGTTGTTAGTAGCCTATAGAATGCACACAGCAACATAATACCAACAGCTTCTTAGTTCTTAAGGGTGGCACTGTGATAATGTTTAACATTGTTGCCTCAGAGCCTTGTGTGATTGTGTGAAATTTTCTCTGGGTGCCCTGGTTTCCTCCCACTGTCCCATGATGTGCAGATTAGATGGATTGGCCATGCTAAATTGCTCTTTAGTGTATAAAGATGTGTAAGTTTGGTGGATTAGCTGCAGGTTTACAGAGAAGGGGGTTGGCAGGGTACGATACTCCTTTGAAAAGTTGGTGCAGACTTAATGGGCTGAAGGGCCTTCTTCTGTAGGTGTGCCATGTTATAGAAGCTGTGCTTCACTCCTCAAAAACATTCTCTCTCTCCAGTGCTGCAATTCTCTCCTTTGCTCAATATTGTCATTTCTCCTCCTTTCTTTCCCTATCTTTCCTCAGCACCTTAATGAATCTTTAATACCCAAATCTACCTTTACTGTGTTGAAGCACAGAGGCTGGAATTTTTTAGCCCGCCTGCAATGGATTTCACAGCAATGGAGGCAGCTCGCCATTGGCTGCTGGCCTGGCAAAATCAGTGGCCATTTGCATTGCTCAGAAGCCCTACTGCCAAGAAATTTGCCATGGGGCGGTGGAGATGAGGGGCAGGTCAGGTTGTTTTTGGCAGGACTGGAAGGTCTCACTAGGGGAAGGGCTGGAAAATTCTGATGTGGAGATGCCACTGTTGGATTGGGGTATGCACAGTAAGGAGTCTCACAACACCAAGTTAAAGTCCACAGGTTTATTTGGTAGAGTAAATCTTGGTGGCTTGTGCTACCAAATAAACCTGTTGGACTTTAACCTGGTGTTGTGAGACTTCTTACTGGAAAACCCTGGCCAGAGTTCTTGTTTTATTTTCTTAAGGGAATCAGGATAATCAGAGAGGGAGTTAGCTAAGCAAACTTATAATTAGGGAAGATAACCAAAGTTTATTTGATTGCTCTTCAGAGTCAGAGAATTTCCAAGATATTTCCTGAAATGGCTCAGATATCTGGTTTTTTTGGGTCTCTCCCAGCCATTTCCATCAGCCAAGGATGATGAAGAGGGCATTTTATATCATTTACAGGATGTGAGTGTCACTGGCTAGACCAGTATTAGTCATCCATCTCTAATTGCTCGAGAAAGTGCTGGTGAGCTGCCTTCTTGAACTATTGGAGTATGTTGTAGTAGAACCACAGAGCTGTTAGGAAGGTAGTTCCAGTATTTTGACCAGTGACAGTGAAACAACGGTGCTACGTCAGGATGGCGAATGACTGGGAGGGGAATTTGCTGGTCTTGTGATTCCCATACTCCTGGTGGCCTAGAGGGTTGCAGGTAGTAAGGAGCTGTTGAAGGATCCTTGCTGAAGTAACATAAGAACTAGGGACAGGAGTAGGCTATCTGGCCCCTTGAGCCTGCTCTGCTATTCAATAAAATCACGGCTGATCGTTTCCTGGACTCAGCTCCATTGACACGCCTGCTCACTATAACTCTTAATTCCTTTACTGTTCAAAAATTTATCTATCTTTGCCTTAAAAAATATTCAATGGGGTAGCCTCAGCTGCTTCACTGGACAGGGAATTCCACAGATTCACAACTCTTTGTGTGAAGAAATTCCTCCTCAACTCAGTCCTGAATCTGCTTCTCCTTATTTTGAGGTTATGCCCTTTATTTCAGCAGAAACAACTTCCTTGCTTCTATCTTAACTATTCCCTTCATAATCTTACATCTTTCTATAAGATCTCCCCTTATTCTTCTGAATTCCAATGAGAATAACCCCAATCTACTCAGTGTCTCTTCATAAGCCAACCCTCTCAACTCCGAAGTCAACCAAATAGGATGCACCTGAGGATATTGGGAGAAGGAAGTAAGGAAATTAGAGGGGAACTGGCCATACTCTCTCAATTCTCCTTAGATACAGGAATGATGCCTGAGAACTGAAACATTACAAATGTTACAGTCAGATTAAAGCTGCTGATGGAGAAACTCTAGAAATTCAGGATGAAGTTAACAGTCACCTGGACAAACAGGAGTTAATTAAAGAAAGTTAGCATCAATTTCTTAAAGGCAAATTGTGTTTAACTAACTTCGTTGAATTATTTTGATGAGTTAACAGAAAGGGTTGATGATGATATTGCAGCTGATTTGGTATTCATGAACATCCCAAAGGCATTTGTTAAATTGCCACCTAATAGGCTTGCCAGTAAAGTTAAAGCTCATGGAATAAAAGGCACGTGGGCTGCATAGATATGAATATTGGCTGAATGGCAGAGCATAGTGGTGAGTTTTTCAGGCTGAAGGAAGATTTATACTGGAGCTCCCCTAAGCTCGGTACTTGGATTCCTGCTTTTCTTGAGCTATATTAATGTCCTAAACTTCAGTGTACAGGGCATAATTTCAACAACAGCAGATCACACAAACTTGGAATATGATAAGTATGTCCCTGTCAGGCAAGGAGGAAATGGTCGAGTAAGAGAACCTTGGTGTACGAAAAAAGTTGATTTGCTGGTTAGAAGGGAAAAGGAGGCTTATGTCAGGATGAGGCTTGAAGGCTCGGTTAGTGCAATGGATAGCTATAGATTAGCCAGGAGGGAGCTAAAGAGTGAGTTGAGGAGAGCTAAGAGGGGACACGAGAAGACTTTGGCTGATAGGATTAAGGAAAATCCTAAAGCTTTCTTTAGATATGTTAAGAATAGAAGATTGGTTAGGACAAGATTAGGGCCAGTCATAGACAGCAGTGGGAAGTTGTGCGTGGAGCCTGAAGAGATTGGAGAGGCACTGAATAAATATTTCTCTTCGGTATTCACGCAGCGTGATGTAAATGTAGTTATGGAGAACACTGAGGTACAGGGTAGCAAACTGGAAGGTATCGAAGTAGATAGGGAGGATGTGCTAGATATTCTCGAGGGTTTGAAGTTGGATAAGTCCCCTGGGCCGGACGGGATTTACCCTAGGATTCTCTGGAGGCAAGAGAGGAGATTGCAGAGCCTCTGGCTCTGATCTTCAGGTCGTCGTTGGTTACGGGTGTGGTTCCGGAGGACTGGAGGATAGCGAATGTGGTCCCGTTGTTCAAGAAGGGGAAGAGAGACCTTCAAGGGAATTATAGGCCAGTGAGTCTTACTTCTGTGGTGGGCAAAGTGTTGGAGAGAATAATTAGGGATAGGATTTATAGTTATTTAGAGAGTAATGAATTGATTGGAGATAGTCAGCATGGTTTTTGTGAAGGGTAGGTCGTGCCTTACTAACCTCATTGAGTTTTTTGAAAAAGTGACTCAAGAGGTGGATGGGGGTAAGGCGGTTGATGTGGTATATATGGACTTTAGTAAGGCGTTTGATAAGGTGGCCCATGGAAGACTTCTGCAGAAAATGCACATGTATGGGATAGAGGGTGATTTAGCTAATTGGGTTAGGAATTGGCTAGCAGATAGAAGACAGAGGGTGGTGGTTGATGGGAGATATTCATCATGGAGTTCGGTGACAAGTGGTGTACCTAAGGGGTCTGTTTTGGGGCCCCTGCTGTTTGTAATTTTTATAAATGATCTGGATGAGGGTATTGAAGGATGGATTAGTAAAGTTGCAGATGACACTAAAGTCAGTGGAGTGGTAGATAGTGAAGAGGGGTGTTATAGTTTGCAGAGAGACTTGGACAAGTTGCAGAGCTGGGCCGAGAGGTGGCAAATGGAGTTTAATGTGGAAAAGTGTGAGGTAATGCACTATGGCAGAAATAATAAATGTGTAGAGTATAGGGCAAATGGTAGGCTTCTTAGTAGTCTAGATGAACAGAGGGATCTTGGTGTGTATGTGCATAGATCCCTGAAAGTAGGCAGTCAGGTCGAGAAGGTTGTTCAGAAGGCATATGGAGTCTTGGCTTTTATTGGTAGAGGGATTGAATTTCGGAGCCGCAACGTCATGTTGCAACTGTACAAAACTCTAGCGCGGCCGCACTTGGAGTATTGTGTGCAGTTCTGGTCCCCACATTATAAGAAAGATGTGGAGGCATGGAGAGGGTACAGAGGAGGTTTACCAGGATGTTGCCTGGTATGGAGGGCAGGTCTTATGAAGAGAGGCTGAGGGATTTGAGGTTGTTTTCGTTAGAAAGGAGGGGCTAAGAGGGGACCTAATTGAAACATATAAGATGATTAGAGGTTTAGATAGGGTGGACAGTGATAGCCTTTTTCCTAGGATGGAGAAAGCTAGCACGAGGGGGACACAGCTTTTAATTAAGGGGTGATAGTTATAGGACGGATATCAGAGGTAGGTTCTTTACCCAAAGGGTGGTTCGGGAGTGGAATGCCCTGCCTGCAGCAGTTGTAGATGCGCCAAGGTTGGTGGCATTTAAGAGGTTAGTTGATAAGTATATGGAAGAGAAGGGAATGGTTTAGTTTGGAGGGGCATTGCTTTTTATTGGTCGGCGCAACATCGAAGGCCGAAGGGCCTGTTCTGTGCTGTAATGTTCTATGTTCTATGTTCTTTTGTTCTATTGAGGGATATCAAGAGGACACATACTGGTTGATGGAATGGCTAGACACAAGGCAGATAAAATTTAATACAGACATATGTGAAATGATATATTTCATATGAAGAATGAGGTGAAGCAATATAGAATAACATTTTCACAACTAAAAAGATACATGAGCAGAGGGAGCGAGGAGTTTCTATGAACAGATTGATGAATGCGGCAGTACCATCTGAGAACACAATGAAAAAGACACATAAGATTCTTGGTTTTATAAATAGACACAGAATAATACAAAACAAGAATGTTATTATGACTGCTTGAAAAACATTAGTGGTCCTCAACTAGAGCATTACATATTATTCTGGGTAGAGCATTTTGGGAAAACTTCAGGAAAACAGGAAGCAGAACTGGTTTTAGCAATGATGGACTTCAATTATTTGGATATAATAACTGGAAATTATTGAAAATAACTGGAGATGATATCCTTGAAGAAAAGAAAATAGAGAGGAGATTTAACAGTGGTGTTCAAAGTTCTGAGTTGTCTGGACAGAGTAAGTAGAGGAAGTTGCTCTCATTGATGGGAGAGTCCACTTTAAGTTGAATAGCCAATATAACACCGATGTGAACTTTTCACACAGTGTGCAATTAGGGTCAGAAATTCCTGAGTGTTGGTGAGGTAGGTTCATGAGTGGCTTTCAAAGGGGAACTTGGTAAAAGCACCTGAAAAGAAAAGAATTTCAGGGCTATGGGCAAAGAGAAGTGAATTTATGTCGCAAAGAGTCAGCATAGAAATGTTTGGCTCAATGGATTCCTAATGTTCTGTCATCATTCTATGGTTCTATGAGCAGTTACCTATCACCATGGAGCAAGACTTCACGCTGCCTTTTAAAAATTATTTCATATAATTACGGGATGGTATTATTTCATGGCAACAAATATGGGATTTGTTGCCAATCCATAATTCCCCTGGAGCCCAGTGGCTTGCTTGGCCATTTTGGAGGGCAGTTAAGATTCAACCCCATTGCTGTAGGCCTGGAGTCACATGAAGGCCAGACCAGACAGATTTCCTACCCTGTTGGACATGAAGGAAACAGATGGGTTTTTACAGCAATTATAATTTCACAGTCATCATGACTGAGGCTCACTTTCAATTCCAGATTTATAAATTGAATATAAATTTCATCAGCTGCCATAGTGGGATTTGAACATATGTCCTGTGACCTTTAGCCTGGACCTCGAATTAACTTGTTCAGTGATATTAATATTACACCACTATCTCCATAGTACAAGTAAGAAATAAATCTATGAAAAGTGAAGAATATGCATTTCTTTATTGCCTTTCACAAACCTAAGGTATCTCCTAGTACTTTGGCACCAGTGAAGTACATTGCTATATAGCCGCTGTTGTGATGTAGTAAACAGGACACTAAAGGCTCAAAGCAATTTCCCACACACAGCAAGGCATAATGGCCAGATCAGCTACTTTTTTGCTGATGTTATTGGGGTAAGTATTAGCCAGGACACTATTCTCTTAAAATCACTGAAGCATTGAATGGTAGATTGCAGATGAAGGTCATTTGGTCCTTCAGGCCTGTGTCAGGTTGGTGTTAGATCTGTCCAATTGTCTTTTGAATGTTGCTACTGATTCAGATTTTACTACCTTTTCAGGCAGTGAATTCCTGATCACATCTTGCTGTATTTATTTCTTCATTTTGCCTTTGATTGTGTTGCCAATTGTTTTAACTCGATGCTATCTGGTTGCCAACCTTTTTGCCTTTGTACTTGCTCTATCAAAACCCTTCACAATTTTGAACACCTCTATCAAATCACTCGTTAGCCTTCTCTTTTCTAAAGAGAACAAATTCAGTTTCTCCAGTCTCTCTACATTAGTTGAAGTTTCTCAATCCCAGAATAAAGCAAAATACTGCAGATTCCGGAGATCTAAAATAAAAAAAAAGTGCTGGAAAAACTCAGCAGGTCTGGCAACATCTGTGGAGAGAGAAACAGAATTGATGTTTTGAGTCCTTATGACTCTTCTTCAGAATATCTCTCCTTGAAATTCAATGGCATTGCCATTGCTGAATTCCCCACTATCAACACCCAAGTGGGTACCTATTGACCAGAAATGGAATTGGACTAGCTATATCAATATTAGCTACAAGAACAAGTCAGAGGCTATGAAACCTGAAGTGAATAATTTATCTCTTGACTCTCCAAAGCCTCTGTACTTCTACAAGTCAGGTATGTTAGCTACGATTTTTATCAGCTTTTAAAGGTATATCATAGAAAGCATTATTTCTGGTTGTATCACACCTTGATATGCTCCTGCTCTGCCCAAGACCACAAGAAACTACAAAATGTTGTGAATGTAGTCCAATCCATCACACAAACCAGCCTCCTATCCATTGACTCTGTCCACTCTTATCACAGCCTCAGCAAACAGTCAGCATAATTAAGGACCCCACACATCCCAGACATTCGCTGTTCCACCTTCTTCCATCAGGAAAAAGATACAAAAGTCTGAGGTCGCTTACCAACCAACTCAAGAACAGCTTCTTCCCTGCTGTCATCAGACTTTTGAATGGACTTAAGTTGATCTTTCATTATACCCTAGCTTTGATTGTAGCATTACATTCTGCACTCTCTCGTTTCCTTCTCTGTGAATGGTATGCTTTGTCTATATCACATGTAAAAATAATACTTTTCACTGTAAATTAATACATGATAAAAAATAAATCAAATCAATTCAAGGAGTGAAATGGATGCTCTCCATTTGCCTAGTCGAGTGCAACTCCAATGACATTCAAAGCTTGACCTCACTCAGGTTAAAACAGCTCTGTTTGATTGCTAGCCCTTCCAGAAACATAAACTTCCTTCACCACTATGAATAGTGGCAGCAGTATGTACCATCTACAAAATGTTCTGCAGGAATTCATCAAGGTTCCTTAGGCAGCACCTTCCAAACCCACTACCATCTGGAAGGACAAGAGCAGCAGATACCTGGGAATGCCGTCACCTGCAAATTCCCTTCCAAGTCTCTCATCATGCTGATTTGGAAATACGTTGCTGTTCCTTCATTGCCTTGGGTTAAAATCCTGGAATTCCCTCCCTAACAGCTGAGTGGATGTACATACACCTCAGGGACTGTAGTGAACAACAACAACAAAGAACAAAGAACAAAGAGCAACACAGCACAGGAAACAGGCCCTTCCGCCCAACGAGCCCACGCCGCTGTCCTAACGTCTTAATGACATATCCTTGACTTTAGGCTATGCCTATTGTTGAAGATTCCCATATAGGGACCAATATAGGGACAATTTGTTACCCAATCAGCTTAAGAGCACATTTTTGGGATGTGGGAGGAAACCGGAGCACCCGGAGGAAACCCACGCAACCACGGGGAGAACACGCAAACTCCCGCAGACACAGGCCCAAATCCACGTGTCAGCACAGCAACAGCGATAGTCTCTGAGCTGTCATGTTGCCCATCAGATGGTCCAGTTTAAGCATACACTGACGACATGAAGCACTAGGCCACTCCTGAAGCAACCTCCAAGAGCAGCTCTCGCACGACATGCCGCATGCATGCCCCTTGTTGGTAAACAAGGTGGACCGAATTGCCTGCGGAAACAAATAAGACTTAATTAAACATGCTAAAAAAAAACTAAGACATTCCCGAGACGAAACTAAAAGATAGTCTACTACTATTTGGTCCTCCCGATATTCAAACAATCCTGCTATATCCCTCTATCTGCAGACCGCTCATGTGGCTGTCCAAGAGACCCTTAAACAACCCTAGCGTGCCAGCTCCCACCACCTTACTCGGCAGTGCATTCCACACCCCCACTACCCTTTGGGTGAAAAACTGGCCTTTAAAATTCGTCTTATACATAGCCCCCTCATCCTGAGCCCGTGACCCCTCGTTCTATCCATTTCTAATGGTGGAAAAAGCTAACCACCAGTTACTCTATCTATACCCCTCATAATCTTATATACCTCTAAAAGATCCCCTCTCAGCCGGCGTCTTTCAAGGGAAAACAACCCCAGTGTTTTCAATCTTTCCTCGTAAGACAGCCCTTCCATACCAGGCAGCATCCTGGTGAATCTCCTCTGCACTCTCTCCAGGGCCTCTACATCTTTCCTGTAGTACGGCGACCAGAACTGGACACAGTACTCCAGTTGAGGCCTAACCAATGATCTATACACCTGCAACATCAGACTCCTACTCTTGTATTCTATACCCCTTCCTATGAAGGCTAACATACCATACGCTTTTTTTTACCACATTCTCCACCTGTACTGACACCTTCAGAGATTTGTGAACTTGCACCCCCAGGTCTCTCTGCATCTCTATACTCCGGATAGTTTTACCTTTTATCCTATAACTCCCCTCTACATTATTCTGGCCAAAATGCATCACCTCGCATTTATCCGGATTAAATTCCATTTGCCATCTATCTGCCCAATCTACCAGCCTATCTATGTCATGTTGTATTGCCAGGCACTGCTCCTCAGTACCCGCCAATCCAATCATCTTAGTGTCATCAGCAAATTTGCTGATCACACCACTTATCCCCTCTTCCAAGTCATTTATATACACCACAAATAGAAGGTGTCCTAGTACAGAGCCCTGTGGCACACCACTAGTGACAGACCTCCAGTTGAAAAAGAGCCTTCCACTACTACCCGCTGTCTCCTCCTCCCAAGCCAGTTCTCAACCCATCTACATACCTGGCCCTGTATCCCATGCGCCTTCACTTTTTCTATCAGCCTACCATGAGGGACCTTATCAAACGCCTTACTGAAATCCATATAGACGACATCAACGGCTTGTCCTTCATCAACCGTTTTTGTCACCTCTTCAAAAAATTTCACTAGATTCGTAAGGCACGACCTCCCCTTAACGAAGCCATGCTGCGTATCCCTGATCAGATCGCAGCGCTCCAGATGCTCATACATCCTGTCCCTGAGGATCCTCTCCATTAGCTTACATATAACTGAAGTCAAGCTCACCGGCCTATAGTTCCCTGGGTTATCCCTCTGACCCTTTTTAAACAATGGTACTACATTTGCAATCCTCCAGTCCTCTGGGACCTCCCCTGTGTCCAAAGAAGAGACAAAGATTTGCGTCAGAGGTCCAGCAATGTCATCTCTCACCTCCCTTAGCAGCCTGGGATAAATACCATCAGGCCCCGGAGCTTTATAAGTCTTTATGCTACCTAAAAGCCCCAACACTTGGTCCCTCGTAATGATTATTTCCTTTAACGGGTCCTCAAATTCCTCAAAGCCGGCACCAGACATCAGGCCCCTCTCCCGCGTGAATACCGATGTGAAGTATTCATTCAGGATCTCCCCCATTCTCTCAGGCTCTAAACATAGTTCCCCTCCTCTGTCCCTGAGAGGTCCAATCTTCCCTCTAACCATCCTTTTGCTCCTTACATAGGAGTAAAATACCTTAGGATTTTCCTTAATCCTACCTGCCAAAGCCATTTCGTGGCCCCTTTTTGCCTTTCTGACACCCCTTTTAAGATCCCGTCTACACTCTCTATATTTTTCCAGCGCTGCCTCTGTCCCCAGTTGCCTGTATCTAACGTACGCCTCCCGCTTCTTCCTGACCAAGTCCTCAACATCCCTAGTAACCCACGGTTCTCTAATCCTACCTTTCCCATCCTTGAACCACATAGTGGTTCACGAAGACAGCTCACACCACCTTCTGAATAGCAAAGAGGCATGAGCAATAAATGCTAGTGCACCCACATGCTGTCAATTTTTTTTTAAATGCCATACTCCCCCAGCTGCACCACGATGTCAGTTGTGTGTGCTGAAGTCTCCAGACTGCATTTGAACAAACTCATCCAAGAACTAAAGTGCTACCATTGAATGAAGTCAAAAGGTAGGAGGCCAGCCAGGAAAACATTCATAGAACATACAGTGCAGAACGAGGAAATCCAGCTCATCAATTCTGTATCAATTCTCTGAAAGAGCATCACTCAGTCTCTCCGTTCTCCATGCCTATAACGCCATGCATTTACCATAGTTAGACCATCTAACTACACATTTTAGGACACTAAGGGCAATTTAGGATGACCAATCTATCTAAACTATAGCATTCTTGGATTGTGGGAGGAAACCAGAGCACTTGTAAACCCACAGAAACATGGGGAGAATGTGCAAACTCCACAGCAGTCACAAAGTCGGAATCGAACCCGGGTCCTGGAGTTGTGAGACAGCAGTGCTAACTGCTGTGCCATTGTGCCACCCGAGCTAATCATGAGAGAAGACATGGATATGTTTTTAATAAGTTGATGCTGGTTTAGCAATTGAAGTGGTTTCCAAAAGTTAAATGGTGCAGTATTTGTGCTGAAAGGAATGTAAATTTGTAAGTTCAACTCACGGTCATGATACCAGAGAGTCTGGTTCCATCTGAGACAGCAGCCAGGATGGGAATTGAATTGGAGGCTGTGAGATTGTGACAGAGTGTAAAGGTAATAAGACATTTATCTTAGAATATATTGCTCAGAGTAGGTTTGAGTTTGAAGTTTCTGTATTCTCTATAACAGTATTGGTGAAGTTTTCCCATCTGGAATTATATTCCCTTAGCCAAGGCAAGGATTGAAGTGGGAATGAAGAGTGTTTCCCACCATGGAGACCATTGGGAATTCACATTGTATTGTGCAATCCCAGCCTTGTTAAATATGCATTGAGGCTTTTGTGATGCTTTGTGTGGTGGGGCAGAGTGAACAACTTGTGCCCCTCATATCTGAGCACTATTTTTTAAAGTCAAACAGATCAACTGACTCACCATTGAGGACAGATGATTGCCCTCTGAGGTTGGAAGATGGAGCTCCTCGAAGAAGAAGCTAGAAGATCCACTTGATAGAGCCCACTAAAGACAGAGTCACATATTGCTGTAGTTTTTCAGCATTCACAGTTGCTGGAAGCCTTCATCCTGATCTCCAAAGGCAGTCTCTGGCCTTCTTAATTCTTAACATTACTCACTACCAGAGTCCAGATGTGTTCTGGACTGGTATGATTTCCTGTTGACATCACAGATAAAAGAGTGGGGGGAGTGGGGGAAGGGTGAGGGAGACTTCTGGTTGGCGAGATTCATTAGTAAGGTACAAATTGATTTCATGCTGGCCCCTGGTGAGAATTTTGACCCACCATAATGGGCAGGAACAGAAGATCCTGCACTCATTTTACGCTAGCATGAAACTGATTTTTGGACCCCTACCCGCTGCATTCCCCCTTTTCCTGCCACTAAAATAGGAGGCGTGGTAAGAATTGTTTTTATTTCATTGCTTATTAATTTCTTGGACTCCATAATGATTGAGTTTGTTCAGCTTGGCCACAGTGGAGGTTGGGGAGATTTGATGTTGGCGTCGTGGTAATGTCACTGGACTAGTAATCAACAGATGCAGGCTAATTGTCTAGAGAAATGAGTTCAAATCCCACCTTACAAGTTAGTAGAATTTAAATACTATTAATTGGTGACAAATTGGTAATTACTACATGGGAGAAAATAAAATGAATGAGTAGAGTCTATGGTAAAGCAGGTGAGAAATCAGCTGTAGAAAATGTTAAGCTAACGGACGTGAGTCGACGTTCTGAAGCAATTTTTCTTTTTGTTGATTGCGTTGTTCAGGTTGATTGATGGTTGGGTTTTACTTCCACTCTATACACAACTTGCAATAAATGCTTTAAGATGAAGCAGTTCAGTCATCAGTAAACCCCAACTGTAAGACTCAAAAGCTTTTTGTTCAATAAAGTTTTCTTCCATTTGTTTCACAGGAACAATTCTTCACCCTGTAGTTTTGACCGGCTGACTTTTTGTTTGTTTAATTATTTAACTGAAACAATAAAATCAGCAAGTTACGTTTCCAAGGAATCCTGAGCATTTCAGCCAGCTCTGTATCAGGAAATGTGTAGTCTGGTTGCAATCATATATTCTTTGTCTCAGTGCGCAGGCAGAGGGCACTGCCAGTGTGCCAGGGCAATGACCAGCCATGACCCTCAAACCCTGGAGCCAATAGGCATCTCCACACCTCTGGAATGGTCATCACGACAGGTATAATTTTTGAAAACTAGCAGTGATTCACCCCGACGTGACAGCATGCCACCAGGGATAGGATGGGTGGTGGGAGAGGAATGAAAGATGGGTCATGGTTGGACATCACATGTAATGCCATAAAATAATCACATATTGATTTATTGAAATGTATGGAAATAGAGTTTACATCCTTTCTGGGCTTGAACCTGCTTACGTAATCAGCAGGGAGCGTGGAGAGGATCCCAAATCCCATTTCCGGCTACTGGCGTGTCAGAAGGGCTATTACGGTGATTTGCGTCTGCAAATAATAGGCTTGATGAAGGCCCTTCATTTGATTGTTTCAAAGAGCCCTTTTAAAGAAGTTCAATAGACATCTGACCTGCCAATTAAATTAAGAATTAATATTCTATACCAATATAGATTTCTATAAACATAGACAGGGATCATGGGGTGGAAGTGGGAACGTTGAGGTGGCGATGTGGGCTCATTGGCCTGAAGGGGCTGTTTCCCATGCTTTTTTGTGCTTTGCTCTTCTTTATTCCATACATTATCTTGACAGTTGTAATGTAGGAAATGAGACAACCAATTTGCACACAGCAAGCTCTCACCAGTAGCAATGTACTGAGCAAATCACTGTTTGTGCTATTGATTGTAGGATAAATATTTTGCAGAACACCAGGAAAATTTCCCTTCTCTTCTTGAAATAGTGCTACATGGAATCTTTCGTATTCATCCCAAGAGAGCTGATTTTAAAATCTGAAAGACAATGCCTCTGAAAGACATTCCTGAGAATGCCTCATTCCTTCAGTGTTTACAAGAGTGGCAGTTGGAATTATGTGCTCAAATTCCTAGAGTCAGAGTTGAATCCATAATCTTCTGACTCAGATGCAAGAGTACCAGCATTTTCCAAACAGTCACAGTTTGTCAGCACACTGTGTGACCCAGAGACTGCCACAGAATTAGTGCTGAACACTCACCAGAGCTGATTAGGAACTGGTGAATCTGAGGATTCCAGTGATAACTGCACAGTTGGATTGTTTTGCTTTGAGAGCAAAGGCCAGAAGTAGCAAAATAGGGAAGAATGACTAGAGAGAATGAAAAAATGAAATCATTAGAGAAGCACGAGTGGAAAATGAAATCTGAACAGGACAGTTAAATTCTAGAACTATTTTATGACATGTCAAGTTCCTTGGAAGAAACTGCTATCAGATCAAATGGCTTCTTTAATGTGTAGAAGAGTATTGATTTGTCCGTCTGTGCAATATGGTCTCCAGAAATGTTCAGAAATGGAGATTTCAGACATTTTGATTTGTTTCTCCAAATTTTTGGTGATATTTACAGATAGAAGCTTTAACACATTTGCATTACAATTCTTGCCAAATAAAATCTGTTTGAATTTACCGTCAGCTTGAGGAGTTTGGCTGTCAGCACAGACTTCTGTACAATCAGTCCTGTCAGCTAGATCTATTTGAGATGTTAATTAAACCTTTTGATATTATGTAGTTGGATATATATGGAAGGTTTGATCTTCTTGTGAAACCCATGTGAATCTTCAGTCCTCATTTTTTTTTTCCCTATTGTCTTTCTTAACTGACACCTAACAGTCTGAAATGTCAATGCTGAGCTGGGACTACAGTAATGGTAAGCTCACTGTCAATCTCCACCCTGGTAGAATATTTATTCTTCATCCTTTTGCTCAATTCATCTAACTCAATGAAAGAATGTACTCTATGTAAGAATTCATTTGCAGCAAGTCGAACATATGTCTTATTTTGTCAGAAAAACTGTTTTGGGTTTGTGAAGGTCCTTTGGGAGTCTAACCTGCTGAATACAAGAGACCAAATTAGATGTAAAGGGCATCACAATAAATAATAGAACAAGCCTTGTAGGAAATAACTTCAGTGAAACAACAAGAGAAGGACAGAAGAATGTACATTTATACAATACCTTCCACAGTCACAATCATTTTCTGACCAATAAAGTATTTTTAGTTGTTGTTACTGTCGCAATATAGACAACTGCTTCACAAACAGAATTGTGAGAATGACTAGATAATGAGGTATAATTATTGAGGAAGCTATTGGCAAGAACTCCTCTGAACAGCACCATGGATCTTTTACTTCCACCCTAAAGGGCAGAAGGGATCTTACATAACAAGAAAAGAATGACACTTCTGCAACACTCCCTCAGCGCATTACTGCAGTGTCAAAGCTGATCACAGATATCATAGAATCCCGACAGTGCAAAAGGAGGGCATTCGACCCATCGAGTCTGCAACAACCATTATCCCAACAAGGTTCAATTTCTGAAACCTCACATATTTACTCTGTTAATCCCGGGCACTAGGGTCAATTTAGCATGGCAATCAATCTAAATTGTATATCTTTGGACTGAGAGAGGAATCCAGAGCATCCGGAGGAAATCCACAGAAACATGGAGAAAATGTGCAAACTCTACACAGAAAGTGACCTGAGGCTGGAATTGAACCCAGATCCCTGCAACTGTGTGCCACTGTACTGACCACTGACGTGCTCAGTGATTCCCTAGAATGAGGCTTGGAGTCAGGAAATTGCAAACTCGAGTCTAGAGAGTTACTGTGGCCTCACCACTTAGTGCCAAGAGATACTGGAGGGAGAATTAATTTATAGAGTTGAAGAATGCAATCCTGCTTCCAATTCCCAGAGCAAGCAGCATTATGGGCCATCATTTACACATCCCATACGAATTTCTGCGACCATTTGTAGAACAGTGAGTGGGTTGCACAATCACCCAAACTCATTCCTCCCTCCTCAGCCCAAGCCTACTTGGGAATAGTCCAGGCAAGCCTATTGTAGTTGCTCAGGATAATTCACACAAAGTTGCTGATGTGGTCCCAGTGAACAAGCCAAGAAGGAGGAACAGCTCCAAGGAATTATCTGGCTGCATATGAAGTCCTGAGTTGATCCTTCACTACTTCTTTTGAAAGAAGTGAGACTTGGTGAATAGTTCTGACTTTCACTCCTCAAAATTTTGCCATCATTTGCTTCAGGTATTTTTAATCAGACCTTCACAATTACTCAGCAAAAATCTTCAACAACTGTTCAGTCCTGGCACTGATGTGCCAGATTATATAGACGGTCTGCTAGCCATTTAGTTTTAGCTTCAGAATCCCATTAACATTATGATTACAAAATAAAACCACAGCTGCACAAAGGAACAGACATCCATTTCTACAGTAAATTCTACAACCTCTGAACATTTCAGCAAAGCCTTTGACGTGGTCCCACATGGAGACTTGTAAAAAAGGTGAATTCACTTGGGATGCAGGGTAATTTGATAAAGTGAGCTCAATATTCAAAGAGTTGTAGAAGACTGCTTTGGTGACTGGAAGCCAGTGTCCAGTGGCATAGCACAGGGATCTGTGTTGGATCCTTTATTATTCATCATTTATATAAATGACATTGATGATTGTGGGAGGTAGGATTAGTAAATTTGTGGATGATGCAAAGATTGGATGGGTGGTTAACAGTGAGGCGCAGTGTCTTGGGCTACAAGAAAATATAGAAGGAATGGTTAAATGGGCAGAGAAGTGGCAAATGGAATTTAAATCTGAAAAGTGTGAAATGATACACTTTGGAAGGAATAATTCGACAAGAAAGTATTCAATGAATGGTAGGCCACTAAAAAGTTCTGTGGACTAAAGGGACCTTGGTGTATTTGACCACAGTTCTCTGAAAGCAGAAGATCATGTTAGTAGGGTGATGAAAAGGGCATATGGGATACTTGCCTTTATCAGGCAAGAGGCATAGATTACAAAAGCAGGGAAGTCATTTTGAAGCTGTATAGAATTTTGATGAGGCCACAGCTAGAGTATAGAATGCAATTCTGCCCACCACAGTATCGGAAGAATGTGATTGCGCTGGAGGGAGTGCAGAGGAGATTTAGCAGGATGCTGCATGGGATGGAACATTTAAGTTCTGAAGAAGATTTGGATAGGCTTGGATTGTTTTCATTGGAGCAGAGAGGGGTGATCTAATCGAAGTATACAAGATTATAAGGGGCACAGATGTGTATAAGGAGCAGCTATTCCCCTCAGCTGAAGGTCAATCTCAAGGGGACATAGATTCAAGGTGAGTGGTACAAGGTTTTGGGAGGTGGGGGTGGCGTGTGAAGAAAAAGGTTTTTATCCAGAGAGTGGTAACAATCTGGAATGCGGTGCTTGGATGGTGGTGGAAGCTGGTTGCCTGAGATCCTTTAAAAAGTATCTGGATGAGCACTTGGCACATCATAACATTCAGGGCTATAGGCCAAGTATTGGCAGATGAGATTGGATGGAAGTTTTAATGTTTCTAATATATTGGTGTGAACTTGATGGGCTTCTTTTGTGCTGTATGATTCTATGGCTAAATTATCCCAAAGTACTCCACACCAAAGAAAATCTTTTGAAGGGTAGTCATTGTTATAACATAGGATGTCTGATAAGTTGGAGGCTTTCAAGAGTGTGTTAACCAGAGTTCAGAGTAAGCACGTTCCTCAGAGTGAAGGGCAAGGCTGATAGAAGCAGGGAACTCTGGATGAGTCAGGATATTGAAGCCCTGGTCAAGAAGAAGAAGAAGGCACAATGACATGCATAAGCAGCTGAGATCAAGCGAATCCCTTGAAGAGTATATGGGGTATAGGAGTAGAATTGAAAGAGAAATCAGGAGGGCAAAAAGGGAATATGAGTTTGTTTTGGCAGATAAAGCAAAGGAGAATCCAAAGAGCTTCTACAAATACATAAAGGGCAAAAGAGTAACTAGGGAGAAAGTAAGGCATCCTAAGGATCAACAAAGTCATCTATGTGCAGATCCACAAGAGATAGGTGAGATCCTAAATGAATATTTCTCATCAATATTTACTGTTGAGAAAAGGACAGTTGTTAGGGAATTGGAGGAATATATAGTGATGTCTTGAGGAATGTATGTACTACAGAGAAGGAAGTGCTGGTAGTCTTAAAGCGCATCAACATAGATAAACTCTGGGATCTGATGAGATGTATCCTAGGGCATTGTGGGGGGAAATTGCTGGTCCCTCAGCAGAGACATTTCTATTATTGATAGTCACAGGTGAGATGCTTGAAGATTGGAGTGTGGCAAATGTTGTGGCTTTATTTAAAAAAGGGCTGCAGGAAAAAACTGAGGCCAGAGCACCTCACATCAGTGGTGGGTAAGTTGTTGAAAGGTATTTTGAGAGACAGGATCTACAAGCACTCAGAGATGTAAGGACTGACTAGGGACAGTCAATATGGCTTTGTGAATGGAAAACCATATGTCATAAATTTGATTTGAGTTTTTGAAGGGGTAACCATGAAGGCAGAGCAGTTGATGTCTTTTGTAAGGACTTTAGCAAGGCCTTTGACAGGATACTGCATAGTAGGTTGTTGCATAAGGTTAAATCTCACAGGATCCAGGATGAGGTATCAGAATTAGCTTAATGACGGAAGCCAGAGATAGTTGTTTTTCAAACTAGAGATTTGTGATAAGTGATGTACCACAGAAATCGGTTGACTGTTATTTGTCATTTATATTAACGATTTGGATGAGAATATAGGAAGCATTGTTAGTAAGTTTGCAGATGAAACTAAGATTGGTGGCATAATGGAAAGTGAAGAAGATTATATTGGATTGCAATGGGATCTTGATCAATTGGGCTAGTGGGCTGATGAGTGGCTGTGAAGTTTAATTCAAATAAATGCGAGGTGATGCATTTTGGTAAATTAAACCAGGGCAGGACTTACTCAGTTAATAGAAGGGTGTTGGGGAGAAATATAGAACAAAGAGATCTAGGGATACAAGTTCATAGTTTCTTGAAAGTAGAGTCACAAGTGGACTGAGTGGTGAAGAAGGCATTCAGCATGCTTGGTTTCATTGGTCAGAACATTGAATACAGAAGCTGGAGTATCTTGTTGAAGTTGTGCAAAACATTGGTAAGGCCACACTTGGAATACTGTATACAGTTCTAGTCACCCTATTATAGAAAGGATATTATTAAACTAGAAAGAGTGCAGAAAAGATTTATTAGGATGCCAGTGGGACTGATGATTTGAGTTATAAGGAGAGGGTGGATGAACTTTTTCCCTGGAGTATAGGAAGCTGAGGGGTGATGTTATAGAGGTCTTTAAAATAATGAGGGGCATAGATCAGCTAGATAGTCAATATCTTTTCCCAAGGTATGGAAGTCTAAAACTAGAGGGAATAGATTTAAGGCAAGAGGGCGGAGATACAAAAGAGTCCAAAGTGGCAATTCTTTTACATACTGTCAGTGAGTGTCTGGAATAAGCGGTCAGAAGTAATATTGGAGGCTGATAAAATTTTATCTTTTAAAAAGCGTTTAGACAGTTACATGGGTAAGATGGATATAGAGGGATATGAGCCAAATGCGGGCAATTCGAACTAGCTTAGAAGTTTAAAAAAAGGGCGGCAGAGGGGACTGTATCCATCCTACAATCCTCTATGACTATGACTCAATGAAACATGACTACTAATTTGCACATAAAGGGCTTGGATTCTAGCAAAAAGACTAAGTGCAATGGGACGAAAAAGGGAGAACTTCCTTCCCTTTTTTTTGGTATACTTACCTGAATGAATCTCCAAAACTCTGTGCATCACAGAAGATAGTTAAGATGGATTCACGCTGGAAAATGAAGGTGCGGAGCATCATTTTGCTGAAGAGGCCGGCAGCCTAATGCTGAACAGACCACTGCACATGTGTCCCCTTCCTTGATTGCTGGCCTAACTGACTCCCTGCTGATTGCTGGTATACTCAAGCCCCCAGCGTATCCCCAATCACCAGCACCCCATGGCTACCCCTGACCCACCCCTCCTCATGGTCAGCCCTGACTGCCCTCTCTCTCTCTCCCTCCTCTAAAGATCCTATTGTAGAGTGGCAGCAGGTGTTCCCCCACCACCACCCATTGGCACCCCAGTAGGCAATTCCTCTGGCCCCGTTCCTTGGCACTGCCAGGGTGCCCAGTGGTGAATGCAATGGTGCCAGTCCTGCACTGCCCAAGGGCCACTCCCTGTTCCCGACCTCTAGGAGAGCTTCAATGGCCTCTGTTCCAGCAGGACAAGCACATCTGCTCCCCTTTGGTGAGGAGCAGTTGTAAACCTTGTAGACTTCAGAATCTCTCCAGGCACGGAGGAGACATAGTGGGCCTGAAGACAATGGTCTGGGCATGCTAATCCTATGGAAATTGTGATTTTTATATAGTAATTAGCCCCACGCTGATTTCTGACATGGGGCTGATTATGTGGAAAGAAAGTGTTTAGGAGACCTGATCAGCTGGACATCTCATTAGAAACCCCCCTGCTGATGTAGAGATGCCACCGTTGTACTACTGTCCACTGGCCTATTGTGCTACTCAAATAGAATAGCGGACTGGGAGAATCAGGGTCAAGATTCCACAATGAGTTATGAGGTGTATTATATTAGCGTGAGGAGGATTATCACTGTTCTCTGCAACAAAGAGTAAGAGTCCAAATGACTCTGTTGCTTTCTCAGTGTCAGAGCTCTGGATATCTGCTCAGAGCTGGAGAGAAACTTGGAGTAAAAGATGGGACCTGTACAAACAAGACAGTTTGCAACTGAATCAGAGGGGCACCAATATTCTGGGAGGGATATTTGCTACAGCTCTTGGGGTGTGGGGGGTTAAATTAATTTGTCGGGGGGCATCGGAAAACAAGCTGTAGTCCAAATGCCAATGTTGAGGGTAGTGAGGTGCTGAGGAGGGTGTACAGGCAGACAGGATGGTGAGTTGAATTGTATCTACTTCAATGCAAGTAACATTTGGAATAAAATAGGTGAATTTGGAGCATGGATTGATACTTGGGACTATGATGTTGTGGCTATTACGGATACATGGTTAGAACAGCGACAGGAATGGTTGTTGCAGTTCTGGGGTGTAGATGTTTCAGTATGAGTAGGGAAGGTGGTAAAAGAGGTGGAGGAGTAGCATTGTTAATTAAAGATAGTTTAACGGCTGCTGAAAGGCACTTTGAGGGGGATCTGCCTACTGAGGTAATATGGGCTGAAGTTAGAAAAAGGAAAGGATCGGTCTCATTGTTAGGAGTTTTCTATAGGCCCCAATTAGTAATAGAGATGTTCAGGAGGAAATGGCAAAGCAGATTATGGATAGTTATGGAGGTCATGATGTGGGGATGCCAGCGTTGGACTGAGGTATAACTCAAGGAAATCCCACAACACCAGTTTAAAATCCAAACAAGTTTATTTATAGTAAGCTTTCAGGACAGCCTGTCCTTTCGTCAGGTAACTGGGAGTTCCAAGATGCTGCCTGGTTTGGAGGGTAGATCTTATGAGGAAAGGTTGAGGGAGTTGGGGCTTTTCTCTTTGGAGCAGAGGAGGATGAGAGGCAACTTAATGGAAGTTTATATGATGAAGAGGGTGATAGATGGAGTGGACGTTCAGAGGCTTTTTCCTTGAGTAGATGTAATTGTTACTAAGGGGTATAACTATAAGGTTCATGGTGAGAGATACAGGAGGGATGTCCGATGTAGATTCTTTACTCAGGGAGCGGTTGGGGTGTGGAATGCACTACCTGCTGTTTAGTGAAGTCGGACAGTTTAGGAACTTTCAAGCGGTATTGGATAGGCACATGGAACACACCAGAACAATGGAGAGTGGGATAGCTTGATCATGGGTTTGGATATAGCTTGGCATAACATCGAGGGCCAAAGGGCCTGTACTATGCTGTACTGTTCTATGTTCTATGGAAAGGGAGGACATTGCTTTGGGAATGTGGGTACCAATGACATAGATAGAACTAGAAAAGAGATCTGCATAGTCAGAGTTGTTTTTAACTTAACTAATTCCATGACTGATTTAAGAGCAGGTCAAATGATTTGATAGTGATGTCATTAGGGTGTGGCACAGGCTGCTGTTTACTTTGTCCTTTGTATAGCTCCTGGAATAAATCTGTTGTTGTTATTGTGAATCTACCTGTGAAAACCACATCTTTTCTTTCTGTTTAAAATTCACAACCCCTCACATCGTTAGAACATTACAAAAAAAAATTGGCAGTGAGTCAGGATTTTGTTTCATCGAGAAAATATCCCAAGTAGTTGAAAATAAAACACTGTGGGTCCTTACACTTCAAATATTAGAAGGCTGGGAAGAAGCAACAACAAACTTAAAGATTGAAGTGACAGGAAGACAAATAAGAAAATAGCTCTCCATGTAGTTTTAAAACAGGGAATTTTTCTGATCAGGGAAGGGTAAGATTCCAAGCAGTATCTGGTATATTAAAAAGAATGCCCTCTTGTATCTTTGGAGTTGTTTGAAAAAAAATCAAACCAACTATCTCCAGGGCAAAAGGGGAGTTCAAGGAAGACAAAAAATATATACTTAGCAGTTTCGAATTGCTAGTGGCTTCAAGGGAATGTGTGGGTCAATTAGGATTCAGGGGGGCTTTCAATAAAGAAAATGAATCATAAAGTTCCTCTGTTGAGTGTTTTCAGTACTTTATACAAGGGAATAAAGTTGAAGACAAGCTTTTCTTAATACAATAGGAAATAAAACCCTCAATTTGCTCTGGAACTTGGGTCATCAAGCAAAGTCAAGAAACATATGATGACTTAACAAAGATTATTGAAGAGCTTTACTCTCCAAAGCCACTGATCATCACAGAATGGTTCAGGTTCCATTGAAGAAATCAAGTAGAAGGTGTAGTGATACTCAACCTTTAAGAAATGGATCTATATTATGTTTCTTGTGAAGGGCATTTTTGAAGTTCAGTTCTGTTTTACTCACTAGATATTTGTCTACAAAACTAAGCAGCTCACATGCTGAGAATGCAGGCTAATTATTGAATTTAGCTAGAGAGGTGTTTGCTTTAATGTGACTTGATGTAGTTTTGTTTGATTTTTTTCCCCTGGGGTTTCAGAATAGAGTTTTGATTAGGTCGCTTGATGAAGTCTTATTCTCATGGGGAAGAGCTAATCTTATAGGGAAAACCTGACACTTACTGCTGAGTCCCGAAAGAAGCAAATCTCTGTCTCTCTGGAGGCTGCTGTTTTAGATCTGTTAGGAGAAATAGGTCTCTCTCTCCTTGTCTAGAAGTATTCTGGAATCTCATGGACTGGCAGCCCAAGTACGAGCACATAAGCCTATGTATTGCTAACTGATTTTGAAGAGGAGTTTTAAGTCTATGAGAGGAATTTTGTTTGAATTGGAGCTCAGATAGGTTAGCAATTAAGATTTGTATCTTGTCATTGTCAATTAGTAAAAGTTGTTCATTTTTTATCTTTAAACTGTATTTTAAATGAAGTTTGTTATGATAAAAGCTTTCCCGTAGAATCACTCCTGGAATGAAGCACCTAATGCCAAAATAGCAAATTGTTGGGGTCTTGTGTGACTTAAGAATATACCTTGAGGTTTCTGATCTGGTATCCTGACAATGCAAAAACATTACTCAGTTTGTGGCAATCTTTAAAAGGCTGGTACAACATGCTGAATTTGATGAGTCATTTGAATATACTCTTTGAGATGATCAAATTTGTAATCCCCAAAAATGAAGCTATCCAAAGATGATTGCTTGCTGAACGTGCTTTGACTTTAAAGTCAGCAGTAGAAATTGCAGTGTTGATGGAATTAGAAACTAAATGTGTTTCGTAATTTGATACAGGAATAGAATTCCACAAGTTGGAGACTGGCCATAAGAAGTCAAAACAGCAACAGATGTGTCAAAATGGACCATTTAGTGAATGCAAGGCTAGTCAATGCAAGAATTGTGGCAAAATGGGTTACATTGCAATAGCTTGTTGGGCAAGCCAGATTCTTTTGAGAAGAATATTCAAAAGAAGAATCTAGGTATCTTCAAGAAGAACAAGTTACATTCTACAAAAATAATTTACACATGGAAGAAAAGAATTATGACTGCGAAAAAGAGCAATATGATGAAGGGCTCCATCTTGAATGGCTTATCCATACAGAGTGAATCAGATAGATTCTGGGTGATTCTGAATTTAAATGGACAATCGATTAGCGTGGAGGTTTTACTGGAGCCACTGTGTCTTTAATTCCCAAGACTACTTGCTAACAAAAGATGAAGTATCTTCCTTTAAAACCTGCTGATGTGACTGTGCCATTACATCATGGTCAACATAGAGTTGATTGGACAAATAGCGAATTGCTTCTCTGTGGTCTGTGGTAATTTTCCAACTCTATTTAGAAGATTATTGTAGGAGAAGATAAAACTTAACTGGAGTGCTGTCAATAGATTGGTTGATATCAGAACAGACATACAGCATTTTATGGATGAATACAAGAGTGAATTTGAAGTGACATTTAACTCAATGAAGTGAACTCAAGTGAAATTCAAGATAAAGCTTAATAGTTAACCAAAATGTGTCAAAGCAAGAGCAATGCCACGTGCAATTCATCCCAAGGCCGAAGAAGAATTAATATTTTGGTGTGTTAATGCCACTGTATAAAAACAGAGGTAGACAAAAGGCGGATAACTACAGGCTGTTAGCTTAATGTCCGCAGTTGAGAAAATGCTGGAATTTATCATTAAGGAAAAAATAGCAGGCTATCTGGAAAAGAATGGTATAATCAAGCAGACGCTGCATGGATTCAGGAACGGAAAGTCATGTTTGATGAATTTACTGGAATTTTATGAAGATATAACAAGCGGGGTGGGGGGGAGGGGTGACAGAGGGGAATCAGTGGATGAAGTATATTTAGATTTCCAGAAGGGATTCGATAAGGTGCCTCACAATAGCTGCATAAGATAAAGGTACACAGAGTTGGGGGTAAAGTGTTTGCTTGGATTGAGGATTGGTTATCTAACAGAAAGCAAGGAGTCGGAATAAATGGTGCTTTTCTAGCCGGCAGTTGGTGACTAGTGGAGTGTGCTGGGATTGGTGCTGGATCCTCAACTGTTTACCATATCTGGAGGAAGAGACCACATGTAGGGTAACAAAATTTGCAGATGACATAAAGATGAATGGGAAAGTAAATTGTGTAGAGGACGCAGAAAGTCTGCAGAGAGATTTGGATAGGCTAAGTGAGTAGACAAGGATCTGCAGAAGGAGTATAACATTGGCAAGTGTAAGGTTATCTACTTTGGAAGGAATAATAGTGAAATGGACTATTATTTAAATGCTGAAAAATTACAACAAGCTACTCTGCAGAGGGACATTGGGGTCCTTGTGCATGAATCACAACAACTCAGTCTGCAGGTGCAGCAGATGATCAAGAAGGCAAATGGAATGTTGGCCTTTATTGCGAGGGGATAGAATATAAAAGCAGGGAGGCCTTGCTGCAATTGTACAAGGTACTGATGAGGCCGCAAAAAAAAAGTCCGCTTATTTAAGAAAGGATATATTAGCTTTGGAGGAGGTGCAGAGAAAGTTCACCAGGTTGATTCTGGAGATGAGAGGGTTAGCTTATGAGGAGAGATTGAGTAGATTAAGCCTGTACTAATTGGAGTTTAGAAGATTGAGGGGAGATCTTATACAGATATATAAGATAATGTATAAAAAGTTGGTTAGACCTCATTTGGAATACTGAGTCCAGTTCTGGTCACCTTACTACCAGAAGGACATGGAGACTCTGGAGAGAGCGCAGAGGTGGTTTACCAGGATGCTGCCTGGTATGGAAGGTCTGAGTTACGAGGAGAGGTTAGGCAAATTGGGACTGTTTTCCTTAGAAAGACGTAGACTTAGAGGAGATCTAATAAAGGTGTACAAGATTATGAGGGGTATAGATAGAGTAAACAGGGTTAAGCTTTTTCCTAGGATGGACTCAAATAGCACGAGGGGTCACAGGCTTAGGGTGAGGGGGGTAAGGTATAATTTGGATGCTAGAGGGAGTTTTTTCACACAGAGGGTGGTGGGGGTATGGAATGCGCTGCCAAGTAAAGTGGTGGAGGCAGGTACTCTGGAGTTATTTAACAAATACTTAGATGGGCACATGAACAGAATGGGAATGGAGGGGTATAGAAAACTGATTTAAAATAGGGATCATGAGCCTTGGGAGTCCCTGGGAAGTGTGTAAATAGATGATGATATTGATGTACTTGTTTTTATCCTACAGGTGCTTTGGTCCACCTTGTTGTCTAACAAGGGGCATACATGCGATGGGTCATGAGAGGGCTGCTCTTGGATTTTTTTCGAGAGTATCCTAGTGCTTCACGTCGTTAGTGTACGCTTGACCTGGACCATTTGATGGGCAACACGACAGCTCAGTGACTATCGCTGTGCTGTGCAGATACATGGATTTGGGCCTGTGTCTGTGGGAGTTTGCGCATTCTCCCCGTGCTTGCGTGGGTTTTCTCCGGGTGCTCCGGTTTCCTCCCACATCCCAAAGATGTGCTCTTAGGCTAATTG
Organism: Sphyrna mokarran; assembly: GCA_024679065.1. Taxonomy (NCBI): domain Eukaryota; kingdom Metazoa; phylum Chordata; class Chondrichthyes; order Carcharhiniformes; family Carcharhinidae; genus Sphyrna; species Sphyrna mokarran. The sequence goes on along the minus strand of JAGIQG010000004.1, from coordinate 66,860,687 downwards.
GCAAAACAAATTCTCCCTAAATTGTCTCAAATTTGGTTTTTAATCCATAGATCTATAAACATGGACAGGGATCACGGGTAGAGGTGGGAACATTGGGGTGGCAGCACGGGCTCATTGGGCCGAAGGGCCTGTTTCCTGTTCTGTTTTGTTCTTTGTTCTTTGTTCTTTGAAAGGGCTAGACAAGGTAGAAGCCGTGTGATTATTTCCACTTAGAATGGAAACAAGAACTAGAGAGGACACAGCCTCAAAATACAGGGGAGACAATTTAGAACAGAGTTGAGGAGGAACTTCTTCTCCCAGAGGGTACTGAATCTTTGGAATTCTCCGCCCATTGAAGTAGTAGAGGCTATCGCGTTAAATGTGTTTAAGTCACAGGTAGATAGATTTTTGACAACATTTATGGGGAGCAGGCAGGTAAGTGGAACTGAACCGCTATCAGATCAGCCATGACGTTATTGAATGGCGGGGCAGGCTTGAGGGGTTACATGGCCTACTCCTCTTCCAATCTCTTATGTTCTTAAAACCTATTATGTGTCTGATTTGATTTATTGTTGTCACATGTATTAACATCTTGAAAAATATTGTTTCTTGAATGCTATACAAACAAAACATACCATTCATAGAGAAGAGAATGAGAGAGTGCAGAATGTAGCGTTACAATCATAGCTAGGGTGTAGAGAAAGATCAACTTAATGCAAGGTAAGTCCATTCAAAAGTCTGACAACAGCAGGGAGGACGCTGTTCTTGAGCCAGTTGATTCGCGACCTTAAACTTTTGTACCTTTTTCCCAAAGGAAGAAATTGGAAGAGAGAATGTTTGAGATGTAGATGTAGAAGGTAGGTCATGCCTTACTAACCTCATTGAGTTTTTTGAGAAAGTGACCAGAGAGGTGGATGGGGGTAAGGCGGTTGATGTAGTATATATGGACTTTAGTAAGGCTTTTGATAAGGTGGCCCATGGAAGACGTCTACAGAAAATGCAGATAGAACATAGAACATAGAACAATACAGCACAGAACAGGCCCTTCGGCCTTCGATGTTGTGCCGACCAAAATAAAAAGCAATGCCCCTCCTAACTAAACCATTCCCTTCTCATCCATATACTTATCAACTAACCTCTTAAACGCCACCAAACTTGGCGCATCTACAACAGCTGCAGGCAGGGCATTCCACTCCCTAATCACTCTTTGAGTAAAGAACCTACCTCTGATATCCGTCCTATAACTCATACCCCTTAATTTAAAGTTGTGTCCCCTCGTGCTAGCTTTTTCCATCCTAGGAAAAAGGCTATCACTGTCCACCCTATCCAAACCTCTAATTATCTTATATGTTTCAATAAGATCCCCCCTTAGCCGCCTCCTTTCTAACGAAAACAACCTCAAATCCTTCAACCTCTCTTCATAGGACCTGCCCTCCATACCAGGCAACATCCTAGTAAACCTCCTCTGTACCCTCTCCAATGCCTCCACATCTTTCTTATAATGTGGCGACCAGAACTGCACACAATACTCCAAGTGCGGCCGCACTAGAGTTTTGTACAGCTGCAACATGATGCTGCGGCTCCTAAATTCAATCCCCCTACCAATAAAAGCTAAGACTCCATAAGCCTTCTTAACAACTTTATCCACTTGACTGCCTACTTTCAGGGATCTATTGACACATACACCAAGATCCTTCTGTTCCTCAACACTATTAAGAGCCCTACCATTAGCCCTATACTCTACACATTTATTGTTCCTGCCAAAGTGCATTACCTCACACTTTTCCACATTAAACTCCATTTGCCACCTCTCGGCCCAGCTCTGCAACTTGTCCAAGTCACTCTGTAAACTAAAACACCCCTCTTCACTATCTACCACACCACCAACTTTAGTATCATCTGCAAATTTACTGATCCATCCCTCAATACCCTCATCCAGATCATTTATAAAAATTACAAACAGCAGGGGCCCCAAAACAGACCCCTGAGGCACACCACTCGTCACCGAACTCCACGAAGAAAATCTCCCATCAACCACCACCCTCTGTCTTCTATCTGCCAGCCAAATAGCAGATGTGTGGAATAGAGGGTGATTTAGCTAATTGGATTAGAAATTGGCTGGCAGATAGAAGACAGAGGGTGGTGGTTGATGGGAGATATTCATCGTGGAGTTCGGTGACGAGTGGTGTGCCTCAGGGGTCTGTTTTGGGGCCCCTGCTGTTTGTAATTTTTATAAATGATCTGGATGAGGGTATTGAGGGATGGATCAGTAAATTTGCAGATGATACTAAAGTTGGTGGTGTGGTAGATAGTGAAGAGGGGTGTTTTAGTTTACAGAGTGACTTGGACAAGTTGCAGAGCTGGGCCGAGAGGTGGCAAATGGAGTTTAATGTGGAAAAGTGTGAGGTAATGCACTTTGGCAGGAACAATAAATGTGTAGAGTATAGGGCTAATGGTAGGGCTCTTAATAGTGTTGAGGAACAGAAGGATCTTGGTGTATGTGTCAATAGATCCCTGAAAGTAGGCAGTCAAGTGGATAAAGTTGTTAAGAAGGCATATGGAGTCTTAGCTTTTATTGGTAGGGGGATTGAATTTAGGAGCCGCAGCATCATGTTGCAACTGTACAAAACTCTAGTGCGGCCGCACTTGGAGTATTGTGTGCAGTTCTGGTCGCCACATTATAAGAAAGATGTGGAGGCATTGGAGAGGGTACAGAGGAGGTTTACTAGGATGTTGCCTGGTATGGAGGGCAGGTCCTATGAAGAGAGGTTGAAGGATTTGAGGTTGTTTTCGTTAGAAAGGAGGCGGCTAAGGGGGGATCTTATTGAAGCATATAAGATGATTAGAGGTTTGGATAGGGTGGACAGTGATAGCCTTTTTCCTAGGATGGAGAAAGCTAGCACGAGGGGACACAGCTTTAAATTAAGGGGTATGAGTTATAGGACGGATATCAGAGGTAGGTTCTTTACTCAAAGAGTGATTAGGGAGTGGAATGCCCTGCCTGCAGCTGTTGTAGATGCGCCAAGTTTGGTGGCGTTTAAGAGGTTAGTTGATAAGTATATGGATGAGAAGGGAATGGTTTAGTTAGGAGGGGCATTGCTTTTTATTTTGGTCGGCACAACATCGAAGGCCGAAGGGCCTGTTCTGTGCTGTATTGTTCTATGTTCTATGTTCTATGTTCTATGTGTGGAGTCCTTAGTTATGCTGGTTGCTTTGCTGAGGCATTTGGAAGTGTAGATAGAGTCAATGGATGGGAGGCTGGTTTGCATGATGGATTGGGCTACATTCACAACCTCTTCTAGTTTCTTGTAGTCTTGGGCAGAGCAGGAGCCATACCAAGCTGTGATACAACCAGAAAGAATGCTTTCTGTAAAAGATCTGTAAAAGTTGGTGAAAGTTGTAGTTGGCATGCCAAATTTCCTTAGTCCTCTGAGAAAATAAAGACTGGGCTGCCTTCCATTGTAATATCATGAAACCAGATAGTTTGGTTCATATTTGTGGTGATTTCAAAACAACCACAAGTTTATTATTGTGTGCTGATCAATATCCACTTTCTTTACTTGAAGATTTGTTTGTTGGGTTATCAGGTGGGCAGAAATTCAGCAAGATTTATCTTTCACAAACATATTTACAGATGAATCTCAACCGTTGCTTAGCATGATTTCTCAGAGGTCTTTTTTCTGTTTTTCAGAATAACATCCATTCTAGCCCTATTCAGATTTTAAGTGGTCTTTCTTGTGTTCAACGTTACCTGAATGGTATTCAAATTACTGAGTCCAATGAACAGGAGCACTTGAATAACTTAGAAGCAACAGCAGAAGGATAAGTAACTGGCTGTAACTGAAAGACAGAGGGTGGTGGTGGAGGGAAAATTTTCAAACTGGAGGCCAGTCACCAGTGGTGTACCACAGGGATCAGTGCTGAGTCCTCTGCTATTTGTGATTTTAATCAATGACATGAAAGAGGGGGCTGATGGGTGGGTTAGTAAATTGCTGGCAACAGCAAGATTGGTGGAGTAGTGGATAAGGTGGAGGGCTCTTGCAGGCTGCAAAGGGACATTAATAGGATGCAGAGTTGGGCTGCAAAGTGGTAGATGGAGTTTAACCCTGATAAGTGTGAGGTGATTCATTTTGGTTGGACAAACTTGAATGCAGATTACAGGGTCAACGGTAGGGTTCTGAGGAATGTGGAAGAACAGTGAGACCTTGGGATTCATATCCACAGATCTCTGAAGATTGCCACTCAAGTGGATAGAGCTGTGAAGAAGGCTTGTAGTGTGTTAGCATTTATTAATAGGGGATTTGAGTTTAAGAGCCTTTTTTTTCATTCATTCCTGGGATGTGGGCATCTTGGCTGAGCCAACACTTATTGCCTATCGATAATTATCCTTCAGAAACTGTGGTGAGCTGCCTACTTGAACCCCTTGTCATGAGGTATAGGCACATTCACGTTGCTATTAGGGAGAGAGTTCCAGGATTTTGATCCAACAGCAGTTAAGCAATAGTGATTATTTTCAAGTCAGGGTGATGAGTGGATTGGAGGGAAACATTCAGGTGTTGGTGTTCCATGTGCCTGCCATCCTTAAACTTCTGGATGGTACTGGTTATATATTTGGAAGATGTTGTCAAAGCAATATTGATAAGTTCCTGCACTACATCTCGCAGATGGATACAAATGACTGCAACTGTGCATCAGTGATGGTGGGAATGAATGTTTATGAATAGGGTGCCAATCAAGCCGGCTGCTTTGTCTAATGTGTTGTTGAAGCTGCACTCATTCAGATTAGTAAAGAATAATCCATCAGACTCCTGACTTGTATCTTGTGGATGGTGCATAGGCTTGCGGAAGGCCAAGAGATGAATTATTCGCCACAGGACTCCTGACCTCTGACCTGCTCTTATGACCACAGTAGACATTTCTCTTGAAACTAATTCTATATCATCCTCATGTGGCATAATAGCAAAGGCACTATCACCAGGCAACTCAGATTCAATTAAGTAGTATTCACAACTCTAGGGACTAAAGAAGTTGGTACTTCTGGAGATGATTGACAGAAATCATTTTGAGATGACAACAATTGGTCAGCATGGCATCATCAATATAGCTCATCATTGGTTTAAACTGTATAAGAAACCAGATCTGTTTTAACAAACTATAGCTGTTACCTATTTCTTGTGGCACACTTGCACACTAATACTCAATATCTTTATTGAAATTAATGTTTTTTGCCCCCACAACTTAAGATTGTTGCTGACACTTTACTATCTTTGAAGTTTCTGAAGGTAATAGCAATTCAGACATAATTCTCAATTTTCTCTTTAAGAGTGGTAATGCAGGTGAATTTTAGAGAGCCACTTATGTAGTGTTTCTATAAGATGCCAAAAAGCTATTCATACAATGTGATAATGAACCTTGCTCTTTTGAAGCTGTAATGGAATGTTTCAAGAATTATATGAATTTTTTAGCAAATCCATTGGTTGATAGATGATAAGGTGCTAATTTTATGTGCTGAATACCATTAACTTTGAGATAATCCTTTAAATCTTGTCAAGTAAACTGTGAACCATTGTATCTAACAATATGTTCCAGTTCACCAAATATTGCAAAATTTTCATCAACTTTATCAGGTGCTGTAGATCTCATGATAACAACTTCTGGTCATTTTTGGTGTGGACTATGAAAGTGTAACCCTCAAACTGATGAGCAAAATTTAAATGTAATCGTTGCCAGGGCATTTTAGATCACTCCCAAGAATGTAAAAAAGATAACTGCAGTGCGTTTCTAGTTCATGAACAGAATTTACACTGTACCAATTTTTCTTCAATCTTAGACACCAGACTCAGCACCAAAAATAATTACATGCTAATCACTTCATCCAGACTATTCCAAGATATCCTTCATATAATTGTTGAAGAACTCTTGCACACAGAGTAGGAGGAATGACCAGTCAGGTTTCCCATCTTAGCTACCTACCTTGGACAAGCAACTCAAGCTTTCTTGACACATGCAGTTCAAGTCAGGATGTGAGTGTTATGTTCCAGCAATCATAGAATCTTTATACTGCAGAAGGAAGACATTCGGTCCATCAGGTGTGCAACAACCCTCCAACAGAGCTTCTTACCCAGGGCCATCCATGCCTATCCCCTAACCCCACATATTTACCCCACTAATGCTCCTAACCTACCTACCTTGGGACACAAAGGGACAATTTAGCATAGCCAATCCATCTAACCTGCACATCCTTTGTGGACTGTGGGAGGAAATCTGAGAACCTGATAGAAACCTACACAGTCACAGGGAGAATGTGCAAACTGATGTTGCAGTTGTATAAAATGTTGGTTAGACCTCATTTGGAATACTGCGTCCAGTTCTGGCCGCCTTACTACTGGAAAGAGTGCAGAGGAGGTTTACCAGGATGCTGCCTGATATGGAATGTCTGAGTTACGAGGAGAGGTTAGGCAAATTGGGACTGTTTTCCTTAGAAAGACGTAGACTTAGAGGAGATCTGATAGAGGTGTACAAGGTTATGAGGGGTATAGAGAGAGTAAATAGGGTTAAGCTTTTCCTAGGATGGACTCAAATAGCACGAGGAGTCACAGGCTTAGGGTGAGGGGGGTAAGGTATAATTTGGATGCTCGAGGGAGTTTTTTCACACAGAGGGTGGTGGGGGTATGGAATGCGCTGCCAAGTAAAGTGGTGGAGGCAGGCACTCTGGAGTTATTTAAGAAATACTTAGATGGGCACGTGAACTGAATGGGAATGGAGGGGTATGGAAAACTGATTTAAAATAGGGATCATGAGCCTTCGGAGTCCCTGGGAAGTGTGTAAATAGATGATGATATTGATGCACTTGTTCTTATCCTACAGGTGCTTTGGTCCATCTTGTTGTCTAACAAGGGGCATACATGTGATGGGTCGTGAGAGGGCTGCTCTTGGGTTTTTTTCAAGAGTATCCTAGTGCTTCACATCGTTAGTGTACGCTTGACCTGGACCATTTGATGGGCAACACGACAGCTCAGTGACTATCGCTGTGCTGTGCAGATACATGGATTTGGGCCTGTGTCTGTGGGAGTTTGCGCATTCTCCCCGTGCTTGCGTGGGTTTTCTCCGGGTGCTCCGGTTTCCTCCCACATCCCAAAGATGTGCTCTTAGGCTAATTGGCAAAACAAATTCTCCCTAAATTGTCTCAAATTTGGTTTTTAATCCATAGATCTATAAACATAGACAGGGATCATGGATAGAGGTGGGAACATCGGGGTGGCGGCGCGGGCTCATTGGGCCAAAGGGCCTGTTTCCCGTGCTTTTTTGTTCTTTGTTCTTTGTTCCATACAGCTATAGTTCCTTTTAATACCATATGCATCACCCAAACCATCACAGGATCATTTCTGGTGTGTCACTGAACTTGAAAACTGTCACGGGCAAATGATCTATCAGCAACATTCCTGTATGACCTTTCACAGTCTGTTGCCCAGTCCCCATGACTGTTTATTGGCTCCAATTCAAACAAACTTTCCGTAATTATTTACAAAGCCTAGAAAGGACCCAAGTTGTGTCATAATCATCAGCTGTGGCACCTTTAAAATAATATCCATTTTTGTAGATGCTTAATGTTTACTATCAATAACATGACCCAAATACTACACTGATGTAGGGGAAAAGTTACACCTTTTTTCTTGATACATAGACCATGTGTTTGAAGACTTTCTAATGTTAACATAGAACATGGAGCATTACAATACAGTACAAGCCCTTCGCCCTTCAATGTTGTGCTAAGCTATGTCCAATCCCAAGTTCAAGCTGTCCCCTTCTGATAATTCTAGAGTGCTCCATGTGCTTTTCCACTAACCATTTGAAAGTTCCTAAAGTGTCTGACTCCGCTATTATAGCAGGTAGTCTATTCCACACCCCAACCACTCTCTGAGTAAAGAATCTACCTTGAACATTCCTCCCATATCTCCAACCATGAATCTTATTGTTACGCCCCCTAGTAACAGTTACATCCACCCAAGGAAATAGCTCTGCATGTGCACTCTATCAATCTCTCTCATCACCCTATAAACCTCTATTAAATCACCTCTCAAGCTCCTTCGCTCCAAAGAGAAAAGCCCCAGCTCCCTCAACCCTTCCTCATAAGACCTACCCTCCAAACCAGGCAGCATTCTGGTAAATCTCCTCTGCACTCTCTCCAATGCTTCCACATCCTTCTCATAGTGAGGTGACCAGAACTGACCACAGTATTCCAAATGTGATCTCGCCAACGTCCAGTATAGTTGCAGCATAACCCCAGAACTAGCTAAAGCAAACTGACAGTGAGGTTAGGGATTGGTCACTGGAAATGCCATGGCAGACATTTTGAAATGAACAGAATACATCCCAATGAGAAAGGGATTCCAAGAGGTAGATGCACCTTCCATGGTTAACTAAAAAAAGTTAAACATGGTAACAAACTTAAAGAAAAAGCAAGTTTGCAAGGTAGATTGGAAAACTGGATAGAATATAAAGAAAGATTAAATCATTATTAAGGGAGGAAGATATGACAGTACGAGTGAAAACTAATTAGAAATATAAAGAGTTCCGATACGTACTTAGATGAGGAAAGACTTCAAATTAGCATTGCTCCTATAGAAAGTGAATTTGGGGAATTAATAATGGAAAGCAGGGCTAAGACGGGTGAATTGAGCTGGTATGTTTTCACTATAGAAGATACACGTAACATGCACGAAATAACTGTAAATCAGGAAATGGAAGGACGGGAGGATTTTAGGAAAATTACATCACCAGTGAAGTGGTACTGAGTAAATTATTGGAACTGTGGACTGACAGGTTTCCAAGTCCTGATGGACTTCATCTTCATGCTTTAAAAAAATGGCAAGCGAGATAGTTAGTGTGTTGGTTTTAATTTTCCAAAATTCTCTAGATTCTATTAGATTAGAAAATAACAACTGGAACTCCTTTATTCAAAATGGGAGGGAGACAGAAAGCAGGAAACTGAGTACAAGTTGACTTAATATCTGTCTCAAGGAAAATGTTAGAAGCTATTGGTAAAGATGTGATAGCAGGGCAGTTGGAAAAATTTACAATAATTAGGCAGAGTAAAAATGGTTTTGTGAGAAATGAATCACGTTTAACCAACTTATTGGAGTTTTTTCCTGATTCATACATGCTTACAGTATAGAAGCAGTAATTTCTGTTCAACTTGTCCATGTTGCCCAGTTTTTAGCCATTATGCGGTCCCAATTGTCTGCATTTGGCCCATTTACCTCTATACCAATCTTACCCATGTAACTATCTAAATGCCTTTTCTGGAGTGTTTCTGGAGTTGCTAATAGCAAGATTACATTCTACTTTTCTCTCCTCACTTACATTAGGTCAGCATTCTATCATTTTCTGTATTTGCTCATGTCATTCTAATTTTGTTTAAAAGCATATCATCATACGCACACTTTTGTCCCTTTGGGAAAGAGAGGAGAAGGATTTCCTCACTAATTATCAGCCCGTTGAACCATGTTATGAATATTTTTACATGGCCAATAAGTCCTGGCATAGGACTTAAACACAGTAAGAAGTCTCACAACACTAGATTAAAGTCCAACAGGGTTTATTTGGTAGCAATGCCACTAGCTTTCGGGTAAGGAGCAAAAACCCAAAAGTTAGTGGCGTTTGCTACCAAATAAACCTGTTGGACTTTAACCTGGTGTTGTGAGACTTCTTACTGTGTTTACCTTAGTCCAACACTGACATCGCCACATCATTTGTCTTAAAACCAGAACTTTTGGGTTAGAGATAGGAATACTATATTATCAGTTTGCCATAATCCCTGTCTCAATATTTGTTGCATACCTCGAACCTGTAAGTCTATTTGGATCACCGTTTCTAGCTTTTCACAATTTACAAAATACACTGTCCTTTTCTTTTTAAGTGCAAAGTACGTGATCTCAGTTAGAACATAGAACATAGAACAATACAGCACAGAACAGGCCCTTCGGCCTTCGATGTTGTGCCGACCAAAATAAAAAGCAATGCCCCTCCTAACTAAATCATTCCCTTCTCTTCCATATACTTATCAACTAACCTCTTAAAACGCCACCAAACTTGGCGCATCTACAACTGCCGCAGGCAGGGCATTCCACTCCCGAACCACCCTTTGGGTAAAGAACCTACCTCTGATATCCGTCCTATAACTATCACCCCTTAATTTAAAGCTGTGTCCCCTCGTGCTAGTTTCTCCATCCTAGGAAAAAGGCTATCACTGTCCACCCTATCTAAACCTCTAATCATCTTATATGTTTCGATTAGGTCCCCTCTTAGCAGCCTCCTTTCTAACGAAAACAACCTCAAATCCCTCAGCCTCTCTTCATAAGACCTGCCCTCCATACCAGGCAACATCCTGGTTAAACCTCCTCTGTACCCTCTCCAATGCCTCCACATCTTTCTTATAATGTGGGGACCAGAACTGCACACAATACTCCAAGTGCGGCCGCACGAGAGTTTTGTACAGTTGCAACATGATGCTGCGGCTCCTAAATTCAATCCCCCTACCAATAAAGCTAAGACTCCATATGCCTTCTTAACAACTTTATCCACTTGACTGCCTACTTTCAGGGATCTATTGACACATACACCAAGATCCTTCTGTTCCTCAACACTATTAGAGCCCTACCATTAGCCCTATACTCTACACATTTATTGTTCCTGCCAAAGTGCATTACCTCACACTTTTCCACATTAAACTCCATTTGCAACCTCTCGGCCCAGCTCTGCAACTTGTCCAAGTCACTCTGTAAACTATAACACCCCTCTTCACTATCTACCACTCCACCGACTTTAGTGTCATCTGCAAATTTACTAATCCATCCTTCAATACCCTCATCCAGATCATTTATAAAAATTACAAACAGCAGGGGCCCCCAAAACAGATCCCTGAGGTACACCACTTGTAACCGAACTCCACGATGAATAATCTCCATCAACCACCACCCTCTGTCTTCTATCAGCTAGCCAATTCCTAATCCAATTAGCTAAATCACCCTCAATCCCATACATCTGCATTTTCTGCAGAAGCCTTCCATGGGGCACCTTATCGAACGCCTTACTAAAGTCCATATATACCACATCAACTGCCTTACCCCATCCACCTCTTTGGTCACTTTTTCAAAAAACTCAATAAGGTTAGTAAGGCACGACCTACCCTTCACAAAACCATGCTGACTATCCCCAATCAATCCATTTCTCTCTAAATAACTATAAATCCTATCCCTAATAATTCTCTCCAATACCTTGCCAACAACAGAAGTAAGACTCACTGGCCTATAATTCCCAGGAAGGTCTCTCTTCCCCTTCTTAAACAATGGGACCACATTCGCTATCCTCCAGTCCTCCGGAACCACACCCGTAACCAACGAGGACCTGAAGCTCAGAGCCAGAGGCTCTGCAATCTCCTCTCTTGCCTCCCAGAGAATCCTAGGGTAAATCCCGTCCGGCCCAGGGGATTTATCCAACTTCAAACCCTCGAGAATTTCTATCACATCCTCCCTATCCACTACAATACTCCCCAATTTGCAACCCTGTACCTCAGTGCTCTCCATAGCTACATTTCCAGCACTCTGCGTGATTACCGAAGAGAAATATTTATTCAGTGCCTCACCAATCTCTTCAGGCTCCACGCACAACTTCCCACTGCTGTCTATGACTGGCCCTAATCTTGCCCTAACCAATCTTCTATTCTTAACATATCGATATAAGTCATAAGTTATGCTTACTTGAAATCTATTTGTCACAATTTGACTATTCATTTATCAATTATTCTTTGTAATGCCGTGCCTCCATCTAAACTTGTTACAACACTGCCTAGCTTTGTCCCATCAGCAAATGTGGTTATGTGGTTTTCTATCCCATCACCTAATTTGCATATAATTTGGAGAACAGTTATGGTGGCAACACAGGTACCCATGGGATCCCACAAGCCACATTCATCCAAATACCTATCCATTATTTCTATTCCCATCTTCAGCCTGACAACCAATTTTTTACCAGTTCAATGATTTGACTTGAATTCCATGAGTTCCAATGTAAACTAACAGCTGTTAGAGACTCTACCAAATTCTTTTTTAAAGTCCTGATAAACAATATTCATAGACATTCAATCCAAGTTAACAATTCAAAAAATTCAGTCATGTTCATCAGACATGATCTACTTATTACTTATCTATACTCAGTCTCTCTGATCAGTTAAAAACTTCAGCTTGCTTATCCTTGTTCTAGCATCCCCAAAACAGATCTCAGACTGATTGATCTACACTCCTGGTTTCCCCCCAACACTTTTCTTAAGTTGTGTATGCCATACACAATCTTTCCTATATCAAGATAAATTTGCCAGTTGGCATCTGCAAAATTCTAGCCTAATTCCTTTAAGACTCTGGGACAGAATCTTGACTTCTGAATTTGTTAATCTTTAGTGCCATTATTGATTTTATTACTGTTAACTTGCTTACTTAAATGTTGATAAGTCCCTGACTTTGGTCAATATTAGCATCCTTTAAGTGTCTGGCATGTTGAATTTTCATTCATTATAAATACTAATGCAAAGTAATAATTCATACTTGGTTAGCTTATTTGGCTGGATGGTTGGTTAGTGATGCAGAACAATGCCAACAACACGGGTTCAATTTCCATATTGGCTAAGGTTATTCATGAAAACCCTGCTTTCTCAACCTTAAGGGAGAGCAGTCTATGACCATCTGGGACTACGCTTACTCTACTGTTCATTCAGCACAACATTCATTTCCTTATTTTCCTTGATAATATTTTTAAGAGCACACGTTACTTTCAATTCTTTTTCATAATATAATTGTAAACATATTTGTCTTCATTTTGCTTTCTGTTGCAACTTTATTTTCACAATTCATTTTTGTTCTATCTGCTTTGCTGCCCTATTCTATTCTTTGTGTCCACCTAACTTTTCAGAATCTGTGAGTTAGTTTGCGTGTGTGTTTTTCCTTTTAGATTGTGAAGTCAGTTCCCTCTTTGCTTGCCTATGATGTCCTTTATACGCACAGAGTTCTTGCCACTTGAGCAAAAAAACTGATTCTGAACCATATTAATTCTTTCTGAAGCCCACTCTACAGATTTTCTGCCATTTTAATCATTAAAAGATCATTTTCCCCATTTACTATGCCCTGTCTCTGTCTCTTTCTTTTGAAGTTGACATTATCTAAGTTGTTTTAGTAGCACTTTCATGCTTTACTCTTTCAAATGTCTTGTACTTGAACATATTGTAATCAGTATTATCCATGCACCATTTGGTAGTTATAACTAAATCTGGCTTTTTACTTATTATTAAATCTAATATGACACATTTCCTTTTATAGGTTCTAGGACTTATTGCTGCGGAAAATTATCTGGGACATACTCGATGAATTTATTATTGCTCAAAATGTTCTGATTTATTTGTCCCAATCTAAATAAAAATGTAAAATCTTTCATTCTGCCTTTGCCATATGCTTGCCTAATATCTGTATTTATACAATCTACCACTTCATTCCTACTACTGAAGACCTTCACAAAACTCTCATTTAACATATTAAATTCTAAGATTCATTTGCCATTTTAAAGGTACGTTGCAAGTTTGAAAGGAGTTTCTTGTATTACGTTGTGCTTTTTTCCAATATTAACTATTTTATTATGGCGCTAATTGCAAAGTTTAAAATTATATATCTGACCGCAAAGTCCATGTCATCAATGGAAATATTAACTAATAGTGGTCCCCAACTACATCTATTCTCTTGCCAGTTTTCTCTTCTTCTTTTCTGCTTGGTTGTCAGTTTGCTATCCATTCAGCTACTCAGTGTACTCCGACCGCAATCATAATATGTAGCAGCTCACTGAAGGACTTTTGATGTATTTCACATTTACTACATTATAATTGTCTATCATTCCATTTTTTAAAAGAATTCAGTAAATTTAATTGACCAATTCCTTCCCTTATTAAAGTCCATGCTGACTGTAGTGAATACTCTATTATTTTTAGAGTTTTGGCATTTTTCTATTATGAATTGGATTAATCTTTCTTGCCAGCTAATCTGCTTCGCTGACGCTGACTGAAGAATGAATATTGATTGAGGACATTCCTCTCTTCCATGGGATCTTTCACATCCATCTGAGAAGGTGAACGAATCATTGAATCCCTGCATTGCAGAAGGAAGCCATTCAGCCCATCGAGCTTACACTGACTACAATCCAACCCTATTCCTATAACCCCACATATTTATCCTGCTAATCCCCTGACACTAGTGTCAATTTAGCATGGCCAATCAACTTACCCTACATATCTTGGACTGTGGGAAGAAACCAGAACACATGGAGGTGACCTACGGAGACATCGGAGAATGTGCAAACTCTATACAGGCAGTAATCTGAGTTCAGAATTGAACCTGAATCCCTGGTGCTGTGAACCAGCCTGCTAATCACAGAGCCACCATGCCGCTTGAACTCTGGTTTAACACTTTATCTAAAAAATAACCTATCCAAGAGCAGATCTGGATTATTCTGTGCTGAGTGCAGCTTGAATGCACATCTCTTGATTTAGGGACAAGCGTGTCAACCACTGAACCACACCTGATAACTGCATCATTTTATAAATCAGGAGCTATGATGTGAAGCAATGAGAAAGAATGGTTCAGCTGCATTACTTTCAAATTACCCAAGGGAGTGGTTTATTTGTGCAACACACTCCATCTGATCCTTTGAGAACAGCAAAACTAGTTCTCAGCGATCAGCTGTGAATAATGTAATCCTAAAACATTTCATGTCCTGGAGTCAGGTTCCATCTCATTGGTTACCATTTCATCAAATGCTGGGATTATTAACAAGAAGGAACAATAAAAATAACAATTAAAAAAGTCATAAATGTACGATCAACAAATTCCAGTAAAAATGTTCAATATTAATCATTGGCAGCTAGTATGTCAAAGGACATTTTCACCTCCTGAGTTGACTTGTTTTGTTTATCACGGAGCATGTATAGTAAGCTCTGTAAGAAGACTCACAACGCATTTGCCTGAGGAAGACACAGTGTCGAAAGCTCGCTTTTTTACTATCAAATAAATCAGTTGGATTAAAAATTGGTGTTGCTAAATTCTTACAGAAGACTCACAACACCAGGTTAAAGTCCAACAGGTTTATTTAGTAGTACAGGTATTGCCCCTTCATCAGGTGAGTGAAGAATTCGGTTCATAAACAGCGCATATACAGACACAAACTCAATTACAAGATATGGTTGGTATGTGAGTTTTAACAAGTAATCAAACCTTCACAGGTGCAGACAATGCAAGCGGAAAGAGGGTTAAGCACAGGTTAAAGAGGTGTGAATTGTCTTCAAATAGGACAGTTAGTGAGATTTTGCAAGCCCAGTCAATTCGTTGGGATTACAGGTAGTGTGACATGAAACCAAGATCCTGGTTGAGACCGTCCTCATGTGTATGGAACTTGGCTATCAATTTCTGCTCAGTTATTCTGAATTGTCGTGTGTCATGAAGGCCATCGTGGAGAATGCCCATCCGAAGATCAAAAGCTGAATGCCCTTGACTGCTGAAGTGTTCCCGACAGTAAGGAATATACATGTGTATACATGCCTGGTGATTTTCGAGCAGTGTCCATTCATTCGTTGTCGTAGCGTTTGCACGGTCTTGTCAATGTACCATCCCTCAGGACATCCTCTCCTGCAGAATAGACAATGTAGGCTGAGTCACAAGAGTATGTATACCTGGTGGATGGTTTTCTCATGTGAGTTGGTGGCACCCAAAGAACAAAGAACAAAGAACAAAGAACAAAGAACAAAACAGCATGGGAAACAGGCCCTTCGGCCCAATGAGCCCGCGCCGCCACCCCGATGTTCCCATCTCTACTCGCGATCCCTGTCCATGTTTATAGATCTATGGATTAAAAACCAAACTTGAGACAATTTAGGGAGAATTTGTTTTGCCAATTAGCAAAAGAGTACATCTTTGGGATTTGGGAGGAAACCGGAGCTCCCGGAGAAAACCCACGCAAGCATGGGGAGAATGCACAAACTCCCACAGACACAGGCCTAAATCCATGTATCTGTACAGCACAGCAATAGTCACTGAGCTGTCGTGTTGCCCATCAGATGGTTCAGGTCAAGCATACACTAACAACGTGAAGCAGTAGGATACTCTTGAAAAAGATCCAAGATCAGTCCTCTCACGATCCATCGCGTGTATGCCCCTCGTTAGACAACAAGGTGGACCAAAGCACCTGTAGGATAAAAACAAATACATCAATATCATCATCTATTTACACACTTCCCAGGGACTCTGAAGGCTCATGATCCCTATTTTAAATCAGTTTTCTATACCCCTCCATTCCCATTCTGTTCATGTGCCCATCTAAGTAGTTCTTAAATAACTCCAGAGTACCTGCCTCCACCACTTTACTTGGCAGCGCATTCCATACCCCCACCACCCTCTGTGTGAAAAAACTCCCTCTAGCATCCAAATTATACCTTACCCCCCTCACCGTAAGCCCGTGACCCCTCGTGCTATTTGAGTCCATCCTAGGAAAAAGCTTAATCCTGTTTACTCTATTAATCCCCTTCAAAATCTTGTACACCTCTATCAGATCTCCTCTAAGTCTACGTCTTTCTAAGGAAAACAGTCCCAATTTGCCTGATCTCTCCTCATAACTCAGACCTTCCATACCAGGCAGCATCCTGGTAAACCACCTCTGCACTCTCTCCAGAGTCTCCACGTCCTTCCGGTAGTAAGGCGACCAGAACTGGGCACAGTATTCCAAATTGATGATCTCTGGCACATCTTACAGAGGTTGCTGTGGCAGGGTTGTGCGGTGTTGTGGTCACTGTTCTCCTGAAGGATGGGTAGTTTGCTGCATACAATGGTCTGTTTGAGGTTGCGGTTATTTGAAGGCAAGTAGTGGAGGTGTGGGAATGGCCTTGGCGAGATGTTCGTCTTCATTGGTGATACGTTGAAGGCTCCAAAGAAGATGTTTAACTTATCCGCTTCGGGAAAGTATTGGACCACAAAGGGCACTCTGTCCACTGTCTCCCATGTTTGTCTTCTGAGAAGGTCTGTGCGGTTTTTTACTGTAACGCATTGGAACTGTCTGTTCTTACGAGGGCATCTTTCAGCATCTGTTGCTATCCCCCTCATCTGAGCAGATCCTCTATATATAGAGAGCTTGTCTGTAGGAGATGGCTTCTTTAACATGTTTAATATAGAAGCTGGAGAAGTGGAATAGCGGAGTGAGGTTATCCGTGGGCTTGAGTTACAGTGAAGTGCTGAGGTGACTGTCCTAGATGGAGATGCATGTGTCTAAGAATGCAACTGATTGTGGAGAGTGCTCCATGGAGATTCTGATGATGGGATGGAACTTATTGATGTCATCATGTAATTGCTTCAATGATTGTTCACCATGAGTCCAAAGAAAGAAAATTTGATCCTCATGACCGATACGTGTATCTGGATGATGATCTAGTTATTAAAGGTGAAGGTATTGTGGTTCAGGATAACACGAATGAGTTGTAGAATTATATCAGGAGATTGGCAGTTGTCAGTATCATCAAAGACAGTTATCTCAGCATTTCACTGTACCGCTAGCCTACGGATAACCTCACAATGCTCTAGTTCTCCAGCTTCCACTCAAAACACATTAAAGAAGCCATCCCCTACACACAAGCCCTCCACATACACAGAATCGCTCAGATGAGGAAGATCGCACAGACATCTACAGATGCTGAAAACTGCTCTGTATGAATAGGATATAGCGCTCAACTCATTGATTGACAGTTCCAACACGCCACAATGAAAAACTGCACAGATAATCACAGAAGACAAACACAAGACACGGTGAACAGAGTTCCCTTCGTCATCCAGTACTTCCCTGGAACAGAAAAGCAGTGACATCTTCTCTGGAGCCTTCAACACATCATTGATGAAGACGAACATCTCGCCAAGGCCATCTCTGCACCTCCACTATTTGTGCAACCTCAAATAGACCATTGTCTGCAGCAAACTCCCCAGCCTTCAGAAAACAATGAATATGACACCTTCTGTTGAAATATATTGTTCGACAACAATCCCGCCAAAGTCATCAATACATTCTTTCATCCTAGACAGATGTAGAAATAACAGGGTTGTCGTGATGGGAGATTTCAATTTCCCAAACATAGACTGGAATATCCTAAGGGTAAGGGGTTTGGATGGTGTGGAGTTTGTTAGGTGTGTTCAGGAAGGTTTTTCCACGTACACAGTACGTGGAAAAGCCTATGAGAGGAGAGGCTGTACTTGACCTGGTGCTTGCTAATGAGCCAGAGCAGGTGTCGAATCTCACGGTAGGTGAGCATCTTGGGAATGGAGATAATAATTCTATCTCTTTCACGATAGCGATGGAGAGAGATAGGATCAGGCAGGCTAGGAAGGTGTATGTCTGGAGTAAGAGAAAATATGAAAACATTAGGCAGGTAATTGGATGCATAAACTGGAAGGAGGTGTTCTTGGGGAAGAGTACAGAAGGAAAGTGGTGGTTTTTCAAGGAATGTTTGTCTAGGGCACTGCAAGACAACGTTCCGAGGAGTCAAGGAGGTTCTGGTAGGACGCGGGAACCATGGTGCACGAAGGTAGTGGTGAACCTAGTTAGGAAGGAAAAAAAGGTATATAAAAGGTTCAGAGAGCTAAGGGATGTTAGGGATCGAGAGGAGTATAAGGTGTGTAGAAGGGAACTTAAAAAGGAAATTAGGAGAGCCAGAAGGGGTCATGAGAAGGCCTTGGCAGGTAAGATTAAGGAGAATCCCAAGGCCTTCTACAAAAATGTGAAAAGTAAAAGGATGAGAAGAGAAGGGATAGGGCCAATAAAAGGTGAAGGGGGAAAAGTCTGTGTGAATCCAGAAGAAATGGCAGAGGTGCTTAACGAGTACTTTGCCTCGGTATTCACGGTGGAAAGTGAACTGGGAGATTGCACTGCAGGTTTGAGGCATACGGAAAAGATTGAGTACGTGGATGTTAGGAAAGAGGATATGTTAGACCTGTTAAATTCTATCAAGATAGACAAGTCGCCAGGACCGGATGGGAAGTACCCCAGGTTATTGTGGGAGGTGAGGGAAGTGGTTGCAGAGCCCCTGGCGATGATCTTTGCATCATCCATGGAAACGGGAGAGGTTCCGGAGGATTGGAGAATTGCGGATGTGGTTCCTATCTTTAAGAAAGGCAACAGGATAGTCCTGGAAATTACCGACCAGTGAGTTTGACTTCAGTGGTTGGTAAGCTGATGGAGAGGCTTCTGAGGGATAAGATATATGAACATTTGGAGAAGTTTGGACTGATTAGAAATAGTCAGCATGGTTTTGTCAAGGGCAGGTCATGCCTTACGAGCCTAGTTGAGTTCTTCGAAAATGTGACTGAATACATTGACGAAGGAAGGGCGGTGGACATAGTGTACGTGGACTTTAGTAAGGCGTTTGATAAGGTCCCACATGCAAGGCTTCTGGAGAAGGTGAGAGGGCATGGGATCCAAGGGGCTTTGGCCTCGTGGATCCAGAACTGACTTGCCAGCAGAAGGCAGAGAGTGGTTGTGGATGGGTCTTGTTCTGCATGGAGGTCGGTAACCAGTGGAGTGCCCCAGGGATCTGTTCTGGGACCCCTGCTGTTTGTCATTTTCATAAATGACCTGGATGAGGAAGTGGAGGGCTGGGTTAGCAAGTTCGCCGACGATACAAAGATCGGTGGTGTTGTGGATGGTCTGGAGGGATGCCAAAAGTTGCAGCGGGACATAGACAGGATGCAAGACTGGGCGGAGAAGTGGCAGATGGATTTCAACGCAGATAAATGTGTAGTGGTCCATTTTGGCAGGAATAATGGGATGAAGGAGTACAATATAAGGGGTAGGAGTCTTAGCTGTGTTGTAGAGCAGAAGGATCTCGGGGTCCGGGTCCATAGGACTCTTAAATCAGCCTTGCAGGTGGAGGAAGTGGTCAAGAAAGCATACGGTGTACTGGCCTTCATTAATCGAGGAATAGAGTTTAGGAGTCAGGAGGTAATGATGCAGCTCTATAAGACTCTTGTCAGACCCCAGTTGGAGTATTGTGTGCAGTTCTGGTCGCCTCATTATAAGAAGGATGTAGAGGCTATTAAGAGAGTTCAGAGGAGATTTACAAGGATGCTGCCTGGATTGGGAGACAGGCCTTATGAAGATAGGTTGAGGGAGCTGGGACTCTTCTCACTGGAGAGACGTAGGTTGATAGGCGACCTGATAGAGGTTTATGAAATGTTGAGAGGGATAGATAGGGTGGACTCTCACAGACTATTTCCCCGAGCTGAAATGGTCACTACGAGAGGACACAGATTTAAGGTGCAGGGAAGCAAGTACAAAGGAGATGTCAGGGGTAGGTTTTTCACTCAGAGGGTGGTGAGTGAATGGAACTGACTGCCGTCGGAGGTTGTTGAGGCAAACTCACTGGGGTCTTTTAAGAGACTTCTGAATGAGTATATGGAAAAGAATAGGATAGGTGGTTATAGATAGGTTTGTGGATTGGTAGATGTGATCGGCGCAACTCTTGGGCCGAAGGGCCTGTTTATGCTGTATTGTTCTATGTTCTATGTTCATCACTTTTCTTCACTGAGATCTCAAGCTGAAAATTCTTCATGCACTATTTCAGAGCAAAAAGCTCTGGACTTTTATTGGATGCTGAAAGTGAGGCAGATAAATTTTCTTGGGAATCTCATTCCACCGGTGGTTATTTGGAAGAAGCACCTTCTGGATACTTGAACACACAAACAGACTACATCTGATGTGTCTGAGTACTGAGGGAGTACTACACTGTAAAGATGCTGTCTTTCAAATGGGATGGCTAGATGCTCTAATTGCCTTCTCAGAAGGCTGAAAAGGATCTCTTGGCAATATTTCAAAGAAGAAGCCAATAGTTCTTGCCTATATTTATTCTTCAATTAACATCACAAAAAACAATTATGTGGTCATTATCACATTGTGAGATCTTGTTGTTGAATTAGCTGCTGAACTTTATACATTACAAAAGTGCTTCATTGGCTATAAAACATTTTGGGATATCCTGCGGTCATGAAAAACACTGTATAAATGTAAATCTTTTTTTTCTTTCTTTTGTTTGGTAGCTCCCTCTCAGCCTTCCTTGAAGTTAGAGTGAAGAATATTCTGAGGATATTGACTCCCTGGGTTTGCTACCCAACTGAAAGACCAGGCTTGTAAAACTGATGGACTTGAATCATAAAAGTCAATATGATGCTGTTTGACAAATGAATCTAGGAAAAGAACAAATTTATCAGTAACTCACTATTTTCAGAACCATGACAGGAATTAAGAAAGAAAAGAACGTATGTTTATATAGAGCCAATCATGAGTTTTGGTTGTCTCAAAGTTCTTTATGGTCAGTGAGGAGTGGTCATTGTTGTAATATAGGAAATGTGACAGTCAACTTGCATACAGCAAACTCCCACAAACCACTAGATGATTCATTTGGAGAGTGTTAAGAGGTAAACCTTTTTGAATTGATAAATTGATAAATCAATGTTGAAAGACAATGGGGAGAATTATTCTGTTGTTATTAAAAATTATGACCATGAGATTTTTTTATATCCACTTGCAAGGGTTTAATATTGCATCTTAAAGATGATAGCCTAAGAGTGTTGTTCCCTTTTCACTCCAATGTGTCCGCCAAGATTATGCATACAAGCTTCTTGATTAGATCTTGAATTCAGAACGTTCACATGCAGGGATAAAAGCACCATCACTGGTCATGGCTGTCAACATGATCAACCATCACCATAGTCCTCAAAGAGTTAACCTCTGGAAATAGAGATTGAGCATTTCACAGCTTAACACAATCGCTTATTGAAATTTCCTTTCACCAATATATCAATGAAATTTGCATGACATTCTCAATTATCAATGATTCTTAACCTTTTAAGTTCATGCATCAAGGTGATGAAAACTAGAATATTGAGGTGAAAGTTCCTTTACAAATGCCAATGTAGCTATATAAGTTAATGATCAAAATTATGGGAAATGAAATTTATTGTAGGCAAGGAAAGATAGGAGCAGACTATTTCTGAATAGTCTGAAGGCTTACGTTCTTCCTTATGTTCCTTCCTCTTAGCATGTAGTCTGCAAATTATTTTTATTCACTATGGAAATGGTACTCCACTTACAACAATTGAGAGGATACGGAAATAGAATGTGCGCAAAAATGACGTGAAAACAAACATTGTGCAGATTCCAGCAAAAGTGGTTCCAGAGAAATGATCAATTTAAAGTGACAGGGCCTGACCCTCACTGGGGTGGTAATTCCAGGCTGACCAAACAAGCCCCTGAGGTTTGTGCTGCATATCAATTGCAAACAGTCTGTATTTTCTGGCAGAGTTTGAATTCAGCTTTTGCCTGGAGCAAGGAAGATCCTCCAAAAAATCAAGCTTCATCTACACGAACAGAGCAATGTGGAAAACCCAAACATCACAGGCGTTTATTTATTTAAAAGTAAGGTTGGCCATCAGAAGCTGCTGTTCAAACAAAATCCCCCAAAGGCACACTGCTATATATAGCATTCTGCTTTTCTCAGTAGCATTAACCTAGATTCCTGTTTAGTCCGCTAGTTCCATTTACTTTCGCTTAAAGGGAAGTGGTAGTCACTTTGCTCAAAGGACCAGCATTCAAAAATTATATGACAAAATCAAAAGGATATAATTAAAAAGAAGAAAAAAATACTATGGATGCTGGAATCTGAAACAAAAACAGTAAATGCTGGAAAATCTCAACAGGCCTGACAGCATCTGTAGAGAGAGAATAGAGTCAACATTTTGGATTTAGATGACCCTTTCTTAGAGCTAATTAAAAAGAAAGAATAGAGTTTATGCCATGCATGTCAAAGAATATGCAAGTCATTTTGGTTCAAACAATCCAGACCAATATTTCTGCCCTCTTTGAGCCTCTTCCCTAACCCTGCATCATCTAACCCTATTAACACAACCCTCTAGTCCCTTCACCCTAATATATTTGTCAAGCTTTCATTTCAACCCAGTAATACTATCTGACTCAATTACTCAATAGTTGTGATTTCCACACTTTCCCAACTCGCTGGGGTTTTTTTGCTGACTATCTTATATTGATGAACTTGTTATGCTCTTCTCCATAAGTGGAAACATTGGGCTTGATTTTTGCAGGGATAGAATGTCTTCAGAGTCATGCAAAATGGTCTTGAATCTGAGATTCCCACCCCCATTTCCAAAGTTCAGTGGTGCATGATATGTAGTGAGAATAATGAGGGCACATCCTGCGTTCTTGACCTGGTCAGCTCCAATACAGGGTAGGCACCTCCAAAACCTCCACAAAGCTCCCCGATTCCAATTTTCATGGAGTCAGTCCAGCTTCTGCATGACTTATGATTCATGTCCCTGTGCAGACTTGTGAACCATTGTCTGGATTCAAGAACCTTTTGAAAATTCAAAAGGCCTTACCTATGACCCACATGTCCCCTCCATACCAACTCACACTAAATTGCCACCTCACTGACCCTTAGTGGCCCATCATACTCTCTATGCCAACTTATGGCTTATCTATGCTCATTCACTCAATATAAACACGGTACAGAACCAGTGAACCCTTCAGTAACAACGATACTATGAAACTTCCTAAAAACACCTGTTTATAATTTTTTTAAAAACAAAGTATTGGTACTGCAACCCCTTTCTGCCATAATATATAGGACCAGAAGTAGACTATTTGGTCTATTGGATCCATTCCCAGTTGTCATCCTGTACAGAACCAATTAACTCTAGTAACAATTGCATATATGGAACTGGTTAAAAACACCCATTCATAATTTTCTTAAAAATACTAGTGTTGGCAGCACCCTATAAAACCATCAATCAACCAGACCTATGAAGTATCAATAAGAGAATCTATAAGGCTTTACACCCTTTTATACTGTGGAAATAAATATTGAGCCATTGAGAAAAGAGAGCACAGGTAGTACAGTGCATCATAAAACAGTAAATCAAGCAAAGTTAACTTATCTGCATGTGCATCAACAAAGTTAATCCTTTATTGAAGTCTAGGTTTTCAGTCAATTGTAACTTTAAAGGTCAGGATGAGTGATACTGTTATAGGGTGGTGCCAACAGTACTGTTTTCAAGAAATTATGAATGGGTGTGTTTAACCACTTCCACACATGCAATTGTTACTACAGAGTTAATTGGTTCTGTACAGGATGTCTATATGAGTAAACCTGATGGGTCAAATGGCCTACTTCTGGTCCTATGTACTATGGGAGAAAGGACATAGAAATGCCATGAGTTGGCATGGAGGGTATGGGGGTATGTAGGAACTATGGAAAATGGGTAGGGTGGTAATGGGCTATGAATGATAAGGAATAAAAGGCCTAAAATGTAAGAAAACAACTAGGACTAAGTCCCAGAGGACCAAAATAGCCTACCTTGGCACTCAGCTATCCCTGTGACTACCCCCAATCTGCTTTTGGGGTGGTGGGCTCCTGCTTATCTGTGTGAAAATTGGTTTGAAGGCGTACTTTTTACTGAACCAGGTCTGCTGAGTTGGGAAGCTTCCTAACTCAAGTTATCTGCCTTAGTGTGAAAATCCAGCTCATTTCTTCTGTGTCTACTCCATCAAACCCTTTCATGATTTTAAAGGCCTCAGTTAGATCCAGCCTCAGATTTCTGTTTTCAATTTTAAAGAGATCTAAACTGTTCATTCTTTCCCGTTAGCTATAACTTCACAGTTCCCATTTCATCATTGTAAATCTATTTTTCTGCAATCCGTTCAGTGCCTCTAGATCCCATGCATTATAAAATAAATGGACTGCATATCATATTCCAAGTGTAGCCTAACCACAGATCCAGATTTAGTATCATTCAAATCAAGCTGAGGAGAATTTTTCTTTTTCTAAGAGATTTGTGAGTTGGTGGAACTCTCTCCTTCAGAGCAAGGTGGACGCATTGAATATTTTTAAGGCTGAGTTCGAAAGATTCTTGATCGGTAAGTTAATCGAATGAAATAAGGGGTGGAATGGAAGTGGAGCTATGGTCACAATCAGATCAGCCATGATCTTACTGAATGGTGAAACAAGCAGGAGGGGCAGAATGGTGCTCCTAATTTAGATGGTTAAATGTTCCCATGTACTTTCCATTTACACTTCCACACTGTAAGTTTACTGATGTATTTTTGTATTTTTTTGTAACTCACCTCGTTAGGGAATATCCCTCAATTAGGTGTTTGTAACATTGGAAATTGTGTTTTTGATTCCACAGTTTAACTTGTGAATGAAAGTTGTTAATGTATTAATCCTTTTGGGCCGAATTTCTCAGCTTTTACCACTCAAAACAGTTATTCTTTATCCTTAGCTCAGTGATAGGAAACAACTGGTGATTTTTGAGGGGTGTTTTTGCGACTGGGAGGCTGTTTCCAATGGGGTTCCACAGGGCTGAGTACTAGACCTCTGCTTTTTGTGGCATGTGTTAATGATTTGGATATAAGTGTCAGAGGCGCAATCAAGAAATTTGCAGGCAAGACAAAATGAGCAGTGTGACTGATAATGAACAGGAAAGCTGCAGCTTCCAGTGTTACAGTGGAAATAGAAACTGAACTTCTTCATCCTCTCTGCACAAGTCTGCAAGCAAAGATGTTTTTGAATTATTTTGAAAATAAGCTGTGGTGTGTTTCCCCAACCCCCTGTTTCTGTGGTCCAATTTAATGATCACTTGCAGCAACCTCGCATTTTGATTCGCTCAAAAGGTTTGTTCAATTCTGGTCGCCACACTATCAGAAGGATGAGGAGGCTTTGGCAAGGGTACAGAAATGTTGCCTAGTATGGAGGGCATTAGCTATGAAGAGAGGTTGGAGAAACTTGATTTGTTCTTATTGGAACGATGAGGTTGAGAGGTGACCTGATGGAAGATTATGAGAGGCATGGACAGAGCAGATAGTCAGAAGCTTTTTCCCAGGGTGGAAGAATCAATTACTGGGGGCATAGGTTTAAGGCGCAAGGGATAAGTTTTAAAAGAGATGTATGAGGCAGACTTTTACACAGAGAGTGGTGGATGCCTGGAACTCATTGCCGGAGGAGGTAGTGGAAGCAGATACAGTAGTGACAAGTACATCTTGACAAGTACATAAATGAGGTGGGAATAGAGGAATATGGTTCCCAGAAGTGTAGAGGACTTTAGTTAACTCGGTCAGCATAGTTGGTGCAGGCTTGGAAGACCGAAGGCCTGTTCCTGTGCTGCAGTTTTCTTTTTCTTTATTCTTGTTATTCACTTTCAACCCAGGATTGTGGAATTGGAAGAAGGGTGTTTGCACCTTCTTACACACACCCATACACACCCACACACACACACATGCGCACATATACACACATGCATGTGCATGTCCACACAAACACATGAGCATGTAAAGACACACACACATGCACACCCACACACACACACGTGTGCACACATGTGCGCACACACATACACACATGCGCACATCCATACAAATGCTTGCGCATGTAAAGACACACACACACACACATGCATGCGCACATCCATACAAACGCGTGCGCATGTAAAAGACACACACACACACACACACACCACACACACACACACACACACACACACACACACACACACACACACACACACACACTAAGAAGAGTATTATGCTGGCCACAAAGGACATGGGGTTTATTGATAGATCTTCCTGTTTCATGGAGCTTACTTATTGAGCAAGCGGAGATCCACCCAATGAGAAGTGGTCAGCAGGAGCTGCTGAATCCGGATAGGTGTTGTAGGCTCCGAGATGTATATTGTCTGGTTGTGAGCCACAAGTGTGGCTCTTGTCTTGGTATACAATGTAGGGTCTTTGTTGATGGGAAACTGGCATTTGGCTCAATTACTACATTGTTACATTTTTTTTCTATTTCTTCTTCCAGATAACATTGGTAATTCAAGAATCTTCTCCAATAAGAAAAAGCCATTATACCTCTTTTTTGGAAATTCAAGCCTTATGATAGAGTAGGTAAGACTGGGCCCAGAATACAGAATGCATCTGTTACTTTTTCTGTTCTAACAACATTGAAGAAAATGAAAAAGAAAGGGTGATATTGTTGATGGCCTGCACGATCCAACTTTAAGTATGACAAAATATATGATCTGTCCAGATGCCCCGATTCCAAAATGTTTTAAGGATCTAGCAGATCTGGTTAAATACCATTACACCCAAAGCCCTCAGATATACATTCAGAGATATTGCTTCAAGTGGCTGGAAGAACTCTTGGGGAACATGTTAGTAAGTTTTTAGGTAGGATGTGGAAATTGGCAGAATATTGTGAATTTGGATGGCCTCTTAATGAAATGCTGTGGGACCAATTGGTATGTGATATGATTGACCTAATTACCAAAAGAAGCTGTTGGCAGAAGAAAAATATTGAAATAGCCTTATCACTTGAGAACACAGAAGAAGGGGTTCAGGAACTACCGGGGCATCAGGCAGCAATGGGGTGAGCACACTATGCAATCAGTCCTCGATGGAGAGTACGTGCATAAATCAGGTGTTAAAGGTGTCAATATAGGAACATTGATATCACCACCAGCCAGTCAAGGAAAGACAGTAATGACCCCAAGAGTATTAGAGAGTATACTTCAGAAAGATGCAGTTGTGTGTCGACAGATTATTGCAAACATTGTCAAAGGACACAGCCATGCTGAAAACTCAGGAACAGGCAAAATGCATGCTGCCTCGTAAGAAAGTCAAGGCCAGTACTTGACTGTATCAGGCAAAATCCCCTCTTCCAGAGACAGAGGTTCAAGTGCTTGGGGGTCAGGGGTTACAAGCCTGCAGGGGGCTGGGGATTTTGGGTGAAAATGCAAGATGGGGTTATGCACTCAGCCTTACTGCTGGATGAGGTCATTTATCTACTTGAAGCACTACTTCCCTGTTCTGGGGTCCAGTGCCATGGCACTAACTGAATTGGCAACTGCCTCCCAGGCCACATTGCCATTCAGCCCTCTAATGATAATCCTCTTTGCCATTCTCTTTGGGGAAGAAGGTCTCCCGTCTTACTTCTGCCACATTGAGCAACCACATGATGTTGCTCTCAGTAAATCGCGGGAGGTTATCGTGTGCCCATCTTTTTTATACAACATAGAACAATACAGCACAAACAGGCTCTTCGGCCCACGAGTTGCGCCAATCACATCTACCAATCCACAGACCTATTTATAACCCTCTATCCTATTCGTTCCAATATACTCATCCAGAAGTCTTTTAAAAGACCCCAGCAAGTTTGCCTCAACAACCTCTGACGGCAGCCGATTCCATTCACTCACCACCCTCTGAGTGAAAAACTTACCCCTAACATCCCCTCTGTATTTGCTTCCCTGCACCTTAAATCTGTGTCCTCTCGTAGTGACCATTTCAGCTCGGGGAAATAGTCTCTGAGAATCCACCCTATCTATCCCTCTCAACATTTTATAAATCACTACCAGGTCGCCTCTCAACCTACGTCTCTCCAGTGAGATGTCCCCCAGCTCCCTCAATCTATCTTCATAAGGCCTGCCTCCCAATCCAGGCAGCATCCTTGTAAATCTCCTCTGCACTCTCTCAATAGCCTCTACATCCTTCCTATAGCGAGGTGACCAGAACTGCGCACAATACTCCAACTGGGGTCTGACAAGAGTCTTATAGAGCTGCATCATTACCTCCTGACTCTTAAACTCTATTCCTCGATTAATGAATCTTTCCTGCACTGCTTGCCTGTCCATCCTTGGAGTTTTTATGGAGCTGCTCCTTCTTCTGGCAGATCAGCTATAATGTAAAGATGCCGGCGTTGGATTGGAGTGGTAAGAACTCAGTAAGAATTTAGCAACACCAATTATTAATCCAACCGATTTATTTGATAGTAAAATAGCGAGCTTTCAACACTCCCGTGTCTTCATCAGGCAAGTGCAGTGTTCTGGTCTGCAATAGCACACATCAGCACAGACAGTCAGAGATTGCTGATTAGAATGCGAATCCTTACATCTAACCTGCTATTCAATTGTTAAAGTGGCTAACAATGTGTGTGAAGGGAATCCTGAGCATTGGTTAGAGAATTGTGTATTTTCTCCAGACAGCACAGTAAGTGAGGTTTTTTGCTAATCCAGGCAAGTTACGGGGTTTACAGATAGTGTGTCATGAAGCCAAGATCCCTGTTAAGACCGTCCTCATGTGTGCGGAGCTTGGCTATCAGTCTCTGTACAGCGACTCTGCGCTGTCGTGTATCACGAAAGCCCCCTTGAAGGACATTTACCCGCAGGTCGGAGGCCGAATGCCCATGACTGCTGAAGTGTTCGCCCATAGGAAGGGAACTGTTTTGCCTGGTGATTGTTGAGCGATGCTCATTCATCCGCTGTCGTAGTGTTTGCATGGTCTCCCCAATATACCATGCTTCGAGACATCCTTTCTTGCAACGTATTAGGTAGACAACGTTGGCCGAGTTGCAAGAGTATGTACCGTGCACCTGGTGAATGGTATCCTCACGTTTGATGATGTCGTCCATGCCTATGATCTGGCATGTCTTGCAGAGGTTGCTGTGGCAGGGTTGTGTGGTATTGTGGTCACTGTTCTCCTGAAGGTTGGGTAGTTTGCTGCGAACAATGATCTGTTTGAGGTTGTGCGGTTGTCTGAAAGCAAGAAGTGGGGGGTGGGGATGGCCCGAGCGAGATGTTCATTGTCATCAGTGATATGTTGAAGACTCCAGAGAAGATGTTGTAGCTTCTCCGCTCCGGGGAAGTACTGGACAACAAAGGGTACTCTGTCCACCGTGTCCCGTGTTCGTCTTCTGAGGAGATCAGTGCGGTTTATCGTTGTGGCACGTTGGAACTGTCGATCGATGATTCGAGCGCCATATCCTGTTCTCACGAGTGCATCCTTCAGTGTCTGGAGGTGTCTGTCACGATCCTCCTCATCTGAGCAAATTCTGTGTAAACGGAGGGCTTGTCCATAGGGAATGGCTTCTTTAACGTGTCTAGGGTGGAAGCTGGAGAAGTGGAGCATTTGTGAGGTTGTCTGTCGGTTTGCGGTACAGTGAGGTGCTGAGGTGACCGTCCTTGATGGAGATGCGTGTGTCCAAGAATGCAACTGATTCTGGAGAATAGTCCATGGTGAGTTTGATGGTGGGATGGAACTTGTTGATATCATCATACAGTTGTTTCAATGATTGTTCACCATGAGTCCAAAGGAAAAAGATGTCATCAATGTATCTAGTATATAACCTTGGTTGGAGATCTTGTGTGGTGCCAAGCAGATGAGACAAAGAAACTACACCATTTACATGCACACCAAGAACAGGAAACTTGAAAAACTCGGCATCGCCACCAGCAACAACCAAACCTCCCTTGGCACCACAGTAGAAAACAACACTACCGCAGGGAGGTCCATTGTTAACTTGTCGGACTATACACTTCAATCAGAGGAAATCGAAGTTCTCAGCCGAGGGCTCAATTTCTGTCCCACCACCAAAATGGATCCCATCAGTCTCGCAGCAGATACAGAGGAATTCATCAGGCGAATGAGGCTGCGAGAGTTCTTCCAGAAACCCCAAGAGGCCAATAGTGGACTCAATGAGATAGCGAATGAACCAGAACAGCCGACAGAGGGATCCGCAGTGCAGCAACCGAAGAGGAATGAATCCAATTGGACTCCTCCGGAAGGCCGCTGCCCCCGAATGGACATGTATGCCCAAGCCATCAGGAGGTGCGTGAACACCAGATTCATCAACCGCACTTACAAGACAGTCCCGAACATCACCCAAGTACAACGCAAGGCCATCCGTGCTCTCAAGACCAACCGCAACATGGCTCCAGCAGACAAAGGAGGCACCACCGTCATACTGAACAGAACGGACTACTGTGAAGAAGTGTACCGACAACTAAACAATGAGAAACACTACAGACAGTTACCAGCAGATCCGACCAAATAACACACTCGTCAACTCAACACTCTGATCGAAACCCTTGATCCGGACCTTCAGAACACCCTCCGGGCTCTCATTCCACGTACTCCCCACATTGAAGATCTCTACTGCCTCCCAAAGATACACAAGGCAAACATACCCGGCCGTCCCATCGTATCTGGCAATGGGACCCTGTGTGAGAACCTCTCCGGCTATATCGAGGGCATCCTGAAACCCATTGTACAAAGAACCCCCAGCTTTTGTCTTGACACTACGGACTTCCTACAGAAACTCAGCACACATGGAGCAGTAGAAACAGGGACACTCCTTGTCACAATGGATGTCTCGGCGCTCTACACCAACATTCCCCACGACGATGGTATTGCTGCAACTGCCTCAGTACTCAATGCCAACAACTGCCAGTTTCCAGATGCAATTTTACAACTCATCCGCTTCATCCTGGACCACAATGTCTTCACCTTCAACAATCAGCTTTTCATCCAGACACACGCAACAGCCATGGGGACCAAATTCGCACCTCAGTATGCCAACATCTTCATGCACAGGTTCGAACAAGACTTCTTCACCACACAAGATCTCCAACCAAGGTTATATACTAGATACATTGATGACATCTTTTTCCTTTGGACTCATGGTGAACAATCATTGAAACAACTGTATGATGATATCAACAAGTTCCATCCCACCATCAGACTCACCATGGACTATTCTCCAGAATCAGTTGCATTCTTGGACACACGCATCTCCATCAAGGACGGTCACCTCAGCACCTCGCTGTACCGCAAACCGACAGACAACCTCACAATGCTCCACTTCTCCAGCTTCCACCCTAGACACGTTAAAGAAGCCATTCCCTATGGACAAGCCCTCCGTATACACAGAATTTGCTCAGATGAGGAGGATCGTGACAGACACCTCCAGGACACCTGAAGGATGCCCTCGTGAGAACAGGATATGGCGCTCGACTCATCGATCGACAGTTCCAACGTGCCACAACGATAAACCGCACTGATCCTCCTCAGAAGACGAACACGGGACACGGTGGACAGAGTACCCTTTGTTGTCCAGTACTTCCCGAGCGGAGAAGCTACGACATCTTCTCCGGAGTCTTCAACATATCATTGATGACGATGAACATCTCGCTAGGGCCATCCCCACCCCCCCACTTCTTGCTTTCAGACAACCGCACAACCTCAAACAGATCATTGTTCGCAGCAAACTACCCAACCTTCAGGAGAACAGTGACCACAATACCACACAACCCTGCCACAGCAACCTCTGCAAGACATGCCAGATCATAGACATGGACGACATCATCAAACGTGAGGATACCATTCACCAGGTGCACGGTACATACTCTTGCAACTCGGCCAACGTTGTCTACCTAATACGTTGCAAGAAAGGATGTCCCGAAGCATGGTATATTGGGGAGACCATGCAAACACTACGACAGCGGATGAATGAGCATCGCTCAACAAT
Source organism: Sphyrna mokarran (assembly GCA_024679065.1). Taxonomy (NCBI): domain Eukaryota; kingdom Metazoa; phylum Chordata; class Chondrichthyes; order Carcharhiniformes; family Carcharhinidae; genus Sphyrna; species Sphyrna mokarran. Next base: position 66,828,223 of record JAGIQG010000004.1, on the reverse strand, counting down.
CACCAGGCAAAACAGTTCCCTTCCTGTGGGCGAACACTTCAGCAGTCATGGGCATTCGGCCTCCGACCTGCGGGTAAATGTTCTTCAAGGGGGCTTTCGTGATACACGACAGCGCAGAGTCGCTGAACAGAGACTGATAGCCAAGCTCCGCACACATGAGGACGGTCTTAACAGGGATCTTGGCTTCATGACACACTATCTGTAACCCCCGTAACTTGCCTGGGTTAGCAAAAAACCTCACTTACTGTGCTGTCTGGAGAAAATACACAATTCTCTAACAATGCTCAGGATTCCCTTCACACACATTGTTAGCCACTTTAACACTTGAATAGCAGGTTAGATGTAAGGATTCGCATTCTAATCAGCAATCTCTGACTGTCTGTGCTGATGTGTGCTATTGCAGACCAGAACACTGCACTTGCCTGATGAAGACACGGGAGTGTTGAAAGCTCGCTTTTTTACTATCAAATAAATCGGTTGGATTAATAATTGGTGTTGCTAAATTCTTACTGAGTTCAGATCAGCTATAGGCAGGTTGGTAGAGCATTCCAAAACGTTACATGCAGTTTGCTTGTTAGCATTGAGGGAAAGGCAAGTGAAGACTTGCAGGTGTGCTGATGTGCGGGGTGGTGGCTGGGGGGAGGGAGGGCGCGGAGTCTTCTATCTGTATGATTGGGGACAGGGAAGAGAGAGAGAGAAGTGACATATAGCAATTGGAGTCAGGGAGCAAAGGGGAAATCATTCTGTCTGACATCGGTTGGGGAGAGGGGGGATTTCTATGTCTGAGATTGGTGGGGGGAAGGGGGATCCGCTGATATTCTGCCTGAGATCAATAGAGGGAAAGATGTGACCTCTGCCACTCTGCCTGAGATCAGTGGCGGTGGGGGCAGGGGCAGAAAGAGGGTGGTTTACCGCCATTCTGAGTGAGATCAGTGAGGATGAAGGGAGTTCCACTGCCATTCTGCTTGAGATCAGTGGGGAGGAAAGGTGGGGGGGGTGTTTTATTGCCATTCTACTTGTGAGCAGTGAGGGTAAGATAGAACAAAAGAACAAAACAGCACGGGAAACAGGCCCTTCAGCCCAAGATGGGGACAGGGCCCCAGTCAGTCTGGGTGGTGGGGGTGTGGGGGTGATAAGGCGGTCGGTAATGCTGTGGAGGTGGGACAATGCTTGTGGGGAGCGGAGATACATTGTCTAGCCTAGAGGGGATGTGGCAGGGAAGAAACATTCTATCTTTTTTTGCGCATGCACATTTCTAAGCTCCAAATAGAGCTGTAGGGTTTCAGGCATGTTAAGCTCCGCCCACAGGCTTGTGCAGCACTATTCGGAATCATTGATATGTCTGTAGGGAGAGTACGTATGGGAAAGCCTCAGAACAGATCTAAAAGTAGAAAAAAAGTGGATGCATTATGTACATCAACATCAAATACATCAAATCAGCTGTCTCTAGGGTAAAAAGGAAAGTACTGGGAAGATAGTAAAAACAGTATACTGAGCAGTCTTGAGTTACTAGTCCATGCAAGAGAAATGATGGGTCATTTAGGTTTCAGTGAGAAAATTAATCATGGAGATTCTATATAAGAGTGTGTTTCAGTACTTTGAACAAGCAAATAAAATTGCAAGCGAGTTTCTCATACCAGCCTTTCTCAGTATAAATTGAAATAAAACCTTTAATTTGCTTTGGAAATTGATTTATCCAACAAAGCCAGAAACCAAAACTTAAGATGACTGAATATAGACTCTTGAAGAATATTACTCTCCAAAGTCACTGAACTGTTCAAGTTCCACCAAAAAAATCAAGTAGAAGGCGAAAACATTGCTCAGTTTGTGGCAACCTTAAGAAGACTAGCACAACACTGGGAGTTTGGTGAGTCATTACAGGATACTCTTCATGATGTCTAGTACATGGGTCTCCAAAATGAGTCTATACAAAGCAGATTTCTTACTGAATATGCTTTGACTTTAAAGATAGCAGTAGAAATCACTGTGTTGATGGAGCTGGCTGCTAAAGAAGTTTCACAATTTGATACAAGGATAAAGATCCACAAGTTGGAAACTGCAAATAAAAAGTCAAAATAGCAAGCATGTCACAGATGTGTCAAGTGGGCCATTCAGCAAGTGAATGCTGGAGCAAGGATAGTCAGTGCAAGAATTGTGGCAAATAGGTCACATTGCAAATGCTCAGTGGGATGGACCTTCTTCCTCTGAGAAGAATATTCAGAAAAGCAGAATGGTGGCAAAGCTTTCTCAAACACCAGGGGCCGGGGTTCAATTCCAGCTTGGGTGACTCTGTGGAGCTTGCACATTCTCCCCATGTCTGTACGCATTTCCTCCAGGTTCTCCAGTTTCTTCCCACAGTCCAAAGATGTGCAGGTTAGATGGACTGGCCATGCTAAATTTCCCCTCAGTGTCCCAAGATGTGTAGGGGTAGGGGATCAGCAGGATCAATGCATTGGAGGATAGTGTAGTGGTGAGCTGGGGGTGGTGAGAGAGGGGAGCCTGGATAAGATTCTGAGTCACTGCAAACTCAATGGGTTGAATGGCCTTTTCTGCACTATTTTATGAATCCACGATTCTAAGCATTTTCAAGAATAAGAACAAGGTGCATTCTACAAAAATATTAGGTTCATAGAATCATAGAGGTTTACAACATCGAAACAGGCACATCAGCCCAATTTGTCCATGCCACCTTTTTTTTTAAACCCCTAAACTAATCCCAATTGCCCGCATTTGACCCATATCCCTCTACACCCATCTTACCTATATTACTGTCTAAATGCTTTTTAAAAGACAAAATTTTACCTGCCTCAATTATCCCTTTGAGAAGAGAAGGGATAGGACCTATAAAAGGTGAAGGGGGAAAAATCTGTATGGAACCGGAAGAAATGGCAGAGGTGCTTAATGAGTACTTTGCCTCAGTATTCACGGTGGAAAGTGATCTGGAAGGATGCACTACAAGTTTGCGGCAGACTGAAAAGATTGAGTATGTAGATATTAAGGAAGCGGATGTGTTAGAACTTTTAAATGCTATCAAGATAGACAAGTCTCCGGGACCAGATGGGATGTACCCCAGGTTATTATGGGAGGTGAGGGATGTCATTGCAGAGCCCCTGGCAATGATCTTTGCATCGTCGATGGAGAGGGGAGAGGTTCCGGAGGATTGGAGGATTGCGGATGTGGTCCCTATTTTCAAGAAAGGGAACAGGGATAGTCCTGGAAATTACCGACCGGTGAGTCTGACCTCAGTGGTTGGTAAGCTGATGGAGAGGCTTCTGAGGGACAAGATTTACGAGCATTTGGAGAAGTTTAGTTTGATTAGAAATAGTCAACATGGTTTTGTAAAAGGCAGGTCGTGCCTTACGAGCTTAATTGAGTTCTTCGAAAATGTGACTGAACACATTGACGAAGGAAGAGCAGTGGACGTGGTGTACATGGACTTCAGCAAGGCATTTGACAAGGTCCCACATGCAAGACTTCTTGAGAAGGTGAGAGGCCATGGGATCCAAGGGGCTTTGGCATTGTGGATCCAGAACTGGCTTGCCTGCAGAAGGCAGAGGGTGGTTGTGGATGGCTCTTTTTCTGCATGGAGGTCGGTCACCAGTGGAGTGCCCCAGGGATCTGTTCTAGGACCCTTGCTGTTTGTCATTTTCATAAATGACCTGGATGAGGAAGTGGAGGGATGGGTGAGTAAGTTCGCCGATGACATGAAGGTCGGTGGTGTTGTGGATGGTCTGGAGGGATGTCAGAAGTTGCAGCATGACATCGACAGGATGCAAGACTGGGCGGAGAAGTGGCAGATGGACTTCAACGTGGATAAATGTGTTGTGGTCCATTTTGGCAGATCCAACGGGATGAATGAGTACACTACCAAAGGTAGGAGTCTTAGCTGTGTGGAAGAGCAGAGGGATCTTGGGTCCGGGTCCATAAGACTCTCAAATCGGCCTCCCAGGTGGAGGATGTGGTTAAGAAAGCTTACGGTGTACTGGCCTTCATTCATCGAGGGATTGAGTTCAGGAGTCAGGAGGTAATGCTGCAGCTTTATAGGACCCTTGTCAGACCACACTTGGAGTACTGTGCGCAGTTATGGTCGCCTCACTACAGGAAGGACGTGGAAGCTATTGAAAGGGTGCAGAGGAGATTTACAAGGATGTTGCATGGATTGGGAGGCATGCCTTATGAAGACAGGTTGAGGGAGCTGGGACTGTTCTCCCTGGAGAGACGAAGGTTGAGAGGCGACCTGATAGAGGTTACAAGATGTTGAGAGGATTAGATAGGGTGGACTCTCAGAGACTATTTCCCAGGGCTGAAATGGTCGCGACGAGAGGGCACAGATTTAAGGTGCAGGGAAGCAAGTACAGAGGGGATGCTAGGGGAAAGTTTTTCACTCAGAGGGTGGTGAGTGAATGGAATCGGCTGCCATCGGTGGTGGTCGAGGCGAACTTGCTGGGGTCTTTTAAAAGACTTCTGGATGAGTATATGGGATCCAATGGGATTGGGGGTTATAGATAGGTCTATGGCTGGGTAGGTTTTGATGTGTTTGGCACAACTTGTGGGCCGAAGGGCCTGTTTGTGCTGTAGTGTTCTATGTTCTATGTTCTATGTTCAATTACTACTGTCCCAGATACTCACCACTCTCTGTGTTGAAAAATTGTCCCTCTGAACACTTTTGTATCTCTCCTCCCACTTTAAACCTACGCCCTCTAGTTTTAGACACCATTATCTTTGGGAAAAGATATTGACTATCCCTCATTATTTTGTAGCCCATGTAAGATCACCCCTCAGCCTTCAATGCCCCAGATAATAAGTCACAGTCTATTCAGCTTCTCCTTATAACGCAATCCATCAATTCCTGATAACATTCTAGTAAATCTTTTCTGCACGCTTTCTAGTTTAATAATATCCTTTCTATAATAGGGTGACTAGAATTGCACACAGTATTCCATGTGTAGCCTTACCAATGTCATGTACAACTTTAACAAGATGTCCCAACAACTATATTCAGTGTTCTGACCAGTGAAACCAAGCATGCTGAATGCCTTCTTCACCACTCTGTCCACCTGTAACTCCACTTTCAAGGAACTATGAACATGTACACCTAGGCCTCTTTGTTCTGTAACTCTCCCCAGCACCCTACCGTTAACTGAATAAGTCCTGTCCTGGTTCAATTTGCCAAAATGCATTACCTCACACTTAACAAATCTCCATCTGCCATTCATCAGCCCACTGGATCAAAGTCCCATTGCAATCGGAGATAATTTTCTTCACTATCCATTATGCCACTGATCTTGGCGTCATCTGCAAACTTACTAATCATGCCTTCTATATCTCCATCCAAACCATTAATATAAATGACAAATAACAATGGACCCAGCACTGATTATTGAGATACACTGCTGGTCACAAGTCTCCAGTTTGAAAAACAACCTCTACAATCACTCTCCAGCTTCTGTCAAGAAGCCAGTTTTGTATCCATTTAGATACTTATATTAAACAACATGGAAAAAAAATTACAATTGCCAAAAGGGGAATGTCCAGAAATATGATGACGAACTCCAAATGAACATCTTACCCATATGGGGTGGATCACATAGCTTCTGGGTGATTCCAAAGTTAAGTGGACAACGTATTAGGTTGGAGGTTGTCTGAGACCAACAAAAGCTTCCTTTACAACCAACTAATGTGATTTTTATGACATACACAGCAGTTTACATTATTGTCAACAAAAATTTGAATGGACAAACAGGAGAATTTCCTCTCCATGTGGTCTGTTTCCAGCTCTATTTGGGAGATCATGGTTAGGGAATATAAAGCTTAGCCCTGCAGCACATTCTGGATAATTAAAAAAGTGTATCCAAAAAAATACTTCGCTCAAAGTAGCAAGTTCATGTATAACTCAAGAATAAGTATGATAATCAACCAAAACCTTTCAAAGCAAAAGTGCTGCCACATGCAATTCATCCCAAGGCTGAAAAAACATTAGTACAACTTGTTAACACTGGTCTGTTAGAGATAGTTACAATCAGTCACTGGGCTACCCCTATTGTCTCTGTCATGAAACCAAATCCAGCGTTCTATGCTGATCAATATCAATTAATTGATGAAAAAAAACAAATTACAATGGATGCTGGAATCCGAATCCAAAAGAGAAAAGAGGAACTGCTGGAAGATCTCAGGAGGTCAGGCAGCATTTGTAAAGAGAGAAAAGAGCTGATGTTTTGAGTCCAAATGACCTTTTGTCAAAGCTAAAAGGCATAGGAAGTGGGAGATAATTATACTGCTGGGTGAGGAATGAAAGATGAATCATAGCCACAGAAACACGATAGAAGCACCATGTCCAATGAATGTGCTTTCTATGATAAGTAAATTATTATGGCAAATACATTCCAAATTTAGCCACATTATTGAAGGCATTCCATAATTTACCGTATGAAATAGTCATGGGACTTCTCTTGGCACACAATAAAGGGTTCTTGGTGCTAGGAAACAAGCATTTAGTTGAATTACTACAGTGAAATAGAAAAGAGAAAGGTTTACAACTATGGACAACAATAGTACAACAACTACGGAAATTAATAAGTTTGTGTGATTTCCATAGTCCGAGATGTCAAAGAAGAGAGTGTGTTTTCTTTGTGGTGGAGTTCAGTCAAGAGTGGTTTCTGATTGCACGGAAGAGTTTGAAATGAATGATGTTGCAGCATGTTGCACTTTCTGCGCTTAGATCACTTAGCAAGTAATGATCAGAAAAATTTTAAATCAAACAGGTTCAGAGATGGTGGTTAGCTGTTTGGTCAACTAGGAGCTGGGAAAATTATTTTCAGTTGTTGTTAAATCAACAGCCTGAGATAGGTTAGGAATATCACATAAAAAGAATTCAAAGGGCTTGAAGCTAGGGACTTTACAGAATTATAGAAACACTAAAATGCAGAAGGAGGCCATTCAACCCATCAAGTCTGCATGACAACAATCCCACCCAGGCCCTTTCCCTGTAGCTTCATATATTTACCCCACTAATCTCTCTAACCTATACATCTCAGGGTACTAAGAGGCAATTTAGCATGGCCAATCAACCTAATCCAGATATCTTTGGACTGTGAGAGAAAACCCATGCATATACATGCATGGTATGTGCAAACTCCATACAGACAGTGGGAAATCTACCTAAGTGGGAATTGAACCCACCTCCCTGGAGTTGTGAGGCAGCAGTGCTAACAACTGTGTCACTGTGCCACACGTTAATGGCTCATTAATGGATTAAACATAGTTTAACAAGCAGTTTCTGTGCTTCTGGTCAAAATCCATTGTTTCTCTTTGGCATTAAATATTTCTTTGGGTATAATGAGTTTCAATACCTTCTTTGTTATTGCCCCAGCAGGTGGAGTCAGGTTGTTTGTTAGTCATTGAGTTAAGCTATTACAATGTGACTTTTGATGAGGTGTGAGATTCCATGACAATTAGAGTGGAACTTCTTCGCTTTTATAGTCTGTTAAAATTTTCCAGAACAGATGGCCAACCTTGTGAGTTATGTGATTTGTAGGACCTATTGTAGGACCTATTCTTTGTCCTTTGTTATTTAGTGATTCAGCATAGTCCAATATAAAATAGAAAGAAGAAAAAAAAGTTTGATAATTGCAGTTCTGATTTCTTTTCACGTCTTATTGACATAACAGTAGGACGATATCAATTGACTTGTCGGGTGGGCAGAATAGTGGCAAACGGAATTCAAATCAGTGAAATATGAGCTGATGCATTGGGGAAGTCACACAATACAAGGTATATATAATAAGTGGGAGAACATTGAGAGGTATAGACGACTGAGGAACCCTGGGATGAATGTCTACAGATCCCCGAAGGTAGCAGGGCAGGTTGTTAAGACAGTTAAGAAGACATATGGAATACTTTCCTTTATTAGCCAAGGCATAGAATGCAAAGACAGGGAGGAACTGTATAAAACTTTTGGTGGGCCACAGCTTGAGTGCTGTGTGTAGTCCTGGATATCTCATTACAGAAAGGATATAATTGCAATGGAGAGGGTATAAAGGAATTTTACTATGATTTTGCCAGGACTGAGCTGGATAGGACTGGATGGCACACTGGCACAGTGGTTAGCACTGCTGCCTCCCAGCACCAGGGATCCGGGTTCAACTCCAGTTCGAGTGACTGTACGGAGTCTGCATGTTCTTCCTGTGTCTGTGTGGGGTTTTCTTCCTCCTACAGTCCAAAAAATGTGCTGGTTAGGTGCTTTGGCCATGCTAAATTCTCTCTCAGTGTACCCGAACAGGCATCAGAGTGTGACGGCTTAGGCATTTTCATGGTAACTTCATTGCATTGTTAATGTAAGCCTATTTGTAATACTAATGAAAATAAACTTAAAATTTTTAGTGATAAAGAAAAGTTGGATAGGCTAGGAGTTTTCGCCTTGGAACAGAGGTGGCTGAGGGGAGATTTGACTGAGATGTACAGAATTATGAGGAGCCTGGATAGAGCAGAAGGGAAAAGACTTTTAATTTAGTAGAGAGGTCAGTGACTGTGGGGCATAGATTTAAAGCAATTAATATGATTAATTAGAGGAAAATGAAGAAAGATTTTTTCATCCACAGGCATGTTGGGGTCTGGATTCCACTGCCTGAAAGGGTAGTGGAGGCAGAAACCTTCATTTCATTACAAAGATGTCTGGATATTCACTTCCAGGGCTGTAACCTGCAGATTCAGGGACCAAATGCTGGAATGTGGAATCAGGTTGGACGATGATTTATTCTAGCTGGCATACCTATGATGGGCCCAGTGCCCTCTTTATGTGCATAAACTTTCCATGATTTGATGATTTTATGATATTATTCCTAGTTGCAATCAGCCAGCAACCTATTCCACTACTCACTCGCTGACTCTGCACTCTCTGACTTTGTACATTAGTCTCTTACATGACACCTCATTGAAGCACTTTTAGAAATGTAAGTGCAGGGTAAATTGCATCTACTATTATCATCTTTGTATATTTTCTCTGTAACTTCCTGAAAGATTCCAATGAATTTGGTCAAGCGAGACCTATGTTTCCGAAATACATGCTGAATACTCATATTTTTGATTTTGAGATGTTTTTTACTTTCTCTGCAAGCAGAGGTTCCATTGTCTTTCACACCACTGATATTAAGCTACTTGGGCCTATTCCACCTCCCTTCTTAAATATAACATTATATAATGTTAGCTTTCAGTCAGTCCTCTGGCATTTTCGAAAATGTAAATTTGTAAATGGCACTGTATCTGTGGCTTAATTAATGCTTTATCAAATTCGAGCATAACCTTTCTTGTTGCTTAATCAGGGAAAACATGATCATCACCTCATCTACATTTCCTGTTAACCTCAGGCCGCTCTGTATCTCTACAGTTCTAGAATCTTCTCATTTATTGAACCCTTATCTCGTTTGTCCACCCGAAATGCATTGCTCATTTCTTAAGATTGAATTCAATTTGCCATTGCTCTGTGCTTTGGCAGCAAGGTGGTACAGTGATTAGCACTGCTGCCTCACAGTGCCAGGGACCCGATCTGATTCCCAGTTTGAGTCAGTGACTGTGTAGTGTCTGCAGGTTCCTCCCGTGTCTATGTGGGTTTCGTCTGGGTGCTCCGGTTTCCTCCCAAGTTTGAAAAATATGCTGGTTAGGTGCATTGGCCGTGCTAAATTCTCTGTCAGTGTACCTGAACAGACGCTGGAGTGTGGTGACTAGAGGATTTCCACAGTAACCTCATTGCAGTGTTAATGTATGCCTACTCTGACAATAACGTATGCCACTCTGAGGGGTGTTATAGTTTGCAGAGAGACTTGGACAAGTTGCAGAGCTGGGCCGAGAGGTGGCAAATGGAGTTTAATGTGGAAAAGTGTGAGGTAATTCACTTTGGCAGGAATAACAAATGTGTAGACTATAGGGCTAATGGTAGGACTCTTAATAGTGTTGATGAACAGAGGGATCTTGGTGTATATGTGCATAGATCCCTGAAAGTTGGCAATCAAGTCGATAAGGTTGTTAAGAAGGCATACGGAGTCTTAGCTTTTATTGGTAGGGGGATTGAATTTCAGAGCCGCAACGTCATGTTGCAACTGTACAAAACTCTAGTGCGGCCGCACTTGGAGTATTGTGTGCAGTTCTGGTCCCCACATTATAAGAAAGATGTGAGGCATTGGAGAGGGTACAGAGGAGGTTTACCAGGATGTTGCCTGGTATGGAGGGCAGGCCTTATGAAGAGAGGCTGAGGGATTTGAGGTTGTTTTCGTTAGAAAGAAGGCAGCTAAGAAGAGACCTTATTGAAACATATAAGATGATTAGAGGTTTAGATAGGGTGGACAGTGATAGCCTTTTTCCTAGGATGGAGAAAGCTAGCACGAGGGGACATAGCTTTAAATTAAGGGGTGGTAGTTATAGGACGGATGTCAGAGGTAGGTTCTTTACCCAGAGGGTGGTAAGGGTATGGAATGCCCTGCCTGCTGCAGTTGTAGATGCGCCAAGTTTGGTGGCATTTAAGAGGTTAGTAGATAAGTTTATGGATGAAAAGGGAATGGTTTAGGTTAGAGGGTCACTGCTTGTTCCTAATTGGTTGGCGCAACATCGAAGGCCGAAGGGCTTGTTCTGCGCTGTTATGTTCTATGTTCTATAATAAATAAACTTTAAAAACAAAAAAACTTCAACCTATCCAATCCATTCATATCATCTTGCAGTTTACTGCTATCTTCCTCACTGTCAACCATAAGGCAACTTTTGTATTATCTGTAAACTCCTCAAACTTGCCTATTCTTAGTTTAAATCATTGAGAAATATCACAAATAGGAGGGAACACAGGACAGAGTCCTCTGGAACCTGTACTATAAACAGACTTTCATTTCCAAAAACCGTTATGCACTTTGGTTCTGCTACTGTGGTAGTTTTCAGTCCAATTTTCCACATACTTTTGTATTCCACTTCCTTTGCTGAATTGTTTGCTATGTGAGATTTTGTCAAAAAGCTTTGATAAAAATCCATGTAGATAACATACTTGTGACCCACAGTGACTCTTCTTATTATTTTCTCAAAAAAATTGATCAAGTTAGTCAAACATCGCTGACCAAATCCATGCTGATTGATTTATCTGTGCCTTTGTAAATAACGAACATTAGGGCAGGATTTCCCCACCCAGCTGGACCCACATTCCAGTACATCTGGGTGGTTATGATCCTGAAAGTCAATTAAGGTCAGGATTCCTAAATCAGCACCTCTCATTTACTTTTCTCAGCTGTGGGCAGCATGGTGACACAGTGGTTAGCATTGCTGCCTCACAGCGCCAGGGGCCCTGGTTCAATTTCCAGTTTGGGTCACTGTGCAAAGTCTACACTTTCCCCCCGTGTCTGTGTAGCTTTCCTCCAGGTGCTCTGGTTGTTCCTACAGTCCAAAAGATGTGCTAGTTAGTTGCATTGGCCATGCTAAAATGTTCCCTCAGTGTACCTAAGTAGGTGCCACAGTGTGGCGGCTAGGCCATTTTCATAGTAATTGCAGTGTCAATGTAAGGCTACTTGTAACTAATAAATAAGCTTAAACTTAGGTGCTGGAGTGTGGCCACGAGAGGATTTTTATAGTAACTTCATTGAAGTGTTAATGTAACCTTACATGTGACACTAATAAATAAACTTTAAAAACTATAAAGTCTAGCAGTGGTTCTTCCCATCAGCCTGTTGAATCAGTGGATGAAGCTTATTCTCATATGAAGCACACACTTAATGTTTTTTTGTTGCCAATTCCTTGCTCCACATTTTTCATTTAGCTCTGTCAACATTCCAAATATTGTTCTTCCTCAATGTACTCACTCCAGATGTGTCGATGTGTGTAAACAGGCAGTAATACTGATTCAAATCAGAATGTAACCTCCCACAGTGCTCTAACCTGAACTTGAGTAAAAAAAATGTTGGAAGTGCTCAGGATATGAGGCAGCATCTGTGGAAAGTGAACAAGTTAAAGTTTTGAGTCTGTGCAGACTTTCTCTGCATAGATGTTGTCATACCTGTTGATTTTAGCAGCACTTTCCGTTTTTATTTCCAATTTCCAGAATTTGTAATGTTTTGCTTTTATTTCAGGTACTTGATGTTCAGAATAAAAACCTATAGGATCACCATCACCCTTTTCTCTCACTCAATCTGATTGTAATATTGGCTCCTCCAAAGGCCCTGCTCTGTGAGACACCAATGTTGCCATGGCCACACTTACTTATCTAACCAGTTACGGTTTGCCTCAATCTCACAGGATTTTTGGTGGTGACAAGGAATTTCATTGTCAGTGGTTGCAGGTGAGTTGAGCTGGAAATGGATCAACATTTTCTGCTCCTGATCATCAACCATTTAAAAGGTTATCTGGTTAAGAAAAGGGCATGTGATTGTTTTGAATAGCCCTTTACCATTCATTGCCCATCTAACTGTTTAGAAAACGTAGGGTAGGATTGGGAAGGGAGTGGCTTGTGCCCACACAGAGTATTCAGGATAGTAAAAGACCATTAAGCCCAACTCCCCAGTGACCATGTTTATAACCCACAGCAGCTTTTGTTGACTGTTGAAAGCATTTTCACATAGTCTATCCTCCTTCACATTTTTATCTAGCCTTTTGAAGAAGGTACTGAGACAATCGAGTCAGAAGTTTAGCAGAAGATCTTTTATTGTGGAATTAATTTAGCATTGAGGCTATAGGTCACAGGTAGAGATACGAGATCCAATAAACAAGATTGAAAAGTAGAAAGGCAGTGGGAAAGAAAACCCGAGAGTAGACATCCAGTCTGGAGATGTGGATGCGGATACGACCCCTGCGCCAAGTACCAGTTTGACAGTCCTCGATGCAACAGAAGAAGGAGCGGCAGTCCTTCCCCTCCAGACAGTCATCAGGCTGATCTTCCTCAGGTTCCTGCCACTGTGTCAGGTTGTTCATGGTGATGGTAGTGAAACAAGGTTCCACATCTGGTGCACTAGATTCCTAAAGAACCAATTAGAAAAAAGATCAACTCGGTAATGGGTTAGGAGTGAGGAGAGAACCTATCCTGTAATCTGATTAACCCCGTGCCATCTCTCCCTGACTAACCAATGGTACAGCTCTGATGAACAGTCATCTAGACTTGAAATGTTGGCTCTATTTTTTTCCTCACAGATGCTTGTCAGACCTACTGAGATTTTCCCAAACTTTCTGTTTTTGTGTCACTCTGTACTGTGGCTGATTAACTCTGTGCCAAGTGTTTCTGATTAACCTTTTGCTTAGGGATTCTGATTAATCCCATATAATTCCTGGCTGCTACAGGAATATATCAATGATTAACTCTCCATCCTCCTCTCTTTACACCAGTGAACGTCACAGCCAATACATCTCCTGGCTTGTAATCTCACCTCCTTTCTTTCAGTCCATATTAAATGTAAGACAATTTGTTGAGAGGTGAATTGACTGATGAGCCCTAATCTTTTCCTCCTCCAAAATACAGGTTTGCCCATTTTCAATGGGATCCATTGGAAACAGGGCTGCTTTCCAAAGTCTCAGGATCAGTTGGAATACACATTCCGTGATTAAATTGATCCATTGTTGGGCTCCAGTCCTATTCATGGACCAGAGCAACAAAAACAGAATATTGTGACATTGAGACTAGGATTCTCGATAGTGCAGGTTGTCAATGAATCATCCCCATCCCCAAGATGCTCCATTACTGTAGCATCTGATTCTTTCATCATCTTATCCTACTTAAAAATTGATGTACAGTGACCCAATCTGTTATTTTTGTGCTGAGTTGACATTGGTACCAATCACTGATTGAATAATGGGATGGATCAGCCCCCGTTTATATCAGCGATCAAATTGCCGTTAAATTTGCTAGGCCCATTTTTCAGGTGTGCCTAGGGCACCTGGAGTAGATGTCAGCTTCCTTATTGTGTCTAAATAATGGGAGTAATGTCTCATTTAGCCATCTTGCTGCATTCAGGTGGTTTGGAATTGGAACAGGATCCTTGATCTGTTCCTTATGATTCGTATAGGTCACTAAATGCCATTGTTAAAGAAGTTGTGGCTGTCAAGTCAGAAGGATGAGAAATGCTCATCACATCCTGCCACCATGATTCCACATCATTCACAATCCCCTCGCTCCTTCAAACTGCTACTGTACCGGCACCTCTCCCCAACTCCTAAGCACTTACCTCCAGTTCAGAGCCAGAGACACAGTGGTCAATCAAGAAGAATTGAGCTGTCTGTAGTTGCTCAACAGGTACTCACAGCCGTTCAGTTTCCCCAAGCTTGTTAAAGAATAGAAAGCCCGAGAACAAACTTTTGAGTCAGATTTAAATATCTCTTGTTTCGAGCCAAAATGTCCATAAACAGTTCCTACTCTATTCTGAGCTGTAGCAGGAAATTTTGCACTCCCAGTGTAGTGAAATTGAAAAGGTTGTGGAAAATAAGGACACCTAAATGCTTCAAAGCAAGTGTGTCAGTCAGGGGCCCAAACATACTTTTCTTGTAAAACAGCACTTCATATGCACCTCCTTCAATCAGCTCTATTGCATTCACTGCTCCCAATGAGGTCTACTCTACATCAGAGAGAACAAGCGCAGGCTGGGTGGCAACTTTCTACAATAACTTTGTCCATCTCCAAGCAGGACCCAAACGTTCCTGCCACTTGCCATTTCAACACATCTCTCCTCTCCACATCTGTCCTGGGCCTGCTGCAATATTCCAGTGAACCCCCATGCAAACTGGAGAAACAGTACCTCATCTTCTGATCTGTCACTTTACAGCCTACCAGACTGAACATTGAGTTCAATATCTTCAGGAAATGAGTTCTCTCCATTGCCAACTACTTCATTTTGTTTCTTCTTTTCATCTTATACATCCATTTCAATCACTTTTTATTCTTATTTTCATTTTTCCACTTCTGAAGTCTCACTTTCCATCTTGTTCTTCCCTCTCCTCCCCAACCACACCCCCCACTTCCCTGCCCCCATTCGGGTCATTTGCCATATTCCTACATTCTGCATCTTCGTTCTGCCATTTATGCATTCTGCTCTCTTAATGGATGCTCTCAGCACTATTCTCAGCCTTTATTATCACTAATAAGAACAAAGAACAAAGAACAAAACAGCATGGGAAACAGGCACTTCGGCCCAATGAGCCCACCTCTACCCGTGATCCCTGTCTATGTTTATAGATCTATGGATTAAAAATCAAATTTGAGACAATTTAGGGAGAATTTGTTTTGCCAATTAGCCTAGGAGCACATCTTTGGGATGTGGGAGGAAACCGGAGCACCCGGAGAAAACCCACGCAAGCATGGGGAGAATGCGCAAACTCCCACAGACACAGGCCCAAATCCATGTATCTGCACAGGACAGCGATAGTCACTGAGCTGTCATGTTGCCCATCAAATGGTCCAGGTCAAGCATACACTAACGACGTGAAGCACTAGGATACTCTCTCCAAGAGCAGCCCTCTCACGACCCATCGTGTGTATGCCCCTTGTTAGACAACAAGGTGGGCCAAAGCACCTGTAGGATAAAAACAAGTACATCAACATCATCATCTATTTACACACATCCCAGGGAGTCCCAAGGCTCATGATCCCTATTTTAAATCAGTTTTCTATATCCCTCCATTCCCATACAGTTCATGTGCCCATCTACAACATCTTCTTTGTCTTTTTGTCTATGTCATTCCTACCATAGAACATAGAACATAGAACATTACAGCGCAGTACAGGCCCTTCAGCCCTCGATGTTGCACCGGCCAGTGGACCCTCTAACCTAAACTATTCCAATATCATCCATATGCCTATCCACCGAACATTTGAATGCCCCCAAAGTAGGTGAGTCCACAACTGCTGCAGGCAGGGCATTCCACGCCCTCACCACCCTCTGTGTAAAGAACCTACTTCTGACATCCGTCCTATAACTACCACTTCTTAATTTAAAGCTATGTCCCCTCGTGTTGGTCATCACCAATTATAGCAACTCCTACAATCCCACAATCCCACTCTCACAGCATAAATCTTGTCCAATTTTCCTTGCCTTCAGCTCTGACAAAGGGTCATCCTGACTCGAAACATCGGCTCTATTCGCTTTCCACAGATACTGTCAGACTTGCTGAGATTTTCCAACATTTTCTGTTTTTGTTCCATTCTATCACAGCTAGCACAGGGATTGAACTCATGCTACTGGTGTCATTCTGCATTGCCACTCCAGACAGCTAGCTAACTAAGCTAAATGACCTGAAACTCTTTTAATTTGCAAAGAGACAATCTATTCAGGATTTCACACGGTCTACCTCCTTTACTTCTATCTTCAATTTTTAATTTTTTTATTGTCTAACAGCATTAGACAATATTGTTGATCTATATTTCTGCCATTTCACTGTGTGTTTATTGCATTTTCCCTTCGGAGACCTATTGCTATTTTAATTTTTCATTTGGCATTTACTAGCATATGTTTGTAGACAACTTTACCATTTCTTTTCATATTGCTGTATAATTTAATCTCCCAGTTCCTCTGCTTTTCTAATTGATTTTTGATTCCTTTCCTGTATCAAATTTCCCTTTCTCATCCTCACTTTTTTAGTTTACGTAGTTAATGGGAACTTTTCTTTCTAGTTTTATTTTACACTTATCTCTCTATTCACCAATGCTGATTCATTATTAGCTAGCCTGTTTTTGTTATTGAGTATATTTCTTCTGAACTTCATTGCTCATTGTTTTATATGTTTCTCTCCACTGTTCTTTCTTTTTGTGTTGTTTACTCTGGCGCACCTTTCTCAATTCCATTCTCATTCACTCTGTGCCCACTCTATTACTCTGGTCTTTGTCTTATTCACTCTTTATCATAAACCTTACAATTGCTATTGCCTAGATTGGAACCCTGCTGACCTTCCAGAAATACTGAATGAATTCTGGAGAAATATTCTTATTGAAGAATTAAACCACAAAAAAAATTATGGTGCAACAGCAAAAACATACAAAAATAAACTTAAAAGATGTTTCTGTTTACATGTAAACCATTTATTATAATAAAAGTTCTGTTATTCAAAAAATACCTCCAAATTTTACCTTTTTTAAAATAATTTTTAGTGGGATCACCCATTCACTCACTCCTTCACCCTCACTCAACATTACCTTCACCTACTCTGACTCACCGTCTCATCCTCCCCGCACTCACCCTCACCCTTCCCATATTTTCATCTAAAACCAAAATTAGTTTCCCATTACTAGATGAAACAATGTTTCCTCTCTTCTTAGACCTCTTACATATTTAATTTAAAAAAAAGTGAACGCACTGCAAATCTTTCCTAATCTCTTCTCACCAGTTTCATTTTACGTAGTTGAAATTTCTCATGATTATTAATCACTTATTAATGAATTTGCTGACAGCTCTTCCTATACTTCTCCACTTATACATGATCTATGGAATGCTGCTGTTGGCAGATTATAAGATACACAGGGAATTGTGTGTTGCTGTGTCTAATTATTAGGTGAACACATACGCAAATCGGATGAACAGGACATTCCTTCCACCAAATGTTGCCTCCTCTGAATATAACTGTGCATCTGTAGGATGATGCCACTCATTCTGGATTTCTTTTTCCCTTCAGTAGCTTTTCCATTAATGTGATGTGTACTCTGCAGTTGAAATATTATTTTTACACAAAATTAACCTCATTATAATTAAGGTTTCATTCAAGAGGATTAATTTTCAGATTTAGATCATATCTTATCTTTATTTCTCTCCATGTGTCTATCTTAATGTCAATTAAGCCTTTTTCTCTTCTATCATAATGTTGTCTTGAATTAACACAGCCACCTTTTTCCCAATATTCAAAATGCATTATATCCTGCAACATTTAATTACCAGTCCTGATCTTTATGTAACCATGTTTCATGAGTACATTTGGCTCCTCACTATGAATTATTGCCTCCAGTTCTCCTGTTTTGGTTCTGAGGCTGTGTAATTTATTTTGGTTTTCATTAATTGCTCCTCACATTTTATATTTTAATTTTTATGTCTGGAATTGTGTTTGTTCCATGAATTTTCATGGTATTCTTATTCCTTTCCATTATCTGACCATTATTCTCAGCTTATGTTTCTTTTATCTTCATGTTTATGCTATTTTCAACAAATTCCACCTCATGGTTCTTACTCACTTAAAGTCTAAACTATTGCACTCTTTATTCTCTCCACCGGGGAACTTGTCCCAATCCAGTTCAACTGGAGTCAATCTCATTAACAAAGTACAGTACAGGGGGAAGTGATGACATAGTGGCATTGTCACTGGATTAGTAATGTTCTGGGGATAAAACAGAAAAAGCTGGAAAGTCTCAGCAGGTCTGACAGTAACTATAGGAAAAAGAATAGAGCCAATGATTCAAGTCTGGATGACTCTTCATCAAAACCCTGGCTAACACCAACAGTAATGACAACAAAACAGCTGAATTGTAACTGAAAACCCACGTGGTTCACTAATGCCCTTTAGGGAAGAAAATTTGCCGTCCTTACACAGTGTAGCCTACATGTGACTCCAGACCTGCAGCAACTTGGTTGACCCTTAACCTCGCCTTGAATTGGCCCAGTAAGCCATTAAATTGTTTCAAACTGCTAAACAAAAGGTCAAATAAGAATCATTACATTTCAGTAATCGCTCAAGAAGCTGGCCCATCAACACCTTCTCAAAGGTAATTAGAGATAGGCAAAGAATGCTGATCTTGATAGCAATGCCCACATTCTATAAATGAAAAAAATACTTAAGGGAGCAGTGTTAAAGGACTGGGCAATTGGAACCCTCTTGAAAAATGGGAAAGGCAGTCTGCTGCGGGTGGAAGGAAGATTCTTTATATACAATAATCTGAGACAAGTTTTATTGTCACTTAGGAAAAAATGGCTAAATGAAGGATAACCAGCATGGATTTGTTAAGGGCAAATGGTGCTTGACTAACTTGATTGAGTTCTTTAATAAAGTCACAAGGACGGATGATGAATGTTTTGCAGTTCAAGTCATATATGAGGATTTTTAATAAGCGTTTGATGAAGCTCCACACAATAAATCTGTTTATTGAAGCCCAGGGGTTCAAAAGGGCACTGGCAGCATGGATACAGGCTTGGCTAAGAGACAGAAAGCAGAGAGTAATGCAAATGTTTTTTACCTTGGAGACAAGTATACAGCAGTGTTCCCCAAGGGGTCAGCACCAGGTTCGCTGCTCTTTTTGATATATTTTGCGGTCTGGACTTGGGTGTATAGGGCACAATTTTGAAGTTTGGAGAAGACACAAGCAAAACATGTAACAAACAGTAAGAAGGATAGCAACAGACTAATAGCACTGAAATGTGAAATTATGCAATTTAAAAGGGAGAACGACGAGAAGCAATTTAAATTAAACATTTCAAATTTAAAAGGAGCTGTAGGGATACTGATAGCCAGGAATACTCACACATAAATCTCAGAAAGTGCTAGGATAAGTTGCGAAGGCTGTTAAAAAGTCAGGTAAGAACTATGGTATAATGAACAGAATTTCCCAATTTGTGCACCCAGTGCTGCAGCAGGCATTACAAGTAGCGGCTTTCTCGCCAACTGCAATGATGGGTTTTCATGCTGTATCATCTGCTGCAGAGTTCATTCAATATTCGTCCACAGGAACTCTGGCGAGAAGTCTCTGATTCACCTGCCGCACCATGACCTCCCTGCTGCCTCACTCCAGACGAAATCTCATCTGCGCCATCAGAGCAAGTTCACCCTGTCATTGCTCTTCCCTCACTGAGTCACCAGCCCGTCACACATCTACATCCTGATGATGGTGGAGGGAGCACATGCAAGTCAGGAACCTACAACAATTCTTCTCACAAAACAGTGACATTGTGAATACTTTGTACTCTTTTCAACTCATCTGCCACACACTAATTTTCCCTACTTTTGTTTACAGCTTTAGTAGAACCGCAAGCCTGTCCATCATCTCCAAAACACTTCAGATGAGGAAATTGTATTAAGCAGCCTTGAAGATCCATCACGGTGCTCTCCCATATCCTTTATGAGCACAGAGACACACATATTGCTGGAACTTAGATTGAGATTAAGTTCAGCATCACAATCTGGCAAGCACAGCACACAACCTGGTTTACAACATGCAGAAGCAGGGACATCCAAGCTCCCCAGCACTGGGAGAACTGCTGGAGGCAAGGGTTTGCTGAGTCTTGGTTCGATGATGAGTCTCAAGACTCGGTCCAAAATCAGTTATTGGAGTTGCAGTGACACTCCAGGGAACATCAGAAAGGAATTTCAGCTACATTCCACAGATTGCAGTGATTGATGGAGAGGTCTGTTGGCCTTCAATCTCAGGTGATTGAGTTACCATGCTGAGGTCAATACCGGCAGGTTAATGGTTTCTGTGGAGACTTTGCTCCAGGGTAATGGTCCTGCACTTCCGCAGCATGAACAGTTTGTCTCTGTAACTCTTGGTGGCCTCCAATAGTAGCTAAAGGAAAGGGGCTTGTGGCAGTTTGATCTCACTCTCATTTCAATTCAAGGAGTCAGCCCGGAACCCTTGGGCGCCCATTAGATGGAGGATCAGCTCCCCAACTGACTCTGGGAGTGTCTATCTGATCTCAATCCCCTTTTCTTGTGACGCTGTCAACTTCAGCTCCACAGGCTGGTGAGGGTGCTGATGTCTACAACACAACATTAAAGCAGTCCTGGGACCTCCAGTTCTCATCCCCCTCAGAGGACCTCACCAAAGTCAGCACAGGAATTAGGTGTAGCATTCAGCAGGCTGCCTCCACCTATGCTATGAATCACAGAACCCTACAGTGCAGAAAGAGGCCCTTCAGCCCATCAAGTCAGCAACAAACACAATCTCACCCAGGCCCTACCCCCACATATTATATCTACTAAACCCTCTAACCTATACACCCCTGGACACTAAGGGGCAATTTCTTAGCATGGCTAAACAACTTAAGCTGCACATCTTTGGACTGTGGGAGGAAACCAGAGTACCTGGAGGAAACCCACGCAGACACGAGGAGAATGTGCAAACTCCACACAGATAGTGACCTGAGCCGGGAATCGAACCCAGGACCCTGGAGCTGTGAAGCAGCAGTGCTAACCACTGTGCTACTGTGCAGTTGGGGAGACACCAAGTTGTAGCAGCAGGGTTAGGAAAACTGAGGAATATTAGGAGCACGACGGTGGCACAGGTGTTAACCATATGCTTCAATGTTCGCTAATCTAAATGCAATGCTATGATGTAGAGATGCCAGCATTGAACTGGCGTGGGCATAGTAAGAAGTCTCATAACACCAAGTTAAAGCCCAACAGGAGCATTGCTCCTTAAGCTGATGAAGTCTCCATAAGCTTGTGATTCCAAATAAACCTGTGGACTTTAATCTGGTGTTGTGAGACTTCTTGCTAAATGTAATGCAAGCCATTTCACACCTACTTTAATGTATGTCTCCTCTTTAAGCAGTGTTGCTGTCAAACAGGTTGTGACACCATGGTCTCTCCCCCATTTCCAGCAGGTACCTCTTGTCCAAGTGCTGTGTGCCCATTCACACATCATTCCCAAAATTACTCATGTGTCATCCTTCAGGCAAAGTTTCCCCGTGAGAGAACCTGGTTCACATGCTTCGCAGGATCATGCAGTGTGAATCGTGCTTGTGTAAGATTGAGGTTAATGTGTATTTCCAGCTTAGCTGCTTTCAGGAAAGGTCAAGTTGTATTGTAGAAGGAGAGATGTTGAAATAGATAAATCCTGGAAATCCATGTACTCTTTGTAATGCAGCTGATATTCCAAACTATGAATCCCTTCTCAGGGTTCATAGCACCATAAGACATAGGAACAGAATTCGGCCATTTGGCCCATTGAGTCTGTTCCAAAATTCAATGGGATCATGACTGATCTGATATAATCCTCAACGCCATTTTTCTGCCTTATCCTCATAACCCTTAATTCCCTTACTGATTAAAAATTGGTCTGTTAGCTCATGTGTTTATTGTGTTTCTGGGTTTCAGAATCCACATGTGGCAGAATCAACAATAATTGTGAGGTACTTCTTTTCTGAGTGTACCAAGGCTGGGCCACACTCGGGCCTACATTCTTGAGATGTTTGCCTTTTGGTTATCCATCCAGCAGTCACGAGGGTCAATTCACAATATTGGGATACAGCGCTGGGTGTTGCCTGAACGGTGCACTCAGATAGGTCGGTGATGGTGATTAAAAATGGTGAGATACTGCGCTCAGTGGAGCATCAGAACAAGCTCTGGAGGTGCATGTGATGGATTGAAGCTATGCTGAGGGAAGCCATTGGATAGAAGCGAGGATTTAGTGAGTCTGATGTGTGTTCTTTATTATCAAATGAAGCAACCTTGAGATGAAGCAACCTTCATGATGTCTGAGTGTTCTGCAATCGCCAGGAATAGCCATGATGGTGGACTGTCTTTGCTTCAGAGCAGGAATTGAAATGCGACATTTACAAACTTGTTATTTTCAGATGAGTCACATCCATCGAAATGTAAGGCTTAATGCAGGTTAGCATCTCTAACTGTGTGAATGACAGATGTTAAGAAGACACAGAGGATGCAAACATGTCGAAGCGGTTTGCTTAAAATCTGCATTCCATCCTTGGCAACCTTGGCCCCAGAAATGCTCTCAGTGTGAGCTTCAATGTGACACAAAGAATGTTGCACAGTTGCTGCTGTTGGATCACATGGGAGAGCTTGGTGACATTGAAGTGACAAGTCCAGCAAGGATAGTACACCCAGCTGGCCCTTCAAGTCTGCTCCACAATTCAATATGATCTCAGCTGATTCTCTATCTCAATACCATACTCCTGCTCTTGTCCCTTTGCCTCAACATCCTTAGCATCTAGAAATCTATTTTCTTCTTAAGTATATGCAGTGATTTGGCCTCTACAGTTTTCTGTTGTAGAAATCTCCACAGGTTCACCATTCTCACTGAAGGAATGTCAGTCTAAAATAGTCTACCACATATCATGAGGCGGGAACCATTAGATTCCCTAACCGGAGGAAACAACATCTATCCAATCTACCCAGCCCTGTTAGAATTTTATATGTTTCATTGAGATCCCGCCAATTTTTCTGAATTTCAGTGAATACAGGCTCATTTGACACAATATCTCTTCAAATGACAATCCTGCCATCTTAGGAATCAGTGAACCTTCATCGTATTCCCTCTACAGCAAGCATATTTTTCCTTAGACAAGGAGACCAAAACTATATACACTTTTCCAGATGTTGTCTAACCAAGACTGTGCACAACTGCAATAAGACATTCTTGCTCCTGTACTGAAATCTCTTATAATGAAGGCCAACATACCATTTGCATTCCAACTGCTTGCATACCTGCATGCTTGCTTTCAGTGACTAGTGCACTCATACATCCAAGTCTCTTTGAATGCCAACATTTCTCACTCTATCACTATTTAAATAATACTTTGCCATTTCGTTTTTCTGTCCAAAGTGGATAACTTCACACTGAACCACATTATAATCTGCCATGCATTTGTTTAAATCACCTTGAAGCATCTTTTACATCCTTCTCACCATCCACATTCCCACCAAGTTTCATGAGATCAGGATGTCTGGAAATATTATATTTAATCTAAATTATTGATGTAAACTGTGAATAGCTGGGACCCTGTGGGACTACACAAGTTACTGTCTGCCACTTCAAAATGGAATCATTTATTCCTACTCTCTATTTCCTGTCTGCTAGCAAATTCTCAGTCCATACCAATACATTACTCCGAATCCCGCATGCTTTAATTTTGTACACTAACCTCTTATGTGGGACTTTATCAAAAACTTGCTCAAAATCCAAATACACCACGTCCACTGATTCTTCCTTTTTTATTCCATTAGTTACATCTTCAAAAACTCCAATAAGCTAAGAAGTGGCAAGTAACACAAATGCCAGGCAATGACCATCACCAATAAGAGACAATCTAACCACTGTCTCTTGACATTCAATGGTGTTACCATCACTGAATCTCCCCACTGTCAAAATCCTTGGGGTTACCATTGACCAGCAACTCAACTGGACTTGCCACATAGACACAATGGCAACAAGAGCAGGTCAGAGGTTAGGAATACTGCAGCGAGTAACTCACTCCTCATTCCCCAAAGTCTATCCACAAGTCAGGAATGTGATGGAATACTCCCCACTTTCCTGGATGTATACAGCTCCAACAACATTCAAGAAGCTTGACAGCATCCAGGAAAAAGCAGCCCGCTTCATTGGCACTACATCCATAAAACATCCATTCCCTCCACCACTAATGCTCAGTAGCAGTAGTGTGTACAATCCACAAGATGCACTGCAGAAATTCATTAAGGATCCTTAAACAGCACTTTTCAAACCCACAACTGGTTCCATCTTGAAGAACAAAGTCGCAGATAAATGGAACACCACCACCTGCAAGTTCCTTTCTAAGTCACTCAACATCCCAACTTGGAAATATATCGCCGTCCCCTCAGTCACTGGGTCAACTATATTGTGAGCATAAATGTGCTGATGACCTGGGTGGACTCTAATGTACCCCAACTTGAGGTCACTTGAGGCACGTTGTGATGTAGAAACCCTCTCCTTAATCCCTCAACATTCACAACTCCCCAATCATGTGTGAGCCCTCCTTTCCCTCACCCAGTGCATGTCTCATCCTGTAGCCCTGTGCGCTATCACAACCCAAATCCCCAATATCCATTCCCCAAGTCAAGGCCTTGCTCTGAAGTCAAGTTAACCCACCTGCTTTCCATCCCAAGAATGAATTGCTGTTGGCAGCTGAGCCAAACAAAGAATGCTCAATCTGGGAGCATTGCATGAGAATGAACCTTGCATGCCAATGAAAGTGTGGCTCACCATGTTTACAGCACTTATTTAGCCTTGTGAAAGATATTAGTGTGATAGCATGCCAATATGGCCCACTGAATCAGCTTGAAGGGTGGTTGCCAGACAGGAGCTTTTTGGAGGCGTATTAATGACATTCAAAATATGCTAAGTATGTTTCTGATGGTGAACAGGCAGCCCACCATTGGATTATGATGGACTGATTGCAAACTGGTTTGGTGATGTTGGAAAACTCATTCTTCTGCACTTGCTATATCTTCCCCTCTTGCCTGCCACATTACCCACTGTGGGGAGGAACGGAAAGTCCTGCCATATAGCTAATTATATAATGTCTTTGTTTATACACCTTATAGCCAAGGACATTATATAAAACCTTCTTCCAATACTGGTTTGGCCTCATGCTTAATTCTGGCCAGCAGACTTTAAGAAGGCCATCATTGTCTTGGAGAGGGTGAGGAAAGGTTTACTAAAATGATACCAGGGTGAGGGACTTCAGTTACATGGAGACACTAGAGAAGATGTTCTCTTTAGAACTGGGAAGCTTCAAGGGATTTGATGTTTAAAACAATGACGGGTTTGACTGAATAAATGAGGTGAAATTGATTTGAGTGGGTCAGAAATTAGAAAAACAGACTTCATTGACAAAACAAAAAACTGGAGGGGCAATGAAAGCGAGAATTTATTTTCACACAGCAAATAGGGGAAGCTGATCCTTTCAGATTGGAATCAGATAAACAGTATCAGTGAAGATAGGCAAGAACACCTCCACTTAATTATCCTCAACACTGATGCTCTACAGAACCACGTCCTCAGCCCCTCACTGCACTCTTTATACACCTATGTGGCCAAATTCTGCTCCAACTCAATTTTCAAATTTGCTGATAACACTACCATAGTGGGTTGGGTCTCAAACAATGATGAGGCAGAGTACAGGAAAGAGACAGAACATCTGATGAACTGGTGCAGTGATAATAATCTCTCTCTCAATGTCAACAAAATGAAGGGGATGGTCACCAACTTCAGGAAGTGTAGTGGAGAACATGCCCATTTACATCAATGGGAATGAAGTAGAAATGTTCAGGAGCTTCAAAATTTCAATGTATTTAGCTCACCAACAGCCTGTCCTGGTCCCCCGATGCTGACACTACAGTTAAGGAAGCCTACCAATGCCTCTACTTTCTTAGAACACTAAGGAAATTTCACATGTTAGCTATAACTTTCATCATCTTTTACAGATGCACCATAGGAAGCGATCTTTCCATTTGTACTACAGCTTGGTATGACTCCTGCTCTGTCCAAGACTGCAAGAAGCCACAAAGGGTCATGAACAAAGTCCAATCCATCACTCAAACCAGCCTCACAACCATTGACTCTATCTAACTTCCCTCTGCCTCGGAAAAGCAGTCAGCTTGAATAAGGACCCCACACATCCCGGACATACTCTCTTTAACCTTCTTCCATTGGAAAAAAGACACAAAAGTCTGGGATCACATGCCAACTGACTCAAGGGCAGCTTATTCCTTGCTGCCATTGGACTTTTGAATGATTCTATCACATATTTCTGATCTTTCTATCATTAACTGCAACACTATATTCTGCCCCCTATCCTTTCCTGATCCCCTATAATCTATGAATAGTACATTTTGTCTCTACAGCATATAAGAAACAATTCTTTTCATTGTATCCTAATACATGTGACAATAATAAATCAAATCAAAAACATATTACAAGGCTGTGGGGTAAGAGTTGAGAACATTGGACTAATTGTATATTACCTACCAAAGACCAACTACACACATTATAGACCAAATTAATTTGTGATTCTATGCAGATTATCAAATCTCACAGGACTGTAGTCTTCCTATTTTCATTCTGCTCACTTATCCCTTGGTCTGCTCCCTGTTTACAATGCCATGATTATCAGTCAGGTCAGAATCCCTTCACCCTTACCTTTATTCTCATAGATAACAAGTTTAGAAGTTGAATAGGCTGTGGACAATCCTTTATCTCATCTGCCTTGCTAACCAACTGAGCCATTGGGCCCATGTTTTCTTCTAAGATGTTATTGAGATGGTCATCCTCCTCTTCCCTTACGTGTCTGAATGTCTCTAATGCATATGTGAACACATGAACAATTTTGAAGTGACTCAAGGCAGATCTGGGACAGCTTTGCTGTTCACACTTCTGCTGTCCCAACATACTGACAGTGTTGTCAGTGTAAACCTTTATCTTTGGATTAGCAATATTCTAGAATTAATAGATAAATTGCATCCAGATTATAGTTTGTGGCTTAACTTCAGATAATTTTGTAATTAAATATTGAGTATTTATTTCCTTATTTAACTGTAGTTTTAAAATTGATAGATTAAAAATAGCCAATCAGCCTGCATAGAGATAACAGCCTCCTTCTGTAATGAGAGGGAATGAAGAATACTGTCTTTTGCCTCTCATTCCTTTAGTGAGCCTGGCATGTGCAAAATGCACAACGAACCGATTCCTAGCGCTGCTCCATCAAAAATATAGAAATAAATGATACAAATCTTGTGTGACATTTGTCATAATACTTGCAACCCAAAACAACTGCATAAGACCTTTTCTATTCTTAAAAGCAGAAGAAGCCTTTCTCTTGTCTGCATGTCATTTGAAATAATGATTTCATATAGGAGTATAATTGGATTCTATCTTCTCAGTAATCTCTCAGATCAGAAAGATCAATTGACGCCTGAGCAACAAAGCAGCATGACTGAAAAATGTGGCTCTTCAATATATTGAGAAGCATTAGAACCCTCATGTGTCTCTGTGCAATGACCTTTAAGAGGTCATAGCACAAAGACTGGATATTCCACAATTTAACTTTGTTTTCTTAATCAACAAGTCTGAAAACTCTGCTGATTGCTACTTCTTACTACAATATATTTTCAACATCTACTGTGCAACACAACATCATCATAATATTTCAATACCTCAAAAAGACTAACAAAATGCACCAAGAAATGAAAGAACATAGAACAATACAGCACAGAACAGGCCCTTCGGCCTTCGATGTTGTGCCGACCAAAATAAAAAGCAATGCCCCTCCTAACTAAACCATTCCCTTCTCATCCATATGCTTATCAACTAACCTCTTAAACGCCACCAAACTTGGCGCATCTACAACAGCTGCAGGCAGGGCATTCCACTCCTAATCACTCTTTGAGTAAAGAACCTACCTCTGATATCCGTCCTATAACTCATACCCCTTAATTTAAAGCTGTGTCCCCTCGTGCTAGCTTTCTCCATCCTAGGAAAAGGCTATCACTGTCCACCCTATCTAAACCTCTAATCATCTTATATGTTTCGATTAGGTCCCCTCTTAGCCGCCTCCTTTCTAACGAAAACACCCTCAAATCCCTCAGCCTCTCCTCATAAGACCTGCCCTCCATACCAGGCAACATCCTGGTAAACCTCCTCTGTACCCTCTCCAATGCCTCCACATCTTCTTATAATGTGGGGACCAGAACTGCACACAATACTCCAAGTGCGGCCGCACTAGAGTTTTGTACAGTTGCAACATGATGCTGCGGCTCTAAATTCAATCCCCCTACCAATAAAAGCTAAGACTCCATATGCCTTCTTAACAACTTTATCCACTTGACTGCCTACTTTCAGGGATCTATTGACACATACACCAAGATCCTTCTGTTCCTCAACACTATTAAGAGCCTACCATTAGCCCTATACTCTACACATTTATTGTTCCTGCCAAAGTGCATTACCTCACACTTTTCCACATTAAACTCCATTTGCCACCTCTCGGCCCCGCTCTGCAACTTGTCCAAGTCACTCTGTAAACTATAACACCCCTCTTCAATATCTACCACTCCACCGACTTTAGTGTCATCTGCAAATTTACTGATCCATCCCTCAATACCCTCATCCAGATCATTTATAAAAATTACAAACAGCAGGGGCCCCAAAACAGACGCCTGAGGCACACCACTCGTCACCGAACTCCACGATGAATATCTCCCATCAACCACCACCCTCTGTCTTCTATCTGCCAGCCAATTTCTAATCCAATTAGCTAATCACCCTCTATTCCACACATCTGCATTTTCTGTAGAAGTCTTCCATGGGCCACCTTATCAAACGCCTTACTAAAGTCCATATATACTACATCAACCGCCTTACCCCCATCCACCTCTCTGGTCACTTTCTCCAAAAACTCAATGCGGTTAGTAAGGCATGACCTACCCTTCACGAAACCATGCTGACTATCCCCAATCAATTCATTTCTCTCTAAATAACTATAAATCCTATCCCTAATAATTCTCTCCAATACCTTGCCACAACAGAAGTAAGACTCACTGGCCTATAATTCCCTGGAAGGTCTCTCTTCCCCTTCTTAAACAATGGGACCACATTCGCTATCCGCCAGTCCTCCGGAACCACACCCGTAACCAACGAGGACCTGAAGATCAGAGCCAGAGGCTCTGCAATCTCCGCTCTTGCCTCCCAGAGAATCCTAGGGTAAATCCCGTCCGGCCCAGGGGACTTATCCAACTTCAAACCCTCGAGAATTTCTAACACATCCTCCCTATCTACTACAATACTCCCCAATTTGCAACCCTTTACCTCAGTGCTCTCCACAGCTACATTTCCAGCACTCTGCGTGAATACCGAAGAGAAATATTTATTCATTGCCTCGCCAATCTCTTCAGGCTCCACGCACAACTTCCCACTGCTATCTATGACTGGCCCTAATCTTGCCCTAACCAATCTTCTATTCTTAACATATCGAAAGAAAGCTTTAGGATTCTCCTTAATCCTATCAGCCAACATCTTCTCGTGTCCCCTCTTAGCTTTCCTCAATTCACTTTTTACCTCCTTCCTAGCTAATCTATAGCTATCCATTGCACTACCTGAGCCTTCAAGCCTCATCCTGACATAAGCCTCCTTTTTCTACTTAAAAAGTAGAAAGAGGTTGTCATTGACTTCTGGAAGCATAGTGAAAGACATGCCCCTGACTATGTCAATGGGGATGAAGTGGAAATGGCCAAAAGCTTCATGTTTCTAGATGTCCAGATCACCAACAACCTGTCCTGGTCCCTCCACATCGACGCTATAGTTAAAAAAAGCCACCAATGCTTCTACTTTCTCAGGACAGTAAGGAAATTTGGCTTGTCCATTCTGGCTCTCACCAGCTTTTACAGAAACACCATAGAAAACATCCTTTCTGGTTTTATCACAGCTTGGTATGGCTCCTACTCTGACCAAGACTGCAGAAACTATAAAAGGTTGTGAATGAAGCTCAGTCCATCATACAAACCAACCTTCCATTCACTGGCTTTGTCTGTACTTCCCGCTGCCTCGGAAAAGCAGCCAGTATAATTAAGGACTTCACACACTCTAGATATATTCTCCTTTATCTTCTTCCATAGGGAAAAAGTAAAAAGTTTGAGGTCATGTACCAACTGACTCAAGAACAGCTTCTTCCCCGTTGCCATCAGACTTTTAAGTAGGCCTACTTTATATTAAGTTGATATTTCTCTACATCCCAACTATGACTGTTACATTCTGTAATCTCTTCTTTCCTTCTCTATGTATAGCATGCTTCATCTATATAGTGCATAAGAAACAATACATTTCACTGTATACTAATATGTGGCAATAATAAATTAAATCAAAGACAGAATGAGATAATAGGTAACTAAACAGAAGGACTAAAGAGAAAGAATCTTGAAAATTATGTAGAGAATAAAGCAATTTACAGATTCACGTTGAACCCATTATGTACTGCTGTCCTGCCAATGTTGATCCAAAATGCCTGCTTATAGTAAATGTTCAGTCACAACAAAATAATAGTACTCCAGCCATGATTCCATCCTTTGCTTGCAAGATAATTATGGATGATACAGACATCTAACCCAGTTAACCTCATCCATGCAGGACAACATACAAACATATGTATTTGTTGGATTTGGTCCTCTTGAGCTTGCTCTGCCACTTGGTAACATTGTCTGCATCATACCAGGGACTACAACTCAAAAGTATTTAATTGGCTGCAAAGCACTTTGAGACATTATGGAAGATGCTGTTTAAAATTGGGGTTTGTTTTTCTTTGATTACATCTGTACACAGTCTGCAGAGTGACTGTGGCAATGGTGAAACTGGAGGTTCAATGCTGATTATTGAAGGATAATTATTCACAGAGCAATCAACTGAAGTTTGGAAAATAGCTATGAAGAAATCACTATGTTGACAAACCAATTCAACTCTGTAGCTAACTTCCTTCCCATTCCCCTGAGAAACATTCTGTACAATACCCCCCTCTTCCAACCTCCTCCCATGCCCCCTCTAAATTCTACTTAACTTTCCCTAACCTTTCATCAACTTCATCAATCCTCCCACCTCAAATTCCCAAGCCAACCTTTCAGTTCCCCGCAACTGCCTCCCAAAACTGCCCCCAAACCCACTGTTCAGCCTTCTCATAATCTCCTCTGCACCTTTTGATTTCCCCTCTAATTTTCCTCAAAAACTCCCCATGAAACCTCACTCGCAATTCCCCTTCTAACCTGTTGCCATCTCACTCTGCAACTGCAAAATAACCTAATCTCCAACTTTCCTGCAAATTCCATCTCCAAACTCTCCCCTACCTCCTGCAATTTCCCCTTAAAACTTCTTCCCAATCCCACCTTCAATCTCTCTTCAATCTCCCCCTCCAACCTCCCCACAAACACTAGCGCCCCTTCGGCCTTCCCCAATTGCCTCTCCAATCTCCCAAGCATTCCCTCCAACCTGCTACCCCTCCACACCCAGCCATCTCCATTGCTCACTTTTCCTCAAACTTCCTGCTAGCCTGCCCCCAACCACGTTCCCACTACAAACAAAACCTCTTTCTCACACACGCACACACATTCTCTCACATGCG